>CM077787.1:25896630-26496630 GCA_039737535.1 Lagodon rhomboides | reverse complement strand
TCTTTAGATTTTTAATTGGGGTGAAACATTCACAATCCTGATATTTTTTATTCATTTATATTTTGTTTTTTAAAATGCAAAAGAAAACGTGTAAAACAGTCAAAGTTGACAAAATTGCTTGTTTAGATATTCAATTTACTATTGTATAGCAACAGTTCGGAATCTTAAACCACAGAGTTTCACATTTCTGTTGGAAAATGACAAATACTGGCTAGACGGCTGACCATTGAAATGGATGGTGATTGATAATCTGTCAGTTGACTAATGAGTAATGATCTTGGCTTCTTTTTTTCAAGACTGATGTCACACTTTCCAAAGCACCTGCATTTGAGTTAGATGGAACTATGACTATCTTCCTTGATTCATATGACGAACTATAGGGAGAAAAAAGTGACAGGCCCACCATATAACCTAAAATAAAATGATGGATTCTTGTGGAAAGACATTTTTCAAACTGAGGAAGAAGCAGTGTGAGGCAAGAACTGTAACTTGTGACTGCACTGCATCCAAGTGCCAAGTCTCCATTTCTCTCAGTAACTCTACTGAAGATATTTTCAAACCAGGGAAGGAACGCACAGACGGAGGAACGTAACCTGGTATAGAAGCAGAGAACACAGGAGAGTTGCAAGCGGTTGTTAATTCCTGTTGACACTGAACATAGTGGCTGCATGTGATGGTAGTGACACTGTGCATGTGTGTGTGGGCCAGCAGAGCTGCAACGTTGTTGGGGAGGAGGTGGGACTCCGTGATGGGTTTACACAGTTGATTTTCATGCCTATGGATATTGACACATTTTACTTGTATGATACACATGCTCGTAAAAAGTACTTTATATGTGCCGGCACTTGTTTCAGCCGAATACTCTGCTCATCCGTAGCCTCTGTTTCCAAACACGAGCTGCTACACTCATGAATTACAGTCGGTCAGCTGCATCATGTCAGGAGATGTTTTTCCTCCAGATAGTGTCTGTCAGAGGATCTACAAACAATAGTTATCTCTTGGAGGGAGCCAAAGCATGTCTAATAATGGTCCACACTGTGCATCCAGCCCGTGAGACGCTCACTCTCCCATTTGCTCGCACACACACTCACACTCAGAGTCAGGACTGTTTCAGCAAAGGGGCACTGTAGCCAGTGTGTCTGATGCTGACTCAGTAGAATGTTAATGTTGTGAAATCCCATTAAGAGCAATCCAGTGCGGAGCATGGCCACGCCTAGGCTTTACGGGACAGCAGGTTGTTTTAAAAGGCCAGCAGTGCCCTTGTGTTTGCACTGTGTAATAGAATCTAATCACTTGAGTGGCTCACACTAAATTGAATTGCTCTTTTAAGTCACTGCCACTCATGTTTAGTTGCTCTTGAAGACCAGTTAAATGATTTTGGAAGAATGTCATCGGCTGATAATAATTTTTTTTGGTGCCACTGCTGCACTTTGGTACCCCTCATTTTAACTATTGTTCTAACATTGTTGTGTGAGGAGAAATTAAGCAAAACATGATCTTTTTTTACCCACCAATTGTTTTCATTTCACTGTCCTGATATGGTTCATTGAGCAGCATGAAGTGCATGTAAAGCAGTAACATTCCCCATCAGGCTCAGTTGTCCTAGTGGGTTTCAGGTGGGTAATTTTGTGGCTCCTTCTACTGGAATGGATCTTGAAACGTACTGCCCACCCTGTCACCTGTAGTCTCTCATTGCCACTGGCTGTCAGTATTGATTAAATGGGACACGGGGCCTTTTTTTTTCTTAAAATAGCTTCTATAATATGCCCACCTATTTGAAGCAAATCCCACTCACGGTTTTCCTCCTTTTAGGCATTGCGTGCATGTTAATGGAATAGGTTGATGCACATGTGAGCCAGTGTTGCCTGTCGCTGCTGGGTGAGTGAGTGATGTGTGCTAAAGATTGGATCCTCACTCAGCTCTTCAGGCAGATGATGGATGTTCGTCCCTATGGAGAAGTGGAGAAGTAGAGAGAGAGAGAGAGAGGGATGTACCACAGGAGTTACTGGGGCTGTTTATCATCACATCTGAGAAGGATGTGGTATAAAGCGCTCCTCCTGGAAGAAGCTTACACCCACATGTTTCTATACTGGTACACCAAAGCTCTGCATTATGTGCTGCATTGAGCTGCAAACTCCTGTGCATGTAAACTACTCTTGAGTCTTGACAGTGTTTTGATGGTCAAAATGTATTCACCGAATGCACTATGTACTCATCCTAGCTTTAGATGATATGAGAATTTCTGACTTCAGTAGCAGCGAAAAAGAGTTGGCAGTTTTCAAATGTAGTTTACTGGCGATCTTGTATATATTTTCAGTGGGGATTTACATCTATGTTGGATCTTAAAAAGAAATGGTTCTACCAAAAGAGAACTAGATTTCTTTCCACTAATTATATAGGCCAGTTAAGGTAACTGGGGTGGACATGGGACATACTGCTGCATCAGCTGGCCATCAACTGTAGCCTTCATAAAGAAAGTGTGAGATGACTGATCAATCGGTCTCTGTCTGCATTATTTCCTGAAAGTTGCTTTGGTTTGTTAATGCCATGGCAGTAGGACAAGAGTTTTTTTTTATCAACTTTGGTGTTTTGCATACACAGATGTGTTCACACATGTACAGTTTGTCATGTTTTCAGCTCCTGTATAGATGCCTTCCAGGACAGACCGTCTGAAAAATGATCAAATCTTTCCCCATCTTTCACCCTGCCTTCGACTATGTCCATTCTGAACAGCAATCAACACTTCAGCCTGCCAATATGTTGTACGAACCAGTTGTTCTAGCCTAATTCAGCCCTGAGACTGGAATTGGATGGTGGGTAGATTGAGTGAGAGTCAACTGGCATATCGCAGACACAAAGATTGAGGAGGACGGTGGAACAGTGTGAGTGATCAATAGCTGGGGGAAGAGGAGGGTTGCCAGCAGAGAGTAGTTATGGATGGCTGTAGTGATTGCCATAAAGAAATCAAACATTTTATTAATTAAGGTTGAGAAAGTCTCTTGTTACTGAATCCATTGTGTGAAACTCATACCAGTAGAGATGAGACACGATTATGGTACTGACAATGAAAATAGCGTGGGGTTGTTGATTTTAATGAGAATTTGGAAAACATCCTCAGCTGATCATTTTACATAACCAAGACATTTTTTCCATCCCACTTTGTCCAGGTACTGCCATTTTGTGTTGCTAATCTTTTTGTAAATTCATAAAATGTTCCTAATCCTGCTTCACTGTTTATGTATGGGGCAGTGCCCTTTTTCCCTTTTATTCACTACGATATAAATACAGATACATGGAACATTCTATACATAAATCAGCATGAAAGCTGACGGCTCATCTTTTTATTGCGTGTAAAGAAGAAGCCTACATCTGATAAAGGAGCAGGACGTTTCCTCTTAAAAGTTTTAAGCCAGACATTCTCCCCCGAACTCCCACGTGCTGCTTTTTCCTCATCCCACTCGATCCCTGCTCCTCTTTTTTTGTCCCCATCTTATTTCCTGCTATAACAATCTACCATGCAAAACGGTGTACCCAAACCATTGGGTCATTGTGAGGGCAGACTCCACATACACGTACATTTTCTTTTTACATAATTTCACCTCAGTTGACCTCTCGGGCAGTGGTGTGTGTATACACCGATCAGGCATAACATTATGACCACCTGCCTAGTATTGTGAAGGTTCCCCTTGTGCAGTCAAAACGGCTCTGACCTGTCAAGACATGGACTCAAGACCTCTGAGGGTGTCCTGTGGTGTCTGGCACCAGGGCGTTTTATAGTGGATCCTCTGGGTCCTGTATGTTGGGGGGCGGGGCCTCCATAGATCAGACCTGCTCCAGCACGTCTTACAGATGCTCGATCAGATTGCGATCTGGGGAATTTGGAGGACCGGTCAACACCTTGGGCCCTTTATTGTGTCCCTCCAGCTGTTCCTGAGCAGTGTTTGTGGTGTGTCAGGGCACATTGTCCTGCTGGGGGGCCACTGCCATCGGGTAGTGTTGTTGTGATGAGGGGGTGTACTTGGTCCACAACAGTTTTTGGATGGGTGGAGCATGTGAAGTGGCATTCACACGAATGCCAGCACCCAAGGTTTCGCAGCAGAACATCGCATTGTGATGAGATGATCAATGTTATTCACGTCACCTGTCAGTGGTTTTAATGTTGTGGCTGATCGGTGTATGTTGGTGCAGAAATGCAGTCATACATGACTGCTTGCTGTCAGTTTGGTGCAACAGACATGTCGAATAACAGGAGCACATTCACCTGTTGGTATGCTGAAGCAGAGGCTTACGTTAAAGGGGAATTTTGGTATTTTAAACCTGGGCCTATTTACATGTTTTGGTGTGTAAATAATTTGTACTTGCCAAAGCAATTTTTTTTGCAATCACCCCTGCATGTTATGGCTACCAGCTGGGACAATCTACTGGACGGATTCAAAAACCTTTGATAAATAGGAATCATTTAGGCGCCAAAACTTCTAAATAAAAGGCCGGTGTTTAAATATACTGGAATTTTCCTTGAAGTAGCAGTGTTTTCATAAGTCATGAGTGTAATGCTGTTCCTTGTGATATTGTAAAGTGTTCTTCAGGTGTAGGTGTGTTTGTGTGTGCGGTTAATATACTGAATAGTATTTTGATTTAAAAAAAAATCTTAATGGTCTGTAGTTATGCATGTGTTTTGATCATGTATTTGTAAATGCCTGGTAATCTGACCAACCTTTTTTGAATAATAAACAATGTTTTGTGGCAGCATTTTGCCGACATGTTTTATACTTTTTCTGATGTGACTTAAACATGCATATGCACATCCACAAACCTTTTGGTTTCAGCATCCCATGAACCTAGTTGTTCTTTGGCCATACAACACTGACATGAATTATTGAGTTGTCCTGTGTGCTCATGGATGTGCTCTGCTGGAATCCTACTGCTCCACTGATGTTGAGCAGCTTTCTTCCCCGCTGGGTCCCTCTGTTAGAGGGTTTTTTTCTTTCACAGCAGTGGGTTCCATCTGAAGAACCCTTGTAATCTTCCCCTGGTTCTCTGTATTTTTAATCATGTAGCTCATCTATTCCTTGTGAGGTGTGCTTGCAAAGTAAAAGATGCAACCAAAGATATGATGGATATAAAATATCTACATTTGTTAAATTTTTTGGCAAGCTGATTTACTGCACCATTAATTTCCATAATTGTTCAGATAAACTGCTGTGCCAAGGTACACTTAACCAGTCATACCCACTACTGTGTTGGGAGTTCTCCTGAGGTTAGAACAAACTAATACGTCTTTGAAGCTGAGTGTTTTACGGAGTGTCAGGAAAGGAAGAGGTTAGATCAAAGCAACACAAAAACGGAACAGACACTTTTTCCACACCACTGCCCCCCCCTTTTCAAAATTTTGTTTAGCATTTTTAATTAGAACTTTGTCAAGTGTTTGAGCACAGCAACCCGTTGATTATCCTATTTAATTCACACCACGTTTGACTGTAGCTAATGACTAATTTTCTCAGGGGTAGATGAGGCCACAAGCGTGCCAGTGGTGCATTGCGCTTACTTAGCCGCTAAAGTGACATGTTACTTTTGATCTGCTAACATGCCTCCCAGTTAAGCACAATGTCATCAGAACCGTCCACTGGCCTACATGCCTAGAATCTCAACTCATTTTTGAGTGTGGCTGTTTCAACCGTTAAAATGTTTGCCAATTGGCTGTGGTAGAAGTATGCTGAAGAATGAGGTGGTTTCTGCGTCATAAGTCATAATGGGCTCTTAGAGCAGGAGAGAAAAGTGGTGAGTGAATTTCTATTTTTCCGCTTTTTATAGAGAATAAATTTACTTACTATTTGGTTTTCCAAATGCAAATTGGAACCCTTCATAGCCACAGTCCCAAAGTTCTGATAAGGAGAAAAAACATTCATGTTTGTGATTTGCAGCCCAGGATTGCTTGCAGTTGTTTTAAAATGAATGGCTTATTAGGATGCACTGATTGCATGTTTTATCTTGTGATTGTTATTATGTTCCTCATTAAAGATGAACTATTTCACTCGCCCACACCCCATTCCCTATCAATCAGAATGATAGTCAGTACGTCCTGTCCAGTCTGATTAGAGGACTGAGATCTACGCACCACATTACGCACACAGAGACGCACTGCAGCGCTCCTCCTCCTCCAGTTAAATAGAGCATTTTGCTCATAAACATTCAAACAGAGTTGTTGTCATCATCTTTATTGATTATCACAGGCAAACTCCATGTAGAAAGATAGGACTGTCAGTAGCTGTTCTGGGTTGCTTGTATCCGTAGTGCCTCCAGCTGATCGATGAGTAGAGGGCTAAATCCGTGCTCATAGATTGTGAATCCAAGAGCATGGTGTACAAATCCGTTCGCACGGATTTCCACATCCACTTGTTTCCTAAAGTCTGTCCCTAGAGGGGCTCCATAGATACGCATTGATACAATGAATAAAAAAAAGTGTCGTGTCTGGTTCGTGAGGGAGGAGAGGAAAGCTCAGTATTGCTTTGAACTAGGGCTAGGCGATAAATCGTTAAAATTGATTAATTCGAGTTTGTTGTTTAGGACAATTTTAAAAAAATTAGAATCGATTTTCTCTTTAACTTGCTCCGCCGCCACTCCCCATGAGCTCCCGTAGTTCATAGTGGGCTCCGCCCTCCCCCTGCATTTACAACTTGGCAGCAAGCAAAGAGTCCGTTCCCAGAAAGGCACTGTCTCATCAGTAGCTCGGTTTTGTGGCGTCACACGCCTGCATCAGAGAGGGACACTTGTTGTTCACTACGAGATGTAAAGGACCGCGGCAGCCCACAAACACCCGCTAAAAAGCAGCCAACAGGAAGCAGGAAGGGGGCATGTCTGAAGCCAGAGGTGGTAGACAGGCTCGTCTTCCTGGCCAAAAATCTGTAAAAAAGACAGCAAGCACGCACCTCATATCCTGTACATCTACCAACATGTCATGTTTATTAGTTTACATATCTTCAGGGATACAAAATACTTTTTGTAAACAAAAGGCACCTTTTGCAAAATATAGTATTTAATGAAAGTTATGTTCACAGTTTATCAATACCAATGGGGAAACTGATCTGTTTTTATAATGGCATGCAATCTGACATGTGAAATCTATGTGTCGTGAATTAGCTTTGGCTAAAAACACTATGATGCATACATCAGATGACTGTCAAGATTGTCTATGTTTTTGTATCTGTCCCTACTCAAATAAACCTTTTAAAAAAAAAAAAAATGTTTACAAAAGCATTTTATCAAAAAGGGACACATTCTTTTCAAAAGGATGCACTTTTATTTATTTTGAGTTTGAAGGTGCACTGTTCAGAGTGGCAGGGCAATTTTGTTAACGATAAAAGCATTAAAATAAATGCAGTGCTTTTTATAATTTCTTTGTCATTTGAAGTTTGTTTTTGAGAAGGAAAGGAATTGATTAAAATCATTTTGGGTACCTGTTGGAATCCATAAACGCAGACGGAATGACGGACAAAACACAAACCGTAGCACTCTAAGAAAAAAAGTGCTATACACTGCGGCTATCACAAGCACTATGCAATGACACCTACAGAACAATCCAGATTCTCTACTAAAATCCACCATGCAGACCGCTCTGACAAATGCCTGGGAAATGGTGAATGTTGTATTACAGACTCACCCACTTTTTGAGTCCCACACAGGTGCAAACATAGCCAAAGTTTTACAAGTAGCTGTCACTGACTGGAAGTCATAATAGTGATGCCATGGTTTCGCCTTTTAAGCAGACAATGCAGCAATAGCCTAGAATATATCAGGCTAGGCAATGTAGTTGAAGCCAGCTCTTAGCTCTGTATCATGTTTGAAGGTAAATTTGGTCAGTCTCTTGTTTGCAATTCAAGTATTAAGAGAGTACTGCTCTGATTACGGTTTGCACTTATTGTTTGTGTCAGTTTGTGATGAGTAGTTCATTTAGAAGCTCACACAGTTATGAGATCTGAAGAGACTCATGTGAAATGACACAGTTGAATTTTTGGCAAAACCTTTTACGGTGCTTATTGTTTGTGTCTTGTACTGCATATGATAATTCATATATGATGCATTCATTACATGATGATTACCAATTACTAACATTTCAAAATGGACCCGCATTGTTTTGCATTTTGTGACTTTCGATCAAATAAGTCTATTTTTCCAGTCATATATCTCGTTATTGAAGTTTTCTTAAAGTTAGTGTTAAAATATTGTCTGGTCTCACTCTCATGAACACAATATTGTGCATGGCCTGGAGGTTATTCATCTTCACACTGCATTTGCACATTGCACGCAACTTTATTGTACAATTTAATTATCACTCTAATGGCTGTTTATTCAACATGGGCCAATCTACAACTTTGATTTAGTCAATAGACATGATTGGTCGCCTGAGAATGTCTTTGGATTGAAACACACAGCGTTGGAAGCAGAGAAGGTAGATGAAGCAGAAACGATTGAGAGCTGTAGTGTCCCAGAGGCCTCGTACTGATAAATGGTTCACTCCCTCTTCCCTCTAACCATCATTAAAAATGTCAAATCATTAAAAGCTGAGGTTCTCTATAATCCTCCCAACTCTGATGGGAGACATGTTCTGCCAGCTCAGCTGGCCTCTTCTTTCCTCTTGTAGAGCATGTTAAATTGCACTCCCAAGTGTTTGTGAGCCAAATTGGATTTATACCTCAGTTACTGTGCGCTGATTATTTGTTTTATGTTTCGGTCAAAGGCAGTATTGCAGGCATGTAAACACTGATATTTTAATTAGTGCACAGGTATTTTTAAGCAGCTCTTTGACTGCCATTGTCTAATCCATTGATCATTTAAAAAAGAACAAACAGATAAATGTGGTTGGGGAAAGTATGGTTTGTCCGTTCTGGGTAGACGTAGACCGATTAATTGGCGCCGATGGGACCCCTTACAAACTGTTGTTATCGGCTGAACTTGGCTCTGATAGTTGCCGATGACTGTGCGGTCTTCACCCACCACGCGGGGGACTACATCACCATTTTACATGGAGGTTACTCTGAGTCAGTCATGAAAATGTCTAAATCCTCTTAATCTCAAGTAAACGAACTGAAACAGGTAACTACTGTACATTAACCTTAGAAAGGCAGCAGCCATACATGCGTGACAGACTTTAATTAATGTCACGTTTTTCAGTGTAGACTAAGAGAGACTAACGTTACATCAGAGATATTTCTTTTCATAAAGTAATTCTCCACTCCATGAAATACCTTCCTCTCATTACCCTGTCCAAAGGGTTAGAAAGTATGGGCAAATGTTAAATCTTTGCGGTCCCGAGGTAACGCTAAACATTTGAACAGCTGATTTAACCGGAGGCTGACAAGTTTGGCATTTAAGTCTTATCTAGTCTCAGCAGACCATACCGGACCTCTCTCATCGGACCGTTTTCAGATAATCTAGCCTTGAATATATATATAACTCAACACCATCACCTTGTCCATGATAAGGACAGGGCACTGAGGGCCGCCAGGAAGGCAGGAAAAGAAACCATTCTATTAATGTTACATTACTTTATACTGTATTTACTATTATGGAGTTCTCCCTTCCAAATAATCCAGACATCTCAACTATCAACTATCAACGCACACTTTAGGATTATCCTTACTCCGGGAATATGCATGCACATTAATGGTTTGTGTAAGAGTGGCATTTAACAATGAAACAGGACGCCTAACTGAAGTAATCCTGGCCAGTTCAGCCACTGAACAGCGCATCGTCCATATATTTAGAACAGATTCCAACGACGTAATCAACTAAATCACACATTTCCAGATCTTGTCTTGATATCAAACAGACAGCTACTGCTAGCTTTAAGACTGTCCTGTACAGCTCTAAACTTATTAGATTTTACTAATGTCACAAAGCCCAAGTTTCACTGTAACTTGTCACTCTACTAGGGGTAGAGAGAGAGAGAGAGAGAGAGAGGGCCCTAATGTTCAGTTGAACAGTTCTAGGGTTTGGAGAATTGATACAGTCAGTGTGTTCCTGGAAAAAAAAAAAACATTGGTATGAGTTTAACTACCCTGGGTCAACAAAGGCTGAAAAATAAATTAGTGGTGTTTGACCAGAGAAGAAGCTGGATTACCGATCAAAAGGACATTTCTTTACTTTATCGCCATGTATAGTTGGTATTAGTGGTAAATAAAACACCATTAAAATGTTGAAGAAATAGATGATTCTTTTTGTTTAAAAAAAATGGGTTTAAACAAAATAAGATGCTGTTAACTGTAAAAAACTGTTGAAAGAAAAATTAACAGGACAGGGAACCTAGCTACAAAGTTTCTGTCTTTGTACTCTGTAACCCGACGCAACAACTTCCCCACCTGGTCACTGCTCGAAACAGGTTATTTTAATCTCTGATAAAGTAAAGTAACCTTGACTGAAGTACTTCGGGACTTATTTACTATAAACTTGTGCCATCACATTAAACTGCAGCTCATTGTTTCCTGCTTTTTATTCCTTTGAACAGAAACTGTCCTTCTGTGTTTAGTTCCGCTGTAAGCTATAGATCTGATAGCTGTTAGCTCCCTTAGACAAACACACCACCAGATCGTCTTGCTCACCTGCTGTTAACACCTCACTAGCTTTCCTTCTGTCTCAAAACTGATTTGCGTAACCCTATTGTTTTAATAAGGGCAACATATTTGCAAGGTTCTTAGGTCTCACGCTGAGTAGCCAGCTAGTGATTATAACCAGTGCTGACACATCGCTGCTGAAATGGATAACAAGGGTAACAGCGTGAGAAGACGCACTCTGTTGTAGTCATTGTTGGATTCATTTTTGTCATTTGCAAAGCAAAAGTCTGTTTCTGCTCACAATTTCTTTTATCCTGGAGAAGGTGACAACAGGGGCCATTAGTCTTGAGCCCTGCAGTGTCCTATGGCACTTTAGCCATATCTGATTGGCTCCTCTGATCGACTTTAATAGAGGCCACCGCTCAAGCTATATAGAACAAATTTAGAAAGATATGGCAAATGTTGGCCGATGAGTTGGAGCACCCTTGTTGACCTGTAAAGTGAGGACTGCTTCCTAACGGTTATTTGTATGGTAATTAGTGTAGCTACGTCATTAAGATCACCTTGACTTTTGTTTCCACACCAGATTACTACAACTACTCACTGGCTGTTACTGGAGCTGTGAGTGTGAGGAAACAGGTGGTGAGGAGTGAGAAGCATTGGAGAGAAGACTACCGTGTAAGCCATCCTGCTGTCTCATCAGACCACACACTATCAAGTCTGGATCAGTTAGTCAGATGTGTGTATGTGTGCCTGCACGTGCTTACTTGTTTTTCTGTAGTGCTGATCATTTGGAAAGATGTAGCCTGCAGCCACCGCACACAATCTGTGGATCATTTGGGAGCCTGTTACCCTTTCGGCGTTGCTCAAAATGACCTTGTCTGAACTATAGTTGTTGCCATGGTATAATGTTCATGGGTGAACTCTGCATTATTGACAAATCTCTATAAAGGGATGGTGAAGTGAGTGCCTTTTGTTTTTGTTCATTGGTCTATTGTTAAGTTTTCATTAGTCAGTTAATTGATACACTGTATTGACGTTTTTACTAGGTAATGACCTCGATACCTTGGGGGACCTTGATGTCTTCAAAGGGCTGCTGGCGCTTAATGTTCTGCGGTTCATTTAATCAGTGTGAGAATCCACATGGCCTCAAAGATAGCAGATTAGTTTCACAACTTTGGTGCCCTCCAAACTCACTCTGCACCAATTCAGCTCTCCCTTCGTTTCCAAACGTTCCCCCCGTTGCTCATTTGAATGCTTAATTATCAAGATAAACACCCCCTTGCTGAATTGTGTGAAGGGAGGGAATTGAGACTGGCAGTTCATATTAATTAGTGATGACGTCTCATTTACTGCTTTTACATGCACACAGGAAATTGGGTTATTGGGAGAAGTCTATCCAAGTTAACTGGGTTTTTTATTAATTACAAGACTTGATAAACTGCATTTCTTTCATTTACATGCTTTAGAAATTGGGTTGCTGTCAAGGGCTAAGAATGAGTTTAATAGAAATAGAAACTCAAGGATTGCTGCTGTTTTGCTATGTAACACCTGGAAGACTCAGCAGACAGAATTACTACTCCAGTAAAACTACACTGAAGTGAAAACCAGCCAGCCTTTTGAGTGTTTTACCCAACAGATGGATTTTTAGAAGCATAAAGTAGTGCTTGACCGCAGGGGAGTAATGTTACAGCAGTGCTCTCTGTCTGTCACATTAATATCCTTACCTGAAGCCTATATTCACAACAGGAGGAAGTATTAACACCTTTTCCACATGTTAGATTTGTGTATTGTTTATGTGTTTGTGGGCACCCCATGGAATTGCTCCATGAATGTATCCCTGCGTGATCGTCAACCTAAAACTGCCAATGAGAGACAGGAGACACACACTACCCCTGTCTTCTTTTTAATGTTTGAAGAGTAGTGGTCTTAATGTTGAATATTAAGATGGCAAAGGGTCATAAATATTCAAAAGCGCATTCCTTGGTCTTTTATTCCTTCGTTTATTGCCTCTCTTTGTCACTGTCATCTCATTTTAATGTTCTTTATTTGGCCTGTTCTTGAACTGGACCCATGCCAATACAGGTTTTCCCAGGAGGACATACCCGGCACTGTAGTAGCACTTAGTATGTACAGTGCAAAACATTATGTCAGACCATTGCCTCTAATTGTGCTGTTGAGTATTCAGTGTTTGAGCTCGTAAAGATGCTCTGCCAACTATTGTTTTTAATATTTAAAGCACCTCTTTATTGGCTGTTTTAAAGGGCCAGTATGTAGTAACCCACAAGGTGAAGATGAAGTATTTGTTAAAACAATAATCTTTAAATGTCGTAGAACCTCCCATCAACGGGAAAGCATGTTCTCATCTATCTCTGCGTCACCAAAATCAAACCTTTGCATCTTTTCTCCACAGGATATAACCAGAGCTCGATAGTGTGACCTGTGACCTGTTACCTTTCGACTGGGCAGAAATGCACTTTTCTCAAGACGCCGACACTCAAATGGATTAGGAGGTGGGTTTCTAATCCCACAACCACTGCTCATGCACCTTCATTACACACTGCAGCACTGCCTTCATTGTACTTTGAACTGCTTTGCCATCTATATTCAAACCCTCAGAGCTGTTCAAAGGCACGCATTGTGTTAGATGATAGTGGTGGTGATGGAAGGATGACTTTCTGTTCATTGAGTTGTCCCAGCAAGTGTATGATATGCCTTTGTTTGAAAATTGCATAGTATCCATCACCCTGGAGACGGGAAGTGGTTGATTTCAATGATCTCCCTCACATTCTATAGCCCAGCTGTGGAAACCTGATCAGACCTGTTTGGGCTTACCTGTCAGCATAGGGAAACCGATCCGAGGCGACTGCTAAATATTTCAGAAGGTCCAAACCCCAAAAGCTGCTGACATGTACTACAGGCTTGGAGAGTTTTGGTTAAGTTTTCTACCCGCCGAGGCCTGCATCACTAACCTAACCGCTCAGCATCAAAATAAGCTGACCCATGTCTTTGTGTTTACATGAGAAATAAAGCTGCTGAATCAGGCCTTGCCTGAAACTAGCCACAATGGCACTAATTAGAGTGCATGCCTCTGCCAAGGCCCAACAGATCCCCTTCAGTACACAATACAGTCAAGCAATCCAGTATAAAAAGGTAAAACTTATTCAAACCGCTAGATCCAAATTTATTATAACTCTATTTGGATCTGCATCAAATTGTTCTCACTTAAAAATACAACCAGGATGATGCAGGTGCTCGGTGTCATAGGCAAATAGTTTAAGACCACACTATAAATAATGCACACAACCCCAAAGCACCAGACAACAACAAACCCTTGTGTCTAAGGTTTCTATGGCAATATGTAAACCATGCAGTACCACAGAAGAAGTAACAGAGGAATCCCACAACTACAAAGTGTACGCTGGAGCCAGATGAGCTTGTCACAAACCTGAACTGAAAATACATAGGAGCAGCCTCACAGAATTAAACCTAATATGGAACAAAATAGAAAGTTTAACCTAATGGAAATATGTTGGAATGCAGAAGAGAACCTTTGGCAGTAAGTTGTACCAGCAGACTTCACGTCAGACACAAAGATGAACTACAGTTGAACTGTCGAGGAGGAACATTGAAGAAAACAATGTTGCACTGTCTTTGTAAAAATTTAAATTAGTTTAGCATGATGTAAATCTAATATTTAAAACTAGTGTGACCAGGTTAATAGGGAGGGATTCACTCCCGTAATAACTTGGATTAGACTCATTCAAACCTCCTTTTTATGAAACAAAATTTCCAGAAAATTAACCTTAATTACAGAATGAAGTGGAATTTAACTCATAATCCTACTTAATGAAACACCCCTGTTGTCTGTCACTTATTGACATCATCAGATATTTTTGTAGAACTCAGTAGAGTGAGTCACTCGCTGAGTGTGTTACACCATACATTTCTATTGTTTGTGATTTAATTTGTCCTCTGCTGGAGTCTTTTAGTTTCAGGAGCTCCAGCCAGCAACACCATGCGGTAACAGGGCTTGTCTCTGCGTGCTTACTCTATGGCAGCCATACAACAGGAATTTCCCTATCAGGATACAGCCAGTTCAGGTGAACTTAGTGACCCCTGCTACCCTGTCAGGCTCTTATTATCCACACTAATAGGCTGGAGTGCGTACAGTGGTTCTTTCAGCTATCATGATAACCAGAAAAGCATCAGCCTTGTCCAGTATAGCTGGCCCTCCACTGTCAAACAATAACTGGAATTTCCTCGGGCTTAGTGCAGCTCTGCTTGTAATATGTGAGCAGCCTATTTTTTAATCATATTAGTGTAGGAAGCGACTGTTGGTGTGGACAGAGTGTCATGGCATCATTAGCTTGCATTTAGACACATACACGGAGTTAGTGCTGAAGCTACCAGTAGCTCTTCTTGCCAGTTTTTCAGTCCCCAGTTATCTTCAGACAGTAGCCTTTTCTGGCTTCACCAGACTAATAAAGACAAAGTAAACTTTAATCAATTCATTAACAAAATGGTTGTTTTATTGCTGCTACATTTTATCTATCAGTTTATTGATTAGTAAACATATTTTTGGAGCTCCAATTTTGTAAAAATATCCATATGATAATCTTTCTTGCAATCAGCAAAGCCTGTTCAGCAGGTGACTGGTGGACACTGTTGTTCACGGTTGAAGCTGTGAAATGAGCAATCAATCTCATCCTACGTGGCCATCATAATCTCATTAATAATCACTTAATCGCCTACACATAGTCAGAGACCTTTTAAGAGAGGAGACAGACACACGCATTTTGAATAGAAAAGACCAAATCGACAGAGATGGTGGTTATTTGAAACATACACCGCACCTTTCCCCCAAAAGCCAATCATCTACTTTAAAACAGCTTAACCAGGAAACATGTCCTGCCAGATGTGTTGTTGCACTGACACAAGCACACATTTGAGATTCACAACAGTTTCAACTGATTTGATGGCAGTAGGGGCACCTGCAAATGGAATTGGAAAAAGCATGAAAGAGAAGGATGTCTCTAATGGACATTTAAACGATATTTTAAAAAGCCATTAAACTTGTTTGATCAACAGCTCATTCAATTGGCTGATGGTGTCTCATCAGTCTGGATTGACTCTTAAAAGAAATGGAAGATACTTTATAAGTGTTTTTTCAATATGTACATGCAGTTTTTATGTCTCAGTGACCATTGAAGGAGAAATTATGGCCCTTTCCCTATTCATTTAGATACCGGCTTTGTTAGTTAACTGCCTGATAGCATTGCCACGATGGCTGCTGAATGGGGAGATTTCCCTCCAAGCACTTATAATTGTGTCTCACATCCTCGCTGGGAGGAGCTAAGACACAAAGAAACACATTATTATTAAAAGAACCCAGCGACAAGCAAACACCTATCGGCAATATGGAGTCTCACATTCAGCTCACCTGCTTGCCATTTAACTGCATATTCTGCTTGTGTTTGTGGGAGTCTGAGAAAATCTACACAGACTCCACACAGAAAGGCATTTCCTTCTGGTGAAAGAGGTTAGCAACAAAGCCACCCCAGTGTTGCGGTTTTAGATTGAAAATATAGCCACGTGTGAATATCACTAAGCTCTTACTTGCGTTACGTTGAGTAACAATTCATTTATTTTCCTTGCAAGGTATAAGAGTAACTTTTGTTTACTGACAGATGACACTTTGCCATGAAAGATTTCTGTCTTTTCTCCAACAGTTGGTAGACATTACCATATAGGCAGGTTTACCTCTTATGTGTCTGATGTTTGGATTGCGGTCCTGTGTGCGGACACAAGAAAGAAGTGCGTTCTCAGAGAGGGTTAGCTTTGGCTTCTACTTCCAACATGTGGTTGCCAACAGATTCGTCTCTTGGGTAAACGGAGACATGGAGACGGCCAGCTGCTACTCCTCCTTGGCTGTTGGGTGTGTCTTTTTGTAAGGAGCGGGAAGTAATTTGGACAAATGGGTCTATTATTGACGAGCCCCACGACCATGTTGGACTAGACTCTTCGATCTGCACATTGTAAAGTCATCGCTTTACTTCATGAGGGATTAGAGGGGAATGGTTTTATTGGTTTTAATCGTAATGCAGCTTGTGTGTTTATACTGTTTTGCTTACATTAAGTATGTTCTTAAATTTATCTTGTCTTAATTTCTTTTCCTATCTTCATTCTTTTACTTAACCCTATATCTGTTACCATATAATTGTTTTCTTGCCAATTTTCCCTGCATCTAACTGCCCTCGAAGTTTGCAGTGTTGCAGTCAGTGCGGAATTTTACCTGCTTTTTACCTTTTCTCATATTGATTTGTGCTCATAAATGACTGTACAAACTTTGCATTACATTGATTGTAGTTGTGGCCCACTTTTCGTGATCCCTACTTGAGGTCATTCGGCTTCTGCTGCACTCCTATCAATACACCAGACCACGTCAAAACAAGTTAGTCCTGCGGCAAGCAGCAGCAGCAGCCTTAAGCATGAGTGGGTGTTGTTGGATCTCGTATGAATGTGATGAGTGTGCTTTTTTTTTCCGTACAGTGAAAGCTCCAGTGTGGCTTTCCGTCTTGAGTTGATTTAAGCCAAGTCATATTGCGTTAATGTGGAATTCAGCATAATAAACTCTTTGACTGAAGAGTGCAGGCATGCAGAGATGAATGCTGTTGTGCATCTGCTGCGATGGGGTAACAAGTGAGAGGAGGGCTTTCTTGTCTCCCAGGGGAGAAAGATGAGAGGGAGAGAAGCATGGATACATAGGTAGAGAGCGGGGGATAGCGTCAGAGCCGAGGAGGGAAAAAGAGAGACAGCTGGGTGGGTACACTGTCATAACTGAGCTTATCGTACGCAGACATCTTTATCAAAAAGCCACATGGCATTCTTCTGCAGGGTCTAATGAGTTGGCATGATGTCTAACCAAAAGACATTTTTTAAAAGCACAAATCAAAACTAGAACCACAGAAGAGGGTTCAACCACTTTTACTAGAGATGAGGCCATCTTTTGATGGACTTGGGCACTATATACAAAAACCTGGCCAGCCTCACTTCAGTGACACCACTACATTGGCAGAAATGCCAAAAAAGGGTCCAGAAATGGCAGTAATTGTCTCAATCCTCAATCCTTTCCAATATTTTCCATCCATAAAAGTCTTGGTGAGCATCACAACCTCATGGATTCATCAGCATAATTATAGTTTTAGTTGTTTTAGTCTTTCTAAAATGTGTTTTTGGTTTAACAAGAAAAATAGCTGACTGAAATGAATCGGTCAACTCCTTTTTTGTTAAACATTTGCCTAAAACTTAGTTGAAGACAAAAACTGATGAAAAAAATGGATAATGTCTGAACCACATTAACTGCATTCTGTATCCTATAATGTAAAAAAATCATAGGTTGAAGCACTCATGTAAAACTCAGTGTGTAAAACACATGGAGATGAAGAGATGTAGATCTATACTAGACAGCATAAACTGAAGGAAAAGTCTCTCAACCAAAGTTTAAAAAGTTTTGACATAAGCTGAATTTATAGTTGTATTACTCCAAAGAATTAGTAAAAAGATGTGACAAAACAAAAGTAAAAGCAGAAAGGGTTGAACATGAAGAATTAGTCCGTCTGAGTTGTCATACAGAGTCTGCTTGTTGTCAGTAAACATCCGAGGGCTGCAGAATAACTCCAGGGACCGAAATGAGAAATGATTCATTCAGGGAACTCTGGCCAACACTACCAGTAATTTGAAAAATGTTTTAATACAACAAAAGACAGACATTCATGTGGCTTCTGCTTTCTTCAACACTTGACCCTGACTTGCCCAAAGTCCTTTGTTCAGTTCAGCAGAGCAAGCAGGAAATGAGCTTCTTCAGTGTGGGATAGGTGTTGTTGTTTGTCCACATTTCTTTCCACTGTCTTCTAGAGGTGCCCAGTCACTGCATCTGTGAGATTGCCTGGTTTTGTACTGCTTGGGAAAGACTTTGAGCATGCTCACACTAAGCCCTCCCCTTCTCCCTCCCTCTCTATCATTCCCTCTCTTCCCTCCTCCCTCACAGCAGCTGTTTTCCTGTCTTGGCTGGGAACTGGAGCCAAGCTGGTTTTTCCCCCCATCCTCGCGTCACAAGCAGGAACTCACCGACTTACTGACATACACAAACACACACTCGTTTTGTTTTCCTCTGCCCTGTCCCACACTCGTCTGGCTGTTGACTGTGTACTGACCTTGTTTTGGACTACAGACTGAAGAGCAAGTATTCACACTCTTCTACTTGGCTTCTGTGATTGCGTGTTCACATTGCTGTGTGAGAGCCGTCTGACTGCTCGGAGAAATGCTTTCATGGTAAGACGTCTTTCCGTCTCACAGGCCACTTCTCTCTCTTGACCTCTTGTTGTTTGTGCCTCTTTCAGTCGTGACATTCTCTCGGGTTTCCCGTCTCTCTTTTAGCAAGACTGTTGCTGAGCTCATCCCGTGCTGACAGTCCCCAAAAGTATTTTTTCTTTTTGGCTGTGTGGCACAACATTCTCGTGGTGTCTGCATGTCTCAGAAAAGTCTTGGAATGAATGAAGTAAAACCTCAAACTGTAATATTTATTTCAATTTTTAGATGTCTCTTTAATGTTGTGCTTTCAGTAGTATAAAAGTAGCTTTTTAACTTGGCCACTTTAACACCTGCATTATCCGTCTCAAGTAGTTACATTTCTTGTGTTTGGGTCTGCGTGTGAAAATTGAGAACTGTGTTCCAGCTGGCCTCCCTGTCTTTCGCAGCATGTCTGTAGCCACTCTCATGGGACTCTCAGTGTAGCGTTTCACACACGTGAGTGACTGAGAGGGGGGAGAGTGACACACGATTGAAGACTTTCTGAGCTGTGTATCAGTGTCGCTACACTCCTGACTCATAATCGTGTCCGCCAGACGTAAGGCTGATGGGGATAATTAGTTTGTGTGTGTGTCAGAATCTTGCATACTTCTGGACCCATCAGCCTAGTGTTGTTTTGCACACCTTTGTGACTGTACACTCGAGGACCTCTCGTGGTTGCATTGATTCACAACTTTTTTTTTTTTTTTTTTCAGGGCCAATACTGATTATTGTTTAATCAAGGAGACCAATTACCAAAATTTGGAAACAAGATACTTTTGAAGTAAAAATGAAAAGGATAGGGGACGCAAATGATCAAACAACTGCTTCAGATTGGAATCTTGTACGTGACATTCACATGGGAGAGTCTTTGGCATTTTCACTTTGAAATTGACATTTTACATCACTGGTGTTTTGGACCTGCATATTTCTCTTCATTGCACTTCTCTGATGGCTAGACACTGGACACACAGCCAGCCCTGCTCTCCTTGTCTGCCACCCACAAGATCCCAGACACCGATCTTATGCCGTTTCCCCATTCTCAACTCAACACAAATGGCGTGTCCAGCTGTAGCTCATCACTATCTGCTTTGTACCTAAAAAACAATATGCCGTCTGGTTCAGCAGGTAATGCTGCCCCACTGTGTGAGATGAGTCCAACAGAATCTGAGTGAAAGCCTGTTGATTCATTCTGCTGTGATGTTGCAGGCGGAGACATGTTATCAACTTGCGTCATTCACCTGCACTGCTCATGTTTTGAACATTGTCAGTTTTGACGCAGGTAGTCTTTGTTTGCAAAGGCTGTAAACCTGGTTAGATCAGCTTTAGATTGCGGATGAAAGATCTCAGATGGGACAGCCCAAATTCACTGGCTGTGGGGGTGTTTAGGTCTGCAATGACTAATGTCAGACATGTGTGCATCTAATCACATTGCCACATCTCTTCTGTTAAAAGTTGTGCTTAAACACACTGAAAAGCCCTAAATCCTTGTTTATTATTTTGACCCCAAAAAATGTAAAACCTTTCACTTTCTGTCCAATTTTCATTTCTTTTCTTGTCACCTATGGTTGGGTTTCCTTTATGA
This sequence comes from Lagodon rhomboides, assembly GCA_039737535.1. Taxonomy (NCBI): domain Eukaryota; kingdom Metazoa; phylum Chordata; class Actinopteri; order Spariformes; family Sparidae; genus Lagodon; species Lagodon rhomboides. The sequence continues at coordinate 26,476,149 of CM077787.1, read as the reverse complement.
CAATGAATGACTAAGGAAGTCATCATATCTATTATTGTATAGAAAGAAAATGGTGATGTTCTCCCCCACGTGGTCTGGCAAAGTTTAGCTAATAACAATAGTTAATACAAGGTCCTACCGGCGCCTCTATTTTGTACATACTTGCCCACACACAGGTCGTTGTTGCCCTCAGCTGGTTTTCCAAAGCTGATAAGAGCATGCGTGCATCTGAGTGGTTGAAACTTCAAAGTCCCTGCATTACCAGTTTGCATTTGTGTGCCCTAAAGCCGTGTGTGTTTGGGTGAGGGTTGCTTGTGTTAAGAGTGGCTGCGCATGTTTGATATGCTAACAACGCTTGTCACACTACCAGCAGCCTTCTTCATGTCACTGCCTCCCTTTGCTCAAGATAACTAGTTTTGCGCCGTGGATTCTGGTCCAGTGGCATCTTAAACAGTCCCAGCTCCTGCTTGCATCCCGTCTCTTGTACGCTCAGAGCAGAAGCACATCACTGGGCTGACATTTAGATCTCCTTTTCAAAGAAGTGAAGGAGATGAGGCAGAGAGCTTCCTGGTTTCCCAAACTGTATTTTGGTACTGGATAATCCTTTGCAGTGAATTCAGCTTCCTAATCTGAAGAGGGGTCGGGTTAGACACATCTCATCGCTTCTCTCCCCCCATCAGGGTTCATTAATCACCCGTCACTCACCTACCCTATCAGGGTTTCCCTCTGTCATCGCCCATCTCCTTGTTCATGTTCTTCCTGTACTTGTCCTTTCCTGTCCGCTCCTTCGCTTAGATGCTTAGACTGACCTCCTTCACAGCCAGCTTTCATCCTGTCCTTCACTAACCTTTTTAACATTAAAGCACCCTTCTCCACATCTCCATAACAAACGATTTACTGATGCTCATATTGATGGATTACTATGTGTACAAAGTTTTCGAAAGCCTGCTACTTCAGTGCTCCCTTTCACTTTGAACTGTCATTATCCAGCCTGCTCATTGTTGGTGTGAAGCAAGCAATATGTTGTCTTTTTAACCACATCATGGCCTTGACTCCTGATCCCTGTCCCTCGCAGTCTTCTTAGTTCCAATTTTAAAATAAAAAAACTAGTGATCGCTGTGTTGTCGCTGTGTGAGCACACACGCACTTGAACTCTCCCACTTCCAACTGTTATTTGTTTTGTGGGTATCATTTTGTTTTCATAGTGAAACCAGATCATAACTGGTGTTTCATGACAGCAGTAAGGCTTACCAAATGTGCTTAGTTTTTCAGGAAATAATCAAATAACTGTAGGTTTTCCTTTGCCGTTTATTACAGGAAATTGCTTCTTCCCCTTTGACCAACGACCTCTTCTTCAGTGAAAAGGGAATACACAGTAAATTGGTTTAATATACTTGGTGGTACAGCTCATACATTGAATATGTGAAGATGCTGCCTACTCTATCGATCCACTAAATTTGAGAACTTGCTAAACTCAGGGCAGCAGATGAAAATGGTTCCACGCAGACAAAAAAGGTGCAAAAAGTAATGCAGACGAGGTCAGAACTTGACCAAGTTCCTTTTCAATGTCAGCAGCTCCATGTGGATGCCATCAAATGTTTTTAAAAAAGACTTGGATGGGATCACTTCTCTGCCTCTGTCTTGCTCTCTGAAATTGGTATCACGAATTACCTATTCAGTCAGGATATAGTCCAGAATTTATTTTTTCTTTACATGCAGTTGGGTAGTCAAGCTTGCATTAGTCCATTTGTTTTCCTTAAAGTCCAATTATTTCTATTAAAGTATAATGTGTAGTTTTAACCCTGCATGTTACACATGCAGTGGAGGTATGGAGGATTTGATTTCCTGAGTGAAATGATTATATACAACTAGTGCTACTCAGTACCCACCACTATCACCAATATTTTATCTGTTCTAAATGTACCTTAAAGGGATATTTTTCAGGTTTTTAATACTTTTCTTAACATGAGAGTGGTTGCCCAGTTGAGCTTCTCCTGGTTTTAAACATCTTTGTTTTTTTGGCTGTTGTAAGATCTTTTATTTCGTGAGGAGCAGGAGTTTGACGCTTTTATGTTGCCCTGCTGACCTCGTCTGCATTACTTTTTGCACCTTTGAAAACTGGCCCATGGGTGTCTGCTTCGCCGTCAGCATTTTAGACTCCTGTTAACCACTGTCGAGCCAAACGCAGGGCTGTTGCTGGAGTGTGCTGCTTTTGAATCTCGTGTCCTTCTACATACTCTACAGAAATAGCTGGCAGCACGCTGTGCTGAAGCACTTGTGCAGTGAGAGAAAACGCTGAACATGACGAAATGCTCCCTGTCTCAACAGTGGAGGAAAAATAAAAGTTTTGCATTATGTGCATTGATATTTAAGATTTATTTGCAACATTGTATAGGTCATATAGGTGCTATATTTTCCACCGGATATTTTTGGCCTATGGTCATGAGCGATGGGTCATGACCGAAAGAATGAGATCGTGGATACAAGCGGCCAAAATGGGTTTTCTCCGCAGGGTGGCTGGGGTCTCCCTTAGAGATAGGGTGAGAAGCTCAGCCATCCGGGAGGGACTCTGAGTAGAGCTGCTGCTCCTTTGCATGGAAAGGAGCCAGTTGAGGTGGTTCGGGCATCTGATGAGGATGCCACCAGGGCGCCTTCCTAGGGAGGTGTTCCTGGCACGTCCAACTGGGAGGACGTAGGGGTATGCCCAGGACCAGGAGGAGGGATTATATCTCCTCTCTGGCCTGGGAGCGCCTGGGGATTCCCCAGTTAGCCGATGTGGCCGGGGAAAAGGAAGTCTGGGGCTCGCTGCTGAAGCTGCTGCCCCCGCGACTCGACCCCGGATAAAGCGGATGACAATGGATGGATGTTAATGTATGTACTGGAGATTCATTGGTCACTGTTAATCTGGATCTGGAACGTTGACTCTTTGTCTCATCTCATGTTTCCTCTGTGGCCCATCTGATTCCCATGAATCATTTCACTCTGGCTTGTCTCCCTATTGTTTGGGCCAGTGTTTTCCCACTGACGGGTTAACACTTGAAGAATTGCCAGGCAATGTGCGCCTGTGTTTTGTGTGAGCAGTAAAGGCTTGTGTTGGTCATGTATATGACATACACAATCACAAGTGTCAACTGAGTGGACGATAGCCCCTTCCTCATTAATTTTGCTGTTAGATAAATATTCCTCTCATTTGTAATGAAATTGCTTCATGCATCATGTCTGGTGGTATAAATTAATTAAAATGGAAATGCAGAGCTTGTCACTTTTCATGGCTTGTGGTCATGAGATAGTGCTCTGCAGATGACTTTGCATGCCGTCGAGTGTGTATGTTGAGTCGCGAGTCTTGTGTGGCATTTTCAAAACATTTTAGTCTTCGTCTCACTTCTCCAGTGACCTCCACAATTCCCAAAGCTTTTCTAAACAAACACTGTAAAACCATTGTTGTGTGAAAAAAGGTTTGTTGCTCTTCTTTGTGATCAGAAGCCTTTTTCTTTGAAATTTTGAACAAGTTGCATTCCCAAGTGTTAAACATACAAATCTTATCTTCTTTCAATTGTGTGTTTGTCTGTGTGTGTGTTCGTCTGCATGGTTTCGTGTGTGTTCATCTTATTCAAGCCTCCCTTGGTGGGTCAGTACCAGTGACTGCTCTGTACTTTCCCTGAAAGACTCATGTGGAGTCCTTTCCTGGGAAACTAAGGGGAGTGAGAAAAACATTTGGGGGATCGCATATAGGAAAGAGTGATAGAGAGAGGACGTACAGCACATATGGAACAGCTTCTCTCGACTCGGGCCTACAGGGAAACTCTGCACATATGTTTGGAAGTAGCTTTAGTGTCTCTGTTTACTTGCTCAGCATATATATGGTATGTTTTCTTATAGACTTACGAAATGTGAATTGCATCACATTTGTTTTCTTTGGTGAAGAAGGGATTGGCTAAGAATAGGGATTGCACACTGCATTTCTATATTCAGAGGAACTCTGCAGCAAGTTTCAGCAAATCCTCCCCATGTCTGTGTCATTGTGTTGCTCATACAATTTGTGTTGCCTAAATGGCTCTCAGCCCTGAATACTTTTGTTCAACATTGGTGTGTTAGTGATTAAGTAGTTACTACACTGCCTAAAGAAACGGGCAGTGTAGAAACAGATCTTGGTTTGTAGTTTATCAGCACTGCCTAGGTTAGACAGTTTGATCAGAGTTTAGTACGCCCCTCACTCGATCAGAGAGCGAGACAGATGTAGGGGTGCGTCTCAAATGTATGTTATTATTATTGCAACAATCCAACACAATGACAAATACTGTCAAGGACATTCTCCAGAATAACCTCAAAGGTGCTGCATCCTCAGAAAATATGCTGAAAGCATAACATGTTATTATCCCATTAACTTTGACAGCCCAGTGCATACAAAAAGTGGAACAAAAGTCTGGAGTTGCTACCACAGGCCTAAAGTCCAACAGATATGAAGTGTTTATCGTCATCTGTCAGACTGGATGCAGGCAAAATGGAAAGATGTTTAACATTGTCCATATGCATGTACTACCAATGTTGTTGTGATGCAAAGCAGGTTGAAAACCCCACACATTTTCTTGTTTTTAAGTGCAATGTTTTCAAATAACTGTCAGAGCGAGTGGCCCAAAAATTAAATAAAAACGATACCTCTGCACACAGAGAAACTCAAATGTTTGTCCACATTTCAGACTGGCATCTGAAGGAGATCAGGAGAGAAATGCTAGAAGTGAAGAAGTTCATCCTTCATCATTCTTTCCTTTCATTTCCTCTCTTCTCCGCAGCTCTGGCTGCAAGAATTTGGTTTGCTGAATTTGATAGACAAATAAGGACTACGGCTAGTGATTACTTTTATCATCAAAGTTATTTCTCATTCAATTCATAGGTAAGTCTAGAGAAAAAATCCATCAGTTTCCCAAAGGTTTTATTTTGATCAGCTAATCATTGCAGCTGTGAAAATGTGAAATATAATCCTCCTTGCTGCCGTAGTTAAATTAACATTGTGAATTTGCAGTTACAGTTTGACAGAATTATTTAAAAATATATATTTTTGTGGTCATCAATTTCAAACTGGTATAAGTTTACCCTTTTATACTTGTATACAGTGTCCGTGCGTCCTGTCAGTTGAGTCAACTGAGTTGAGTGACTGTTGGTCAACAGTTTTAGACTGTAAATTAGATACATAATGTTTAATTTTGTGTGTGTTCCAGGAGTGTGGGTTCCCCTGGCTAAAGACAACACGTGTGTCCAGCAGCACCCTTCCACCCAGGACCCACTGTGTTGCCATTGTGCCCATGAGGTAACGTCAGGCGCTACAACCCCCTCATTACCACCCTTGGTCCATCCATTTCCCTCCCCTCTGTCCCTTCCTCCCTTTGACCCACCCAGCCATGGGCCAGAAGATCTCTGGCAGTATCAAATCAGTGGATGTACGCGGAGAGCCCTCATATCGGCCAGTACGCCGCGAACTGCGGGGCCCAGATTTCTGTCGTCCCCCCAGGCTGGACTTACTGCTGGACATGCCATCGGCCAGCCCCGAGAGCCAGCTCCGCCATGCCTGGAATCCGGACGACCGGTCGCTCAATGTCTTTGTTAAGGAGGATGACAAGCTGACGTTTCATCGACATCCAGTGGCACAGAGCACTGACTGTATCCGTGGTAAGGTGGGCTACACCAGGGGCCTCCACGTTTGGAGGATTCACTGGCCAGCCAGACAAAGAGGCACCCACGCTGTCGTAGGCGTGGCCACTGCTGAAGCATCTTTACACTCAGTGGGCTACACGGCCCTGGTGGGCTCGGACTCTGAGTCCTGGGGCTGGGACCTGGGTCGGAACAGGCTATACCATGATGGAAAGAATCGGCCTGCTTCCACGTCAGCACCCACATACCCCTGTTTCCTGGAGCCAGACGAGTCATTTGTGCTCCCAGACTCTCTGACAGTAATACTAGATATGGACGAAGGAACACTGAGCTTCATGGTAGACGGACAGTATCTGGGAGTAGCTTTTAGAGGGTTAAAAGGCAAGCGACTGTATCCCATCGTCAGTGCTGTGTGGGGGCACTGTGAAGTATCTATTCGCTACGTCAATGGACTCGATCGTAAGTAGCACAACATTGAAGCACACGCGCACACAACACGATGTTTTCATGTTTCACCATTACATTATTACGCAGTTCATACTGTTGTTGGATGGTAGGCAGAATTATGGCAATATGACCTTTTCATAAAATTCTCAGTAAAGGGGGTAAAAGTGAACTTGTCATCAGGGATGTCCCAAGGTAATCCCAAGGATACTGTAATGTGATTTGTCTGCCTCACCCTGCTAGTGTTGCAGCGCTGCTCTTCTACATTTCGAGCATTTCGTATTACATGCGGGTCAAAAAAATCCACAAAAAATACAGCTTTGCTAAATCATGCAAGAGCAGTGTACAAAACATTCATCTAGGGGCCTCTTACTCTTACAGCACAGACCGTCACTTTCATAAGTTAAATTGTCAGCAGCAGCAGGTCATATCAGCTGTCGCTAATTACTATTAATTCCTTGATGGCAGGCCAAAATATAAATCTGGCTGGTGTGCAGATTGTGTGCTCTCTGCATGCCAGTGTCTGTACTCAGCCAGAGATCGTGAATGATTTAACAGAAGCATCGCTTTGTAATACCACTGTACAACCACCAGTGTAACCAGGTGATATGTCTTTGCTCTAGCTGATGGTGTCCTGTCAGTTTCTGGAGTGTCATTCTCCAGTTAATTCCACTTTGAATCAGCACCTTCACTATTTGGATCAAATAGTTGTAGCTCTTAATCTCACTTCTTTTTTTACACGAGCTGTTATTTCACTGATGATTTAACTTGTATTATGTATTAGCATTTCAGCCTAATCCCTATTTAAGATTAGCATACTCCTTCATTGTTACAACCTGACACGCAGCTTTTTAAAATAGTTCATGCACTGCTGAGTCTAGATTCCTACTTCAGTTTGATTTGTATGCACGCGCAATGAATAACTTGTAGCTTTGCATTTACTCAGTAGTCTTCCTAACATGATGACTTGTGCCTGTTTCAGTATTGCTGTTTGCATTTGCATCACTGCAATAACGTGCAGAGATGTTTTGTTTTATGTATGAAACTCAGGATAGACTTATATTTAGACCTGCTCATCAAGGCTGTGAAGGCCCAGAGTGAGATTTGGAAGTCATGTGACAAAGCCCCAGGTAGGACCAGAGGGAAGAGAAGGAGGAAAAGGGAGAGGAAACATGATTCTAGGAAAGACATGCATCCAGACACCAGTTATGGGTTTTGGCCAGTTGTGTATGTGTTTTGCATAACAAAGTGCAATTGTTTTTGAAGATTCAGTCATTTTAACAGCTTAACTCGCAATCCTCTGGAGAAGGCAGTCATGCAGTGGCTAAAATGGTGTTTTATGTAATATACGTGAATAAGGGAATTTAAAGTTTTAAAAAGTACATCCTCAAGCAGCACTGGTGTGTCTAATTCCAGATACTTTAAACCTGGCCTTGGCTCTCCAGAAATGTACGAGATTTAAGGTTTACGACAAGGCTTAAGGTTTTACTTGCAGATTTGTCTTTTTGTTCCCTTTCAGAGTGTAGAGGATGGATATGCAGTGCACATTTCTGTCTGCACTGATCTATAAAAAGCCCATAATGAGAGGGACTGCTGCTTTGTTTACCAATAGCAAGCGGCTTAAACAGGCTCTCTCTGTACTATTTCTAGTCTGCTTCCCTCTGTCGCTCTTTTTCGGCACTTCTGACAGGCTTCCTCAAACTTTCACTGTTGTAATAGCAATATCTGTTTCAAGTCACCATTGTGTGTGTGAGAGCTTGTCTGTCTTGATGTTTCTTTGTGCCCTGCTGCTCTTTTCTGTTAAATGTCATCGTTCCAACTAGTAGAGTCATCTCTATCCAGTCTGCCTCTCAGCTTGTGTAACAGCCCTCAGTCCTCCCTCCCGTTCTAGCCTGAATGCTGCACAAAGACCCAAAGCAGGCTGGAGGCGTTGCCGACAGTGAGGCACGGACACCATGTCCATGGCTGCAAGCCATGTGTGTGTGTATGTGTGCTGGCGGACAGCAGCCAGTAGAGGAGCATTCCTGGAAGATGTCCCAGTGTGCCTCTGAGCTCAGTGTCTGGCCTTGCATAGTGAGAAATGTCGGGCTAAGTGTCTGGGTGTATGTGTGTTAAACAACATGAATGCACATGATGCAGAGTGGCCCATATAAATGCCTATGAAAATTTGATACAGTACAAAATCTGCCTTGCATTTGGAAGATCACCATTGTTGCCTGTGGTTTTAATGTAAGATCTGGTTACAGTGAAAAATATTTTGAAACATCAATATTTAGGAGGCGTCTGCATTTATTAAACAAGTGTCCTTTCACTAGGTAAAATTAGTATGTTAGTATGTTTTGTATTCACACAGAATTAAATATCTTTACCTTTGTTTGGAGGATGGCGCAAACTATTTGAAAAACAGTAACAGAATCAACACTGAGAACTCTTTAGTTGTCTGCTGTATTTAGATTCATCAATAAGTCAATGTTCGGTTGTGTGGATTCAGTGACAATTCATATAAAATGGTAGGGAACTGCTGTGTGTCCACCAGTAACCCAATTCTTTAAACTTTCCGTGATCTTGCACCGGGCATGTAGCAAATATAAAACAAGAAAAAGGGCCACATATTTTCCTCATGAGTTGGCTGAATAAAGGAATGCTCAGTATATTGGGTTAACTTGGTCCTATAACAGGTAGTTAGACAGAGGAATCAGATTGGATGCCCCTGTCACCCCTTTGTACAGTATTTGATGTGAGTTGTTTGCTTAAAGGCCAAACTCCACCGATTTTTCAGCTCATGCTGAAGGGCAGTATTTTTCCAGTACTCTTTTTCTTTCTGTCCCTCTCTCTCTCTTTCAATGTACCTGAAGGAATATCATGTTATCATCATTATTGATTACTATCAAAGGCAGGTAGAAATACAGGGCTGGTGGTAGCAGCACTGCAGCAGCAATGCTGTATGTGTGGACAGACACACACTTGTGAGCCACAGCAGTCGAGCAACATGCCAGTCATCCATCATCCATTCACTGCACACGCTTGATATGTGTCTCAGCTGTCAAGCGCCACTAGAAATGCTACAAGCTGCTGCGTCATACCCAGCTGGATCAGGCCTTCTTATAATACCTGGAATGCACTTTAATCATGAGCAATCCACACTTCAAAGTCGAGCTGAACTGAAAAATGCCTTTAAACCATTTTAGATGACATCCATGGTCATATTCTGCACCTATTCAACAATATTTGCCAAAAAATCAATTTCTTCATATTTTTATGCCAAGATTGATCAAAATCCAGTCTTCTTACTGTTAAAAAACGAAGATGAAGGTGAAGGTTCTCAGTCATCCAGGTCATGGTATTTCTAAGTGCTGTATCGTAGACAACTGGACGTGTTTCCATTACACCTCTCATCCAATAGGCTTCTTCAGTTCCTTCTAACTGGAGGGGAGTTGCAGGCTTTTAAACTCTGTGTGGGAGTGTATGTAAGATGTATGTAAACCATCAGGCTGAGACTTTGCCCACAAAGGCACAGGGGAACTAAAAGGAACAGAAGCATGTCAGGGGAGCCTGTGGCTACCAAAACTTGACCTTTGTCAAAACCTCTAAACGATCCGAAGCAGACAGAGAGGAGTAGACAGAAAAACTTAACAACATCGTCATTCCGTATGTCGCAGAATATCTGAGAAACTCCGGAGGGTCTTCAATAAACATCATATCCCAATTCACTTGAAACCTAGCAACACGCTGAGGCAGAAACTTGTCCATCCTAAAGACAAAACACTCAGGCATGAACAGAGTAATGTAGTTTATGCTGTTCAATGCAGCCAGGAATGCACAGATTTGTACATTGGGGAGACAAAACAACCTCTCAATAAACGAATGGCACACACAGAAGGGCCAACATCTCAGGTCAAGACTCTGTGTAAGATGTAAGTGGAAAGCAGAGTTTAAAAGCCTGCAACTCCCCTCCAGTTAGTTCGAACTGAAGAGGCCTCCTGGATGAGAGACGAAACACTTGAAGAAACGGAAACACGTCCAGTTGCCTACGATACAGGACCTAGAATTAAGAATTCAAGGTTTAAGCTTGCTGCCCACTATATTTTTTTTATGTCATCTGGATCACATATCCCGAGGCTTTTTAAAGAACAGATTAAAATCACCTCAAAATTGTCAATTAAGGAAAAAAATGAATCAGGATTGAGCATCAGGACTGAAAAGCTGGTCCTTTGGACTTGCACTGAAAAATTTGTAAGGTCTAAAACTAGACCTTACAATACTGACTAGACATGTTTCAATCTGTATATTGTTGCAGTATACAGTTGACAACTTCACAGACAGGAGGGACTGTTCACAATATACAAATTGAAATGCGGGTCCTTTGGACTTGCACTGAAACTGTTCACAACAGCTTTTTAGTTTCCTGTGAAATTGTTATGCAGATGGTGCATTGATAGTGATTCTTATTTTTTTTCAGACTAATGAAGCTGGGAGACTGAAAACAGTTTGCTTATGGTAATAGCTAATGCTGCTAACTTATGAACCTGTAGTCCCATCTGTCACTCGTTGTTTCTTTTGCTTCATTATAGACATCAGACATGAATGATCAATGAAGCAACATAATATTCTCTATACTCATTTAATCATGTCTGCCTACTACATTGAGTTTGGAAGACATGCCAGTTGTTCAGAGCTTGTGTTCTGACAGATTGCACATGAAGGATAAGTGTATGATAACCGCTTTGAGTCACATTTCTGTGTTGTTACAGAGAAGAGTGGAAGCATCAATATATATTCTTGGAAATAGCAGAGTTCCCCTATTCCCAGATCTTGCTTTTGTGCATTCTCCTATAGCAACTCAAAGAGGATTCGCTCTTTGTTCACTTTCTGGGTTCTTGGTCTTTCGCTTGTCTTGTAGTCTATTCACGTTCATTTTTTCCCCTCCTTCTCCCTCCTGCTTAGACTCTTTATTCTTCATCGCTTACTCCCTGGGAAGCGTGAAGAGATAAGTATCCTTATACTTTTCTCTCCTGGCTGTATTGTCCCTTAATACCTTGCATTAATGCATGATGCTTCCAGCATGGTAGTGAAGCCTGTAGTCCTTTGACCCTAAGTTACAGAGACGGTGGAGAACCAACCCTACTGAGTCATGATTCTTTTATCAGTTTTCATACCTCTGACTTGCTAACGTTTCTAAATCCAAAACAGTGGGGTGACTTGATCTTGCTGTCCTCCTCCTTCTATTCCTGGAAAGCTGTCTGTTTATCTCCACCACAACAAGCCTCAAGACACGACAGTGGTCAGGGCAGCCTAATGGCAACACACTGATTCAAACTCATTTACACCTGAACGAGACAGACCAGAGTAGAGGAAGCGCTTCACACACACCACCGACATGCTTTCCCTCCCCTTTTGCAAATGAACCTTATTTGACTTCAGCTCTCATTGTGTTTCATCTCCTCCCTCCAGCTCTTTCTGTTCTTCCTTTTTAGACCTCCACATCCATTTCAACACTAATCCTTCCTTTCAAAGTTTACACACCCAATTGTGGTGGCAGGTTGCTGTGGAAACGGTTGAGCTGACTTGTTGGTGGGTGGTTAATAGTTGACCAGGCAGCTTGCTCACTAGCTTGTTGGCCAAGGGCTTGCCCTTTGCAAATGGGATGTCTTCCTTCTGCCTGTCTGCAGTTCAGTGCTGTTGGCAGGATTCACAGCACAGATGCACGCTGTAACATGAGCTTAGACCTTGCATAAATTGAGGTTGAACCTGTGCGCAGCGTGGCAGAATTTCCTTGGAAAGGAAAGTCAGTCAGCCTCTGTTGTTTGGCTTGTAATGAATCATATTTGATATGTGAGCTCTGGATTGGTGGCTAAAATGTAACACTTTGATTGGACTCCGCAGGCCTGTACTACAACACACACCCAGGATATGTTTCCGCTATCTGGCTTCACTCACCCTAACAATCGCAATCTTGCTTAGCGGTCACTCGAAAGTGGTTGTCGACACAATTAATGTTCCAAACTTCTGTACTTCAAAAACTGAAATCTTCAAAAGCCAAGTATTATGCTTTCAGGCTCATACTTTTATTTTGGGTGCCCAAAATAGAAAACTAGAAAATGTTGACCTGTTTCAAAGTTTAAAAAAAACAACACACTTTTTCTCATACTGTCCATTGCTGCTGCACCTCTGTTCACCCTCTCTCTGAAATGGTCCGTTCTAGTGCATGTTGTCTCATTAAGGCCCCCCTCCTGAAAATTCCAGTCTAGTCTCATTGGTCTGCCTGAGGAGGCAATGACCAGTGTCTCTGCATCAGCTCGGCTGCTGTTTTTGCAACCACAGCCATGCTGGCGTCATTGCTGAGGGTGCTGACTGTATAGTTGTGACATCACAATCTTACAGTCCTATCCTGACAGTTGTTTGAAGGCACAGTTTGCATCTCTCAATGGATTGAGCATTTTGATTTGACAGTATTTATATAGCATGTAGAGCTGCTCTATAATTCCAATAGCAAATGTTGCCAGACTATAGTTGGTGTGCTCTCACTGTCCATCCCGTCAGGAAGGAAAAAGTAATTGAAAATGTATTTAATTTTGGGAAACAAGATTAAAACTGCAGTGAAACTGTGAATTTACATGAACATACTCAAATTGAAAGATTTATGGTTTGTAAAATTAGTAATGCGCAAAAATGTATAATGCATAATAAATGCTATTTCTAATTTCAGTCAGGAAAATAAGCTCTTTAACAACTGGTTGAACCAATGCCAAGACATCTCTCAACAGAGAAGTGCGTCACCATTGTTGCTGGTGTGTTCTGTGGATGTTGAATCTTGTGTGTGGTGTGTACACAGACACACACAGTGTGTTATAGTGCTCATCTTTATAATCATTTTCTGTTTAGCCTCTATTTCCTGAGCAGCAGGAGGGCCAAATTGACGGCGGTCCGTGCTTCTGTCTGGTACTCACTAGCTCGGCGGTGCGAAGTAATAGGAAGTCAGATAACGTCAGTGGCAGGAATCACCAGTTCATTGAGCAATTGGTTTCCGCTCTGAGTGCACGATTCAATTTGGACACCTGCGTTTCCAATTAGGCATAGAGCAACGGTTTGCTCTATTGCGTCCGTCCTGCTGCTGACCTCACTGTTCTGCTCCAATTTTCTTTTTTATCTCATGCATCATTGGTCTAATTCTGTCTTTCCGTAAATATATTCTTCTCCTTCTCCTCCTCCTTCACCTTCTGACCTGTCGGTGGAAGGGAGGAAGAGATGTGTCTGCACCTTTAGGGCCGCATACGAAAGACACATACACCCGTCATCTTAAAACTGGGTCAGACAGCTCCAGCACTTTTTATGCTAATCTAGTCGATAAGCATGGCTCGGAGTCTGCACCCTTGTCCGTTACCTGGGTGCATTTCCTGTAATGAAGGTAGGGCTGGAGGAAAGCGGGTGGAGGTAAATTGAATTTGGGACAGGTGCCAAAACGATGGCCTATCTTGCACCTTATTTTAAAGTAGGACATAACTGGGTCATATTGTCTCATGGTGCACTGATATATACACTGTGCACACATAACCACAGAAAGTCATTGGGCTGTGGGCGCGAGATCGGAGGAAACTGGGGGGAACTATCAACGGTTGCATATTAGTCGTCTCACTTCAGTGAAGACAGACTAACTGACGCGCCGATGTCCCGGAATGTACCTCCCCTTCCTCCACTTTGTTCTCAATTAAGTGTTAGATAGGTGTGTGCCTGCCAGCCTGCCGGGCCTCTGTAGTCCGATGGTGCATCAGGCGCTCAGTCATCCTAAACCACATTTTCCCACACTTCATCTCCTCTTTACTGTGCTATAAATCTGTCAGAAATGAGTCTCTGGCCATTACAGAAAGACTTGAGTGCTTTAGAGGAAAGGCAGAGTGCAGAGATAGACATCTACATGGTGGTTTTTAGGATGGAGTAAAGATGAAGAGGGAGCATAGAGCGCCACTGTTCTCCTCTAGGTGATAGAATTGCTTCAAGGTAATTAGCCATCAGTTGATTATTAAACGAGCCTGTTTATTCTGATTTGGTTCAAAAGTCTTTCAGGGTTTCCATTAGTGAAAGATGACATGTAGGCACACACACAGACTTTGTCAGTGTACATCATTATATGGACATTGAGCTCAATCGTTATTTTCAGCAGATATTTTGACCTCATCAACTCACACCAACACAGAATGGATAGAAGTTGCTCAATGTAACAGAAAATGTGCATATAAATCATTAATTATTATCTAATTTATGATGTATAATAGCCATATGTGAGATTGTTTCTTAACCATATGTTCTCAATTAAACCAGGCTAGTCTAAAACAGCTTTTTATTCAAAACCTAAACCACTTAGCAGTGTTGTTAGCCATTTTTCCAGTTGACGCACAGTGTGCACTTCCTGTCTGTGCTCATCACCACTGTCTGACAGGACCATTTGTCACCCCAGGCAACCCTTGCCATGGAGACCAGCTTGTGACAGCAGGGATTGGCTAGTTTTCAGCGAGTTTGTAGCATGATCACGTCATCACCTCCCTCAGGAGAGCTCTGTCGGAGAGGAATGAGGCTCACTGTGGTGGCATCGATCATGTTACTGCAAGCAGTCATGTTTTACTTTTGACTTCTAATGAAAGTGTCGCACTTGGAGGTGGTAATTCACTTATTTTTCTCGGTGCTGATGATACAGGCAGGTGCAGAAAAGAGAAGTAGAAAAAGTAGATAAGTGTAATCTGGGTGAAATGAATCTACTGTAAATGTGCTCACAAAGTTCTGCCCAATGGAAGCAAAGAAAGTACTTTTTATAGAAGATGAACCCATGGCATCTGTTCAGAGTAAAATCTTTTTCCATGCTAAAATGTGTTTGCACTGTTTTACCAGTTCATTTTAGTCAAACACAAATAATCTTCCTCTGAATGGAATTCTGTGGAATATGTAGGTGTCTTCTTGTTTTCCTGACTTCTATAAGGCCACTTATCTGTTTTTGTGAAAGCCGTCCATACTGTTATCGCTTTTATACAAACTCTAATATTTGGTTGCATGATTACAACAATATATGTGGTGCTTAAAAATCTATACACATACAATGCATTAACACATGGTGCGTATGTGACTATACACTCCCAGTGCAGTGACATCACACAGTGGTGGTGTGAGGAGCTTGTTACTATGGAAACTACCTATATGCGGGGGCTGTGCTGGTTAAGGTAGACTGATTGATGGGTGCCGTTAGGCCCAAAGGAGAGTGAATCTAAATCGGGGGGTGTCATTCATTCATTCATTAATTCGTTCATTCATTCATTCCTTCATTCCATGTGCACCAGGAGTGTGTGAAGTGTTTATTTATGAGAGCAGAGTTCAGGCGGTCACAAGGAGCAGGACAAAAGGAGACATGATTGTACCAGTTGTAGCTGATAATCTTGTAAGCTGGTGTGCTAAAGCATCGGCTTGCCTTTACAGACGGATGGTAATGAGATGTCGGAGGGATGCAATTGTCTTGCCAAGTATTTTTCTAGGTGCTGTGCAGAATTATCAGTTGTACTACCTCATTGCACATCGTCTATATTCAGTTAATTCAACACGTCTTTCTGATTGAAGCACTTACCACGTTGGTGTGGCTACAAATTAATCCCCACTCTGCCACTTGTCCCCAAGGTGCTCGCACAAAGGCTTTTCATTAAACACACGGCAGTCAAATAAATTCAGATAGCTGTACTGCATTTCTATACAGCCTGTCAGCTGCTGTTCACTAGTGGATTTCATTATTTCCCCTCGCTGCCACTTCAAAGGTCACTAACCCGACTGCAGCAGAGGAATTCACTGAGATGTTCTTGCACGAGTTCACGTCAAAATGCGGATAACCACACAAAGCAGAAGTGTGGGGTTTTTCTCAGCCATTAAAAGTTCCTCATTGATTCTAACAGAGACATTAAGTGAGGAGTTGTGCTGATCTGCTTTTAATTAAGACCTTGATGTAAGGCGAGTCAATGTTTATCTGATTCTGGTCTAATCCTCAATTCAGACAATTCTGTGGCTGTGTTTGTGTGTTCACCATCCATTTGTCATGTAGCCACCAGGCAGCACTTCATGCCCAAAGGAATGCCTGAGGTCTCTTGACAGGCTCGACCTGCTCCGGTTCCATGAACAGACTGTAGACTTGACGTGACATATGTGCATATTTCCACCTTTAATAGACTGCAGAGAGAAGTGTGCGTCCGTGCCTCCCTCCGTCCGTTGTCTACATGTTGATCTAAACATGTACCCGCTGACTTTTTTATAATCGTATGAATGCAGTTAGAATGTTTTGTGATTGAGATCCTGACCCACCATGCATCCTGGAAAGTGACAAAGTTACATTTTCTTACGCTCTAAATTACATAATTTCATAATCGCCATCAGTAAACAGGACTGACTGTCAGTCAGGGATAGATGCTTTTTTTCTGAGGGAAAGTTCACTGTAGTCTCAATCGGTAGGGTTGACCGCCGTGGTCTTTTTTCTTTCAAGGCAGTAACTACAACAACACAATAGTTGGAAGGAGACAAAACACTTGGTGAGTTAAAGTTTTTCGCAGGGGACAGATGCTGTTTTTCGGGCAGAAATGTGACGAAGAGTTGGTAGGACAGTCAGAATGACAGATACTTATACGTATAACTGGCAACTTATGAGGAAAAAAGAATGCAAACACACTACCAGTGTACGTTTCTGCTGTTTGGTCCTGTAACGTTGCTTTGTGGGATATTTCTCTTTAATTTGTTGAGTGAAGGACCTGTTTAGTTATCACACTGTAAACACCATCACACCGACACCGACATGCCCCCACTCTGCGCCGCTGGCTTATCCATTCACACAGATGCCGGTTCACCTCTGCTGCGCCTCTGATACCAACTCCGGAGGAGCATCAGAGCCGCAGTGATATTTCACCCCTCGCCACATCTGAAACTTTCACACAGAGGAGGATGTGGAGAATTGGCGCAGAATCCCCACACTCAAAGGGCAGTGTGAATTGGACTGGTGACGTGTTCACCCAGCAGTGGTTGGTCGGCCAGAGAGAGCAGGTGGTTCGCATGCCACATAACAGTTTTGTTTTTCCTTGTCTCTGAGTGTTGGGACTAAATGGGTCACGTTACTGTTAAGTCATGGGCGAAGAAACAAAGAACAGACAGATCACAGTGGACTATGAAACTTTAAAACAAGGTGCCAATTGTTTTCATTTGGTGTTAGAGAGGGGTGGTAAAGCTGCCAACTGCCAACTGACTGATGTCACACAGGCAACGCTGGATCTCTGGGAAGCAGTGAGGTCCAAAAATCACCTGTAATTGCTGCTTCTGGAAATCTTCCAGATTACCACTTTAAATTAATCACAGCATCAAGGCTACAAGCACATACAGCTGTGATTGCTGTATTTGAATATCCTTAAACAGTGGGTTCTCCCCAGGTACTCCAGCTTCCTCCCACAATCCAAAGACATGAAAACAAAAAGTAGGGTTAACTGGTTACTCTAAATTGTCCGTAGGTGAGACTGTAAGCGACAATCATTGTTTGTCCCTCTATGTCAGCCCTGTGAGGAACTGGCGACCTATCCAGGGTGTACCCCGCTGTCGCCCAGTGTCAGCTGGGATCGGCCCCAACGCCCCCGGTGACCCTGAAAGGGATAAGCTGTTTCGGATGGATGGGTGCAAACAGTCATGTAGACCATGTAGGTCAAGCCGGTTCAGGGAAACTCCAACAAACTTTTCTTCTCAACCTTTAGCCTGGCAACTAATGCTGTGCTGTTTATGTTTGCAAGTAAATGCCCCTGCCCGCGTCCTTCACACAGTGTGTAAGTGGACTGTGAACAGCAGGAATTCTGCCCAGCCAGATGGTGCTTCCAGGTGGAGCAGCTTGACATCCGTAAAGAGACAGCAGTTCTGAGTCTGTCTCTGTCTGACATACACAGACATCACTTGCTACCAAAATTGGAGGGAGGAAGTTTCCATGTTCTACTGGAATATATTTACAAAAATGAATATTTAAGTTGCTGCTTCTCTCTGTTTGTTACTAGCACACACCCAGGGTCTTAATCCAGTTCAAAAGTGTTTAGGCCGGCTTCATGGACAGTCGGCACCCGAGCTGAGAGGGTCAGATCGACCAACAGCCCTGAGTCCTGCTGCTCTGCCTCACACTGTTCAGCAGCACACTGCCCTGTACACCTCTGACCCTTTACTTCCATCACAGCGAGCTCTGTGGTTAAGTTTTCAGCCTGCAGTGCTGCTGCTCCTGAATTGCTCTCTGTACAATGATGAAGCTAGAAGAAGTGCAGTGATTCACCTGTCAAATCTTTTTGTTGATCTACAACAGGGTGTTTTATGGGCCTCTCTGAGCAGACACTTTATCCAGCATCTGACTTCACATACAGCATGTTGACACTCCCGGGTGCTCCCGACTGAAAGTTTAAGGAGCACAGCACAAAATTTAGGAGCACCCAAAAAATCAACATGCAACGCAGCTCATTAATATATATTTTCAATTTAAACTGTGTTACTGATAAAAGTTTTGGTGATTAAAAAGAGTTTACAGAAATAACAGCGTGTTTAAGTTATCTTAACATTTCTGTTTACTTCTTTCTGTTTCGGATACAGAACTATATGTCGTACACAAGTACTGTTCTTTATGTTAAGTATAAGTCCATTATTAGATTCCTTGTGATGTGGACTCTCTACGGTGTTTAAGAGGACGTTTTCAAGTGTTATTGAATCCAAGTAACAGACATCAGGGTCAGACAGACCCCTGGAGAGAGTTCAGAAAGTAACGGCTCTTGTTGCTGTGTAATGTTACACTTTGTTTGTGGGCAGTCTGATTAATGGGATTTCTTGATTATGAAATAGATCTGGCAACCGCAGATTGAAAATCAGACAGATAATGAATTCAATAATGGTCAAACATGCTGAGAGACCCACCTTCAGCCTATAATGCCCCCTTAATAATTAATCATGAAATTAATCAGAAAATGTATCTGAGGTTTCGCTGAGAAATTTGGAGGCCAGTGTCCTCAGGCTCATAATTGTTATGAAACGGCTTGAACTGCAAAATAAGTCTAAAAACAGAAAACACACTTCTTTTCTCAAAGTTTAATGTTCAATTCGCCATCGTTTACCAGCAGTGATGCCTCGCCCTCTCACACACCAGGTGCCATAAATGTCCTGTCATGTCTGTATGAAGGAACATTAACATAAGACAAGTATGGACAGGGTCAGCTCTCTACATCAACTTCAAGAGTAAACAAACTAAATCAGATTCACACACGCAGCTTGTACTCTCTGTCTGGACACTGACCGTGTCTCTCTTGTCTCCCTCGACCCTCACAGCGGAGCCCCTCCCCCTGATGGACCTGTGCAGACGAGTAGCTCGACTGGCTCTGGGCAGAGAGCGCATCCATCACATCGACACACTCCCGCTGCCGCAGACTCTCAAGAACTACCTCCAGTACCAGTGACCATGCACACACAGACGGACAGATGGGAGAAACTGACGCCCCCTTGTTCTTATGGCGACCAGCCTCCAAACAGAACTCAAGGCTGACCATCAGACATGTGCTGACGATGCGGATGATGACGCTGACTGCGAGCAGGTGGTGAAGACGTCCCTGCCACGGGGTATTGTTTACACCAGTTGGGGCTTTTCCATTTTGGGTGTTTTTATCTTCTGGTTTTTAGCCTTTTTTTTTTTTTTTTGTTGCCGATTGCTGTCTTTCCCCACGGACAGACGGCTGGACGAGCTGATGACTGAAATAAATACGAGATTAAAAGAGATAATTGCAATCCAGTGTCCTGCTAATCACATGTATAAAAGTCAAACGACACGTCCTCAGTTTGAAAGGCCTTACACGCTGTGGTGTTTGGGGTGACAGTTTACCCCCCCGACATCTGCTCTGCACAGACTGCGAGGAAGCCTCCTCGGAAACATGTTGGTATTTATATTTATATTCCCAACAACACAGCCGGCTCTGTGGAGATGCAACAATCCCTCCAAGCCACAGGAGATGGAGGGAGAAGAGGAGGGGGAGAGAGGGAGAGAAAGTCCACGCACACAGTTCTATTTTTGCTAGTGTGTAAGCAGTGCAGCACATTATATGTATACTGTGTGTGAGGAGTGTGTGTGTGTGTCAGGAGTGTGCAGAAAACAAAGCCCTTGCTGTCGGTAGTAAGAACACAACTCACTGACAAGCAGTCAGTTACCACCTACAGGCAAATAAACACAACAACTCCAGTCTGGTCTGAACTCCTCTCTCTGTCTTCCTCCCCGTCTGTCTCTCCATCACTCGCTCCAGTGTAATTCCAGCCTCCGTCATGTTCGTTGGTCGACGCGCGGCTGGCGGAGATTGATCCGAAGGTGAAGCTGCGTCTTTGACTGCTAATGTGCCTGCTCTGTGACCGTACACGCACACGTACATGAATAGAAGCACATGACGCTTCTGTCATATCAGAAGCCCCTCCCCTCCCCCCCAAAAAGTTTTAAATGCTGCTTTTTCTATCTTTTTCTTCCACCGTCTTACCGTCACATGGGTTTTTATCCCAGATTTTCTTTTGAAAATTATGGTCTTAAGAGATTTTTTTTAATGTCTTTTTTTTTCTGCTATGGATTTTGAGATTTTGTCTGTGGGACTCGCTGGTATAGGTGGAAGAATGTGCTGCCATGAGAATCTTTTAAATGTGAATAAAAATAAACTCTGCTAAACTTGGCTCGCTTCCTGTCCTCTCTGAGTATCATACATTTCATCATACAGATGGTTTGATCCATAGTTTTCCATCTTATCTGACTGTTCGCTACGAACCGGCCCCTGAGCGGTGAGGTTCAGTAATGGCTTGGGACTATCGCCTCATGTGGGACAAATTGGTATGGCGAGACAGGACAGGCCAGGGCTAGCTGGTTAGCATGCTGACGTCAGTAGACAGATCTGCGACACGATACGTAGATCACTTTGACCTAACATTGAGCACTTTGACGTTGCATCAACACCGTTGTTTCTTCACATTCTGCTGATAGTGTCAGCTCCCTTCTTTGATTGTTAAGAACTAAAATTCTGTCCATTTCTTACAAATTGCCACTTTAATGGTGTGAACTGTTTTCTTTTTTTCAACAGTGACGATGTGAGCTGCATAAAGCACAAAGGTTTACTGCGACAGAAAGTCCTTTGCTGCTGTCAAAGCTCCAGATGCTGGTTTTGCTGTCGAGTTGAGGCGAGCTGGCTCCAAACCAGATTCCCCGGCCCCTGGGCCGACTCTGAACACAACAAAGCCTGTTTTGTGATCAAAGTTCAGCCCGGCGTGGCTTTTCCCTGGCACCGCCAACAGAACATCCATTAATGTCGTGCAGCAGAGAAGCAGCCTGTGTAGATAATATCATAATCGCCCTGAGAGGCATCTGACCAGCACTAACGCCGGAGAATTGATGGACACGGACATTTTAATGCTTTAATGATGGTGACATAAACGTGTCTGTTTAACGAGACGGACTTTGAAGAGGATAACTTGCTCCGCGTTGTGCGCCTGTGCACGTGTTCATTAACAAACCCGACGCCGAAATAAACGCAGATTAAAGAGATACCGAAATGCAAGTCACTCCGGAGAGAGGAGACCTGCTAAAAGCCCCGGTGTGTAATTGATCCCCGGCTGTAGCATGCGTCTGCCTTAGCATATAGTGCTGCTCAATAATGCATTCAGCAGCCTCCTTAAAGGATTATTGAACGGGCCTGAGAGTTGGAGCTGATGACTTGTTTGATCTGGTTAAAAGTGACTCTGCTTTGCTCGATCCATATTTAGCTGCCTCCTGACAGTAAGGCTTCACTTCAATTCATCTCGCTGTCTCTTCCTCTGCCTCCTCTCCTCCATCACACTCTGCCAACTTTTCCCTTCCGTCTCCCTTTTACTCCGCTCCGCTCGGGCTATTTAAATCCTCCCATCCCCGTCCTTCCTTTTTCTCAAAAGCGCGTTCGCCGTCGAGGGCTTTATCTTCTGCCTCACCTGCTTTGACAGGCAATAAAAAGGTGTGTGTTGAAGCTCTGAGAGGAGAGTTTGAGGAAATAATTGTCCATCACGCCGCTCCTCATCCTCCATCCTCCTCGCCTCCTTCCTCCCCCCCTGCATGAATACAAGTCGTTATACATATGCATGTATGGAAAGTGGCGGAGCGAGCTGACGAGGAGATGGATGGTTGGAGGCCGGTTGTCTGCCACAGAGACGGGCGCAGATCCATAATTTATGGAGGAAAGTCCTGCGCCTGCTTTGCTTGGTAAGTCATGTAAAAGCTTACATTTCAGATTTCTCCTCGCGCTGGGCTCTCTCTCGCTCCTCCAGATCGCGCATGGAGATATCTTCAGAGGAGAGAAATCCTCAAAGTGAGGGATGTTTCTTTGACCTACTTCAGGAGTTTGTACGCAGTCACAGATAGGGACGTGAGCACGTCGCGTTCACGTTCAATCTGCGTTCAGCAACGACATCAGAGATGCATTATCTGCTCCACTTTTGTTGATTTTTGAGTCGCAGCTTGTGATTCATCCTTAAAGGTCCTGTTTGTAAGAGAAGTTGACTTTTTGAGTCTTATTCCCCGATGCGTCAGTGTTCGACGAGAAAAAATCAACTTCTTGTACAAACGGGACCTTTGAGAGGTTCAGAAAAAGATGGAAGATGTCTCTTTTAACACTTTTTTACAACCTCGGGAAATCACATCGAATCAAATGAATATTGCTGTTAATAAGTGTCAAAAAATCTCGACAAAGTGAGAATGGAAAGACTTTAAAGTGACGATGGGTTTATAAAGAAAATCCACTGTGACGGACTGCCATCTGATCGCCCTGAGAGGAGTAGGTCTGGCTCCAGAAGTGAGTAAAAGACTTGCACTTAAAGCAACATTATGTAGAGATTGCCAGTTTGAAATAGGCAGTTTCTGACTGCAACTCCACAAATTGATATGAAAAAAATAGAATGGGTAGATCTCAGTTTGTCAGACGTAATGTAGGAGCCAACTACAAACAGAACTCGGTACGTCGTGACAATTTGATGTCTTGAAAGCTTGTATGTTGAAGTAAACGAGTGTGTAACGCTGTGATCCTCCCCTCTCACTGGAGTTCCATGGCACAAGTGTTTCCTTCAGATATCTGAGAGATGATGTTGTATCTGCACCGTGGTTTACAGTCTCGAATGGACGATACTAACAAGGTACTCTTTACACCTGCGTACTGCCCCAACAACCTGAGGTGGTGGCTTAATCCAAACGCCCCCCCTCTGGACTTGCCTGCGAGGGCATGAGAAGACAGATACAACTACAACATCGAGTCTGTATCACAACAAATCGTGAGTAATTGAATCAGTGAAGTCCGGTGCCGTCTACGCCCCAAGCTTAATCTCTGGAATTCACTTCTACATTCAGATAATGTGTGGACATTTTTATCAACTCCCCTCTGCTCCTGCCTCCCAGCTGGACTTTGGAGGCCGGACAGACAGAGGGCGGTCAACAGAGAGACGTCAACCTGAAACAATAGAAGTTACACAGAAACATTTTGATTAGTTTCCCCGAGTCCTTAGTGGAAATTCCACCCATGCAGCATCCCCACCTCCTCCGCAGATCTATCTGGGGACACTGAACTGATGAAGTGAAAGCAAAGGCAGACTTTACCAGAGTTCACTGGGAATGTTTAATCTCTCATCATACTGAAACTTAAACCATCAGCAGTCATTTTGAAGATGTTCTCACATGGGAATTTGACATGTAGTACATTTTAATGACTCCACCGTTTCTGTCTGGATTCATTGCTTCATTGTTCGGTTGATAAAACGCCAGAAAATAGCGAAAAAGGTCCATCATTGTTTGCCAAAGCCTGATCGTCTTTGCCTCTTCAGCCTCGTGGGGAGGCTGGAGCCAATACAAGAGGCTGGATGCATCCTTAGCATGCGCACCACTGTAGCTCATCGCAGGGCCGAGGCACAGACGAACCGCCTTTCACACTCACGTTCACATCGAGGTGCAAGTGAGAGTCACCAGTTAACCTAACCTGCATGTCGGGGCGGCAGCAGCGGCCTGAGGCCTGTACGGACCAGTCGCCGTGGAGTGTGAACAGGTAGCTGCAGAGGCACCAGGTCACCTCTTAACTCACAAAATTGAATTTCTCTAAAGTATTTGTAGAGTTCTTCTTCTTCTTGGACCCAGTCCCAACATCCACGCTCACAGACGTACGGACTTTGAGATGTTTTCCCAGTAAGTCCAGGGCTGTCCCACGGTCAAACTGTCGAGTGCACGACAGCTCCCTGGCAGACGTTTTGAGCCCTTTATGGCCACTTTCCCTGAGTACACAGTACTGCAGACTTTGCCCGAGGGAATTACCCACAGTTCATCATGCGTGACGTTAAGCACAGGGTTACCGCGGGTTATCAGGAGGAGCCCGAAAGCAGGAAGAATAGGATAATCCAGATGATGGCGCTTTTGAATATCTGATCAGCTTCATTATTCCATACAGACCTTTTCTAAATAACTTCTAAAGATCCCACCTTTTTCTCCTAGAACCGGTTCTCTTCCTAACTTTTGGAACGTCATGGAACTTTTTGTCACCCACAAACCAAAACCATCATCGTCGTCATCACCACGTCACACTTAACTGAGACATCGTTGAGGTGAGAGGGAAAATCTTGCTTTGTTAAAGACTGACACTGAAAACATTTTCAAACGCAGGATGCTGGAGGTTCAATCTCGGCAGGAGGCGAGAGCTTCTGATGAAACGACCCGTGTGACCCTGATCGGTCACACCGTGTGCTGCTGCCGTACAGTCGGGTATGAAGGCGACCGAATGCTGTAAGTAGTTCAAGGCACATGCAGTCTCTCCTCAAAGGCAGTCATTGTGTTGCTCTTGCTTATTCATTAACAATCACACGAGCCCTTTATTTAAAGTACGCTGACCTTTGGCTATTCTATTAACTACCACTCACTCACTGCTGTAATATATCTGCTCAAGTGCTGCTGTCTGAGAATTAACAACACTCCAGTGATGAAGGAACGCCGTGCCTCTTCGACTTCATGTGCCTCGCTCTGGCTTCATCAGATAAGACTTGTATTTTCTGTTACCTTACACCTACCCGACATCTGTTCTGATCCCAGCAGCAGCGCCCTGTGAAGGGCAACGCTGGAGCGTCGCTCGGTCCAACACTCCAACACTGGTCCCGACGGGATCACCTGGTGCCCCGATGTTCGAAAAAAAACAACAAAGGTGACCTCTGGGATGCCACTGCGGTAGATTAAACATGATGAACTGCCCACTAGGGTGCCTTTCCAGTGAACAAACCGTGGTGAATTGACTCTCCTCGCCCCTGCTCCCCATACATCCTGCTCCTCATACATCCTGCCAACACAGAACAAATATGTACCAGTGTAATAAAGCTGAGTGTAATATTACAGCCAGCGAAAATATGAATTTTTTATGTGCGTACGCAATGAATATTTAAACTTTAACATACAAAAAAAAAAAAAAAATGCCCCAAAAGTTTCAAGGGAATTCAAATCATTCTCCTCGGGCACATCTACAATCAAAGTATCTGTTTTTCAGCTCTTGACAACATCTGTCTTATCACAAGTGGAAATACGGAAGCGTCTTTGTCCGGGTAAAATAAAGACTTTAGTGTCATCAATTCAGTTACTGTACACATTGTGCAACAACTATCGAAATGAATACACGCTGTTAACTTTCCTTCGGGTGTGTGTGATGCTCAGCACAAATGTCAACCCACTGCACTGATAAAATAAGCAGAAGTTGAGCGTGCATGCAAAAGAACCACAAAAATGATGAAATTCAGCTCACAGGGCCAAACTTCTCGAGTCAGCCGTTAGCTTAAAAACTCTCTTTCAGCGCTGCCTGAACGCTCTGTTCCTCCGGCTGGAGGAAAAAAGCAAAGCGGAGACCAACAAAAAGGTGGAGAGCGAGCCGGGCTGAAGTCGCAGAGGGTGAAAAGGGGAAAATAGAAAAAGGTGAAAGAAGGGCTATTTTTGTCGGCGCTATGTACTCTTTCAAAATCAGAGTGGAGATAACGGCAGCGGAGATAATGGCGCAGGCACTTTCCCCCCGCTGGATGTATGGAAGAAAAGCTTCAGAGGTGCAAAAATACGAATGTGGAGAGGCGAAGCCCTCATCCGGAGGGCGCCTCGCGCTCCGTAAACAGCAGCCTAATGAGCATGTACATGGACACAACACCGACTTCTAATTTCAGCAGCGCCAGTTTCGAGCGTTACCTGGGTATCTTTAGGGTCTCTGTGAAGGTATGCGTGAGTCACACTCGTATCTCTCCGTCACACACACTCTCACAGTGGGGGGACTCAGTGTGAGGCCCAATAATAACAGTATGGTGCCTTTTCGTATCCATCCTTTATCTTTTTTTCCCCCGTCTGTCTCCCCTGTTCCATCAGTGCCTCCCTCTGAGCATCCTCAGCTCTTTTTTTTTTTATTTCTGTGGTTTTTCCTGTTGAGAAAAAAAAAAGTGGGGATTTTGATTGAAAAGTGTCACTTTTCTGTTTTTTTTGTGTGTGTGTGTTTTTTTTTTACAGTTAAAGGTTGTAAGAGGGAAGTAAAACGAGCCGGTACGAAGTTCCAGTCGAGTGTGCTTGTTAATGCTTTCGCCGGGCTCCAGTCGGACCTCCTGCCTGCTATCTCAACCTTTTCAAATGTCACCTGCTGCCTGTTAGGCAAAAACAAACCGCCTTACTGCAAGGGTGCATCTAAAATTAGTGATAACATATCCCTGTGAGCGCACACACACACACACACACGCCGAGGTTAATTACCGGCCACAGCCTAGAGGCAACACAACTGACTGTCACGTGTGTCTCTGATTCGTGTAGTTAAATATGGTGGTTTTATGTGTGTGTGTGTGTGTGCGCACGCTGGCAGCTCCATCAAACAACTCGGCTGAGGCGACGACCTCATAATCTCATCAGACCAACGCACACAGCAGCCACTGTTGTCACTGACTGGGTGCCAAAAGTTCTTTTTTAAATCCCTCATATCTGCGTGACGTCAGCGTGCAGTGTGTGTGCAGCGTCAGCTGTGCCCACTGGCCTGTTCTGTTTCCTCAGCGTTGTGCCTTTCTGCGCCTTATGTAAATACACAACCAGCCAATGACGGGCCGGATCAGGAGTTCGTGACCTTTAACGCTGTGCTCTTCCCTGTTCTGATGACTTTGCTGCGATAAAAAACCAACATGTCTCTATTTCAACGTAAGCGCTCCCAGATGTTTGCCTTTCAACAGAGCAGCCTCTTGTTCACTGGATCCTGATGGATGGCAGTGGTGACAAGTCGCAATGCGGTGGCAATGCGGCAACATGCAGGTCGTGCAAGTTGCTGTATGGTTCCGGTGTGGCCTGACTGAACGTTACAATGACAGCTCTGCAGATAGGACCGTTTTGAAACCTCATTATCATAAGAAAAATCATAAAACACCAAATCCTGCTGCACCTGTGTGTGTGTGTGTGTGTGTGTGTGTGTGTGTGTGAATGACCCCACATGTGGCTCAAGCCAGCTGAGGAACTGAGCCAGGCGGATCCTGTTTTTTTTCCTACATCAGTGCTGCCACCTTTAGGGCGTCTGTAGCCATTACAACACTACGGCTTCATTTAAACAGTGTGTGAGAGAGAGAATCAAACCCCTGCACAAGGGGAGTTTTTAAAGGGGTAAATTAGATTGTGATAAATTATATTCATCATAGCTTAACCCTCAAATCACTTTTCTGGATTACTTTATTAAACACGAAAACCCTGATTTTATCACAGAAAACGATTATTTCTAAAAACTCTGGCTATTGACAGTATATTCTGATTTACAGGATAACAGAAGTAGATGTCCATAAACCCCTCTGTAATTATTTTCCCATCTAATATGACAATAAAATGAAAAAAATATATTCACCTTCACTGCACTTAATGATGTTGACCTCTTAGAGTGCTATCAATGGCATAAATGAGTTCCTCATGCCCAGATACATGGAAATACATCTTTAGTTTACATTTCTATCACATTCAGATCCTAAGATACACACATTTACAATTTTGTGCATGAAAATGACATATCACAGAGGTCAATGACCTCTAGCTGACCTCGGGGGTCAAACTGAGAATGCCTCCACATCTTAAATTAAAGCTCATGTCCTGAAGAACAAACCCTGAAAGTTTCATGCTTCTTTCATACAAAGCAAGATTATTGAGCTTAACAGCTCCACTACTATATCAGTGAGTTACAGGAGAATCAGAAGGAGAGGAGACAGAAACAGTGACTGTGTGTTTGGATACAATGATCAGTCCTGGAGTCTGTGGTGCTCTGATGGTGGTCGGTACTATGTCAGGCACAATAACAAACATTCATCTCCTCCTCCTCCTCCTCCTCCTCCTCCTCCTCTGGTAGAGTAGCAGTGTATGTGGACTGTCCTGCTGGCACTCTGTCCTTCTACAGAGTCTCCTCTGACTCACTGATCCACCTCCATACCTTCAACACCACATTCACTGAACCTCTTTATCCTGGATCTGGGTTCTACTGGTTCAGTTCTGGTTCCTCCTCAGTGCGTCTGTGTGGTGTTTAGTGTGCAGAGTCTCCTCCTGTCACAGAAACATTGTCAGTGCTGAACAGTTGAGTCTGTACAGGATCACAGTCACATCAGTCTTTCAGCTTCTTCAGTTAACTTTGTACAAAATGATTCAAACTGATTGAAAAGATTCTTCATTTACATTTTAAACTTCTTCCATTAAATTGTGGAAATTGCGTTGACTTGTACTTTCTGTCATGTGTTGTTTTGAATTCTGGCTCTTGTTCCAATAAAATCCAGAACTCTTAGTGAAATGTAAGAAATGTTTTGTCTTTCTCTGGGCGCTGTTCAGTCCGTACTTCAAACTTCACTGAGTTTTATAAGAATCAAACCCAAACAAGAATCGAACCCACAACCTCAGAACTTCTATCCCTGGTGTCACCCTGCTGAGCTAACAGGATGACATCACAAAGAGTCTCTCAGAGGATTTCACTCGTTCTTCTGAGCAGCAACTTTATAAAGAGTCAGGATTCAAACCCACAACCTCCAGACCAGCTCATCAGATACCTGAATGTCCTGCCTTTGAGCCTTTGAGCACCATCATTGTTTCACCGAAAAGAAAACCCTAAGACTATTAGATCTTTGATGATGCTCACCTGTTTCTAAAAAGTGGACACCAACACCTGGTTCTCGTCTGTCACCAGGGCCCAGTATTTCAAAACTTCTAATCTGGATCAGGATAATCCGGATAATGAAATCCACCTTTTCTCAGTCTTGGATCAAGGTGATCCTGCTGACTTTATCTGAGTATTTCAAAACACTGGCAGGTTGGATCACCGTGATCCCGATCTGGGCGGATACGGATTTCCAAATCTCGTGTCTCCGCCTCCGGATCGAAACATGGCGGACTACCTCACGAAAGGTGCAGCTGGGAGCACGACTTTCACGTCAAAAGTGTAAGTTTACCGTCGTCTAATGTGTAGCGGTTTTAAGACCATATGAACGCCAACCAACATATCATGCGAGCCAACTTCTTGAATCGTCACCTAATTAAACCCAGGCTGTAGCGATCTCTAATTGAGCCGCGGCCGCGCTAACTGTAGCTAACTTGGCTCCATTGACTTGTGTGTTAAGCAGCTAGCTAGGACCACTCAGCAATTAGAGACAACCGGTCCGTATGAGTGCTGGAAATCCTTGGAAACGCTTTAATTGTATTGATACATTCAAGGTTTTCAAGTTATTGGATTCTGAATAAAGTGCTTGAAACTGTAATTGCATTACTTTCATGGTATATAGCTTGGTCAGTGACACAATTAGAAACATTTTTTCATCCTAATTTGTTTCCCTTATATAGAAGGCTCTCACTAAACATAATTATGGTCATTTTTAGCAAAATAGCCTCTGATTTGATGAAGTAAAATAATCAGTTTGTACACAAACACTTACTGAAATACATTGCTGCATGTTTTAAAATCACATTCAAGCTATTCAAACAAATTGAACTGGCTAATGAACAAATAAAGCTGACGCTGCTTCAGCAAAAAGAAACAGAACTGAAAATAAAGGTGTTAGATAAACAGCTCACTTCTGACCTCTGAGCTGGGTTAGGTCCTGTTTAAGTTAGTAGCCACATTATTTGAAATGTCTTTGTTTTGTTGGAATGAAAGTTGGTTTGGACCCTGCATTCCTGTTGTCTTTCTCTGATGTTTTGGTACATGCAAGTTACAATGTTTGAAACTAGAATTTGAGAAATAGGTCTGTAATTGTTACTCTTATTTACAGCAGTTTCAGAAAGTGAGGTCAAATATTTTACTATGCTTTAAATTTCTTACAATTAGGCTGCTTTAATGTTAAAAGTAAAACACTTTAGATTAAGTGTAATGAACATCTTGAGTAACTATATCTAGGAGAAGTGGCGCTGAGACTTAATCTAACTGAATTAATCTAAGTCAAATCCACCTCTGAGGTGGGATCCAAATGATCCTGAAATTTTGGTATCAAGTTGATCCAGATATCTGCCTTAACTTTTGAAATACCCAAATCCAGCCTTTTATCTGGATTCAAGGGAGGATTGGATTACCAGAGCAGAATCCGAATCTTCAGGATCAGGATTGTCTGGATCTGTGTTGAAATACCCAGTTTTCAGATCAGATCTAGATTTAATCCAATCCGACCAGGATAATCCTGTCAGATCACTTTTGAAATACTGGGCCCAGGTGCTGCTCATGAGGGAAATGTTGGTCTCTGCAGATGAAGCAATCAAGGAGTTTGAGCAGGTCTAAACCAACCTGGAATTATGAAATTACCAAATAAAGATTGAGTTAATGCTGGATGATCTTCATGAAACCTGCTCATCACATCACATTGTCTTTCAATTAATCAAAGACTTCATCCTGGTGTGGCTGTGATGACTTACAACATCTTTAAAACTTTGTCACATCCTCACACTTCAATAAAAGTTTAGTTGCTGATGGTTCATTGTCCCATAACCCCCTGCTTCCATCTCTGAGGAACCTCAGGAGGGGACACGGCCCCCTCCCTGTCCCACTACTGCAGGACTGAGGCTCCAGGTACTGGCAGCCAGCAGGATTCGACCCGGTGCAAGCAACCTCTGGTTACTGCCAGCCAGGAACAAACCCACTGCACCACCAAGTCCCCTTCGCTCTGGGTTCTCTTCTCTGGGCGCTTTTCAGTCCATACTTCAAACTTCACTGAGTTTTATAAGAATCAAACCCACAATCACAGAACTGCTAACCGGGCCTCTATCAGCCTGAGCTACTGGATCTGACTGATGCTCTTTGTTTCGTTCAGATTTCATGTTGTTGAACGTCAACCCTAAAATTTCAAACAAGACTCAAACCCACAACCTCAGAACTTCTAACCCTGGTGTCACCCTGCTGAGCTAACAGGATGACATCACGAAGAGTCTCTCAGAGGCTTTCACTCATTCTTCTGAGCAGCAACTTTATAAAGAGTCAGGATTCAAACCCACAACCTCCAGACCAGCTCATCAGATACCTGAGTGTCCTGCCTTTGATTCTTTTAAGAGCTGTTTTCAAAACTCAGACTGCCTCAAGGATCGAACTCACAACCTCAGACCTTCAGGACAGTCCTCCAACACACTGAGCTACCTGGACGTCAGGTGTGTGAACCTGAACTTTAGTTTGTGTCCAGGCTGTCTCAGTTTGTCCGTCTGTGTCTCCATCAGATCGTTGCCCAGCCCAAACATCAGTTCAACAGCAGCTCGTTGTATCAGGACGTCACCCTGCTGCTCCGTACTCCTCCAACCTCAGCGAGGTCTGAACCAAACCACAAGACTTTACACACGGTTGTGTCGTCACGTTGAGACAAACAGACTCCATGTTTCTACTCAAAGACAGAAAGAAGTTCATGTAGAACTTCTGCTGAATTCACAAGAAGGAACAAACGATGAAGAGTTAGTCAGAGACAGAGTTTATAAAGTGTCTCCTGACTGAGACACTGTGTCCCACGTCTGATTTCACCATCAGGTTATCAGGTGTTCACATTTAGAACCCTCATGTAGGTTTCTGAACTCAGGTTGAACAACATGTTTGGAAAAGGTCACGAAAAGGTCATGAAGGTCAGGATAACAGAAGTAGATGTCCATAAACCCCTCTGTAATTATTTTCCCATCTAATATGACAATAAAATGAAAAAAATATTTTGATCCTGGCTTTATCACACGATCTGATTTCGTTTTTTAAAATGTATGCAAATTAGCGCATTTTTAATGAGATAAGGCCTAATTTGCATATTTAAACATTAAAATACAAAAAACTTGCAATACATTTTTTTCTTAGCTTAATATGAGTAATCAGCTGAGAAAGTTTCATGGTGATATCTATTATTTAATTTTTTTACCCTATTCACCTATAGTGTCTCGCCTTAAGCCACTCACATTCCTAGTAACCTTCACTGCACTTAATGATGTTGACCTCTTAGAGTGCTATCAATGGCATAAATGAGTTCCTCACGCCCAGATACATGGAAATACATCTTTCGTTGACATTTCTATCACATTTAGATCCTAAGATACACACATTTACAATTTTGTGCATGAAAATGACATATCACAGAGGTCAATGACCTCTAGCTGACCTCAGGGGTCAAACTGAGAATGCCTCCACATCTTAAATTAAAGCTCATGTCCTGAAGAACAAACCCTGAAAGTTCCATGCTTCTTTCATAAAAAGCAAGATTATTGAGTTTAACAGCTCCACTATTGCTTTCGCCTGTGCCTTTCAGACTCGCCGCGCTTGTGTGTCGCTACACACAGCGAGCCGGCTTCCCGGCTGCTTCATGTGTGTAGTTCGCAGGTGTAGGCTACCAACGTCATTCCGCGGAGGTCTTGCACATTCATAGGAATTGTTTATTTCTTGTACAGTTGTATAGATTATTTTTCTTTATAGTATAGTCTGCACTGTATATATACATCGTATATATCTTGCTTTCTATTTATGTTATGTACAGAGTGTATTTTTGTGGACCCACTGCTGCTGTAACAAAATAATTTCCCAGTCTGGGATCAATAAAGTAATTCTATTCTAATTCTATTCTATAAGAAAAGGTATGATAATGACTTTTTGGAGGACACAGATGAGGGTCAGACAATATATAGACGGACAATATCTACAAAAACAAGTACATTGGAAATAGAAATAGTAAATACAATACAGACATAGATTCATATCAAAGGCACAAATGAGCAGACTGCACCCACACACAAACAGGAGCACAGGTGGCTCCACAGCGTGGATGAAAACCTGACGGAGCTCACCTCAGGTCAGCCATGGCGCTTCACATTTATTAGTAGATAAGATTTTCTATTATGGCGGAGCAGATGCACACCAACACTTACAGACATCTGGCTGGCTACGCCATCCTAGACGTTTGAAAAGCAGCCTCATGCCGTTGTTCAAGGCCACATTAAGTCTCTGCATGTTGATTTTTCTGTAGGAATGCCCCAGGTAGGCAGGATAGAGGGGGTACAACACTCTGAATAAAGCTGTCGTCACAGGAACAGAACACATGCAGAAATTATGAGCATGATTGTAGCCTTTGCAGACATCTTGGGACAAGGTCTCTGGATGGCTTTACTTTATCATCTGATAGATCATTAACAAGACAATGGCTGACATATTTCATCTCACCACACACTTTAGGAAGAATTCAGGAAATACCACCCTGTTTACTTCTGCTCTCTGCTTTACTCAGTTTGCCACTGAAAATGTTGACTACTTTCACATCGTAATCCTCACATACATCATTCTATCAATCTGGAGTTATGCAAACGTATGAAACATTTAATAAGTTACCACATTTTTGTTTATTTAATTTTCTGTCGTTTGAATAATTGATTGGTTTACCAATCATTTCAACTCAAGTCAAAATGTAACCTACAGAGACCAAGACATCCTTACTTTTAGTCCTTGGTAAGCTTAAAAAAAATCTAAATCCTGCATTTCCCATGATGCAACTGATCTTTTTATCAGGCCCTCCCTCCCTGGTAAATTTCTGTTTTTTTCAAACAGCATGGCCCATCTTCATAACGCTCAATTCATATCATAACACTTCAGATTCTAAGCCCAAACCTAGAAAACTCTGATGACATCATTATGACACCATCAGGGTTATTTTCCCAGACATGACGGAGCTCCTCCAGAGGCACGTTGCAGAACAGTTTTAGATGATGAGTAAAACCTCAGCTGACTGACCTTTAAAGTGTAAAACGGGTGCAGTTTCCCTTTAATTTAATGAGGCTTGTGAGTTGGCCTCCTGTAAACATTCGCACAAACTTTGCTAATTCACGCATTGATTAGCTTAATTCTTTGGAGAGGCAAACTCATTTTCCAGAAACGGCTCCTACGGTGGCCTCATAATTAGAACAAAGTGGATTAGCCTGTCCTCGACGGCGGAGTGGAGTGGTGCTGCTGGCCACCGGAGTGTGAGGAGCTGTAATTATTTGACTGGAGTGTAATCTCGTGTCAGTAAGAGGGTTTGTTTATGAGGTGAAAGGGATTTAGTGCACTTGAAAGCTGTGGATGTTCTGCTGTAGAGGAGGAGGAGGAGGAGGGGACATTTTTAAAGTAGCTGACAGGACAGTCTCAGCTCAGGTTCACTTACGTGCTCGATCACATCGCTCACGTCTTCACCTGCGAGCTGAGTTCGCTATTTTGCCGTAGAAATGATAGATGCTGAACTCTCCGTGTTTGTGAGCACCTCGAGGACCTCTCATCTTCGTTCATTTAAAAGTTATCAGAATTATATATAGAATAATTCATAATCACTTGACTCCTCAGTTCAGCCAAGAATTTTAGTGTCTTTTAGCACGTTGTTTTGGTTTTCTGGCCTCGTCAACTGAACTGTTTGGTTTCACTCTTTCCGCTCTCATAGTTAAACCCAGAGAAGTCTGTCATTTTTAGGGCTATGGTGCATTCGTTTTGGTCACCTGTCACTGTAACTGTCTTTTGTTTTCATGGTTTTGATTGAGAGGGAAAGGGAGGAGTCACGGTACGTGTCCACGGTATCCGTCTTCTCTATACTTCCCGTTCATTGTCACACAGCCGCTGTAAAGTTAACATGAAGACAAATTCAGCAGCTGCGTGGTTTAGTTCTCCAGTAAAATGTCTTCAGAAACACATTTCAGTGAACTATATATAATATAAGAGACAGTTTCCAAATGAGCTGCCATGTTGGTCTGGTTTGGGATCCTGGAGCAGACGGCCCACGAGAGGCGGTCATCCAAAAGGTAATGTTAGCGTCAGTGGTGAACTCAGGATGTTTCAGGGGCAGGGGCAGCGCGCAAAAAGGGAACTGAAAGGGCAGCGTAGGGGGCACTTTCACTTATCATCAAGTCCACCAGTGGTTTGCTTGGTTGTTGGAGGGTGTCGCCAAGTGAAGTGGTCCGAGCCCTCACATCCAAAAACAGACCGGTGGACACGTACCATCAGTGAGAAATCTATTACCGCAGCTGCCAACATGGAAACAGCAGTTAACAAAACAATCCCAGCTCCACTTTCTTGTTGGCTGGAGCTTACCACTTTGTTTCACTGTGTGTGCCCCACCAGGGCTCAGGGAGAAGTAGACGAGTGGACCTTTAGTTGGACCGTTCTGTGGTCCTGCCGTCTCCAAGGTCAGGACCTGACTGAACGTCCTCAGCCGTTGCAACTCCATTTGTGAAATCAGTTAAAAACATCTCTCATGTGGGACGCGCCACAGCTTCCTCCTTCCGTGGAAGAGAAGATATAATGTCAGCATGATTACACAATAATAGTTTCCAAAGAAATGAGGACTCGGGGGAGGACTGTAACTGGTGCCATGATGTCAAATTAGATTTTCAAGCTCCGACTGCCTTCTCCCCGCCGCTTAATGCGAAAGTGCGACACTTGCTGTATTGAATTGACTATGACAAGCCAGTTTAAATGTACTCTATGTGACATGCCGGGAGTGTTATGCAGATTAGAGTGACCACAGGTATCAGGGAAGTGTCATATGAGGAGGGAGACGTTTTCTTGACACAAATGTTTTACAAGCGAGGCGGCACTGGCCCCTGTGGGTGAGTTGGAAAAGGTTCTGGCACTAACTTGCGATATTTACAGTGTTACGACCCCAGAGGTCGACCAGGGCCTAGTAACACAGAGGTTTTACAGTAAGCTGCCCGGTGTTTACTTGGAAGAGTGTTCTCAGTCCTTGACTGTTGTGTTTGTGAGAAGCGTTGGATGAGGCCAAATATGATGCCGTTTTTTCCAAAGTGGTTCAACATTTCCTCCTGTTTTTCCCGGGCAGCTGACAGAGCTCGTGTTCCTCTGAAAGCATGTTTGGTGAGTGAGGTAATGACCGTATTAGGACTTGTTGACTTGTACTCGGTACTTGTTGTGCCTCGCACACTGAGCCCGCCTCTTGATTCCTGAGAAGTTTGTGTACCAGAAACTGATTTCAGCCCATCAGTGGATGCCCATTTGTCTGGTCCAGGTGGGCCCACTCAGAGACCTCATGCTTAGGGGGCTCAGCAGCATGGCGTAGCGTATACGTTCTGCGCCTGCGTGAAATGCAATAAGTCTCCTAAACATCGGGTGGCGCTAGTCTCGCGCCAGTAACCCAAAACATAAAAACAGGAAATGACAGAACGGAGTGCGGACCGTAGCTTATCAAAACAAAGCACACACAGTGTTAGCTCTGCATTACTTGCGTGATGTCGTATTACGGTGGTCTCTCTTCCACCAGGGCAGCCAGCTGCTCCTCAAAGTCCTCGGTCCACACAGCCATGGCTTCCAAAAATACGATGGTTTATCTCCAAAATAACGAACGGCGAAGTGTTGTTTGTAACTCTGTGCCGTCTCTGTTTATGTGGTTTGTTTATCATCGTCACTTCCGCCACCCCTCCCACACGCCGCGCTGATTCGCTGGCACACCGCCAATCAGAACGGTCACTGAACAGCTAGCTAACAACCAATCAGGGTATCCAACGGCGTCCTACCTCAGACGTCCGACTTTGCATGTTCAGTCGGATCAGACGCCGTCCTCGCGCTTCCGCGTGGCTCCGACACAGCTGAACACACCGAACAGAATAGCTCCCGAACTCGTCCGACTCTCTCATAACGCTTCAGACGTCCGACGTCTGAGCCGGTGTGTGCCGGCCTTAACTCCACACATCCACCTTAAACTTTCCATCGTCCACATAGGGGCACAACCATTCTCAATAAGATTCACTCCATTTACCTGACAGTTCCTGTTCCTTCC
The DNA here is from genome assembly GCA_039737535.1 of Lagodon rhomboides. Taxonomy (NCBI): domain Eukaryota; kingdom Metazoa; phylum Chordata; class Actinopteri; order Spariformes; family Sparidae; genus Lagodon; species Lagodon rhomboides. Next base: position 26,438,793 of record CM077787.1, on the reverse strand, counting down.
AGTACGATACTAGTAGGATTTGATTTTTGCAAAGCAGTGAATGGTAAGTAAGTAACTCACGAACCTTTATGAAGTTCAGTTCGTAGGTTAGTCTGTACTGCATTAGCTTCCAGCTGAGCAATCGTGGGAAGGTTAGGCTCAGCTCGCTGACTCCTGCCAGATAGGCAGTAGCTGACTAAGTGAGTTGGCTCACTTTATAATTGGCAGCCACACAGCAGAGGCAGTTTTTCAAAAGAACAAAAAGGGAACACCGAGTTGGCCAGCTGTGGATGGGGCTTCTTCAGGAGCACATGCTCTGGAAGTAAAAGTCCCGTCCTCCTCCAGGGAGCAGTTAACTGTGACTCACAATGTGCATTTGGGAAAGAAACATCCGATCATCAGCATTCAGATTCTGTCATGTGAGCTGCTAACAGCTGGTGAAAGCTGAAGTTTACTCTGCTCGGGACATTTAAAAGGACTGTCGGCTCAATTTGAGATGAATTCAGCAGCCACAGCGTGCAGGCTCTTTGAATCTGACACCGTACGCGCGCAGAGAACTTATGAAAAACCACGAGCCTTCAGAGCTCGAGTCCGCTGCTGTTTGTTCACAGCCTGAAGGAGAGTCTCACCCTGTCTCTTTGACCCTTTTTCTGTGGAATATATAAAAAAAACACACTCATAATTCTGCTTGAAAACCGGTTTTTACTGGAGCACACACTCTGTATTTTATGGTGAAATCGTTAATAAGCGGCTCCGAACCTGTGAACCTCTCTGCTCGGCGCTGATATCACGCTCCAGGACGCTGGCAGCCTTAAAGGCCACGGTTTCCTGCGTTGGCTTCGCACTCTCCGGTGTACAAAGGCTCGCCGGTTGACCCCTTTAAACGGTTTGCACACCAGCCGCCGCCGTGCGACCATCTGCTATTACTTTCAGATATCACACGGCGGGCTGTGTTTTGTCGTGGCGAAGCGGCTCCGCCTTCATCCCCGCTTCAATGCCTTCGCTTGTGCTTCACCTTTTGTTCCAAATAAATTACAGTGAGGTTTGGCTTCCTCAGACGGGCCTGCAGATTCCCTCGGTTCCCTCTTTCATCACGCTTTCATGCTTTTAGCATCTCAAGGTTACAATTAAGGGTTTAACTTTGTTCTAATTGCCTGGGAGTATAAAGAAACCTGATAAATAATGTATGTGGGAATAAAAAGTACTCTATTCTTGTTTCAGGCAGGTCGGACTTGATTATTTATATGCTGCTGCACCAACTCCCACTCGCTAGATGCTTCTGTGATTGACAGGCGGTGATAACCCCTCCAGCTCTGACACCGCCATCATCCGAGCAACAGTGACATGAGAGAGAAGGCAGCATACGTCCGCCTCTCTTCGGGCTCGGTCGTCTTTAGAACTGGGATAAAATAGATGATTCCCTGGCTAACTGGAATGTTAATTGAATTACTGGATAATTACAGGAATGTAAAGTTCGAGGGAGAGAAAAGGAATTTGTGCGCAGAATCTAAAAAAGTCTATTCCTGTTTGCGAGTCGAGAGTGAAGGTGACAGTGCCTGGAGCTTCCCCGGCTCCGCTCTACCCAGGAAAACCAAAAAGTTTTGTGAATATTTTAATTCTTCTCTGTCGAGTCGGTTCTGCCGCCGGTGCCTGCAAGCCATACACTGTGTTTTTTTGTTTTTTTCCCACAGCTGGTGGGATTTTGGTGACACCGCGTTCTCAAAATTCATACTAATCCCTAATTGGCTCAAGGCTGAAGTCATAAATGAGATCATTAACACCTGTACGTGTCGTGAGAGAGAACTGTGAACAGAGCGGAGCAGGCCTCGGGGAGCTGAGGAGAGACTGTGAAGCATGGACAGGATGGAACGCTGGCTTGGAAGTGATGGTGGGAGGCCGTGCAGTGCCGTCGATGTCCACGAGATGGAGACAGTCTACTGATCACGGACTCAAAATCCCAGCAACCCTTAGTATAGTATAATATAATATAATATAATATAATATAATATAATATAATATAATATAATATAATATAATATAGTACAGGAGATGTAATGATTTGTAAATACTCTGCCGACAATGGTCTGTGGTCGAAATGTAAAACAGATGCAGGGTTCGCTGTTCTGATGTGTAACAAACTGAACTGAGCCTGACTGGCTGGTGGAGGCAGGGTGCTTCTGGTAAAGACACGATTGCTTGTCTGTGAATATTCTCATTCATCCAGGTCATAGTTATCTCAAGGAAATTGAATCGAACGCAACTGAGGCGAGCAGGAACTAATGAAGCCTCTTGGATGAGAGGTGAAACGTCTTCAAGACAAAAACCAAATCCAGTTGTGTTCGATTCAATTTCCTTGAGACACGATTGCTTGTGTGTTTTCAGAAATGATCAGAGGCACTTGTAAGCTACAGAAGACATGAAAATACATTTGAATTTACAAAATGATATCAGAAGTAGACGTGTCTATTAAAAGTAGATGCTGAAGTAATAAAGAAACTGACTGAATGAATCAAGTTGTCGTATTAGTAATAATTGGTTTAAGTTAATGCATAAGTTGGGCTTAAATATTCTACCGACAAAACATGCCTGAACTCCAGCCAACCTCACTTCTCCTCAGGCGTCTTCCAGCTACACCAGTTGTGTTTATGTAGTGTGTTCACACTGAAAACGTACACAGAAAACAGTCAGCATGGCATATTAAAAAAGAAACAAAAAACTTGATTCAAGACTGTGTTGTTAATGTGCACCAGTGTTTCTGTAGCACAATGGAAATGAAGGAGCTGCTCACAACTGGGGTCCCGGAACTGAATGACTCTGTGATAATTCATCATGTACCGGGTGATTTAAAGAAGCACTTACAGAGTACAACAGGGTGCCAGCAGACTGAGCCTGTGTGTCTCGTGACAGCCTTTTCATGAAAAACGAGCCGAAGTAACTCTTACACTTACACAAAGAAAGGAAACATTTGTAGCTTTTTGTTCCCAAGTGGGAGATGAGTCCAAATAATGTGACGGTAGGAACAGATTCGTCTCCACAGCACCATTAAAACACTGAGTTCACACACATATCTGTTCTTATGAGGGCCCTCAGGACCTGCCAGAATGTCATCATTCTGCAAATATATCCTTCGTTCAGGGTCTAATGCTGACAACTCCCGACAACTCGGAGCTTTAAAAAGTCTGATCTCCTATTTAAAAAAAGTACAATGGAACGCCATTTGAAGTCAGAATTCCTACTTGTAATCTCGGGGCAAATCCATCTACCTCCACTTCACGAGGGAGCAGTCGCCTGCCGTCGCACAACGTGCCCCTGAGGAAGGAGCAGGATTTGTAGACTACAGCACTGAAGGCCTGTTAGGCTGCTGCTTGGAGTATTTAGTTCCCAAGTATAAAAGTGGCATAGAATGAAATGTGTCATGGCGTCTGGTACCTCCTCTGTTTTCCTTTATGCATGCAGGGAGGCTGCACTCCTGCAAGTGTGTTCACTCGTGTGCCAACTTGCAAAAGGAACACCATATTTGGTGCATGCACCTGGAACGCCAACCTCTGACTCTGACTTTGAAAACATCAGAAGACTTAAATCTCTCAGCACATTAACAGACCTATAAAAAGCAAACACACGATTGTTTAACACATTTCCCTCCTTATCTATCACGTCATAAAAGCTTATCGTCTTGAAACAAAATAAGGCTTCCTGGATTTGAGATCCCTCAAATTTAGAATGAGCGCCACAGCCCAAATGGACCAGTACCAGACCTGAACAGGAGCGTGATGTAATACGGTGTGGCGATTATTATTTGCAGACGAGTTTGACCAGTTTTAAGTGTCGCTGTCCGTGGTGCTGAGCAGCACCTCAGCACCACGGACAGCACACGGTCCTATAGATCCGCTCATGTTTCCCAACCGCTCGCTGATCACTTCAACCAGACCGACCTCCTCGTGGTTGTATGCCTCCACGCACCGTTCAAGATGCTACTCTTGAGGTATGGCATTGAAAAATGGGTCTTTTGCCGCAGCATTATGACGTCACAGTGAAGTTGACCTTTGACCTTTTGGATATAAAACATCATAATTTGATCCTTCACACATTTGTGTGAAATATTATCGTAATTATTTTGTGAACTGTGTGTGTTTTGTGAGGTCACAGTGACCTTTAACCTCTGACCACCAAACTTAAGTCAGTTCATCCTCCAGTCCAGGTGGAAGTTTAGTGCCAAATTTGAAGAACTTCCCTCAAGGCGTTTCTTCATTCACGAAAATGTGATTTTGACGTACGGACCTGAAAACAAAATGCCTCCATCCGCGGTTATCGCCAGCACAGGGGCATAAAAAAAGACCATAAACAAAACCCGACACACACACACAGGAGGTGCTTCTTCACTGTTATGAATCATATTAACGACAGCGGAGGCTCGGCCTTCGTGCTCAGATTAGAGAGAAACAGCCACAAACCGGCAGCACAGACAGCAAACTCCAGTTTCTGGTCGCTCTCTCGCAAACCAAAACACGTGTTGTGATGATTCTGCTTATCTCGGCCCGCAGCTTTGCCTGTGCTCTTATAGAGGACCGTTGAGCGGACTCAACAAAGCAAAGCGGGCTCCTATATTTGTCAGTATAATATCCATATCAATTTCTTTCAGTGTGCGTGCAGGCCGTCTCTCCTGAGGCGGCCTCCTGCTGTGGCTGCAGAGAACAACAGTAATAGGAACGCCAGCCTGATGATGTGTGACACAGTCAAAAATAACACTGTCTGGCTGTCTGTATAGAGGGTCAGAGGAAAAACAAGCATGCCAATAATGACATTTTGTACGACTTCCTCATATTCGCTGTCTTCACCGCGCTCGTACGACCCGTTATGATACAGTCTTCTTTATAAATGAATTAAAAGTAATCTCGCGGGGATCAGTGTCACACCTTCCCCCTGGAGAGGATAAGTAGTTCAGAGAGTCGACGCTTGGCTGAATTCAATTAAACGAATGTCTTTTCGAGGAAAAACTCGGAGATTGCCCGCAGTGTGGAGCTAAATCAAACACCGCTGCGAGCAGGCCGTGTAAAAACAATATCAGTATCGAAACGTACGAGTTTATAAACCAAGGTCAGGTGGAAATGATTTTCACTTAACAGTGTTTCTGTCATAATAAACCCACTGAAGGCGTTTTCAACTCCACAAATATGCTAAAAAACTAAAACCGTGCTCTCTGCATAAATAATAAGAATCGGATTGCACTCATTTTTCCACACTAACTGCAGTTTTTCCACTTTTTTTAATAAGATTTCTGAATTTCATCACCGGATAACGGACTAAAGATGGAAGTAGCTACGCGTATAATGCAATATTGGCTCGAACACACACACACACACACACACAACACGACACACAAATACGAGACCCACCGCTAGATTCCAAAACAAGTTTTTATTGGCCAATTTTACAGAAAGTGCTGTAGTGACCATTCCAAAGGAAAACAGACCAAAGAGTCCAGAGAAAAAAATAAACTAAAAAAACAGAAAAAACTTTTACACATTATACAAGGTTTCCATGTTAACTTCACCGTCCTCCTCTTCTAAAACAAACGTCAGGACAACATTAGGGCTCGGGCCGATGCAAAATCCACCAAAGGTTCCGGGGGAGGGGAGGTGGGGTGGGGGGGCGGAGGGTGCGAGGGAGGGGAGGTGACGTCACAAGACCGGGTGTCACAGTAGATGAGGAAAAACTCTTAAACAACATATGAGATCTTTACATGAACATAGAGCTACAGTATACACGTACAGTAGGTTCTCCCAGCTACGCCCGCAGGAGAGGAGAAAACTTTCCAGTGTTTGTGACTTTAACCGAACGCTGATTCATCTGACACGCCACACGTGACAAAACGCTCTGCTGTTTGTGGGTTGTTTTGCTGTCGAAACATTACAGACGGACTGGATCCAGGATGGCCACGGCCAGAGATTAATGCCCTTTTCGCTTCAAGGTGAGGAAACCTTCCACTGGGTTTTCCGATCGCAATCAGATGTGACACTGCCGAACGCTTCTTTCACTTTCCTTCTCGAGTTGCGCCAGGCAACTTCACGACTGGCGGCCCCGAGTGTCTCTCTGAGTGGGATTAATGGAACGTGACATCATCCTTCAAAATAAATGTCTTTCATTAATGCTGCATTTTATTCAAAGGCGTTTGTTTTTTAGGTTCCTTGCAGGTTCGATGTAATACCAGTCTTTTTTTATCCAACTAAGAACAAATAGAAGGGTAGGTTTTCTTTGCTTTGTGTTTTTCAAGATGGGACAGCTTAGCTAGCGACTTTCATTGTAAACCATTATAAATAAAATTAAAACAACATGTTATTTAGGAGAATATGGACGTTAAAGTAATGCTTCGTAGCTAGAAAGAGCATGCTGTGGTGCCGATGTTGACCAGAACGAGACGTACACATGGACTTGATGTCTGTGTCCGACAGACACGTTTTGAAAAAAAGTGCCAAACCAACATAAATAGATTTTTTTTGGGGCTGCTCGGGAACAGCCCGACCATTTGAAAACACGACATTTACATCACCAGATACAGTCGACCTGGTGTTTACACTACTATTTAGCTATTTACACATACACAGAGCGACATGAGCGTTCACTGGGAGTTAGACCTAGGTCATTTAGTCACTCTCCTTTTAGCTCTGTTTTGTTCTCCACCAAGAGAAATATTGACTTCTTAAGCTGCCAAACGCTCGTCTTTGTTCAATGTATTCACTGACTTTAACTATCCGCCATATGGTGCCGGGCAGCTAGTGTGCAGTCGATTCAGTAGAGCTTTGCCAACAGCGACAGTCATCTGAAAACATTCAGATGCTCTGCAGAGTTAAAGGGGAACTGCAGAGTTCGGTGATGATCCTCTGCGTCCGTCAGTCATTAGGTCATGTTTTCAGGAGCTTTATCTCGCTTTGTTCAACGTTTTGTTTTTCAACATCTTTGTTAAAACGATGAATGATAGACGGATATTTGCTGAAAAAAAAAAATCAGGCGTATTTAAGCGGCTGGTAGCGAGCGAATTGAGCTGATCCGAGATCTGGTGAGTGAATCATGGTTGAGCAGTGATAGGCGGCGTAACGTATAGAGTGATACAGGGCTACCCAGACTGATTTTGGATCAGGCTTGACTGAGTTAAAGGGAGCTGTTGGAGGCCTTGGCGGAGGTATGCGCTCTACTCAGGGCCAGTCTGGTTTCACATTTGATCCATTGCTAATATAAAAAATATTCACCACTGCAACTTTAATTTTCATAAAACAGGCTTTCCCACATAACACATACTTTATTTACTTCATTATACTTATATATTATTTGTTATAGCTATTACTACAAAAATATGGTGCATTTTAACACATGTGAGCCTGCGTCCTGCCTCATCTTAACTGCTTTCTGTGTTGTATTTGATTATGTTTCTAGTCTTTATTCCGGTGAAGTTTATTGTCTTATATAATTTCCTGCTGTATTTGCAGTGACTGTGTCGAGATGTTTTCCGCGACCGTATGTTCCACTCAAAACATCTTTTGCTCGCAGTTCTTTAATGAGAAAATTCCAGAGGATCCTTATCGAATAAAATGTTCGCAATGCTATGTTTAAGAAAACAAACAAACCAGTATTTGCCCGTATATAACCATCTCATTTTAAAGAGTCAAATAATGATATCGTCATGGCCTCAGAAGTCCTGTGACGGGTCAGTCAGTAGATATTTGCATCTATCGACCACCAGAAAAGCTAGAATTTCTCACATTGCAACATCCCTGCGATGCAGCATTAATGACTAGCGGGAGTAGACGTTGGCTTTAATAGTGTTCTTTCAGTCTGTGCTTGTTCAGGAGCTCACCGCCGTGACCGCACCTGAGACCAAACTTTCACTCGGGCGAGTCTTGCAGACTGTACGTGAGCAGCGACGGGACTCTCTGTTCTCTGTCACATCCCTGACGTGTGATCTGGATGTATCAGACACGGCGCCTCTTTACGGGAACATCTCGCCTCGTGCGGCTTCAACAGGCCCAGTCGCTATAAAGGCAGTGGCACATCCATCCCAACAAACCCGGAGTCAGCTGGAATGATCTGAACACAGAGCTAGAAACACACACAGAGGAGCCGAGGGGTCCGTTCGGTAAAAGACCCCCCGCCGGCTAGCGGGTCAGGAGTACGTACGTACATATGAAGAGGTGGCATGTGTGCTGTGTACAGGTGGAGAGGAGGGGGGGGATTCTGGGTGGAGAAAGTGGTGTTAGGGGGCGGGAGTGTGGGAGGGAGGGTCACCTACTCGCTATTTACAAGAAAGGAGCGTATAAAAATGTACAAGGAGACTCCTCTGTCTTTCCCAAAAACCCAGAACTCAGACCCCTTGGTTAGATCAACATGACTACACACAGATCGTCTTTTTTTTTCCGTTTTGTTTTTTGAGTACCATTGAAAATATGCTATTTCTGTAAAATCACCTGGCTGTGCCGCGTAGGCTAGAATAAAGACTGATAAATAACATGAAGTATACAAACCAAAAAATAGTCTGATTCTTTTTTTTTATCTCTTGCAACCCAGTTTTTCTTAAATAAAGACTGTTTTGCATTTCCGCGGGACATCGGGGGATCTCGCTGTGGAATCCGACACACTAAACTGAATGTATGGCAGCCGACGAAACAACTCTATTTCACTAAAGGTCGTAGTTGCGGTGTGGGAGGAGGGATGGTTGGAGGGGGGACAGCTGTCGGGGGATGACCTAAATTTGGTGGGCTGTCCCTTTAAGGAGGATGATGGTCATTTGATTGAGTTTTAGTGTCATATTAGTTCTGATCAGCTGTATAAAACAGGTTTTCTGACAAGGCGGAGGTTAAATCATTGCAGTGTGTGTTTGTGTGTGTGTGTGTGTGTGTGTGTGTTTCAGTGTAGTATTCCACTAGGGGGAGATATTACCTCATTTTTTAGAGCCTCAACATCACATAAAGTCTTTTTGTCTCCACCATCTGATTTGAGGTTTCAGGATGGACATTGTGTGTGTTTCTGTGTGTGTGTGTGCGTGTGTGTGTGGGAGTGACTGTGAATGTGTGTGTGTGTCTCAGTAAGATATTGTTGTTTTGTCCCAGTTTTGGCCCCTCTTGCTCTGGCGTTGCATCCTGGGTAGCTGCACGTCCGCTTCCTCCTCGCTGTCGTCTGACTCAGCGCTGGTGATGTCATCCTCCTCCTCCTCCTCTTCCTCGTCATCCTCCTCCTCCTCTTCCTCCTCCTCCTCCTCTTCCTCGCTGGCCTCCTCCTCTGCAGCCTGGGGCCCTTCCAGGTTCTGTTGTGAGAAATATTCAGAGAGTTCCAGAAGCTAAATCAACAGAAATTTGTCAATAAATCACCGTGATTTCCCCCTTTAGTTCCTGATGTGAAAGCAGAGCATGCACATCTCCTTCTCTCTTGAGATATTCCAGTCACTGATACCTCATTTCTTTTGATTTCCCCCTTATTTCCCTCCCTGACAGCATCCTTCCACACTTTTCCCAGTCCTACCTCCATCGGGTTGACCGTGATCGTCAGGGCCGAGTCGTCCCAGCCACCGTCCGCCTCTTTGGCCGTCTCTGCCAGCTTGACCTCCTGCTGGTGGGTCAGGTGGATGCGGTAGATGCCCAGCACCACGACCGCCACCAGGGCAGCGATGCACATCACAATCACCACGGTGGCGGCGCTCGGCATGCCTGAGAACCAGACGAGAGAGGAGGAGCGAGAGGTGAGAGACACGGAACGGGAGTGTTTGTGGAAAAAGAGGCAGGATGAAGCGACGCAGTCACGCCAAAGCTGCCTCGGTAAGTCTCTCTATGTGTGCCGAAATGAATCAAATGTTTAGTTAACCGAGAAAGAACCACTCGTGCTCTCTGCGCGAGGCTGCAGGAGGTAGGAGCAGTTATGTCGGAGCAAACATTTTTGGATTCCTGCTTTTCAAACGCATAAAACGAACCTTCCAGTTCAGCTCCAATTTACTGCTGCACCTGAACCATGAAGTTGGGGTATTTGCAAAAGTCCAATTTAGAACAGCGGAGGCTAATAAATCCTGAATTACAATCCCTAAAAGTGGCGAGGTAAAAAAAAAAAAAAAACCCCACTGGATTCTGGACGTCCCATAATGCAATTTGATAGCATCTTTCCATCTCAGGCTGTCCCTGCCAGCGTCTCTCAGAGTAACACTGTGTGTTCTGTGCCGGGCTCTGGCTGAGTCACCGGCGTCCTCTCTCATGCTGCTGTATCTGAGGCCTCTTTAGCTGTTTTCATAGTTATCTGGCCCCTTGGATATTGAATGCCTTTTGTGATAGCCTATTGATTTTTTTATTTTCTTTCACACATAATTGTACCGTGGGCCTTCTTAACCTTTAAATAATACGGGCCCTCTGTCGCTGATTGTGATCTTTAATTATTGTAACGGCCTATTGATTTTCTTATCGTGTCATTTTTGGGCGATGTTGGTCCACTTTCACTGTATCCGCCGGTCGATACCTCTTCTTCTACGCATGCTAGCAGCGTGGCTCTACAGTCCGTCTGTCAGTCCGTCTTCGGTCTAGAATGAAACGTCTCAACAGCTATTGATGGATTGCCATGAAATGTTGCTCAGACTTTCATACAGTACCCCCACCCACCCCGCCTCAGGATGACTTGTAATAACCTTTGTTGATCTCCTCGACTTTTATTTAGAGTCATCATCGAGTAAAAACTTTTACCCGGGGTGGCTGTTAGACCAAACTAGAGCGGGTCATTCAATGAGCCGCGGCTTCTCCGTGGCAGCATGTCAAAGTGGGCATGATACTGAAGATCAAACTGCTCTCAGTGCTCAGGCCAGCGCCTTGCATCAGTGTTTCCCAAACTGTTTACAGTCCCATAGCCCTTAAGACATTCAACGTCCAGCTACGTACCCCGGACAGCCCCCCACCCCCCCACCCACATAACATATAAGATCCACTTGCACTTGTGCCACAGGTTAATGAGAAGGTGTGCTTAACAGGAGGCGCGTAGCCCTGCAGTGTTTGGCCGACGTCGAGAGAGTCTGAGTCTTAAATCGTTTTTCCACTCACAGTCTGTGCCTGCATTTTGTTTTCACGCTTGCCAAAGCCGAGGACCCACTCTCACACGAGTGCGTGGCGGCAAAGGGCCTCAAAGTCTTTACAGCCTGATTGGCCGGCGCGGGGTGCTCTGTGCGCACTCCTATCCAGAAATCTGGCAAAGGTTTTTTTGATTGAATTCAATTTTCGTGGGCCGACTTGTTGCGACTTCAGTGAGGCTCTGCTGTTCAGACGCTGGTGAGGCAGCAGGCACATCAGAAAAGGGGCGAGGGATCCGACCGGCCGCAGTTGGGCAGCCAGCCACCGAGGTGTTTCACACTGTCGGTCACACCGAGTTGATTTGCACACGAAAACTCATGCAAGCGCGGGAAGATCTCTGCTTTGTTGTTGTTCATGCAGTCTGAATACGGTTGCGGAGAGCCACAGCAATCCAAGAAATCCCCCAGAAAAGCTTGTCTAGTGAGAAACAACATCGTGAAAATGGTCTGACAGGTGAAAAATATCACCAATTTATAAAATGTTAAGCTCATCATTCAACTCCAAGAAACGTGTCAATACTTCTCCTCCAGATAACCTGGAGTGCAGTCGCCGTGTGCAGTAGCCGAATAACGCTCATGGCCGCTGCCCACTTCACTGCATAATGCAGTAAATATGCAATTCAGGGTTCAGGGGTCTGGCTTTCACAAAGTTCACCATTTTCCCTGCAGTGTCTAAAACATCCTTAAAGGTGGCAGGTAGCAAGAGCCTCCCGATGGATGCTGCAGTGTACACAAGTGGTGTCAGGAGCAACCGCCTGGACTTGTGTTACCACTCCACTGTGTTTCGCCGTCATGGCCCTTCACTATATAAAAGCAGTACTGACCAGTAGTTTGGTTTATGACCAGTGTTTGGATAGTAACTCCAAAAAGGTAATGTAGTACACATTACTCTTCACTTTAAAAAAAGGTAATGCATTACTTTACCTTTAATACTCCCAGTAGAAAGTAACTTGTTACACTACTCATGACGTGCATCACCTGAGATGCATCGTCATGTCACTGCTAATTAAGAATTTAACGTTTGTAACGTTAAACCTTACACATTCCCACAAATCAGGTCTGTCATAGCGAGACACACGCAAAGATATTTTATGCTCTTTCATAACGTAATACCACAAAGCCGACAGACGGGTCGATGAAAACGGCCAAACACACTAAAACAAACACACTTGAGTCTCTGGCACACCGAACCATGGCCTTATAGTAGACTAGCTTTGCCTATTTAACATGTTTATCTGCGGAAACCTGCAAAACTCATGGTATTCTTCTCTGCCTCGACTGTGCGTTGTGTTTAGTGCTAATTAGCAACTGCTAGCATGTTAACACACAAAACTTTGATGGCAAGCATATTACCTAGAAAATCAGCATGTTAGCATTGTTGCGGTTAGCCACGTCACCAGGAACAGTTCTATTCTGTGAGGCGATTTTGTTGAAGTGGCAACACACACACAGGATCACATGACAGGCAATGACCCAAAACACTCCACCCCATCCACAAGAATAACATTTGGAGGAGCTGTTAAACAAGTATTATTTAGACATTTAGACATATCATTTAGAATGAGACATCTTTTTCTCAATAAATCCATGTTGCGCGCCTGTTAGCATGCTAATGTAAGTCACAGCGGTGCTTTAACTGGCATCACACTGTGTCGTAACCTCTCATCAAGGTCCTCTGGCTTAAACGTTCCTAACGTATGCGTCTGAAAGTGATGTTTGACGGAGCGAATCTGGCAGGTCTCAACCCATTCTGCTCCTTTTTCTGCGGCCAATTCGACGAGTGTAGGGTGGAAAAAACAAAATCTTAATTTCAAAAAACTTGGCTCGGTTTAACTCTGGCGGCTGCCAGCGTACAGAAGAAAGAACAGCAGTTTGCCTCATGTTTAATCTTTCAGCTGAAGTCCTGCTGGACTGGATTCAGAAACATGAGAGCTGAAAAACAAAAAAATAGCAGGAGGGATTTATCTTAGCTGTACGTAAGCTACATATTGTCTCAGATATATGTATAAAAAATACTTCAACGCGCTTCATTGAGGTCTCAGATCAGTACAGGCCTGCAACGATGTATCATAAGCCCTATTTAGTAGCATAACCATGACACACGTTGAGGGATTTCTCTTGATCTAAAATGTTTATTTCTTCGGCTCTGATCTCCGGCCTACTGAGATAACACGACTCCGCCGCGCCTGCCCTCGCCCTCCGCCGGTCCCTGCTGGCGTGTGAGCGCGCGTGTTTAACGAGAGCGAGACTCACAGAGGACTCTTCAGATGATCATTTGATTCAGTCAAGTTCCCCAGATTTTCACACTAAATCCACCGCCTTTGATCGTCCTCGCAGTGAAGCTTCATCCAGCCCCTCGGTAGGAACCGGGGCGAGTGTTTTTTTTTCATGCACCACACACTCTGACATTTTCTTCCCACTTTGTACTCTACATACATGGCGATATCATCTGGAACGTTCGCATGTGCCACAAACACAAATCTCTCTTTTTTATTTCTGTAATTGCCTTATTCTAAACCAGCCTCTCTGCTCCTCTGACCTCCTTTTTACACGCACACACACACACACACACACACCTCCCGACTCTCTGGGCTGTTAACAGCGCTGGCCACTGAACTCTCCAGGACTCTAAGTAGAATCCATTAGCGTTTGATGAATAATTAAATGTGGGGTGGTAGATTAAGACCAACGTCTCTCTGCGGCTCGCCACGTTCTCTTCACTTCGGATGACCCGTATGCATCGAGGGAGGGGAGCGAGCCTGCTGCATCCTGTGAGAGGGGGGGAGTTTACGCTGCTTTCTACCGCCGAGGACCTCTGTGAGAGAGCGGCGGCCTGATGGACACAGTGATAAACAAACTAGAAAGCAACACCAGAGCGCTCTCTTGGAATCTATCTGTCTTTATGCCACGATGGAGAGCAGACGTGAAAACTCTTCACTGGATTATTATTTTATTTTTTACAGCTGGGTCTAACGCCCAGCGCTTCTCCCTTTGTCTGTGTGAATTTCCATGCGTCCATTACTGTTTTCTCAAGTCCTCTTATATACTTTCCCCACATTAATATTTCTAAGAGGTTTCTATTAGAGCAGAGCAACACTAACACATACATGCTCAGGTTGTAAATGTGAAATGGCACCGTCTTAAATAGTCCGTGCGCAGAAAAGAGGTCTGACGGTGAAAAGTGGGTGCCCATTTGGCCTACTTTTAATCTTTTTGGGCAGCTAAAAATAGTTGGGGGGGTTATGATGATTTGGGCTCCTTTGTGTGGAGTCATAGGAGCGCTAAAGAAAAGATAAAGGTAAAGTGATCTAGATAAATAAAAGTAATGTGAAAGTATAAAGAGGAATAAAAACTTGTATTTTCTTCTTCATTTTTGGTATTTCTATACAAATTATTATGACACTCCTAATAGTCCATATTTTTGTACCATTATGGCAGTTTCCATCAAAAGTCAATCTGTAGCCCTCCTTCTCCCAGGAGTAGTTAGAGACTGAACTTTGTTCCTGCGCAAATTATTAAGACGTGTTTACATCAAATGTTAATACAAATGAGTGGCAACGATATCCAGCTGACAGGATGTGATATATGCTCCCATCTGCCTCTACACTTAAGCTCTTGGATGCTGTGTATCACTCTGCTCTCGGGTTTATCACCGGCGATGTTTACAGCACCCATCACTGCATCCTGTATATATAAAAAAAGTTGTGTGGTCCTCTCTGTCTGTGTTTGTGTGTCTTCCCCTTCTTGAGGAGTTGCCATCTTTTGCCACTTCTGTCCACTGAACCACACGCTGTAAGCCTCGGGCCAATGAGCGGCTGTTATCGTAAGTTCCTTGAGTTTGTACTGAGCTTGGCGGATCTACTTTTAGTTTCCAAGCCCCGACCTCTTGGAACTCTTTACAGAGCACCTTAAAATGAGCACTTTGTCACCCCTTGGTGCGTTCAAATCCTCGATCAAAAATCATGCTGTGTCTGTTTGTAGCTGTTTTAATTGAGTTGTTTTCCTATCTCGTTTTCATGAACCGTGTTTATACTCTTGTTTTAATTGTTTTCTTTCTTTTCAATCAACATCACTGCAACTGAGGACAAGCTCGAAATGATTTTCGAGTTTCAACAAAAGCTGATAAAACAGAATGAATAAATGCGCCTGGATATAGGATGAATTAAATAAGAAAAATCAAATGGTGCAAAGAAGACGAAAAACAGACTGAATGCATTAAACCGATGGGCGTTTTCTTACCTGAGCTGTGGCTGGGGTACAGGTCATGGATCAAGGATGGATGGTGGACCACCTGCATGTACTGAGGCGGGGCCACCATGTGATTGACGTGTTCTCCAGCCTCTGAACTGTGCAGTACGCTCACCTGGTCGGGCACAGATGAAGCAGAAGCGCTGATATTAGACGGCAGAGTGATCACATTGTTATCCGTGCAGTCTCTCGTCTATACGCCTGAACTTGCCTTGACTCGTACCGATGATGTATTCCGGACAGGATAAAGTATAGATTTCAGAGAGATGCCAGGAGAGTGAATGTATTTATGCCTATTGGGGAACACGGTCGGCTCAATACAGGAAGGTAAAAATGTAAACCAGATTGATCGACCCTCTCCAAGGTTTAAACTATGTCTGGTGAAACATTTTGTTCCCTGCAAGTAAACACCAGAGTGTGTATGAATAAGTCAAGCAGGCCTGGGACAGAAGCAGACCTCGGTTAGCTCACACACTGAGCCCATTTTGACATTTATCATCAAGTAAGATCAACGCCTCACAGGTGGAGTGTGTGTGAGCGTGTTCGCTGTAAAGCAGTTCAGGGTCTCCTCGGCTAAAATATTCAGCATTTGACGTCGGCGTGAGTGCGTCTCGCAGCCGGTGGGAGTGTGCACCCGAGTCTGAAGAAACATTTGGTTGTTTTAGAACGATGAAAGAATCTGAAGGGCACTGACATGTTTGGTAATCAACGGATATTTGTCACACAGTTTTCATTAAATCCAGTGTGAGAATGGAATTGCATTTTAAGACAAGCTGAAGGTTTTTCATTTGTCACGCCTCAGTTGCAATTTTCCAAAAGATGTTTTGCCACTGAGGGTGAAAGTAATGCCCCTGGAATGCCTGCTGTGGGTCAATTCTTAATTTGGATTGCCATCGTAACTACCGCCATGACTTAAATAAAAAAAAAAACACAAGGATAACTGAATGTCCCGCTCATATGGTCTTAAAACATCAGTTTTTATCATCTTGCTGTCGGCAGGACTGCATTTAACTTTTATTTTCATCAGCGATTTATTCACAGGCTTTTTTTCTCGATGAATTAGTTAGATGTTCCATCTATAAAGTGTCAGAAAGTAATTGCAGCGTTTTCCTGAAGCTGAGGTGATACATTTAATCTTCAAACCGCGCTGCTTTTCAACAAACAGCCCTAAAGATACTCAGCTGACTGATGTGATAATAACGGCAAATTTGGTGTTGGCGTTCTGGCTTGGATAAAGACGGAAATAATGAACTGACAGTCAGTCAGAATTGTTGCCAGTTAATTATAGTGGATCCTCTGGGTCCTGTATGTTGGGGGGTGGGGCCTCCATGGATCAGACCTGCTCAGCACGTCTTACAGATGCTCGATCAGATTGGGATCTGGGGAATCTGGAGGCCCGGTCAACACCTTGGGCCCTTTATTGTGTTCCCCGAGCTGTTCCTGAGCAGTGTTTGTGGTGTGTCAGGGCACATTGTCCTGTTGGAGGGCCGCTGCCATCGGGTAGTGTTGTTGTGATGAGGGGGTGTACTTGGTCCACAACAGTGTTTGGATGGGTGGTGAGTGTCAATGTCACATCAGGACCCAAGGTTTCCCAGCAGAACATCGCATTGTGATGAGATGATCAATGTTATTCACGTCACCTGTCAGTGGTTTTAATGTTGTGGCTGATCGGTGTGTATATGTATGTGTGTGTATTTGTACATATATAAATCTGTGTCACTATGCAGGCTGTAGGTTAAACTGACCTCCAGGTTGAACTCATTACTGGTGTATCGTCCATTGAGCTCCGAGCAGGTGAGGCGAAACCTTCTCTCTGTTAGCTGTTCGGGCCGCCAGTTATAGTAACGCACCTGTCGGATCACCTGCTCATAGTTGGACATTGAGTCCACACCTGTGGAGAGAAGCGGAGGGGTTGGTATGGTTGTTACGTGAAGAAAAAGCTGGAAGACAGAAACAACAGAAGCTGACGCGTAGAAGGCTGAACTAGATCTTTGGCCGTCTCAAACGGAGTGGTTACAACAGGAGCAGTGGACTAAGCTTTGCTATCATGGTAACCAACTGGCTGAGAAACACACTGCATGTAGCTTTGGCGTGGGTACCATGGTAACCTACCATAAATGGACATGCCAGAGGTGGAGTTGGTGGCGTCGAGGTGTTTCCCGAGGAGGTTGCTGCGCTGCAGTTGGAGGGACTCCTGCTCCGGCCTCAGCTCCTCCCCCAGCACCAGGACATCACAGTAGTCCAAGTTATGAATAATCTCCTCCAGCACCCCGGGTCGATGTGCTACAGAGACACACACACACACACACACATTGCTGTAATTTGCCTTCTTTGATGCTCGTACCAGAGAACTACCAGAGAATATCAGAATCAGTTTGCCCTCACCTCATTTTGTTATTCAAGGCTGTTGGCAATGAAACTTGTATTTCGGGTCATTTTCTATTTTCAGTTTAAAATATGTTCTCTCTCCTAATGAGCTGTGCTGCAGCTCTCTTGGAAACACATCTTCGGGCACCTCAGGGGGTTACTTAAGGAGTTAGTTAAGAGTTTTTGAAGCAGGGTTGCATGAGGCTCATCTATAGTCGATGTACTACCTACAGTAGATGGAGGTCGACACCACCACCCCCCGGGCTGGAGAAACAGTTAACGTTTTACAGTTCGTTTGTGTTATTGTGTGTCTTCTGGTATTTAAAGCCACACGGTAAGGCAAACTAGCTGTTATCAGCAGCGGTAGACCAGCAGCTCCTGTGTTTTTTGCGACTTTTTGTCAAAGGAGTCTGGTGGCTTTGGAGAGAGCATATGGGTATGGACGTAATGGCTTCAGTTTCCTGTCAGAAAGGGCCGTCTGACAGCAAGAAAACATTTCTAAATATTGAATAAACACACAGATCTTCTTAGATGGGCTTTGCTTCTGCCCACGTCCACCACAGTACATCGCTTAGCTTCCTGCACCAGTTCTCCTGCTGCTTCTCCAAACTAGGGCTGAGCTGACCGCCATTGACTGTAAGGTGATACTCTGACAGCCTTCATACAACCTCACTTGAAAAAAAAAAATAGGAGCTAGCCTTGTACATTCAGGTACCTTTATTGTCATATATCAAAGCGCATATACTGCTCATACGCCCAGCTGCTGTTGCCGAGCCAAACCATTCGTGGCAAATAACCCTGAACACTTTGAGGAGCCATAATTCAAAGAGTGCAGGACACAACACACCTGCTCCTTCTCCCCAACTCCAATTATTCCTCAGCGCTCTCAGCTCAGGCAGCGCCATGAGCTGCCGTGGTAACAAGTCCCCTCAGACAGCTCCCATCACAGCAGCGCCGGGCGGCTGCCGACAGTCTGCTAAGCACCAGCCTCCACCTCTCGCTGCTAGCCAGCCCTCTCCCTCACTGTACGCTCCCCGGGGAGGCAACCGGCTATGCCCATTTAACAGCTTCCCAATGGAGAGAGATAGATATGTGGCGTGTGTGTCTGGAGGGCGTTCTCTGGAGGAACGGCAGCGATGAGGTGGAGAAAAGGGGGAGAGAGCGAGCAAAAACAAGTAGGAGGAAAGTTGTCCTCCAGAAGATTAGATACGCTTCGCTATTGTTTTTGTGAATGAAGGCTTTGGTGTTCTTCATTTGGAGGTTGTTGCTTCAGTGAAAAGTGGCTTGCGGGGAACACTTCACTTGCGTTTAAGCCACTGTTAGCTTTTTGTTGCTAGCACAGCCTTGCCCTCGTCATAAAAATGACCATGTAGGCCTACTGCAGGTAGACTATGAGAGTAGGTGGCGACCCCTAGTGGCTGTAGTAATTATCATGGCAGGAAAAGGAGGAAGTCAAGCGCAGTAGTAGGCTGTATAGAGTAACAAAGTCCCCACAGGGAGGAATACAGGGTGGATGGTTGGATGAAACCAAGTCAACAGTGAGCTAACTTAACTTCTTAATGTAGTTACGTTAAGTCATGTCACATACAACATCATTATTTTAACCATAACAATTTTATTTTCCTAAACCTAACCAACGATGAACGGTGAACGGTCTGGATCACCTGTTGCTGACACACAGTCATGATGTTTAGGGAACGTGCTACATGTCATTTTGGCAGTCAGTCGACCTATTCGAATGTTTAGGTATGAGGATGTGTTAGCTAGCAAGTTTTACTCAACAGCATGCAGCTGTCATCTGCAAAAAAAAGTAGATAAGCTGTGAACGACGGGCACCAAACAGCAGACAGACTGAAATTAGAGACTAGCCCCCGCTGGTGAACACAGTGAAGCATTAGCATTAGCAGCTAACGAGACAGGCAGGTAAGCAGATGTTTGCTAACAGAAACACAGATGTGTGTATTTTCTGCTTGTTGTTGAATTTGTCTGCCCCCTAGTGGCCAAAAATATCTATAATAAAAAAAAACAACAGAATAGTAAAAATTCAACTGTTGTCATGTAGCATGGCTGAAGAGTGCCATGGATCCCTAAAGCTAGCTCTCTGCTGTTGCTACACATTCGCATGGAGACTTTGTAGCCTCAACATTTAAAAGGATAACATTCGTTCTCAACTTCCTTAATCTTAAGTTAAATTTGTAGACAATAAAACACACTGTTGCTCGATTCGGTGCACTCACAAATTTGGCTTTAGCTTGTGGTGGCTGATATAAGCATGCTTTGGATAGACATTTCTGTGTAGCTGGCTTTATTGAGTCAGGTGGCTGACTGTATTACCCTCCTCTACTCATGTTCAGCTAAACTACATTTTAGCACATCATAGATAAACATTTCAGTGGTCATCACAGTAAAACCACTGAAAGACTGACAATTACAACAACAAGAAGGGAACAATTGTATTGAGACACTGTGGTTGGTTCCTGTATTCAGTTCCATGTCACTCACACTCAGTTCTGTCCTGTAGTCGCGTACTGATGATGTCATTAAAGCAACTACAAAAAAAGAATAGAGGGTACCTCACACTTTAAAATATGATGAGCAGATACCTTCCCCAAAATAAAAAAGACTTAACATGTGCTCTGCAATGGTGAGAAATAAATCAGTTACCTGGAGAACTGCGGGGATTGATTTATTAGTGTTACAGTGTTACTTGTTCTATTGTTTGCAAACTATTTGTGGTTGCATCTGAGGCTTGGCACAGTTACTCGCTAAATCTGGCATGTGAGTTGCCTTGCTTGGTGTTAAATTGCTGCTTTGACATAAATTAAGAACTAAAAAAAAAGTGCACCAGCTGGCACAAGCTAGTACACACAAATAGCACCGCCCGAGTGAAGGACTGTCCCAGGAACAGTCTGTGTGATCGTGCGTAAAAAAAAAAAAAAAGGATCTACAGTGTGGGTGGGATGGCAAAAAAAAATAAAATAAAAATCAAGCCGGGCTCCCTCGAAAGAATTACAAAGAAAAGAAAAAGAAGACGAAGAGAGGCTGGGAGAACCACGGCGCGCTGGATGGGTGGGAGTAGAGAAACGGAAGCAGAATAAAACAACCCTTCAAGCAAAGCAGAAGAGGGCAGAGAGAACAGAAGATGACCATGAAAGCAAACCGGTCAAGAATTTAAGGATGCTGAGCGGAAGAGAGAACTGATGACATTGGCTTTGAGTAAATGCATCAGAATAAGCCTCGAAAAAGAAACCGTAGCATGGGATGGAGAGAAGACTGAGGCGGGCTTAATACAAAGACAAATGAATGACAGAGGGAGACAAAGGGGTGAGGGGCTGATTACCGGGGACCAAAAGAAACTTACTGCATGCCATGCAAAAGAAATATGTGATTTATCTCGGATCCTCTGAGCCTCGAGAGGACACAAAATCTGCTCATTATGGAACTTCATCGTGCCTCCCTCTCCCACACACACTCTTTCTCCTCGCGTCTCTTCTCTCTTTCTTTCCATTTCTGTGTCTTTCCGCTGGCTTCCAGCTAATCTCTTTCCCCCAGCTGCGGTCTCAATTTCACCAGCAGAAAGAGCTCCACCGGCTCCTGAAAGCAATGCCACTCTCTGCTCCTCTTTCCTTCGCCGCATTACGCACAATGGAGGGCTAAAACCTCCCTCTCGCTCCGCTTATCTGCTCCTAATTGGCTGCGAGCGGCGGGGCCCGGGGGCCGAGTCGAGCTGTTCCTGCCACAGTGGTCAGATCGTTGGACGAGGCTAGAGCTGCCGGGATTTAAATGTCACACTCATTTGCCGCCGGTCAAGGCGGCGCGACCCTGAGAATCAGTCCGGTGGTAGGTGCGGGCCTTACTCAGCAGGAGGGGGTCTGCAGTCACATAAGGACAGATAGGGGAGTGGGTAACAGACCCGTATGGAGCAGAATTGACTCTGCAGGAGGAAATTGACGAGGCCAGCAGAGCTGCATGGAACAAATGGCTCTGGCTCGCACTGTAGATTGCTGCTGCTGAGGAAGGGAACTTGTCCTCAGCTGCGTCAGGAGGAGTTACAGTATAGCTGTATGTGCAAACCAGAGGTACATTAACTCCATTTTGAGGCACATAAGAGGTAACTACTTTATACTTCAGTTTTATGAAAGCTATAGTAAGTAGGTTCTCACTTAAACTGACTTACTTAAAAAGTTTTGCTGAGCATTTCTGACATATACCCAATTGGAAACAGTACAAAGTAGACAAACCACCACTCTGTTGCGTAAGAAATCATTTTACTTTCAAAGACACAGTGGGATAAATATTAACTCGCCAACTATTAATCCACTGTCCTCATGACAGCTGTTTATTTAAATCCTTGTATATGCCAGAAGTGAAAAAAATTGCTCTTTAAATTTCAGTCCAATACGCCGCCCGATCAACCGAATGAAAATTGCTTGCCAAGCGCAAAAGCCAAAAAAGTTTTCCAGCTCCACCATGTTTGCTTCTTTGTTTTGCTGCCCACTGCCCATACTCATTAGTGTTTCCCACTCAGCACGTAGACTTTACATTGGGATGACATCAAGCACATAAAGTTCACCTCTCTAGGCCTCTGGGAAAAGTTTTACAAACGTCATGCCTTTATGGTTTTAGGTTCATAAGACATTGAGCGTTTATGAAGAGCCTGTCCTCATCAGAAAAACAACCATAGGTCAACAATCAAAGCAGGTTATTACCACTCATATTTACAGTTGTTGGTAGGTGGCGAGCTCTAGCGGCTGTAATTATTACCGCTGCAAAGGAGGAAGTGAGCAGAAGTAGTATTAAGAGTAAAAAGTTCATATAGGGAGGAGGTCGGGGATGGACTGACTTTAATCCAGGAGGCCGCTGTGTGTGAGACCAGAAGTCAATGGTGAGCTCTCACATCACACTAGATAATGTAGGTATGTTTCTAATGGTAGTTATGGAAGTAATGCAGTGACCTAACCCCAGACCACCATGTTTTCCTAAACCTAACTATGTAGTTTAAGTGCCTATGCCGTTTTTCCACCAGCACTATTGGTTGCGCCGAGTTGAGCCGAGCCACACCAGTGATGGACCTGCACCGGAGGGAGCCACCCATCTTCCACTCAAATCTATACTCCACTCATGTCTTTGCAGGAAAACCTGAGAGAAAGATGTTTTTTTTAAAAAAAAAAAAGCTCTCAGGACTTTTGTAGCCTCTAACTGGATCTCTTTAGTTTATCTCGTCCTGTTTGTGCTTTCAAACATCTGATGTGTTTTACTGATTCGTCGTGTTCGCTACCAGCTGTTTCAGGACTCGTGTTGAGTCACTGCTGGTGAAAACACAACGTTCACCAAAAACACAACTTTTTACTAACGTTTCTTCAAAGTAAAAGCTTTTAAATTACTAACTAAGTGGTGGTGGTGGGGGGATGTGTTTGTAACTGAATTAGTGGAGCCACTTTGTTAGCAGTAATTGTTCGGTAGTACTGTGTGGGTTGGGACAAGTGCGTCGTTGATTTAAGACACAACTTCGAGCAGGTAACCCAGTGTGGGTGGAAATGCAAAATTCCGGCCGCACCGAGCCAGACCGAGTCGAGCCAGGCCGGCAGATGGAATGGAATTTTCCGGCATTAGATGCGTCCTATAAAGTGTTTTATAGATGTCACACATACATTTAATCTGTTTACATTTCTTTCCCATTAAATGAATGTGGTTGAAGTCCAATCTACTGACTAAACAATGCCCTTTGTTGAAAAAACCCAATTAAATCTGAAGGACTTGATTTCAGCACAGCTTGCACCATCCTACATATCCTCCACTCTAAAAAACTGTGCGCCACATTGTATAAGAAGCAGGCTCTCAACTTCAGTTTTGCTGTGACTCAGGTAACGGATACTTCTTCCACCTCTGGTGCAAACCCACAGCGGGCGACTGAGTAGTCGTATCATATACTGCATGAGTCACGCAAACTCACTTCTTTACCGGAGTTTTGATAACCTTTGCTCCCCGCGAGCAGGAGAATTCGGCAGCGTGAAAACAGAAGCGCAACTTTTGTTTTGTCGAGTTCCCGGTGCGTGCAGGCGTACCAGATGAAAGAAGCGCTCGCTGCTGCTGATTTGCAGTCTCATGAGGCGTTATGAAACGTTCCGCTTTCTCTGAAGGTTTGTTTTGATAGCGAGACAGGTGGCACCGCATAGGCTATGGGACTTCATGAATGAGTGAACACACTATCAATATGAAAAAAACGTTGAAATATTTAGTCAAGACAGATTCCTACCTGCGGGGAGGTATGTATCTCCCACTTTGTGAGTTACACTCAGACTTGTACCTTTGGAGTTTGAGCTTTTTGATGGGGAAAGTAACCCGTGGAGGTACGTTAAGTTAGCCATTTCCTGCTATCTAAATAGGATCTGTTGTACCTTCAGAGGGAGCGCAGTGTACTTTTCAACAAAACAAGCACAAAACACACTGGACAGTACGGAGGAATTCATTGTGCAGCCTCAGGTTTCTTATTTTTCGCTTTCCTCTCCAGTTTGAACTGATGCTGTGTATCCCCCCTGCACTGTAGTCCATGCTGAAGCTGGCTGCTGCTTTCTGCCTGGGCGTGGGGTAGATGGAAGGAGATGGTGAATTTACAAGCAGAACAGTTGACTAATGATGCAATGAGGCGCTGATCCCACACTGGGTTCCCACATACTGCCTTTTGGATTCAAAGTTTTTGTTCTCACAAAATCTTTGACTTGATTAGGCCGATACAGGCTCTCGCTTGCTTTAAGTATGACGGAGCCGTTATCTTAAAGGGATAGTTCGGAATTTTGGACATAAGACCTATTTTCCAACTCAACCGGTGTGTTGGAGATGTCTGGAGACGTTTTCAAGACATTTCATTCAGTTCTTCTAGTTGCCGAGTTCGCTGTGCTATGGCTAGCGCAAGTCAATGGTTCTAGTTAGCATGGCATTAAAAACACTCATACCGACTCCACAGTGCACCCGAGGCAAATCAATTGTAACGGCAGACTATCGATGTACATATCTGTGTTGATAGAATGTTTGAAATAAAACCAACCTTGCATTTTTAAGGATTTATGTCTCAGCAGCAGCAGCGTGTCATACTTCCTAGTAGGCAGCGGCGGATAGTCTAGTGTTTTAATTGATTTGCCTCGGGTGGACTGTGGAGTGTGCAAGACTGTTTTTAATGCCATGCTAACTAGAACCATTGACTTGCGCTAGCCATAGCAGAGCGAACTCGGCAACTAGAAGAACTGAATGAAATGTCTTGAAAACGTCTCCAGACATCTCTAACACGCCGGTTGAGTTGGAAAATAGGTCTTATGTCCAAAATTCCAAACTATCCCTTTAAAATGAATGCCTTGGGTGGTACAGATGTTACGAACGCGCACGATCGTCTGATACCTGTGTGATGCGTGGTGGCGTCCGCCCGGGTGACCGTGCTGACGATGTGGAGGTCCTGGAACAGAGCGACGCCCTCCGGCGCTCTGAGGTCCGAGGCCGGCCGATTCAGTCTCTCCACCCCGGTGATGGTTATCCTGGGCTCGCTGGGCTGCAGCACCATCACCACCGCGTCGATGTCCGGGATGGTGATGCAGGTGTCTTCGCCGAAGCACCTGGGGGAAGACGGAGAGAGAGGTGAATGACAGAATGAGCTGACACCGCTCGAGTGGTCTGGTTCGCCTTTCGGTAACATTAGATGTGTGGAAATGTTGGTTCGGGACTCTTCAATCAGCTGTAGTTAGAGTCAGACTGAAGGTTGTGTGAAAAGGTTTTCAAATGTCTAGGTTACAACCACAGCAAAGTGTAGCTGGGACTCGCTTCACATTTAATTACGCTCACTACTCAATACTGTTGAAACATTTTACAGAGATGATCACAGTTTAGCCTCATCGTAGCTTCGATTAGCTTCGCATTCATCATAGCTCCTCCACGTATTACTGCGACTGGAATCTGTCATAATACAATGACATTGACCGTGATCTTCCACAGATGTCCTACACGCCTAATTCCCTGCGTAATTCGGCCTTCGTGAGCGTACGCCGAGCACATGTCTTCATTTTCAGACTAATTTCACTCACCATGACTGAACCCCATTCACTGAGGAGAAGGTCGAACATGAGGGCCATCCAGTTCAGACCGGAGGGGCATTTCGTAAAGTAGCAGTGTCCCTGACAGAACCTGCTGCGTACCTATTTAACATCAGAATGTAAAAAACGTGCAGCGTTACAGCTGCTAGTAAAGCTTATCAGCACCAACAGCACCTCTTAGCTGCACCGAAGGCAGTTAAATCCACACCGAGACCACCGTGCACGCAGGCATTCAGGGGGTGAAAAAGCTCCGTCAGCAGTCACAGACCTGCAGCAGAGTGCCTGCTGGGTTTTCGCACGAGCGTGTTTGCCTCCTCGCCTGCCTGTCAGTGTGTGACGGCGCGCGTTTTTAAATGCACAGCGTCCACTGGCAGCCGTTAATGGACGGACACGTAGCGGCTCTCTCGGATTGTCAGCTCGCTGGCGGTGAGCTCACAGCACAGCCAGACAGGGGAGAGCAGACACACACACACAGATCGGCCACGTTCACGCTAATGAGTGCGGACTCACAACCGTTCTGATGCACTTGGTCGACACACACACACACACGCCTTTAAAGACGGCAGATTACACATCAATCGGATGGAAAACAAGAGACATTAACATGAGAAAAGGACAGTATGTGTGTGTGTGTGTGTGGTGGTGATGGTGGAGGAGGTGGTGGCGTGGCGTTGTAAGTCGCGGAAGCTGAACAAACAACCCGATTTTTGTTTTTACATTCCTCCGAAGGCCTTTCAAACGCACAAACATCTGTCAGTGGGAGGGACATCAATGCTTCCCCTCGCCGCTCGCAGCTCTGCGACCAGCTACGGGAGGAAAATCATAACAGGCTTATTTTCTGCATCGGAAACCTGGGCCGCAAGATTTATGCGTCCTCTTTTTTCTCTCATCTACATTCTGATGTAAACCGTGCTGCAATGCATAAATCCATATGATGAATTCCCATGTTGTTTGTCTCGCCGGGTATGGTTACGTCAGAATTTTGCAAAACAACTGAAAAGGAAAGTAAAAGGAAATGGCAGCAAAGAGGAGTAGGCTTAGCTGAACGTCAGAGCAGGACATTTAAATAGTGGCTTTGGATGCTGCAGTCAGTGTAAAATATTAGCGTAGCGTGACTTACCATACACTCTGTTTACCTATGGGGTTGTATGTTGCTGATAACACGACACACACCAGAAGTTGAGTGAAGGTGATTAAAGTTGGTCTTCACTAGAATAGGTTATTCTACATATCATTTTTCTCATACCGTCCACTGCTGCAGCACCCCTATTCACCCTCTGCCCGAACCCTCGATTTCAGCTCCTGTCTCTTTAAGGCCGCCCACCTGAAAAGCTCCGAGGGTCTGCTCTGATTGGTTAGCTCTCACAGGCCCGAGCAGGCACCGTGCACAGTGTTTCCACATCATATCTTCCGGTGTTTTTGCAACCACGGCTGTGTCGTTGTGACGTCACAATGTTACAGAAGTCCTTTTCTGAATACAGGTTAGGACCTAGAACGGCTTTTTGACTTTTCACTTTCTGTAATATGGGAACATAAAGTTGAAATTTTCTAAAATTTAATTATTATGTTTCCCCCAGAAGACACCCTGGTACTACTGGTATAACAAAATTGCCGAGCACGTTCCTTTAACCTTGAGAGGTAAGCTCTGTAAATACCTGATGTTTTTTAATGGGAGTGCTTTTGTATTGTTCTAATTACAGGAAGTAAACTTACTGGCTTCCACCAGAAAAGAACAAATTCACCTCCAGTTTCTTGAAATATTAAACAAGAAAGCTAAACTACGGTCTGTAATCCTCCTCCGTCAGTTGTCTGAGGCCACAGTTTGTGACAAAAACAGGATCGGGGGGGCCATCGTGTAATCTCTCCCTTTCTTTCCCGTGGCCACGGCCGGTGGTGTGTGTCTGTTGGCTGTCCGGGCACTAAGCCATTGTTGTGAGCAGTGGGAGATACAAACTCAGTGATGCAGGGCGACGGCTGCTGCGTGGGCTTGCTGAGCTGAAAAAAGATGAAGAAAAAAACAAAAAACCTGGAGCCAGTCCAACTTAATTATAAAGAAATATGACAAGGGAGCCTAAAAGGGGCGTTTGCGAAGATTAGCGCTGGTTACTTTTATTTTCCCGACGCCCGCGGTAATTGCAGTTATTAGTCGTCAGCACAAATAAATAGAATTGCATTTGGAGTAATTACTTAACATCTCTGTTTATTTGCGAGGAGTGATACTGTCCGCGGCAGTCAGGGGAGCTGGTGTTTTTCTCTACGCTTGCTGACGCGTCGTGGCGGGAGGCCATGTTTCAGGCTCCCAGTGTAACAAACTTAGCTGAAGAGAATCTGTTCTGCTGATGTGTGTTCTGGATGAGGCGCTAAAACAACATATTAGGAGTTAAATCACCTGTGTTATCAGCAGGAGGGTGCACTCGGATTTGCTGCTGTGATGCAAAGTTGGACGGCAGTAACTAAAAATCAAAGTGTATCTCAAAATGTGCGTTCTTGTTACAAACATGTACACTAGATATTGTATACTGGATGAAATTAGAATGCTTAAAGGTTATGTTATTCTATCTGACAGCCTTTAATCTTTCATTTCATGCTGGAGCAGAGACAAATATATCATCTAAACAAACCGTCATCTGTGCTAATATGCAATCATGACATTGACAGCTTGTTAGATATCCCAGTTTTTTATGTTCTCGTTTCCTGTTTTATTTTGAAATTGTACCCTCACGTGGCTCGGCCCTGTCCTTTTCCCTCCTCATTCCTCCTGTTCCTCATCCCCTCATTAGTTTTGTCGGTATTTAGTCTTTGCTCTCCGTCTTGTCTTCGTCAGTTCGTTCCACGTTACTCCGCCTTCGTTCCGTCTTCTTCCATCTGGTTCCGTGTTCGTCAGTGTTAGTCCGTATCGCTATTCCGTCTTCCTCCGTGTTTCCCCGTGATATCACCCTGCGTTCTCCACCAGTATCTTCTCCAGTGTCTCCTTGTGTCTCCCCGTGGTTAGTTTCTGTTTTATGTTCCTTGTGGTTTTCATTGATTTGTACTTTGCTTTTAGTTTGCACTTTGTCTCGGCCCTTTTTTGTTGTTACTTTTATCCTTTGTTTAATTAAAGCTCGCTTTCTGTTCCCCCGGTCCTGCTTCCCGTGGGGCCTGTGTCGTCTGCATTTGGGTCCTCACCTTGTTTAACCTTAATCGTAACACAGCTAACTTGCATCTGAATGGTTCCTGTCTGTTGTAAAAAAACAAATCCTGCGTAAAACAGACAGGAAAAACTGGTTATTTCGCTCTATGACAGCTCAGCTCCATTAAATGTCCTTACAAACTATTAGTCTGGATGGAAAATATCAAAGCCTCGGCCCTAGCCGTATGAAACTGTGTTAATTACAGCTGTGCTTTTCCTGCTGTGATTGTCAAAATATCTAAGAGAAAAAAATCCATTTGTTGTTGTGGCTGTCAGACTTTAGAAACCCAGCCTCTGAGTGACGCCTGCTGTGGAACCTGAGCTAGATTTCTACACAAATACTATAGTCGGCATTGGACTGACTATTTCTACAAGGCCCATGAATCGGTGGGTATTTACTGAAAAGGTTCATAAACAGGAAAGTAAAAAAAAGTACTGAAGGAGGTCACTGACAGAAAAAGTTTGAGAACTTTTTTTGTTGCTGATGAAGGTTCTCATTCATCCACGTCATGGTAATTCTAAGTGCTGTATCGTAGGCAACTGAAACAAGTCCAGCACTTAGAAAAACATGTTTTGTCAAGACCCATAATGCCCCTTGATTGAATGACTTCCTCCTCAAAGTGGCACTCTGGCGTGCTGAGATTATGACAAATAATTAACAATTATACATATTTAGCTTCATATCTAAAGAGCACTTTCAACTCAGAAAGAATTAAATTTAGATTATAATATTTCAAAATATCATTTTGCCAGAAATCACCTGACCGGCCAAATCCGACATTGTAGTGAGCCAACTCTGGCTGCTCTGAAATGTCTAACAGCGTCATCAGCTACAGGTACAGTGGCGCATGACTGCAATTATCACATCTGTTAAATGGGACGCATTGCATTGTGGAATTATTAGCCAAAAGTTGTTTGTTTGTTTTTTCATTTGAATCGTCCAGCCACATATTTATGTTGTCACTTTACAAAAAGATAAATCCACACAGTCTGTGGTGTAGATGTATTTTCATGTTTCCTTCTTTAGACAATACGCAGCACATTTATTTATTCGCTTGCTTATATTTACTCCCTCACCAGTCTCTGTGTGAAAAAAATGCAAGGAGTTTGTTCCGAAGAAGACGTACGACAGGGCGGCCCGCAAGGCTCGTTGTTAAGATTAGTGCTGTTTGCTTAATTATGTTCTGGATGCCTGCAGTAATTGCAGTTATTAGGCGTCAGCAAGAAATGAGTTTAATTGCGTCGCCAGGAAGCATTTACATCTCTGTTTATTTGTGAGGAGGGGGACTGTCTGCGGCGGGGAGGGGGGTGTTTTTTCGCTGATGCGTCGAGGCGGGGGGCCGTGTTTCAGGCTCTCAGCGTTACTAACTTAGTTGTGGAGGATTTTTTTTTTTTCCACTGCTGTCTGCTCTGGATGCGAGTGTAAAAAGAATATAAACCGGAAGCTAAAACACACCTTATCAATGAGTGTCTACACGTGTTTCTGAATGGATGCCCCCATACACACACCCTTGAACACACACTCTATGGCGGCTAGCAGACGAGTCGGCCGTCTGCGGGAAAAAACTTCATTTAAGCAACACTTAGCGATGACGCAAGCTCAGCCGTCGTTGGCGTAATGTATTCCTTGATAATCGGCGTGCCTCCAGCTACGATGACTCCGCTACATCACCGGCAGACCGAGGAGCGCACACGCCGACACGCACGCGCCCACACACGCTACTGCTGCCTCGGTTGAAGTGCTCGCGCCCGCGGCCGTGCACCGAACCCAACAGGAGGGCGGAGAGCGAACCCCCAGGGCTGTGCTGCAGGGGTCTACATATATTTAAAACAATCATGAATTTTAATGGTAACCCGCCAAGGGAGGCTGTTTTACCAGCCAACCTGTCTCCCTCTCTCTCTCTCTCTCTTATTTTATATCTCTCTTTCTCACTCCTCTGGCAAAACCCGGGCAGAATTATTAATACATGACATGAAAATGTAAAAACTGGCCCCCGGTGGCGACAGCGAACAGAAAATGGTGTATTAAAGGAAAAGGAAGGTGACAGCAGAAGAAAAGGGAAGCAGAGAGAGAGAGAGAGAGAAGGAGAGAGGGGGAGTGGAGTGAGAGAAGGAGGGGTTGGGATCAATGTGTTTGAAGGGAATAATGTATCAGTCAGGCTGTGATATCTGCTGTGTTGTCTTAACACTTAACAGAAGTGTCGAGGTGGGTTGACGCTGCTCATATCTGACAGAGGCGGCACAGAGAAACAGAGACAACAGGGGGAGGCTGAGGGAAACAAATGTGGGAATGGAGACAGAGAGTTTAAAATATAGAACAGAGAACAGACAAGCCGGAAGGGAAGAAGGAAAAGAACTGTACGTACTGGACGACAGTGGAGATGTGCAGACGTCGGATGCCCGGCGTGGGGAACTGGCGAGAGTTTATGTAGGAAACTTTCCTCACAGCGGCGTTCATGTTCTCCAAGTCCTCTCCCTCCATGACCAGGATAGACTGGGCTGGGTTAAAGTGGAACTGTGGGAAGAGAAAACAGAGGTCAAACGGCTCCTGGAACAATGTTTACAGTCGTAGCCTGCACTCAATCAGCTCCAAGCGAGATGCCGCAGGTTTGTCTGGAGCTGGGCACGGGCACCATCTGTGCATACAAGAAGTGACGAGCTACATCCAAAAACTACATTTCGCTATCTGGGCGCAAAGTAAGGTGCGTGAACAACAGTGTTGTCTCCCATTCCCTTTAGGAACCAGGTGCACACGGATCTGGCAGACTGATACGCGTCTGTGGCGGCTGTGGCACAGGGGTAGAGCTAGCGTCTTGTTAGCCGAAGGGCTAACAAGGTCGCTGGTTCGATTCCCCCTGGTCTGCATGTCCAAGTATCCTTGGGCAAGATACTGAACCCCAAAACTGCTCCTGATGTGCTGGTCGGCACCTTGCATGGCAGCCACCGCCATCAGTGTTTGAATTACTGCAAGTCGCTTTGGACAGGAATGACTACCCCTGCTAAATACCCTAAATGTAAATGTCTTCGTTGACAGACAGATATGTGGTCCTCGGCTTCTGGACCCCTTGCCTCCACCGTTTCACAATCACCTGTCCCATCAAAAACTCCATTTGGCTGCATGTCAGCAAAATACACTGATATAGGTCATAAAACCTAAATCCAAAGTGTAGGACTTTGGACCTATGTGACTCGAGACCTACTTGTGACTTGCAAAACAATGACTCTGTCCCACCTCTGGTACCGGCACATGTTTTTTTTTTTATCCACTTCAAGGGGTGGTGGGATCTTTAATCTTTCAAACGCTACCATCTGTTATCTTGAGGTGGCAGCCAAAGTCTGATGCAGCTTTAATGTGTCATACATCTGTCACAAACACACCTACATTTTGGATTCATGAGGGGTAAAGACACAAGGTTCTATTTATTCTGGTTGTGTAACTGTTGTGGGTATGAAGCGCATACCACCCAAAAAGCATGCGGTGGGAACAGCCGTTGGTTTCATCGTACCGCAGGGTGTATGGACATCAGCTTGCAGAGGCTTAAAACTTGCTTTAATCAGGTGATCCGTCAAAGTGAACATCGTTTTTTGTACATCGATGCCATGCAGCAGCAAGGTTGAAGGTCTCAGGTCTTTGTGGATTGATTATCGAACTGTTCATAAATCAATGGAAACCAGTGGCTGCCTGTAAGACAGGAGGGAAAAACGTAGTATAACAGTAATATGAATATGTTACGCTCTGCGGCAGGCAGCCTAAGCATGAAAGAAACAACGGTCGGGCCCCTTTAAGTCTGTGGACTGTGTCTGCGGACTCCCCTCATGAGTCCAAGTTCGACGGAGGTGTGTGTTCTCCTGCAGGGTTTGATAGTGGGGATTTGCGGCTCCTTCTCCCTTTAAAGAGGGTTTAGTGGTCTCCTGCTCGAGCTGCTCGAGTATCTCCCATTTCCCAAAACTGGCTGTTAGCAGCAGGGTGACAGCACTTCAGCGCTCCACGGGGCTCCCCAAACACTCACTCCCCCTCCGTCATTTTCCTCCTCACACCTTCTCCTCTGTTGCCGTCTTCTCTTATGTTCTGTTCGTCCTCCCCTCCACCTCCCTCCGCCTCTCCTCCCCTCCCCGTTAGTCTCCTCTGATTGTGCTGTGCCAGCCCTCCACCTGCTCTGCTAAATGCTGTCCTTAAGCCTCCCGCTGACTTATGTGAGCCAGACGAGTGTGTGGCTAAGAAGAAAATGAAATAGCTCTCGAAAGATAAACTGCGCTGGCCCTCAAGAGGTTGTCCTCCTCTCCTCTCCTCTCCTCTCCTCACCCCAGCTTCTTCTCAAAAAGGCTGGCAAGAATCTCTTCGCTGCACCAAAGCACAAGGAGCTCCGTGGAAAGAGCAGCGGGGGTGACGGAGAGAAGACAGAAAAAGGAAAATAGCTGAGGGAGCCAAGGGACAGTGGGTGGATTGGTGGGAAGGTGGGTGACTTGGAGTCTACACAAACCCACATCCATCTTGTCTGCCCTCTATCTTCCACTGTGCAGAGAGATGAATTAGCCGCGGTGGTGAAAGGGGGGTGGGGAGGATGGCTGAGGAGGTTCCAAGGAAGCCAACTCGTGCCTTAGCTGTGTGGGTTTCTGTAGTGTTTTTGTGTCAACTGGGATCAAAATGTGTCTTTTTTTGCGTACGTGCACACACCAGGTGAGGATGTATGTTGAATGCATGCTAAGCATAGTCAGGGAGGTTGTTTGGAAACCAACTTTTACTGCTACCAGGATTTGGAAATAGGGAATCAGATTAACATTTTGGGGAAATACACTTATATAAATATATATAAAATATGTATAAATACACTTAGCTATGGCAAACTGTTGGTTAGCTTAGTCTGCGTAAAGACCGGAAACAAGGGAACAGCTAGTCTGGCTCTGTCTGAAGGTGACATCATGTGGCTACCAACGCAACCAAAGCTCACTCATACACCTTTAACACTGGACAAAAACAACACCCATCAACGATTCCTGGCTTTTGAAATGGGAATGGTACAATCGGCATTCATTCCTTGGTCAAAATGACTCTGCAGTAGTCACAGGTATTCAGTAGCGATGAAAATCCCAATGCCCAAGTGGCCGCGCTCGTTTTTTGACCCTTTCCTGGCGTGATGCTATGGCATATGTTTGGCTTGTTAATTCAAACATTGTTCGAGCAGCGAGTGAGCGGCAGTGAGTTTAAAATAGACTAAAGTTATAGATATAAAAAAGTAACCATCGTAACATAAGTTTCTACTGAAGTACTTTCTGCATGGTACCCTTTGAACCCTGCAATCTGTGTTCTGCACTGTAATGCGAGATCTGTTTTGCATTTCCCCTGCAGACAGTACTCTTTGCTGTAGTGCTGGCCGGCTTCAGTGTAAGCCCCTTTTTCACTTCTCCAGCAGTTAGAAAAGCTGCTGCATGTATTATCTGACACACTGTGATCTACACCCTACACATCTGCCAGATGGACAACATATACAAACTGATAACCTTCTTTTCCTCTGCTCCGCTCACTAGACTGTCTCGGCACACACATGTGGTGGTTTATGTGGTTGCTGACTGCTGAAGAAACAGGAGTTTGGGGAAATCTGTCAGAATGCAGACAAATAGACCAATGTGGTTGTTCTGATTGACCAGTCAGAGGTCTGCAGTGTTTTAGCTCCACCTGTTAGTGTGGGATACGAAGGGCAACAATGGAAATGCAAAAACAACTGTTTGAATGCGTAATGAACTGAACTGAACCATGCTGCTCAGTTGAAACGAGGCTATGGTCACTCATCTCCACTGTTCCCTGTGTTTTTGCTGCATTGTTGAATATGACACACCAGATTGAATAAAAAGACATAGAGAGGCAAACTTGCCCACTGGTAATGGGAAGGGAATCAATCGCCCTTCCCATGGCTTAAACCTGAATCTACCGTTTAGGTCGGTAAACTTGTGTCACCGTGTGTGTCCTGTGTGTGTCCTGTGTGTGTCTGAATACCTTTATGTTCTTATCCAGACTCTCCAGGGAGTTGATGTCCAGCCCCTCCTTGCAGGCTTGCAGACAGGAGATGACTTTCTGACTCTCGATCTTCCCTGGTCGGATGGTCAGTCCGGACAGGCTTCCTCTGAAGTACTGGGTGAACCGTGGCTTGGTCACCTCCCCACCTACACACACACACACACACACAACCGTACACACACTTACAGTCAAAGTGGTCCGCAAGACGTCTTTACCGGAATTAAGAGTGCAAGATTGTTAGAGATTTATGGTGACACTTGGTTGTATGCACCTATGGTTGCTAACTATGTTTTGCACCAAATGTCACCAATGCAAAATGCACAAGAACAAAATCTATTAGAAGAGGTCCACATAATCTATAAAGTCATTGCAGTGGGTCAGAGAAACTCAAAGTACTAGTAGATATCTTAATTTGTGAGTTAGGATTAATCTATTGTACAGTAATCACTATGGTGTCATGTTTGTCTCTACTGGTATGTGGCAAATGTTAGTCCCTGACACAAACAAGATCATTAAACTAACAGTGACCTCGTTCGCTCTTTAATTATGAGTCTTAATGACCACATTATGGCCATAATTGGCCTTAAGATGCATGTTTTGTGTCTCTGTTCTGTGACTGAGCGACCGGGCGCTGCTGTTAAAGAGCAAGTGTTACTCAGCCGGCCTGTCGAGGCTAAATAAAGGTAAGGAAAAAAGTCAACACATTTTAAAGTATGTCCTCTGAACTCTGCAAAGGCCAGTACCAGCAAGAGGAGTCTCCAAACCACTCATTATCTGAAAGGTTACCGGCTCTGGGTATCGGAACTTCACCTTTTTGCAATCCTTTCCTTCCTTTCATTTATATCCTCACTTCCTTTTCCCTCCTCTTTGCTTTTCTCTGATCCTGAGAGTGATACAGTCATCGAAACACTCAAAACGTCAGAAACATTTGGAGGAAGCTACGCCTGGTGGGTTAAGACGTAGGTGAAACACACTGCAAGAGACTCCCGTTCTGTCTCTCTCTATTAGTGTGTCTGTCTACCCTTTCAACACACTTCTGTGACTTTGTGCCCTCACACACCTGCTCTCTCTCCCCAGTTTCCCCCCCTCCTCTTTTCGCTCAGCCCTCTTTGTGCTGGACCATCGCCCATCCTGGCTGTCTGTGCCTCACCCTGAAGTCTGGATCTGGATCATCCTAACCCCAGGAGATTCAGCCTCTCCTCTTCTCTCCCTACTTTGCATACTTGCGCCATCTCTCTCTCTCTCTCTCTCTCTCTCTCTCTCTGTGTTTGTTCGTCCCACTATCTGTTTGAATATTGTGCTCCCTCTGTAAGGCCTGTCTTCTCTCTGTGGGAGAGAGGATGTGGTTCCAAGATAATTTGCCGCACGTCCTCCCGGATCCATAGCCTTCACATCGAGGTAGCAATCAGCGGCTTTCCTGTGTTCTTTTCATACTTTCTTTTTCACTGTTGATGGAGACGGTTTGACTTCACATGAAAATAAAAGAAACACCACAAAATGGCCGGAAAATGGCCGGAAATGGCCAGCGGTGTGACTCGAAATGCTAACATGTATCCTGGCGACTTGGATGAAGTGAGACCACAGGATGATTTGAATTTTAAAGACCTTGGAGCAATGTAATGCCGCAAACAACCATCATTTTTGAAGGGAAGTCGGAACATGTCCAGCCATGTTAGTGGCAACCAAATAAGGTGAAAAAAAACAATCTTTTTCTAACCCTAACCAAGGGTTTTTAACCCTTGTCACAGTTGCAACATTTATCAGCTGATTTGGTTGTTCTTCTCTGTTGTAATCAGCAATCGCCGGCATGGAAGGGAAAGCAGCAGCACTCCAGACCAGAGACCAAAACTGGACCATCCCCTGCCCTCTCAAGACAAAAACTGTCAGCCTTCCATCCACTAAACCTACTCTAGGTAGGTTCCACGAGATGACAAACTATATGGTCATAC
Organism: Lagodon rhomboides; assembly: GCA_039737535.1. Taxonomy (NCBI): domain Eukaryota; kingdom Metazoa; phylum Chordata; class Actinopteri; order Spariformes; family Sparidae; genus Lagodon; species Lagodon rhomboides. The sequence continues at coordinate 26,401,907 of CM077787.1, read as the reverse complement.
TGTGCAACCGGACATGGAACATCTTGTGGAGGGTAGTTGTTCTTGTTTTACATGCTTTGTCAATACCAGACACTGTTTTCCCCAATATGTTACGTGATTTGATCCTCGGCATCAATTGGAAAAGACAAAAGACAGGTTGGAGATCAAAAGGTTGAATGTATATGTCTATGCACTATACCACCTCTTGCAACTTTGATCACAGTGTCTTTCCTCACAGAACCCTTACACCTTCATGATGGAAAAATCTTCAAGCTTTAACTTTGAAGATTATGCCAACTGAGGCACTGATATCTAAGGAGGGGGGTATGAGCTGAGGGCCACTTTCAATGCCGTATGCCCAACTGGATTTACCGCTTGGCAAGCCTTGCAAATCTGGTTCATTTTCAATCCACCCAGTGCCGCCCAGTGTGGTTGGTACTGGAACAGAAAAATGTAGTCTTTGAACCAGGTAATCCAGTTTGTGACTGTAGAATTACTTGATGATATTCTGCAGTAGCTGGAGTTTGGGGGAGTCATCTACATTTTTATCAGACGTTGCCGAGCTTGACCCAGTTACCCCTAATTCCCTGCTGATGGTGCAGGCTCACGTATCACTGCCCTCAGTAATGCATACTGCCTCTGAAAAGCTCAGTTATTGCATGTGGAGACAGCTGACCACTACAGGAAACACTTTCTCATGCCCGACCTCTTAGAATCATCCCTATGATTGCTAACAACAGCTACATTGTGCACTCTGGGCCAGTTGGACGGAGCTCCCTTTTTGCCCCTGAAGCAGACAACAGAGTCCTACTGGTTGTGTGATCTATTGGATCTGCTCACAGGACCACATCAGCCCACACTGGCTTGTCATCTGCCCCCCTGCTTCACCAGACACGAGAATAATGAAGCCTATTTCTTGACTGGCCAGATAGAAATATGGGGGCAGCCGTAGAAATTCTTACACCCGAGCTCTCCCCCTTACCTCCACCTGTCGATCACCCCTTTCTCTTTGCTGCTCGCTCATGCTTGTGCTGAACTGTTTGCCCTCAGGCTCCCAGATTCCTGTGATGGTTTTGGAGAAGCAAGCGGGGAACTTGACTTTTTGACTTTTCATATTTAGTTTTCTTGACGGCAATTGACTGTTCAGTGAAACCTGTTAAACTTTTGATAGGATAACCATTGTACTGACTACAGGAGTGGGGTTGTGGGGTTTTCCTGACGAGGACATTCAAGTGTAGTATACTGTGACTGACTACCTCCACCATGCAAAGAACAAATCTGTTTTTTAACATCTGTATCTTCTACTTGGTTAATCCAGGGAGCTGATTATGGGCCTGGGAAATACAGCTTAAACCTTGAAATCATCAAGTATATATCCAAATGGACAGTCAAACACTGGGAGATACTGGCTGTAAGGATGTCTGCCTTCTCTTGAAAATAAAGGGACTAGATGGCATTTGTGGTACTCTGTGTAGGAACTATTTTCTTTCTACCAAACTACACCTGCCAACTGTCTCACTGGGCAGTAGAAGTGTGCATCCACTCGTGGACAAGAGTCTCGTGCTGCAGAATGTAATAATTAGAGGCGTCCTCTTCTGACTGAGTGATGACGTCAGCTAGCCTCTCTTGACAGAAGAAAATCATTTTGATTTGGGGGGTTAACTGTCCCTTTTAGACTCCTTTAGGGACCCATTGTTTCATATGGTGATAAAAATTCCAATTGGAAAACTGTTTATTCCTTAGCTTATCATAATAAATATGTGTACTCATGATTCTTTGTGTGGTGTGAAAGCCCCACACTGATCGTTCTTCTCAGCAATCTTCCCTTCACTGGAATGATGGTAATCCAACTCTCGTTTGAGTTCGGTACAACAACCACAGCTGGTTTGCATATTTAAAGCCATTTCCTCCTTAAGTGCATGCTGATTCCCTGCCAGGTACCTGCGGAGCAGAGTCTCTCCGATAAAAGCACAGGATCGCATTTGAAATCACGTACACCAAACTCTGCCAAACACGTTCTTTCCTCCTTTTTCTTTATGCCTCACCTCCTCTTTCCTCTTTCCTCTTTTACTCAGTCACCATTTTCTTCCCTTTTTTTCCTGCCCTCTCTCTAGATGTCCACCTGTCCACTCTGTCCCAACTTGACAGATGTTATCAATTTAGGCCGCGGCCAGAGAAACCATTAAGGGTCCCAGACAGAGGGTAAAAAAGAGGCGCAGAGGAGAGGGGATTACCGAGACGCTGCAGAGCGGGGATGATATGGGTGATAAACTCGCTGATCATTCCACTTTACAGAGGCTGGTTTTTACGTGGTGTCAGCTCTCTCCACCCGCTCCGTGCAGCCCTCCCTGCTCTATAGATCCTCACTCTCCTGTTTTTACTCAGATTTACTTGTGTCATTTCCACAAGAGCAACAGATGAGCCTGGAGAGGCATGGGTGAGCTGGAAATAGGATCATTACTTCAGCGTAAGTGTGAGTCTCTCACTTGCTGTGTGATTTATTGCACACGCACCTGTATCAGCGCCTGTGCGCCTGTATTTATTCATTAAACCGTATATTCGCAGCTATTTATGTTCCAATTTGTGGATGTGTGTAATCATCATCGGTACTTCTTCCCGCACGCGTCCGCGCTGATGGCAGGAAGTCGTGGCGGCAGAGCAGCAGTGTGTAATTACACAGCCGAGGAGAGAGGAGGCCGAGGCGAGCTGAGCGCTCTGACTGTTTCACACTCTGCCAGGTCAGAGGGTAAATATAGGTTGACTGCTCTGTGAAAACTGCACAGCTAGCACTTACTCTCAGGGGTGAGGAGAGATGGATGGGAGGGGGCAACCCTTCCATTAGAAAATAGGAGAGAATCAAAGTGTACAAATGCATTTTTCACAGCTGGATAATTCACTGCTTCCCTGTTGCAGGGAGTCACACATGCAAGCGCGTCTCCCGCATTCTAATGAGCGACGCGATCCAGTAGTTCACCTGTGGTGTTAACAGTGTGTCTGGTCCACGAGCTAGAATCTGCAGGTTCATTTTTTGAAGGACTGTGTGTCTGTACTACTGTACTAACATGTCCGTTATAGTTATAGTTTGAGTAGTTCTGACTATCTGAGTAGTTCTAGCATCTCGTGATGCTAATTTCATCATCTGAGCATTTCCACGGAGGGTCGACATGCACATTTTAATGCGGCCCAGAATGAATGAATGAATCAAACCATTCAAAGCTAGACTAAATCAATCAAGCTATTCAGATAGTGGTTTAATTTTGGCCTTATTTTACAGGACAGCTCAGAGAGGTGACAGGAAATGGGATGAGAGAGAGAGGTGGCTGACACGCAGCAAAGGGCCACAGGCCAGACTCGAACCCTGGAACGCTCCAGAAAGGACAGAGCCTCTATACATGGGACGCCCACTCTACCAAGTAGGCTAACCAGCACCCCCATACAGCACTTTTCATACAGGTTTGTGCAATTCAAAATGCTTTAAAGACGACGAACAAGCTTGTGATAGGACAGTTACAAGTGCTTATGGTGCTTATGTGACATAAAAGTTAGAAAAATTCAAAAACCAATCAAATGGACCCAAATTCACCAGTCAGGGCCAAATACACTAAGCTGACATCATAGAATTAGTGGTGACAAAGCTTGACCGTTGCGTTGCCTCGCATCACCTCTGTTCTCAGCCAAAAAGCTGCACTTGAACACACCGCAGAGACTTCAGCCGATGGCCAACGAGCTTGTACAATCTGTGTGAGAGGGAATGACTCCCCACACCATGAGGTGGCAGACATGGAAACCGGAAGACTCGGGACTGGGGGAATACAAACCGTTGTTATGACACCACTGTCGCCAATTTAGCCACATCTTATCAAGAATATCTCTCATAAAAACTTGCAAATAACAACTTGGCACTGGCAAACAGGTGCTAGCGAAAAACAAGAAGAACCTGCACTGAATAGGTGAACTCGTGGATACGACAGCAGCAGGCTCAAGAGGCTTCCCCTCGCCTTTTCTGTTTTGCTTAGCCGAACAGCCAATCACAGTAACCCCTTTCACACAGGAGAAGACGCATTATCTCCGCAGCGGCAGTTCGGCAATTCTCCGCCCATAGCGATTCACACAGAGCGAAGCAGCTCCGCATTAAAGACGAACCAACGTGAATTCACACAGAAATCCGGCGCTGCGGCTCCTAAAGAGGCGTGACGGTACACGTCATGATGATGACGTCGGTGTTTTTTCAAGGTGTTTCCCCGGTGTCCCCCCTGTCAATCTAAACCCGCGGATAGTTTATAATCATATGGATGCTGTTATAATGTGTAGTGATTGAGATCCTGACCCACCAAACATCCTGGAAAGTGACAAAGTTACGTTTTTCGCGCTAAATTACATAATTAGCCTACATCACCATCAGTAAACTGGACGCTGTCTGACTCGCGGGGACGGAGGCTGTCTTCCGGGGGAAAGTTCACTGAAGTCTCGGTCTGGAGGGCTGACCGTCGCGGTGATTTATTTTCATCACAGACACTGGGTGAGTTTAAGTTTTTTGCCGCCGACAGACGCTGTTTTTTGGCCAGAAATGTGTCGGTCAGACAGACGGGAGGACAGAGGCTTCTCCGCTCATATCTGCGGTATTTTTTCCCTCATATAAGTTGCCAAAGACAGTTACAGTTGCTACGTTACTGTTGTTTGGTCCTGTAACGTTGCTTTGTGGGACATGTCTCTGTATTAAGTTGAGTGAAGGACCTGTGTAGTTATCAGACCGTCCGATCGACACGCCCTCGATACGCGCCGCCGGCTTATCTGTTCACACTGGTTCGGCTCGCCAATAATGCGGCCCTGACACTACCTCCAGAGGCGTATCAGCGCCGGAGCGAAATTGCACCCCTCGCCGCATCGGAGAGATTCACACTGGGACGGATGCGGAGAATTGGCGCACAGAAGCCGCACCCAAACGCCAGTGTGAAAGGGGTTACTGATTTCTCTCGCCGATGGGCTCCACTGCCGATTCAATGTGCTCTTTCAGCTGGAAATCTGCCAACAAGGCCACAGATGCTCTCCGAGAGCCCGACGGCCGACCATCGGCCTGGTGTGTCAGGACACGAGGATGTTTTCACACCTGTCGTTTAGTCCAGTTGTTCCAGAGTCCACTTTGTAGTCGCGTTGGCTTATTAGAAACAAGCCAGGCGGTGGGAACTCACAGCATCCTGCTTCATCAGCTTTAGATGGAGCCATGTGGAGAAAAACAATTTCCGGCTGACTTCAAGACATGAAACACTTTACTGCGCCATGTGAGTATATATATATATATCAAATATAGGCAAATAGGAGCATTAATAGTCCAGGCTGCAGCTGGACTGTGTATATATCAGATCGCGATGAACAGACAGAAACTGGGGGGTAAAAATACTGTAATATACCAAAACTATAGTCACTGTGTTTCAATCAGTCTTTCTGGGGCGCTGCTTAAATACATGTGGTTAGAGTAGTTTTTACCATCTGATTTGTCTATTATTTACACCCCTTTCGTACCAGAGTAAGTCCTAAGTGAACTAAAAACGCTAGATGTGAAAGATTCCTCACTGACATGGGCAGATACTGAAACCTACCCCCATGGTTATAGCATACTATGAGCTTTCCAGTACACATGACCAACAGCCTTAGTATGTTACAGTCAGACTGTACTGATCACTGTGGATCCACACGCTCAAGAGTCCACATTTTTCACTGATATTCAGTATTTTCAAATTTAATAGCGTTGACCAAAAGGTTAGAAAACTATTCATATCCGAGTTTAATAGCTTGTGACGAAGTATTTTATTCTACATCATCTTAAGACACTAAAACGTACCTCCTAATAAAAAGTGATTCATGTGTGTTCATTAGCGGCTCCTAATGGAATTTGGAGGCAGGTTTCATTACAGATTATACAGGCCGCCAGAATGGGTTCTTTGGGTAAATATCTGCTATGAGATCATTCTAAATCACGTTCATTTTGCTGCGCCCGGGACGCAATTTATTTAGACGCTAACTGACCAGTTAAATGTTATGAACCGTGAAATGATATCATGAAATTTAATTAAATATTGCAAAAAAAAAATCACTGCTGCCTGGAGCCATACTGTTTTGAGCCAACAAATCTTTTTATTTACTCCGCCATCCGTTTGCACATTGCCGCGCTGTCCTGCCTGAACTCTCTGGTCCTCGTCTGTGAGGCCGTTTAGCGGTGCGACAGGATGCAGAATGTTCTACAAATGTTGATTTTCTTTTCACCACTTTTCTAAAAAAAAAACACACGCTCAGAGCCGAAGCTCCCGGAGCCAGTTAGACAATAAATAAGCTCATCTTTGTAACAGGTTTTGCAATCAATGCGCTGAACACTTAAAGCTCAGCGCTTTGAAAAAAGGCAATCTGGCCAATCTGTTGTGGCTAATGGCTTATGTTAAGACTTCGCTCTCGCCCTTACAACTCTTTACTGAGGCTTAGCCCCCAACGAGAAAAGCTGAAATAGTCTTTGAACTCCCTTTTTTATTCAAGGCCCCGTTAATCCTCCTAGAAGGCTTGCAGTGGTTCAATGAAAGAAATGGGAGGAGAGTAGGAGGTGGACAAGGAGGAGGAGGAGGAGGAGGAGGGGAGGGCTGGGGGTCACTGCTGCAGATGAAAGCGACACGAGATGACCTGCTCCTGCTCCCGCACGAAAAAAGATATCTTGACTCTTCATCTGAGGCTAAGCGTCGCCGAGCAGCCTCATTTGGGCTATCAAATCAATGGGGCTTCTGTGCTGTGTGAAAAAGTGCCCTCGCTCCTACCCTTGAGCAATTAGTGGCAGCTATCAGTTTTCGAGGACAGCTTAATTGTGCGCCTTCGTTCAGATTTCAGGTTCCTCCTTTTGTCAAAGGCAGACTAAGTGCTTTTCTTAATTACGTTGTTCATCCAAGGCCAAAGAACATGTTCCACACTCAATGAGTCCCTTTGTGATAATACTTCAGAACGTATAATTCATTTTCTTGAACTTGCACTCGTACTGTCTGGGAGTTAAATTCAATCAGCAGACTTCCCGATTCTCCCCATTTTAACGTGACTCTTAAATTAAACTTTGGTGTCAGCTCCGGTCTTTTTCGACGTTTCATTATCGCTACCATCGCCTCTATCACCGCTGGCATCTTCATCATCGTCACCGACGCCCAGCGCCGCTCACCCACCTTGCCAGCAGGCGCCGACTGTGAGCTGCACGTCGATCTGCGAGGGGTGGATGGGCCAGTCGTCAGTCACCAGGTAGGGGTCGTAGGTCACGCCGTCCACGTAGAGCGTCACCACCGGGAACTCCACATTGATGACGTAGTAGTGCCACTCCTTGTCACAGATCTGTCAGAGAGAGAAGAGAGCGTGGCGTAAGTGGACACTTATAATTTTAAGATAGCTGAACATACAGTTGCTGTGGTTATTCACTTTTAAAGGGTAACTCCACCAATTTCCCGCATTGAAGTGTGTTTATAGGTCTTGTGGAGTTCCACTGCATATGTGAAAAAAGTAGTATAAAGCCTTTTGTTGCTCAGGGAAGCTACATGACATTTGACAAACTGCCTCCTCTGATGTCACTCGGTGGCTAAGTTGCATCGTGGGTAATGTGAGAGTTTCGTCTCTCATCCATCCAGGTAAGAAGATTTAAAAAGGAAGGAGCAAAAGTCAACACACATGCACACACACACTCCATGAGCAGATTGGCAGCTTTCTTCCTGGGCGTGAAACCTTTGTTTCCTAAGCCGCCGGTGGGAGCGCTGGAATTGGCAGCTTCCCCTGATTCACCATTACTGATATAGGTACCAGAACAGGAGGATTCTGCTCTCCTCCTGTTGTCTGAGTAGAGAGGACCGCCTCTTAATGGAGTTCTCTTTCCTGATGAATCACCGTGTGATTTATTGTGAAAAAGCAGCAGCGTTTTTACATAAACTCTTGGCTTGCGAAGTTTTCAGACAGAGTTCTTTTCCCCTGCGCTTCACGCGGACTGAAATGCATTAGTACATTACCTGTTTAACCTCTTCTGAAAAATGCTTGACTGTGCCACACTTCGGCGTGCTTGACCGTTTACCCTGCCTCGCTGTGCGATGTAATTGATTGCACAAGCCCACTCGTGCCTGTCTGTCAGTCTCGGAGTGCATCTGCCTCTCCATCCTCTTCCTCCACCTCAGGGCTTTGGCTCAGCGGCGGCGACGCTCGTCGGGCCGTGCTTCACCTCTTCCTCTCAGCTCCTCTGATACGGCCCGGGACGGCCTTTGAACACTTAGCCTTGGGTAACCTCCAGCTCTAATGAAGAGCACTCGGCAGCCTGCTTATTAACACCGTGCTTGCGCGGCAGATGGGAGTTCTAATCAATCCGGTTCATTTTCGCTGCTATTGAGGTGTGAGATACAACATCTGGTCTATTGGTGATCATTCCGCGCAGCTGCTTAACACATATGCAGCCTGTCGATGTGCTGAGTCGGTGCTCGGGATCAATGGGGGGATAATCTGATTGTGGATGTGATGGTGCTCCAGATGTGACTGATACTGATGGCATTGACTTTGATTTGTAAGTCAGGATGCTGGGACATGCACAGACACGTACACAAGGTAGCTCTGCGCCTTACGATTCCTATGCAACGCGTATACAGGCTGCTGAGATATGATTTCGGTGGACTTGTGCTCTTAATCCCTAACGTGACCGTTGCATTATGGACCGGATATTGTAGACTTATTTCCCCATCTGGTTACATCTCATTACTTGTGCGCCAAGCGTGGAAAACAATGTATATTAGCATGCACACGCACTAATCCCTCTGACATTTGCACAGGCAGACGGTCGCCTCCCGTGCTCTACCGCTCCTTCCATGCTTTCGCTGTTGAGTATTTCAAAGAGAGCTCGGGCCCGTCTGGGATCTGAGCGCCTGGTGGATGACTTCCTCTCGCAAGGCTTCAAAGGGGCGCTGCCGAGGCTCTCTAGCCCAAGAGGAGGCTGCCTCTGCCTGCAAGGGCTGTCAGTTGGAGATCTCTCTCAGGGATAGAGGGAGTGAGAGAATTACGTAGCCACACATGACAACACTGCATTGTAGAGTGGAGGAAGAGCTTGCGACTAGAGTTGGGTGTTTGAACAGTGATGTGGATACATGAGTGTTGAGCTGCTGATGGGTAATATTTTGTCCAAACATTTTTAATCATTCAATTTGAAAAATAAAATAAAAAAAGCTTTAAGAGCTTAAATGGAAGAAACAACGTTCAGATGTGGCTGGAGGATGACTGAGGGTTAGCTCAGCTGCTAATTCTGCACAGCGTGTCCAAAACTCGTTTAAGGTTAAAGTTCAGGGTGAGACTCTTGCATTGCTTTTACGAGATTTACGTTTGCGCACTGCCTCCGATGGAATGAGATCCGTGCTTGAGGGGGGTGTGAACAAAAACGACATGTCCAACAATGCTGAGACGGTTCACAGTGCACCACTTAGTCTAAAGTTTGGAAGTTGTTTGGATTTTAAAAGAAAGAAGGAAAAATGGAGGAAAAGTCTGGTAGTTTGCGAGGTCCGTAGAACAGCGATTAAGTTCACTGTAGCGCGATGGTCACATTCGCCCGGAGAGACGGTATGATGAAGTCTTTTTTTTAGCATTCAACCAGTGAGAAGCAAACAAAACTGATGTTGACATTAGACTGTGCAACCAGTCATTATTCACATTGCTGCCCTCAGTGTGGTTTCAAAATGACATTTGTCTTCCATTTTCCCCATGCCATAAAGAAACAAAAAACTTGGGGTTCCCTGGTGTTAGTATTATATTAGTATACTATTATAGCATTATACACTTATAATGGAAGCTGAATGACTCCATGAAACAAGTGTTAAGAACTGTGTTAGATTGCATCCGATTGCACCACATTGTACCGAATCGACCTGTGTTAAATATGTATCGCCCCTGAATCAGATCGGAGCCCCTGTATATAGATGCATATCAGATTGGTTTATAAGGGAGAGATGCGAGTAGAAATAACTGGCTCGGAGAAAATGAGTCCACCGCATGGAGTCTTAGACGAACTCAAACTTCTGCTATTCAGGGAGAAATTCAACATACAGTTCATTCGCAAGCAAGACAATAAGCTGTGTGCATTAATGATTATCTTGTGCCCCGAGATAGAAAAGGTCTGATCCCTCAGGACTTTGGAAACTCTGTCTAATCTTGTGCGTCAAGATACGGCTCTTCACTCAGACAATTGAATGGCGGTCAGGTTGATAGAAACGGTTAACTTCCGGAGTATAATCAGATCTCGTCCAGTTGATGGAGATGGCACAAACATTCGGCATCTTGTCAGAAAAATGATTAGAGTTTGCGAGAACAGGTGCACTGCTATGCATGGGAAGGCGCCAGCTGGACACCGGTGGAGAAACTTTGTTGCGCGTGTGTGCGTTTGTGTGTGTGTGTAGGGGGTGGACTCGGTGTCAGTTACAAAACCCGAAGGCTGGATATAACGCGGAGAGGCCTCCACTATAGCGCGAGCTCAAAAGCTATACTTAAAAAAGCCACAGGCCACTGTGTGTGCACGTGTACGCGGGGGTGTGTGTTCGTGTGAGAGGCGGCGATCCCCACAAGGATTCACCACTTGTTATAACACCTAACAACAAACAGGCACACGCAAAAAAAAAAAGAATGCACAGGCATCAATCCAGCGCCATTAAGTGTCAACTTCAGAAACTTCAAAGTCAAAGCTAAAGTTTGGGAGAGCAGATCGGGCTTGCCTTGCCTACGAAGAAGCAAAGCAAAAAAGTTTCCCCGTATTCCCCGATCCCCCCACTTTCCCCGCATCTCTGCCTGATGCAAATTGACAGACGGAAGGAATGTATGAAATAAATAACCACACAAACAAAAGGAGAGGGAGGACGTGAAACAACCAGAGGACAAAGAAAAAAGAAAGGGGGAGAGAGAGAGAGAGAGCGGAAACACCGCACATCAAAGATCCTCCATCATCTCTTGGGGCACTCGATGGCGAGAAGAAAACAAAATTGCTATCTGCCCCCCTCCATCTCTGTCTCTTCTTCTCTCTGCAGTTTATTCGGCCTCGTTTCTTCTCCGCCTGTCTCTCCATTAGAACCTGACTGTGGGAGTTGTTGCCTCAAGACCTTTGGAGTTGAAAGTCTTTAAGAGATCTGTCACCCAACCCGAGCTTCTAACTTCAAACAAGAGATGGAGGAATGAGATAGAAAAGGTAGAAGAATGAGGAGCGGTGAGGGGATCTGAGATCGGGCGGTGGCGGGGCAGATAGATGACAGCGAAGGGAAGGCGGAGATGAAAGGAAATAGAGGGAGGAAAAGAGAGGGTGGAGGAAAATGAATGATACAAGAAAAAGACTTGAAGAAGAAAGCGGGAGAGGAAGATAAGGGAAGTGAGCAGTAACCTCTATTAAATGGGAAGACGTGCCTACGACTCGGGAAACAACAACTACGGAGGAAAGCAGTAAATCATTAAAGAAATAATTTGCCACGTTGGAAAATACACACATGCTTTCTCGTTTAGCGTTAGATTAAAGATCAATACCACTCTCATACTCACACAGTGAAAATGGAGCTGGAGCCAGAAGTCGGTTAGCTAAGATGAGTCTTTAAACTTAGAACCTGGCTCTGTCCAGACGTTTTTTTAGAAAATCTATTTTTAGACAACATACAAAGTGTTAAGAAATGTTAATTAGTGAGCTTTGGAGGTGCTCGATCATGCTAGCTGTTTTTCCATGCTATGCTAATCCTAGCTAATGGTGAACTAGTCCAAATTTAGGGCACAAACGGTGTAATGGCGTCAATCTTCTGATCTGTGAATTCTTCCTTAAGCAATCATTAAAATCCTGGGTCTCCAACAGAGTTATTGCAGGGAGGGCGCCAAATTAATGTCTTGATAATGTTTTGTAAGTTTTATTTTTTCAAACATTTAGATGTGTCTTAAAATAACTGTGTCTAAAAATTGCTAAAAAAACTGTTTAATTTACACAACACTGATGGTTCCCATGATCCCCTGTGCAATCATGTGAGCGATGAAACCTAACATTAAGCTAAATCACTAGTTAGCTAATTTTGTCATGTCCCAAATGGCCGTCTGGTAGCATACTTTATTCAGCTGTATAAGCCCGTGACAATGAAGCATTGGTATGTGTTGACCTTGGGTAAGAATGTGTGGCTATGGGCTACACAACAGCTACACATCATTAGGGCCAGTTCAGTGTGAGGCTCTATACAATATGTATGTGGTAGGGGGTTCCTGCATACATCAATTAAGGGGTCCTTGGCCTGTAAAACGTCAAAGACCCCTGCGTTAATTATTTTGTCTGTATGCAGGCGAACATGACTGTAAGCTAAACTCTTTGTCAGATTGAAGCCGCCATTGTAGCTCCTGAGAGTAGCCTTACATTGGTTTCATTATAACAACCGCTGCTTCAAAATAAACAGCAAACATGAATATAAAGATAGAATTTCGATCGTGCAGGTGTACCCAATAAACGTATAAATCATGTGTGCGAATAACCAGGCAAAAAGACAGCAAAGATGCCCTTAAACATGAGGTTATTCTTAGCTTGCACTGTGGATGTGGGGAAGAGGACTGATGAGAGAGAGAGAGAGGGGGATAGATGGAATAAAGAGGAAGTAAAGGAGGTGAAAGGAGGGAGTTAAGGGGGGAGGAGAGCCTACGGGGCCCGCCGGAGGAAGGATCCAAAACAGAGATTGATGAGCAGCGAAAAGAAGGTGACTTTAAGGAGGAACGGGGAGGAGGAGCCAGGGGAGGAACGAGAAAGCTGCCGTGGAGGGGAAGTGAAAGCAGAGGTGTACATGTAGATCGAAGGGATTGGATTGGTGGATGGGATTGGGTGGTACGACACCGAATTAACCTGGAAATGATCGCATTATGACAAAGAAAAAGGTAGAGGGACATTACTGTAAGTGTAAGTGAAAGTTTTGTATAATTGAAGTCAATGCAATGACTATTGTTATAACCTGCAAAGTGCAATGTTGCTACCCTATTCATATGTAAAGCAGTAGGCCTATGCAACATTTTAATAATGGAGGTAACAGAAGTAAGATCTAACAATTTATATATGTATAAATGTAGCAGCTCAGGGGTTAGCTGCCTACAGGGAGAAAGGATGTCCTGTCTGGAGCTTTGTGTTCTCCCTTCTGTAATGCCAGTTTTCTCGAGGTGCTCTAGTTTCACTGCATCCCAAAAGATATGAATAGGAGGAGGTACAAATACCCCTGCTATTGTCCTTGACCAAGGCACCGGCCTTGATGCAGATGTAAATCCCTCCTAAATCATCGCTATCTGGTTTATAAAACATCCTGAGCTGCACATTTCCACGATTTATTGGTGTTTAATCATTCTCAGTGTGTCTTAAGTAATTCACAAAGGTCTAAAGATTTAGACAACCAACACACCTGTAACAGTCTTTGTTAAATTTGATAACTCCCAGCTCCATCTTAAAGGAATAGTTCTACATGTTGTTTCATTGCCTCCCTGAATCTTTCTTGTGTCAAAGTCTGTCCCTCCTCATAGAGTGTTTCCTCCCTGAATAGAATGGTGCTGGATGGTTATGGAACTAAAAAATAGAAACCAACAAACATGTCTCGTCGCATGGTGGAAGGGCATTGTGTATTTCTTCTTTTTCCTGGTCTTATTACTAGATTGTTATCACTTTTGAGATAAAACCATAGAACTGTTTCTGTGTCACATGTAAAATCGACTCCCAGCCTCTGCGACTAAACCGTTGCAGCGTATCCAGAATGCTGCAGCGCGCCTCGTTTTCAATCTACCCAAATTCTCCCATGTGACCCCCCCCACCTCCGTGACCTCCACTGGCTTCCTGTTGCGGCCCGCATCTGATTCAAGACGATGGTGCTGGCCTTCAAGGCCGTCAACGGAACTGCACCCATCTACCTCCAAACACTGGTCAGACCACCGGCCCCAGCGCCAGCACTTCCCTCCACCACATCAGCTGGCCGGCTGGTACCGCCATCGCTGAGGGCAAACAAAGGTCGTTCAGCGAAGTCATGACTCTCCTCTGTTCTGGCGCCTCAGTGGTGGAACGAACTCCCGACCAATGTCAGGACAGCAGAATCGCTCGCCATCGTCCGCAAAAGACTCAAGACTCACTTCACCTCTACGATGCTCAGACAAGGGCTTGAAAATTGTTTCTATTTTTTCATTCGGACTTTATCGACGGTGATATGTCGTGGTTTCTTTCTTGTGACAAATGTACTTATTGTAAGTCGTCTCTGGCGAAAGCGTCTGCTAAATGCCCTAAATGTCAATGTAATGTGATGAGACACTGGTCACAAACAGAGACCGTGGAAGCAAAATCAGTAAGAACATAACTGTCGAGTTTTCAGCGACAAGGACTTCTGTGTATAGCAAATGAGACACTCTAAAGTGGGAGAGAGAAAGTGGGGCCAAAAACTAGCAAAAATAAGTTCTCGGAGAATTCTAAGGCTTTCAAATTAAGGCACTTTGTCTCTTTTAGCACCGACAGGCACTTCATATGCTAACGTGGCTCTACAAATTGTATAACATCAGACGTAATGTTACAAATTGCCGTCTAACAGCTCAATGAATGTTGGTATCATTAAAGCTAAAGCTCTCATCCCGTCCTGTTTGTCTGCCCTCAGAAATACTTAGCCTCCAGATTCATTTGCAAAAGTGCTGTTTGCTAACACATAATTGCCATAAATCATCGTCAGCTCGGTGTCAACATGCAAACCATTATCATGTCAATTGTTGTAAGCATCCAAAATTAGGTGTCTGAAAGCCTATAATTATAAAAATAGAAAAAACAATTAAAAAGGAAGTGATAGTGGAGGAACAGTTATACGTGTGTTTCCGCGTCGATGTGTGTGCGCCTGTGTATACATGTACTGTATGCAAGTTTGTGTGTGTGTGTGTGTGTATGGGAGAAGTACTTGAAGGTGACTATGAATTACCGGCTGGCAAAAGAGACTAATTAGAGTAGCAATTATACAGCCGCTCCCGGCAGAGACTGCGAGTCAACAGCCAAATGACCTCTCCACGAGCTCATAATGGGCCACACACACACACGCACGCACGCATGTGTACGGGCACTCATAACACACACACACACACACATGTTAATTTCCACGGGGTTTTTAGGCTGCACGGCAATTTTAGTGAGACTGATCACATTGACTCTCTCACCCTGTTGGGTTTATATAAAGCAACAGAAAAGTTAGCGCGGAGAGAAACACTGTGTAATGTTACAAATTTGGGGGCGTCCCAGTGGTTCAGTGGTCCAAGATGCATCCAGTACCGTGAGAGTTAGAGTGAGCCCTGGTTAATGTTACAGGTCCGTCTGTGGTAGATTGTATTTAAATGTGTAGTTTAGTTTTGTTGGTCTGTAAAGACTAAAGATCACGATGATTCATTGTTTCCTTTAAGTTCTGATCCATCTAGAGCTGAACAAAGGCCCTGTTCAGAGCTGGTATTCCCATGCATCCAAGGTGACCCGATCGCTCTAAGCAGAGGCGGTGGTCTGGGCCGCATGTGATGACATTCTGTTAGCAAATTCTGTATATTTGGCATGAACTGCAATATGTGAAATTGTTTTTGTTTAGCAGTATCACTGTACTGGCTTGTCTGATTCCATGTCTAAAGTGCGTCCAGCACTGAGTAGCTCTTTGAATGCTTTCAACTGTTTTCACTGTTAACATTACATTTACAGAAGAAAACAACATGTTATTGATGGTAAACATGTCTAATTTTACAAGCACAGTAACAAATATAGACTGTTGCTTTGTCTCCCGAGGAGACAGTCCACAGATTGCTTCAAAAAATGTCCCAATTTTGTGAGTTGCTGCGTGAGGAGAAACTTTGTGAACCTTGTGAAATGCTGTCCACCACAAATTATTAGTTATTTCAGCCTCCTTCAATTTGAGCTTCAATTAAAATTGTGGCTTCCAGTTCTGTTCTCTGACAAGACACAATTTTCACGGTGGTGTAAGTTCTGTGAGACCTGACATTTAGGTACCTCAGAAGTAAAAGCTTGTCTTATCCTAGAGTTTTTTTTTTCTTAACATCTTCTGCACAAACTTACTAACTGGACATTTCAAGATAAGTGCCTCCAAACTGTGGTCAAGTCACCATTTTTGAGTTTTTGTGATCACTCGTTTGACAAAATGTAAACAAATATAGGCTGAAGGAAACCGGGCTCACGCTGTGGTCCACAGTGTAACTCACTGATTCCTGTGTTCCTCTGTTCATGTTAGTTGTAAACACAACGATATCAGATTTTAAATTCCATTAAAATGCTTGTCAGGGCCTCAGGAGACATGTCGATTTGGGGGACAGCAGTTAATTGTCCACCCGAAGTGCTCCTGCCTACCTCGTGTGTTCGCTTTATAATCTCTCACGAATGGAACAAGCCTATCGCAAACCAGGAACAGAGGGAAGGAACAAAGAAGACAAACGTGTGGGTCGGATCAGAGGGGAAAGAAAGACAATGTTTAAAACCCAGCAGGGGGACATTTTCAGCCCGCCATAAAATCTAATGGAAAAGAAAAGATGTTGAACGTGCGCTTACTGCAGAAAGGCTTAACGTCAGGTCTAAGTCGAATGGGCAGCCACAATCAAGGCCATCTCACTTTTTATCTCTACACCATCCGTCTGTCAGCACTGACGCAGTCCTTTTCCTCGCCTCCGTGATTTTCTTTGTGCTAATTTTTGGGAACATTTGGCCCAAATACGATTTTTCGGGATCCAAGCGACCCATTGAGTATTCTCCTTTGGGTCTGTTAGCAAACAGAACATCCAGTTACAGAAACTGGGATTACTTCATTTCACCTCAGTTGATCTCAGTTGATGAAACTCGGCTGAGCACGGCTGCACCGCAGCATCAGCTGCGAACTACCACTGTCTGTATCCGTATCCAGCGCTTGAGCATTGACGCTGATGTTTCTGGACGGATTGCAAACAGGAGCAACAACAATATTTTGGGCTTTTAGTCAGTTTTAGTTTTGACTTGTGGCTGATTACGTCGGGTAGAAGGATTCCTGCCTTAATCAGAGGTGGACGAACCAAACACTACTGTACAAAGTTAATCACTGTCTGTCCTTACAATATCAGCCGGTCTTTTTCATCATCTTCTCCTTTCATTCTCCTGCCTGGTCTGATATATGGCACACAAAAAACAAACATGCCGCAACACTTAAGCCCGTCGCCACATTGCTTTAAATTCAAGTCAGACAGGAACTCCTCTGATCTAGTGCCGTGACCACTGAGCTGGATGGGAGTGCGGCGGAGTCTAACACTAGCATCAGGTGCTCCGCTGTGTGTACAGTGTGTGCAGGGGGTTAAGTGGGATTTGTAAGGACGGAGAGCTGGGGCCTTGAAGATGGATTCAAAGTAATCACAGCTTTTAGACTGCATTTAGAGCAAAGCAATCAAGCTCGCGGCTATGCTTGGGTTAAATGATGGCCACCGATGACAGGCCACAGGAAGCCAGTGAAACCACCTCTAAGGGTAGAGCCTGGTGGGAAGCTTCTTGCAGTTATGACCGATTAGTGTTATCTGTATAAACTAAATGATGGTCTAGCCTATGTACGCTCAGGAAGACAAGACTTCAATCATCACGTATCGTATTATATATAAAATGTTCTTACTTCATTCGCTTGTCTCCTCTGATTGAACCGGCTTTAAACTCGTCCTCTTAACTTCCCAGATTGGACACATTTGTGTGATGTTCTCAAGACTCATTTTATCAGCTTTTTCCCTTGAGCCGAGGTCAGTCCACTTCAACCGTGCCGTGCGGTCAAGTGCTTCCACTTCAGCCTCGCAGCAGGGGGTTAAAGAAGAAGCAGCCACACAGCTGCGCTCCAACATGGCCTGATTGCAATTTGCTCCGCAGACTAAATCTCTGCGGTTTGGCGTTTAGTTTGGCTTCTGTGTTCGTGTTTTGTAATTTCACATACGAGCGATATTTTACTGCTTACTGATAACTCTCAGCTGTTTCAGAGCCGCGTCAAATTATTTTCTGATGCCAACATTAAAACCTCTCCTGTTGAACTAGTGGGAGACCTTCATTGACAGTATGGACTTTGCAGTGCATTTGTCACCAGGTTAGCCAAGCGCCATTAGCATTGGCTGCTCTTCACTTTAAAGAAGTCTAATCGACCAGATAAGGAAATACTCTCGCACACGTCTACCTTGCTGTGTGGTACAATGGAAAAAACACTCTGTATATAGTATATAGTATGCTTATTTTTATTCTAATAGCTTTTATTATACTTTTATTAAATTGTTATTTTAATTCTTTGCTACTTATTTTCCCTCTGTACTGCTGTGTTACCCGAGAATTTCTCCAGATGGGGATCAATAAAGGAACATCTTGTCTTATCTTATCTCTCGCAGACAATCTTTGAAGTGCCATGGCAACAGGTAGGTCGCCGTGACATTGACACGGTATTTTTACGTCGCGCGCATATAGTCTCAACCTACAGGGGTCGGTAATGATGTGACACATGTACTTGTTTCCAGATATTTCCCGTGTTGACCTTTCCGAATGCAACTTTCGTTTTATTCTCGGCTTAACAAGCTTGTCACTTACCAAAGAAAAGTTTCTGTTGCGTGGTGACTATGGACACAGGAGCGCCTCTGCTGTCGCGTCCTGGCAGCGTGCATGAGCATGTGCAGCCGTTGCACCATGTGGGAGGGCAAAAAAGTGCTGATTCCCCGTAAGGCCTGAAATCGTTAATTAATGCGTGACGGATTTTTTTTCGTTGCATCAGTCTGGCCGACACAGTGAGTCACTCTCCTGGAGCCACTCGCTGACTACTGTATATCTGTGCATCCTACTTGAAATACAGCAGCAGATATCCCAGTAGAGGAAAAGACCGACAGTGGGGGGAAGGTGGATGTCTGGGTGAGGCAGAGGGAGAGGAGGAGGGTAAGAGAGAGAGGGAGAACGAGAAGAGGTTGTGAAACAACAGCAGCCTCAGTGAGATGGAAAAAAAAAGTCAAACATGGTCCCATAGGTTTAAACTGTCAGTACAAACAAAGCGGGGGGGTGGATGGGGTGGGGGGGGGCATCATACCATCTCGCCCACTGCCACAATGCATCCATCACACACCTCCTCTTGATTACCTAAGCCCTGACAACGCGTGCACCGCCGACACTCCTACACCAAATTCACCAGCCCTCCGCCAGGCTCTCCTGTTCCTCCGCCTCTCCGTCTCCATCGCTTCTTCAATTCATCTCTCTTTCTCACCCTTTTCTCTTGCCACACTTAAGGTCAGGGTGGGATGTGCACAATAAATCTTCACCGCCGATTCTGACAGCCACCCTCGATCCAGGAAGTGCTACGGCCAGCTGGAGGGGAAGAGCGGCGCCGCACGTAGCTTTTTCCCTTCTTAAAAACTATTCGGGTAGGCAGAAAGTCAGAGTCGAGAGTTTGAGAGCGTCATTCAGCCAGAAAGTGAGACAAATCGGAGCGGGTAAAGAAAAAAACAAGAAAACAAAGCAAGTGAGAGGGAGGAAAGGGCGAAGGGTAAAAGGAGAGATTCGCTGGAAGAAAAGGGATTCAGCGAACCCATTTGGTCCAGATTAATATGATGAATGGCACCAAGCAGCGGCTTTTACTGTGCTGTTATTTTCTTTTATTTGGCTTTTGTGCTCCTTTGTACTACAAAGTGATAGCAAAGGTCTCCAGTTTCTCAGAGAATCACACACAAACGCCCACACACACACACACACACACACACGCGGGCATCGAAATGTGCTCCTGCGCAACATACACACACACATGTGCCTGCCGCACAAATCATAAATATAGGACATAAATATAAAAACAAGACCTACAAAGTCAGGAACACAAACACAAATATGATTTCATTGTCAGATTTGTTTTATTACATACTCTATAGTCATACAGAGAATTTCCACACTCAGAATATGAGAGATGTCGACTTGAGACTTGGAGACTCAAGTTAGTTGTTAATCTAATGGTCAGCCTTTAAGACACGTGATGGACTTCACTTTGACTTGTCACAAAAACTTGTGAACCTGTTGTCAATGAAGTCAGACTTGACTTGACTTCAAACTTTTCTTGGCACAATGATTTTAGCATTGACTTGGACTTGGCACACATGACTGGAGACTTGATTTGGCATCAAGGACTTGGGCCTCGACTTCGACCTGTCATGATTTAAATTATTATTGATTTGGACCTCCTGGATGACTCGAGACTTGACTCTTACTTTTTAGGAATCACTTGAGACTATGTTTGAACTTGGTCAGAGTTGACTTGACTGTGTCTCAAAGGTCTGGACACTTTACTTGGGCTTGTCACAAATGACTTGAGGGTTGACATGACCTCGTCACTGATGGAGTCAGACTTGACTACATTTTGCTGAAGTGACTTGGGACTTTTCTTGGCAGAAATGACTTCAGCATTGACATGGACAAATTACAGGAGACTTGATTTGGCATCAAGGACTTGAGACTTGACTTCAACCTGACTTTGACTTCTCACAAAGAAAGAATTTGTCACTGACGACTTGAATTGAATTTGTTTAACATGACTTCAAACGTTCCTTGGCATGAAGGACTTCAGCAACCCGAGACACACTTGATTCGAGACTTGAACAATGTGATATGGACTTGCCTCAAAGGACTTGATTTGTCGTGAATGACCAAAGACCTATCTCTGATGGTTTAGGAATGACTTAGATTGTCATTAATGATCTGGGACTTGACTTGGACCGGTCACTAGACATGAACTAAAACACATATCAGAACACACATGTATATTCACAGTCTCACACACATATGCTGTAAATGCTCTCACCCTCTACTCACTATCAAAAAAAAATGTCACACACCCCTGTGCACAATTACACAAACACATGTGCGTGACTCTCTATACCACTCTGCACCTCACTGGTACCGTTCCACACGCACACACGTGGGGCGTCGGCGCCAGCCAGGTGATAAAAGCCATCGCTCCTCCGCTCTTTCATTTAGCGGCCTCTCCAGCACTATTTCCACCCATCCAGGACCTGCCGTACCTCCAACTCTCATAAAGGGGAGGTAATATTATCCGGCGATGGTGGGATGTGGAAGGAATAAAAATGATTGAAAACTGCTTGGAACGGGGGTTTCGGAAAGTGTGTTTGTAATAAAGGCTGATTTCATTTGTGATGCAGACTGCGGTCGCGGAGGTTGAGAGACACCTCGGCAGAATATAAGAGAAGGCAATGTTGTCCGTGATGGCTGAGTGATATCCTGCTGAGAGGACTGCAGAGGCAGAATCCGCCTGCTCTATTAAATTATGAGTTTGCATATTATTTTGCCTCCCTCGCAGCCTGTGCGACTTTATTGACCTCGTGTCTGTCTGTCGTGTTGTGCGTCTTGCTCATCAAAACGTAGCGGACAGGCGTCTGAACGACATCAGCGGGAAGAAGTGCTGTTGTTCTGTTGTTTATTGTCGACGGTCTCCGTGTGTTTCTGTCTTTCGCCTACCCTTTTCTATCTTTTTTTAAACATTTCTTTACTTTTCTCTGCCCTCCATCTCTACCCTTTCATCTTTCTGCGGTTATTGATTCCGACTGTCAATAAGATCCTTCACCTGAATACAAACCAGGCCATTTGCATGACAGACAGTCAATATATGAAAAAAAAAAAGAAAAACAGGGAAGGCTACTGTGGTGTTTTCAATAAATCCCCTGTTTTGATGTAAATATGTTCTGTGCGAGTACCTGAGCTGGATCGGTGACCGCTGTATGTCACAGGGATTTGGACACAGAAGGATTCTGCTCTCCACTCGGCGCAATTCTTACCGGCGGAGCGGCGTGGACGATTGTGTATAAAGGCCAGCGTAAGCCTCTCGAGGTGCAGGCGGACGGCGGTCACAGTATTTGCGAGCAAAGCTGTGAGATGTTAGCCTTCAGCTGGGTAAACAGTGTGATCTTAGTCCTGACCCAGAGCTAGATGTTGGCTCTGAACACACACACACAAGCGCGTCAAGGTATCGAGGAAAGAAAAAAAAAAAAAAGTGGCGGTGGGCAGTGAAGGTGCGTATGTGGGCAGAGGGCTCAGGTGGACAGATAAAGACAGGTTCAAACCGGTCTCTATGGGGGCAGCTTTATATGTACATCAGACAGACTGTCAGGAAGACCCTTCAAAAGCCTGCGCGTGTGTGTGTGTGTGTCCGCGTGTGTGTGTCCATCATGCTCTTTGGATCCGGTTGGTGCAGCAGAGCTCTAAATTTAGCAGGCTCTTTAGTAGCAGTCATCTATCATTCAACGAGAACCCTCCCATGAGGGGGAAAAGGCAGTGTGTGTGTGTGTGTGTGTGTTACAGAAAGATGGAAAGCAGCAGCACAGATAAAGTCAGAAACCGAAAAGAACTGATAAGTTTCTGCACGGGCTTCAAATTCTTTTGCGCCCTTATCGATCAATGCTGGAGACAAACTGAGGCATTCGTCTAAAATCTGGAAATCACATTTTTGTCAGCTGTAAAGAATGAACCGGAAAAAAAAAGAAGCTTATTCTTTAATAAGTAGAACACTACGAGATTGTCCTCCCATAAAGTACGACAGCATCGGCCATTTCACTGTCTGACCTCTAGTAGTAAATGTGACGGGAGCAAAGGAGGAAGTCAGCTGATGTCATTATAGAGTGACACAATCTGCGTAGCGAGGGTTAACCAAGTATTGACCATGATAAGAAGGTCAACATAATAATTTTACAGCAATTATATCCTCAGCTAAGCAGTCACTTGAAGCCAAACCGCGATCTTTCAGCTGCTACTGTCGCTTTTAAGGAAAACGAGAATAACAGAAAACACATTACGTTCAAAAAGAAATCCTGATTTTCTTTGATTGTATTTTTTTTTTCCAGCTGTTTTTCCTCAGCAGTCATCACGAATCACTCTGTCAGCTGAATGACTGCGATTTGAAAATGTGTAACACCGTGCCTCTTATTTAGCTAATCTGCGCGATGCCGTGCTCGCGGATCGAAATTGCCCCACTCTCATTTGCACATTAATTTGGTACAAAATGGGAGACAGCTGCATGTGCTGTTATTTGAGCGCGTGGTAATGGTTTGTGCTCCTCTTAGCGGGTCCGGGGTCTGACAGACAGCCTCGCCGTGTGTGCGGATGCCGTTTGCCTTTTTTCTCTCTCACACTCCCCTCCCTCTCTGGACGAGACAGATGTTTGGCGGACCTTTGCTGTTTTTCTTTCTTGCGAACAGCATCTTTTTTCCTCCCACTTCGTTATAAAAAAAACAAGGCATAATTTCATAACCTCATCAGGTAGTGCGGTCCCCAAACATCCCGTAGTTTACTAACAAGGAGTTTCTGATGACAGCAATCAACAGCAGCGTATCAGCAATTTGAGGATGCCAGATGCTCGGCGCTCAAATTGTGCTCGGGAGATGTTTGTTTCGACTATGAGCCTGGACCAGTTAGGAGGCAACTGAGGGGGATGATCACGCCAAGTGGCTGGCAACAAAAAAGTATATGCTGTTTTCCATGTTTTAGTGTCATGACTGAGAATACGTTCAGCCATCGTTGATGTAAGCAAACATTTTTGAAATGCGCTCGTTGGCCTTTATACCCACATGTGAACATGGAAAGGGGAGCAGAGCCTAAATCAATAGGGGGTCATCCCTATGTTCCCTATGTTCCCTTTTTTAGAAAAAAAGGTTTTATGTTCCCCGTTTTTCCCAAAAAGGGACCTATGTTCCCCTGTAGCAATACATACCGGGGAGCATAGGACCCTTTTTCTGAAAAAGGGTCCTAGGTTAGGGTTAGGGTTAGGGTTAGGGTTAGCCCGTAGGCCTACATAGGCCTATTTGCCATGGAATTTTTCAGTAATGGTGGAAAAAGTAACAGACCGGGGAATATAGGACCCGTTTTTTAAAAAAAGGTTCCTATGTTCCCCAGTCTCATACATAGAGGGGAACATAGACACGCTCCCAATCAATAGTCACAGGACAGACACAAGTGCCTGAAATCATAAACATTACTTCTCTTTCAAAGAAATGATGCTTCATGCTATAAAGATTTCCGGCAGGACTCAAAACGGGTGGGGGTTGCCGGAAGATGGACGATGGAGTAAAACTATACCGGAGCCAGAAAGCAACGCACATGCATCCAGTGGCATCTTAGAGTAAGAGAATCATCACTCCACTCTGCAGTTCCCACTGTTTGAGTATAGTCTCACCAACATGTACCCCAAAAAAGCTCTGATAGGCCCTCTGCATGTCAACTACCATGCACTACTAGCAGACACAGTAAGTGACTAAATGGTCTGGATAAAGATGCGTACATATTACATCAGCATTTACGTACACTGTAGTTGTCTCACTTGCTTTACTTTCCCTGACTCCACTGACAGCACACATCTGATCTACTCTGCACCGAAGGTAACGGATTACATTTCATATTTCGCACCGCTGTCCGCTTCGGATAAAGTCCGCCCCCGATCGTTTGCTTGATTGCTTTCCTGAAAAATAAGTGTTTTCCACAGGGCAGCCGAAGGTAACGATGTCACTTTCTCATTCAATTTAGATTCCTGGTGGAAACATCATTTAGATCTCAATTATCCCCGTCGCTTTTTTCTCGCTCTTTTTTTTGCGGCTGAAAGGCTCGAGGTGACTCCTCATTGATTTTCCTCGTCTTGCCAAAGCCTCTTCAGTGTGTCAGAGGAGGACACAATGTAAGCTTTGCTCCAACTGTACGCCGAGCGTTTCTATATATCTCTGTACCAGGGACACGTTTAACACCGTGGCGATACGCAGCACGAAATGTGGAACATGAATGGTCAGTCAAATGATTTAGCAATGCAAATGGCTGTTAAGCGTGGTGTCTCTTTAGATTACAGTAGTTGTAAAACTTAACATACTGTTGGAAATTACTAGACCTCATCTGTGCTTGCCAGAGCAACAGGCTATGTCTAACGAAGTGACGCTAATTTAGCATTTGCCACATCTGTAGAGAATTGGGAATAGCACCACCACCAAAACCACCTACAGAGCGGCTGCCCACTGCTCCTCAGAGATGGGTCAGTGACACTTCACTGTATTCAGTATGACTGCATGTGACAAATACAGGTTCTTCTCCTAAACAAAAAAAAAACCTTGCTCCTGTGAGTTAGCAATATTTTGCTAACTGTATGGGGTCAACTTTGGAGGCAAACAGCCTGCTCACCAAGCTAGCTGTTTGGTTAGCCTACTAGCAATTAATCTGCAATAACAATAGCATTTATTACTTATTGTTTCATAAAATGCATTATTCTATGTCAAAAGGATATTAAAAAAGTATGAGGACAGTAAGGGTTCATTTTTGCCGCAAGAACCTATAACTGCCTGCCCGTGTTGTGGGTCAGCGAGGACGACACAGTTCCATATACTGAAACACTTGTGTTCATGCACTCTGATTCTGAACTATAGGCTATTATTGTACACATAGATGTATGACAGGACTGGGTTCAGAGAGCTGCTGCTGATGACAGCGGAGGAGAGAGGGAGGAAGGAGAGCGTCTGCTCTCATTGGCTGGAGCTTTGTCCCCAGCTTCCCGACCCACCTGCACTCAACCTGATATCCAGCCTGCTGGATATCC
Organism: Lagodon rhomboides; assembly: GCA_039737535.1. Taxonomy (NCBI): domain Eukaryota; kingdom Metazoa; phylum Chordata; class Actinopteri; order Spariformes; family Sparidae; genus Lagodon; species Lagodon rhomboides. The sequence continues at coordinate 26,376,318 of CM077787.1, read as the reverse complement.
AGCGGCTGTCAGCAGCATTCCGGCGAGCCATCCCTGAGCTCCTCGGTTGCGTCTTGCTAGTCGTCGTTCGTGGGAGTGCACGACGAAAACCATCTGCGACAGCAAAATCGGGGCTAAAATCCCGTAGTGTGATCTTGGCATGAGCTACAAAAGCTAATCTAGGGACAAACAGGTGAAATGAACTTATATTAACAAAGCTCTGGGAGTGTACATTGTTTTACCATAGTTGCATTTCATAATGCTCTATAACACAGCAGGCCAGGTCTGTGACAATTAAGACTAAAAAAATACCACAGTTTTCCTTGACACTGAAAAAGGACCCCTGCTTAATCAAGTCTGCAAAAGATGCTGTCAACCTACAGCTTAATTTACCATCCTCAGAAAAGCAAAGTATCTTAAAAGCCATAGCTGACTTAAATCAAATGCATTATATTTCTTGAGATCGATACTTCATACCACTGAAGAATTAAAGACTGCATGTAGGTGTGCCACTCACTCATTCAGTCGGTGAATTTACTGGATACCTGTATGTGCCATAGACGAACCATTCAGAGTCAATCCAATTTTCGACTTAATTATAAAACATGCGGCGCTCATTCAGCAGAAAACAGCCTCTGGATTGACAGTCCGGTTCTTTGAGAGCCCTGAATGTAAGTCTGAGTTTAAAGAATCTGAACGCGCGCACAAAAGACGCCGTTCAATGCGAGCTCAATGCAAATCTCTTCAAGCCAATAGAAACCTCAGCCCGTCTCTCTCAACAATGCAGACAGCACAGATAGCAGAGTGTAGAATACTGAATCGCACCGAGCACAAAAGGCCTGCGTGCATACAGCCGCGCCGCCTTATACCACTCTGCGTCTGTTATTAGCAGATAGTACACTCGTTTTTTCTCAGCAGGTAAAACTAATATCTGCAACAATCTTCCACCTCAACCGTTCCAGTCATTATGCAGCGACTCGCCACGCCTGATTGGCTTGCAGGGTGAAATTAATTGCGGTCCTGTGATAAACCGATGCAGGGAGGGGAGGAGATTCTTCTGTGGAAGGGTTTTCTGGGTTGGACTTACTCGGGAGTTCATTTTGTTTAAAAGACATTAGCAGATGAGGAGAAAGTGGCGAGGAGGCGAAGGGGAGATAGCGACTTAATGAAAGTTTCCTTTCATGCCCCGGGGGGTTTCGGAGGCAACTATTAACAAGAGGGAGGGAGAGGACGTAAAGGAAAGAAAAGGAGATTCAAAAAGTGCTCAGGAAACTCTGTAGTTTAACAACTACTGTGCAGCTTATTACAAAGATGTATGTGGCGCCGGCATAGTCCATAGAAACTTTTATCACCAAGAGGTAATAATAAGAAAAGAAATCGAGATCAATTTAGACAAGGCCGCAGAATTAACTAACCGTCTAAATCTTTTTACGAACCACCGAAAGACTGTCAAAATTCAGCCTAATCTGTGCAGAATTGCATCCCGTGAGGTATCTGAGGGAACCAACTTAAAGATGCGATGCGATGCATTTTATCACGGGCAAATTACACTTCATAACAAGTGCGGCAAAGATAAAACGGCCTTCACCGGGCCACTTAACCGCATTTCACCTCTATGTGCAAGTTTGCATTAGCTCGATTGCTTAAGAGCACAGAACAGGGAGAGGGAGCTGTTCCTTCAGTGCAAACACAGCAAAATGCCACATTGTAGAAAAGGCTGATGATTAAATCACTTCTACAACATTTTTCTCCTTCAATAAAGACCGGGTGAATGTCTGATATGGCAAAGTTCTTCTCTGTGACGGGAAGCGTTGGGGTTCATGAGAAAGAGGATTAGAAAGTTGATGTTGAAACAAGATTGAGAGTTCACAGACATGCTCTGTGACGATGTGCTGTACTACCGATAATGTCACCAGGCTAACATCCTCGCAATAAAAATGGCAACCTGCTGATGCATATCGAGTATCATGTTTACCAAATTAACTATCTTAGATTAGGATGTTACCATCGAGCAGAGGCTGTAGATCATGAGTCTTAGTCTTACAGGTAGCTGTTTGGTCAAAAGTCAAAAAAGAAAAGAGACAATGATCTGATGACGGCGCTGGATGAAGATTGGAGCGATCGCCAAAGTTTTTACAATTCACGGATAACCAAATGTTATGTCAATCCATCTACACATTTCCTTAAAAACAAGAATGTAGCCACCAATCAACGGGAGACAGAGGATCACTTCGATAAGGTCTAGTCAACATGTACACAGGTATTTTTTGATATTTGGTATTTTAAAATAAGAATGACCAGAACTGTTTCTGAAATAATCTCTGTCCATGCTAACACACTTGAACATGCATATCATGTGGCCACTCATGTACACTGGGCATGTGCGCGCAATGAACGAGGCAGGGAAACGTGACTGCTCTTCATAGAATCTTCACGGCTGAAGCGATTTTCAGTAAAACATTGTCAAACAGCCTTTTTCTGTTGTTATTTTCCCATCATAGCACTATCAATGTCCATTTGTGTCTCTCTAATGTGGACGACACAACATCCATTCTGTGAGTGGATGAACTCGATACTCCGATATCATAACGCATGAAAAGGGTTCACACATGCCAATAATGCTACATGCACTGATAAGGCTCAATTAAGACGCGAGCGTGAGTGTCTATGTCCTCGTTTACCCAAAAATAAATCTAATTTCTAAATATCTTCACACTGGAAGGAGTTCTCCACATGGTCAGTTTTCAGTGAACTAAAAAGCCATCATTAGGATTCATCCTCTGGGAACCGTGAATATCTGTACAGAATCTGAGCCAGTCCATCCCGTAGATATTGAGCTATTTCACTTGATGTGTGAAAACTTTGACCTGCTGTGAGTGCCAGATGAAAAGTCAGTGGGTGATCAAAGTCAGCAGGTTTCGTCCTCTGGGGACCACGAATGCCTGCACAAAGTTTCAGCTCAAGTGTTTCCAATGGAAATATTAGAGATAGTTGAGTCTGGAACAAAGCGCCATCCCCTTTAGCCACACTAGGTCAAATCCTCACAGGGCTGCGTCCAGGACTGTCAGGAGCACTAAGGTTATGGGTCCTCAAACACACCCTTTTCTCTGACTGAAAAACTCAGACCCTCTCAAAAGACCAGACACTGAAAAGAAAGTCTCTAAACTTCCTGTTTATGCGTGATATATGAAATTATTCTGTCAGCTGTTTCAAATTTGCATCCCCCTAAAGCCTTACTGCCTCCAATACTGCCAGAAATACTAATTTCTTCATTTTCCTTCATTCATATTGAATTTAAGTTCGATGCAACTCTCTCAACTCTCCCTGGACAGCCTGCAAAACCAGGTCCACAGACACACTTTAGTTGTGTATTTATTTTTTCTTGAACGTAACCCAATAAAATGCCTAAAAAAATTGCAGAGAATGTGACCTCCCTGTCATCGATGAGTAGCCTCGGCCCTGAAAGCTGATGGTGAGAAATCAATTCAAGCGCGTTTACTTTTCAGTTTACAAAAAAGGAATTTGGACAAATTTTAAAACACCAGAGAAAATGTGGAATGGATGAGAACACAGACAAGTGACTGATGCTCTGCGGTAACCCCGTGTCCAGATTCCTCCAGACGATGCCTCACACACACCATCAGGAGGCTGATGGATGACCTCGTTCATGCTCTCCCCCCCCAATCAAGAACCAGCGGTCTGTCTGATCAAATTAGCCCTGGGTGCTGCAGCTGGATGTCCAGGCTCAGCTGCGGTATCTCCCCTGAATCATACGTCCTCGCCGGGTAGAGTGCGGGGGCCTCGCGATCCAAGGTGACCTGTTTGACTCCGAGACGGCACCCTTGATCAACAGACAGCTGCCGTCCACACACGCAAACACGCGTCCCCGGAGCTGCCATATTTCTGTCCGTCAGGCGCGTCTGCTCAAGTAACCGTCACTTTAAAAAGTTCGGTGCGAGACACGAGGACGGAGTGTGTTTGAAATATGAAAATCACTTATTCACTTAATGGAGCTTTAATTAAATATTAAACGAGAATCTTCCAAATTGATGACAAAATGGCATATTTTAAGTGAATCACTGAATCAAAGTGGTGAACTTTTTACTGCATTTTTTCTAAAAACATTTCCTGTCTTGTCCTACTTAACCCAACACTTCTCTTCCAAAAAAATATCCTCGCAAAATCATGTTTGCACTCATTCCCAGTTCTGATCCCACACAGGGTAACTCAGTGTTTTATCTGATTCGATGTGTGACATCTTGGAGATATCTTCATACGACATGTCAGGCAATGAAATAGCAGAAGAAAACAAGTTAAAAAAGACGGTTCTAATAAAATACCAACAAGTATGTCTTCATAACCACGGCTAATATTTTTTGAAGAGTCACTAAATCCATTAAAAAACTGCACGGTTATTAAATAGAGTGGGGTGACGGTTCTCCAAATTAATTGGGGTTAATTAAAGGTTAGGCTTTTTTATGGATTGTGGGAGGATTTATAGTGCAGCCAAGCACTAAATAGAAATGCATACAAGTTCCTGTATGTACACACGAACACACACATCGATGTGTGTAAAGCTTTTGACCAATGAGCAACTCGTTAGCGAGGCCTCACTGTTAAATCCAACCAGGAGTCGTCTGTCAACCCAACCTTCTGCAAACCACAGATATGTTGCAATATGATATTTTTGTTTTAGGTAGGATTTTCACCTCCCTTTAGATTCAACACCTGGTTTTGTCACCACAAACACAGCTGGAAATGCTCCGACGTCTCGTCAGAAATACGCCATGTGGTTGCCACAAACATGACTGGAAACGTTCGGACAGCTTGTCAAAAATGCCCCATTCTGTGGTCGCAAACAGGCTGGAAAGTGTCCAGATGACAAGATAAAAATGTTCAGCGGTTTCACATTTACAAATGTTGAAGGTTGACATAAAAGTCAGCTCATATCCATGTAATGTGCATGTGATATGATATTTTTTTTAAATATGAGGGCAGAAAAGTGAACTGCCAACATTTTATCCTGCGACTGGGCGGCTTCTATTATTAGTACGAGGTGCAGACCAGCCTGGATTAAACCAAGAAAAAAACATCTTTGGATGTTTAATACAGGTTTCACCCAAAGAAGAAACTTTACCATAACCTACTTATCAAATCCACGCAGGTGATTTGAGCTATAAACTGAGCTCACTTGTGTTATGTGACACACAAGTCTGCCCGTCTGTCCCGAAGCATCACGGCATCTTACCTGCTCCAGTTTCCAGTGGAACTCGGCCGGTCTGAAGGTGTCCACCTGTGTGAAGTCTCTCCTCAGCAGGAACACCAGGCGGCAATTATGGACATACAGTGAGTAGTGGTGACGGTTCATCTCTGTGGGAGGGAGGGAGACAGGAGAGTAGGCACCGGGGACTACATCATCACACCTACTCACTGTCAGGTAATCCTGACATGTAACTTTAAGAAACCTCACAAAACTGGGACAGCGGCACCGCTTCGGAGGAGACCAACTTTCTAAAGGTCATTCGTGTCATCGCAGGAAATTGTAGAGCAAAATCATCCCTCTGGACGAAGCACGCAACGGTGTTTTTAATGCTGGATCATTACAGAGCACCAAACTTTGTTCACAGTAGCTGTAAATGATCAGATTTTTCCTAGAATGCACCTCACTGTAGGATGATTTACAGTATGTCTCGTGTCAAATAAACCTAAATAAATTATTCTTATGCTAACAAAGCTAAACTATCACCATTATGGAAGTGACAGGAAACAATGTTAAGTTAAAAGCTGCTGTAAGTGATGTATTTTTATTAAAGTAAGCTCTTTATTCCAACAGTTATGTTACAGAGTGTTTCGTCAGTAACCCATGTCTCTACAGTTTCTGGTATCCCTGCCCACTTTATCCAATCAGGACAGATAATTCCATAAAGAGGTGCTCCTGTCTGCCTGTGAAAACACACAGGAAAGCCCCTTTCACATGTGAATTCCGGACAATATCCAGAGAATCAGATCAGGATGCTGCCTACATTTGCTAGTTCACACATGCAGCACACAACAGGAGATTGTCCCTGTCAGATGTGTACACACATGTTTAAAAATAAGGCCTAAGTAATGATGACCGTTTTTACGTTAATATCAATACTTCATGTATTTTGACATGTCTGCAATATCAACGACAAGCAAAGACGAGGACAAAGCAGCTACACACTGTGCACGAAGACCCCACTGTAGAAAGAAAACTGCAGCATTTTTAGATCTGTGTCCAGCAGCAGTGTGAACGGGACCGTATGAAAGCTTGAGACACCAAGCTGGGAAATATTCTGGGCAGGTGTCCTGCAGAACTTTGACGATGCTATTTTTACGCATGTGCCTGACTTTGAGTGTGTGTAAGAGCTGATTAAAGCAGCACCAGCATGGCAGATAACATGTCGCTGACATGCACACCCACTGGCTGTGAGTTCACTCCGGACAATTGTCTGCTCCACTCAGACATGTAGGCTCACCTGGACTTAGGACTCGGAAGCTGACAGGGTAAAGTCTGGGGCAAATATATTAGACATTTGTGTTCACACATACAGCTCCTTATTTCTCAATTTCTGGCTTTTAGCCTTAGACGTTATTTTTTCTGTTGTACTGAAGATGTACGTCTTTACACATGGGTCACAAATAGTTTTGTTTCCTAAAAGTCCGCTTCTCAAACAACAGGGCAATGTAGTTTACAAACGTCACTAAAGCATTTATTTGGAACTATTTTCAGCTGCGGATTAATATACATTTGGTGTTCCAGTGAGAATGTATGGCAATGATATAGTTTACATATGTAAGATTTTTTCATGCAATATGTATTTCATTGAAGGTCCCTCAATCAAACCAATAAAGAGGTAGTCTGATGATGTTGTGAGGTAGCAGGGAAGCTTGGTAGATGATGTCTTAATTGTTAGACAACCAACACTGCCGATGGAAATCTATCTGACGTGACTCAGGTAGAAATCAAGTTCCCGGATGAAGTAATGCACAAACGTTTTATTCACCTTTTGTTTAGTCATGTTCGCTGACTACCGTTCCTCAGTCTTCGTGTTCTAATCTATTGTTTACCTGAAAGTTAGCAACTTGTGAACAAATGAAACATTTACAGATTTCTCTGGGTTTGGACAACACTCGTTTTTAGGCATTATTCATTTAACTGAAGGAAGATGTCACCGAGTGTGACTGCACGGCTCATTGAGTTTGTTTTTGTGCAACGATGGAGCTCGACGGCACGGAGGCAAAGGATACACATATATCAGCCTTTGGTTACACTTGGACGGTGTTAGTGGGATCCATTGTTTTTTGTTGATTGATTTTTTGACAGCAGGAAAAATGAAGAATATATCAGCCCTCGCCTGTCGGGCGCTCACTCACCTGTCTTGTCGGAGTTACAGAGCAGCGTTTCCTTCTCGGCTCTGAGCCCGGGACTGGGCCCGTGCTTCATCCAGGTCGCTATGGTGAACTGGTCCGTCAGATTCTGAGGGACCACCCAGTCCGGGATTTTCGCCGCCTGACGACCGTCAAACCTGAAGATCAAGTCGCTGTCCCTGCCGCTGTCGGTCACCAGGGAGGCCGTCCAGTTGGTGGCGGCGCTGGGGGCGGGGAGAAGGTCAGTGCTGCCCGAGGAGGCCCCTGGGGTCGGCGGCGCGGAAACAAATAAGAGGTGCGACAGAGGACGTGTCAATAACAGTCACGGCAGAGATGCGGTGGATATTGGCCTAACCTTGGCTATGATCACTTATGAGTGAGGCAGATGGCAGGGCTTAATATGTAATCAATGGGCCGAGATGGATGGAGGATGTGGCTATTGATTCATCGCAAATGAAACTGACTTTCAGAAGGAAACGGGCGAGAGTCACCGGTCACAAATTCACAACGTAGCTTGCCACTAAAACGCGCCTCTATGGAAACAGAGCGGACATATTGAGCGAGTGCTATGGTAACACGACGAGAGGGGCAGCGCGTGTTGTGAATCAGCCAATCGCACGAGTTGTTTACAGCTGACACCTGGGTTATATGATCCCTTTACATCCTGATAAAACGCACTGATCAGTACCGCGCTGCACTGAGTCATCCGCTGAGCCTTTCTCTCCTCCCCTTTAAAACCGACTCCATCACTCCTCATCCTTCAACGTGTTGCGTCCTGAACCATCTTTGTTTTCAAACTGTCACCTTGACAGACGTTATTTTTGCCTTGTCGCTCACCTTGCTCCTCGACGTATTTGACGTGCCCTTACGGATCTATCTTTGTCCCTCCGTGTGACAGTGAAAAATGCATTTCATGGGTCTAAACTACATTTATAAATCATTTGTAACAGCTTATGGATGGTGATAAATCAAAGCGATACGGGAACCATGCTGTTCCGGGGGAAAAAAAAAATGGGCAAAGTCAGAATACGCCATGTCTCCCTTGTCCGGGGCCAACGAATGCAACGTACAGCTGTTCGCTGCCGCTGAAAACACAACATTAGCACATTAATTGATGTTTTTCCCCGTCTGTAAAGCTCTGTTTTTCTCCACCTCGCACCCATGCCAGTGTCGACGCTTTGACTCCAGTAATTAGATTCCCTCAGTAAATAAATACGCATCGACTTCTCCAGCACCCAGCTGCAGCCTTCTCTTTGCCCGATGTCTTTGTACATTATCTCAAATTGATTGTGCTTTAAAAAAGCAATTACAATTTATTCTATTCGCTATCAGATAACGATTATGAGGTGCCTGAAAAGGACTCTTTAGTGGTAAACCATGCATGGACTGGGCGCCAGGGGAGGCAGGGAGGGACGTTATGCATTCAGATGAGCCTGGAATGGTGCTTGTGAAGGCCGTTAGTCAAAGATGATGACTCCAGCCCCCCTGCTGGCTGTGCGGTGTGGGAGAGAAGGGGGGGGGGGGGGAGACGTAAAGGCTCGGCTGCTTTGTTGGTGCTCTGGGCACCGACGCTGCAGCTCGGCTGTTCATCAGTCACCGAGGAGGGAGCGCGGCTGCGGCTGGGGCGACTAATGCCCTCGCTCTGTCGCATCATTAGTGACACGACTTTAAGTTGCTATTCTGGTGCCTCCGTTTTGCATAGGGGGTTTTTACCAGGGACACAGGCGGAGATAAGGAAGCAACACCGACCAGGAGCTTTCAGATGTTGGTTTAAAAAGGGCAGAGGAAGGCGCCCCGGGCCCCGTCTGACCCTGGTGCTCAGGCCGAGGTTTCCACTGATGCCTTTAACGGCAGCTTGCTTCTAATTCACCGCACTGACTTTCGGTTTGCCGCCTCAGCCAGACGTTATCTTTGATCAGCCATCCGCTGTATATTTTACATATCCACCACCGCCCTAATAGCCACGGGTCCAACTCTCATGCGATTTGCTGCTACACGCCAGAAATGCTCACTCAATCTAAGCTGCTTGTCATTCCGGTCGCAAGCGGCACGATTACGGTATTCAAAACACAACGGAAAAGTTTTTTTTTTTTCTTTTCTTTTTTTCTAATAGAACCAACCACAGAGTTTCTGCAGAGACTTCTCCGAGTAGGTCTCGCGGTCGCAGCCTTTCCCGATGTGGCTGGTCTGCAGCTCCACCGTGGTCCTCACCGACGACAGCGGCCCGTCGCAGGTCTCCAGGTGCATCTTAGGAAACAGCTGCTTGCTTCCTGTCCCTGGCTCGTAGTCCACTCGCTTATTCCAACCTGGTGAGAGGGGGAGACAGAGCGCTAGTGTTAGGCAGAGCAGGGGAAATAGATTTAAATGCAGTCTGTCCTCCTGCTGCAGATCATTATCTGAAATGATATCTGATTTTCACAAGCCTACTTTCGCTTTTGTTATTGTTCACCTCATTTTGTCCATTTAGGCTACCATCAAAACAAGACTCCATTTCCAATTTTTCACTGTCACCGATATTTCCGCCGTCACAACTCCATGTCTCTCTGGCAGAAATGGCCCGGCTAATGAAATTGCTGCATTGTTATTGGAGTGCAGTGCAGTACCTGCATTAGCGTCAGCAGTCATTATGCTGTCACTGTCCGTCCTGTCAGCTATGAATTGCGTTTACTGACATGGCAGGCTATTATTTTGTGTGCGGCGGGGATGTTTGTGCTTTTCTCTTCATTTATCCCAGCCGCTGTGGTGTGAATTTGCGTTTGCCGGTCTCCTCCACAGACAGCGAGAGAACGGACTGCAGAATTATTTTCACCTGTTTAGCGTTTGTATGAGAATTTGTTTACAGCGAGCCGATCTCACTCATTATCCCAGCTTCATATCCACGAATGCTGTCGACATAGATTTCCAACATTTTTCTTACTCCAGTTACCTCCTTCTGTCACACAGCAGCACCATAGCACCATCACTGTTTGAAAGAGCCAATCAAATCACCTCAAACTTAATTGGGCACCAAACTCTCAACCATCCTATCCAATCTATGTTGCTTCCTAATGCACACACGAGTTCCCGTATATCTATCCATCCATCCATCCATCTCTCTGTCTGTCAAGCATTGCTAGCAAGGAGCTGGAGGTGCAAGCATGAAGCTGAGCCGAGTGGAGAAGAAGAAAGGGAGCAGCTCTCTGTTGCTCACCAGCCTGTTAAATCTGCCATGTTTGTTTCCTCACACGCTCACCACCTCCATGCTCAAACACACACACACACACACACACACACGCTGCATCTGTTTTGTAGTTGATTTACCTCCTCCAGACTGCGAGTGCTGTGGGCTGCTGCAGCGGCACTGTTACTATGGGATTGTGATGAGAATAGGCACAAACAATGGTGCGAGCTAAACGAGAACAAAGACCCGTGCATGGGCGCAAAAAAAAAGGGACACAAACACAAAAGGTTCCTGTATCTTCTTCTCTCACACATATTTTCTTTTTTTTACGCAATTACTGTACACTGTATGTACTGTATATATGGCTGTGTCCTCCTAGCTGTTGATACCCGTAATCATGTCACCTCATTCTGTGCTCCCCTGTGTAGGCTCAACTACGGCAAACAACAGCAGTCCAGGAATTCCTGGAAGTCACTGCTCCAAGCCAAGAAATAGCCGAAATACATACCTGTACAGTACAACTGCATTTTTTAATTGTTATGCTTCTGTTTTTGGGGATTTAACACATGAGACATGACATCTCTGGTGCTGGTCGACAGATTTTTAACCTTTGGGCAGAGCCAGGCTAGCGGTTTCCCCCTGTTTCCAGTCTTATGCTAAGGTAAGCTAACTATCTCCTGACCCTCCTCTGATGTAACGCAATATAGCATTTTCCCTTTAAAATCAGTTGTATGGTATGTCATGTAAAATGCCAGTAGGCGCTGTTATCATTCTTACTAATGATCCTCTGTTACAGTAATTGATGTAATGTCTGCGAATGAACGCAGTGAATAGCTGATATAGAAAGGCTGCAATAACCTTTGGTTATGTGTTTGCTGAATCTGTTTTCTGCCCTTTGTTTTTGCTGTGCCATGCTGAGTAAAGGAATGACGCTGCACCTTTCAGGCTGGAGAAAGGGCGTAGCAGGTGCTCTGGTAATAACATACTCCATCGACGGCCGAGAGTCAAATGACCTGTCGCGGACTTGGCTTCGACACCGCCAAGCTCCGCATCCGGAGAGGGAGGGGAGGACGAGGCCGAGCCTGGTTACGGATGCATCAGAGGGAGTGAGGGAACGTGGAGGATAAATGAGGGGTAATGGGTTGAGGATGTAGTGTGCATATGTGAGGATGGAGGTTGGAAGTAGGTGATTAAGGTTTATGGTTTAGAGAGCTTTGGACAAACATGAGGGATAGTGAAAGGCGCTGACTCTGAGTGGGTCTGACTCTCATCACCTCTTAGGAGTTTTTCATTTCATGGTGTGAACACCTGTTGTCTGTCTGTCTAGACCAGTGCCAGTTCACTAATCCTGGTACCGTCAGATAGATGAAGGTGGGCTGTCTCTTGCCGCAGCATAGAACACATCATTAAAATTCAGACTCGAGCTGTTTTTTTTTTACTTTGCCCCTTGGAGAAAGAAGAAGTGGGCCTATCCTATCATATGATTTGGCTCGTCATGTCGCATTCCCATTTCCCATTTTGTAGTTTTTACGGCAACAAAGAAGGCAGTCACGTGACGTAGTACGAAGAGCAAATGTCAGCATAGGGTGGTGGACGAGGTGGATGGTTAGGGCAAAAAAGCACAGGACTGTCATCCAGGGGACAGCTGCTGGTGTTCCATGTGAAACCGAAAGTCAATGGTGAGTTCTTTAACCTCACTAATGTGAGACATAACGTAACATAGTTATTTTAACCCAAAGCGCACTGTTTACCTAAACCTAACAAGGTAGTTTCCTTGCCTAAACCTGTACGACAAAGGTCCAGTACACCTGTGGCTGGTACGCTGTGTACGCAGTCGACCTATTCAGTCGTTTAGGTACGGGATGTGTTGGGATAGCAATGCTAGATGACTGGACTGGGTCAATCAGTGTGGTCAACACTGAAATTTCTTAGTAAATTTTTGTCATTGTCATGACATTTTGAATGAAAGACATTCATGGTCCCCAGAGGATAAATCCCCATGACATCTAGCATCTCTAGCACTTCACCGTTGTCATTATCCTGTGTTATCCTCTTTTGTTTCAACATCTACTGGTAAAAATAATTCTATACAGACTTGTACTCATGTTTCCCAGAGGATGAATCCTAATGACTTTGGAATTCGCCCAACCCCAGCTTGACAAAGCCATTATAGCATGAATGTAGACTCTTAGTGTTGTTATATTTTGTAGGGATCTCTTACTATGAGTATCATTAAGCTACCCTGCAATATAGGAATGGTGTAAAAGGCAACAAAAAGCCCAAGCAGGCAATATAGATTACCCTTGCTAGTATGTCTAGTCTGTCTAAACTAGTCTCACTCACAGGAAGTAGATTGTTGATAGAAGCTTTCCATTTGCCATTTCTTTTCAGTTAGCATTCGCCTCCTCCTCAGCTACCTGCATGCTACTGTTCCAATGTCCTGCTGCTACATGAAACAACAACAACAACCTAACTGTGCTTAACAAACTAAGCTAAGCTAACCAAGCTAACATACATGCTGAAAACTGAAGATTTGAATTGTGCGATAAGGCAGGCCTGCTCTGTTCTCCACAGGTATTTAGTCATTTTAATTGCAGGGCTCACTCCCCCAAGTGCCAATGTTCTACCAGTACAAGTTGCCCCTGATTCTATTTTGCAAGAGCCACCCAAGATAATTTGCGATTGGTTTATTGAAATGCAAACGAGCCAAAGCATTTTTCCTGATTTCCATGATAATGGGTTCAGGCGGACCATTCTCCAGTGTGGAGATGCGTCTGCCTACCTGACACAATTTTGTTTGCAGCCCTGATCACTACGTAGTTCAGTGTGGGTGAAACCTCTTTTATTTGTTCCAGAAAGACTGGGAGGGTACCACACACTGTAGCTACTGTGGCGGTTGCCACCCCTGTGCTTCAGAAGCCACATATTTTTGAACCCTCCATGTGTGCCTTTTTGACTCTTGCAATGTGTCGCCATTTTCTGTGTGTGAGTTATACATTATTCTGTATCTTTGTGTCTGCACATTTTAATGAGTGAGAGAGAAAGCTCCCGATCCAGCTCTTATTTATACTGTATGCGCTCCATGCTTGTCCTCAAATGACCCTTATCAGTTTGTATCAGTGTGTAGCGGCTGGAGGTCAGGGTATTGGATCCAAACCTTACACCACCCGATGCCCATTACCCAAAGAGGTTTACTGTAAAACACTGGGTAAATGGCCCATGAGTGACCCCACTGTGACAGGGGCTGATGATGGATGTAAACACAGCGATGAGGGATGGGCTCAGACGTATGGAGGGAATAACTAGGAGCGTGGGTGCAACCCACAAATCACAAGACCAAGTACAGTAGCAGATGTTCTTTCACACCAAAAGACACATTTCTCATTTTTGAGACACAACTGCCTTCCATCGTAAGGTCTGAGGCAGGGGGTGTTGGAGCAGTGCGGGAGCACTGAAGTAGAAATATGTGCTGTTAAAAAAGAAAGGAAGAGAAACACTCGCCCCACAAAGCAAAAACAGTTTATTCTTCATTTCGTGGCTCGCCTTTAGATAAGACCCAAACAAATAGCCTCTTATCAGCGATAAATATCTGGCTGCGGCATTTGTCTTTAATAATGGGAACCACTGCAACGATAGAAAGGAAAAAGGGTTCTTTGCCAAAAACCTACCCGACTGCACTGAAGTGTGTTTACAGGGTCCACACACAGAAACACATCTCTGTCTTGTATCGGTCCTTTTCAAATCTTTGATTGAACGGCACATTCTCTCGATGTTTCGATTTGTGGAAGACAAAAAAACAATACCAGAACTTAACCGCCGACCATAATTCTTAAGCATCGATGTGTTCCTCTCACAGTCATTTAACAGCAGACCTGTTCATAAAACAGGGAAACCTTGTGCTAATAATGACATAACACATTCTCTCTGACTGGTGGCACCTGTACTGGGATATTTACTGTTTTTTTCTTTTTATTTCCAGTCAGGCAGAGGTATTTCCATTTAAATTGAAATGTTTTGCTGTTTGGCAGTTCCGCCTTTGCCAGTTTATAACTGTTTGAAATAGAAATAGTGGCACAGTACTCATGTTGCTCTGTGTGTGTGAAAAGACTCTATTGAATATTTTTTTGTGTCTAATTTAAACTCTCTCAATCTTTGAGTCTCAAAGCATGTGATCAGATTATAAAATATAATGCACTGTTTCTGATTAAATTAGCCGTCTGTATATAATATAAAGTAGTTATCAGAAGTTTCATGCAGCCTTTTACTTGTCACTGAGTATTCTTTTTTTTATTATTACAGTTTAGCATTGCTAGTTTACGAAGGTGAAAGAGCTGGGTTCATTTTAATCCTAAGCAACAAAAAATATGTTTTGCATGCATACATATATAACCTGTGAATTCCAGTCCTATTCAGCATCACTATACAGGTCTGCAGCTCTATATTTTAGTCCACTGAGCGTTTTGCCTTGCCATTCAAACAAGTGTCTGCACTCAGCCATCATAAAAGGGTCTATTTCAAGGCCCACTATCTTGTATGAAGCAGTCGCTCCTGTAATCTCGCAGAAATGAGCAGCATTTGTGTCCCCGCTAAATAATTTAGTCCTATGTAGGACACTGCCGCAGCTGAAGCTTTCACTCACGGGTGCAACACGAGCTCCTGAATACACCGACAGCACAAACAGGGTGAACGCATTTACACTCATAGACTCAGGTCCAGAAATCACACGGAGAGCATGTGGTTCGGATGCCGACAAGCCGACAGAACTACAAATGCATTCTGCGAGCACGTACTCATAAAACACGCTCAGTACGGACGCACAGGCACAGAAACACACACACACTTATACGAAAGCTCAGCTGTCTTAAAAGCAGTGTGGGTTTAATAAGAAGCTATTTGGTCTCTATTGAGTTGTGTGCTTGCCTGCAGTACACCGAACAGAACTCACACGGCGGACCCAAGAGTTTCTCTCTTTGTGAATATGAGACGAAGACGAGAGGCGGAGGAAGCAAGGCAGACATGAAAACCACCATGTGGAGCCGGTTCGCCAGTGAAGAAGAACAAACTCCTCACCGGGGCTCTGATCATAAAAAAAAAAAAAAATCTACACTTTAATGTGAGTGTGTGTGCAGGTTTCGCAAGTTTCGTTGCAACCTGCATATGAAAAAGGTGAAAATGTGTGAAACTGTCAATATGACCATGATCTCCATGTTGAATTTGAATGAATGATCTTCAGTTTTCTCTACAATTATGATTATGGTGCTACATTACCAAGCAAATGTAAAAAAAAACACTTTGGGTGCATTTATACATGAACACACCATGAAAGGATTTTTTAAGAACCTCTAAAGTTTATCGGTACTTGCGGGCAGACAGACTACTTCCTCATCCTGCAAGATTATGAGAGATCATGATGCGGATGTGATGTTGACACACAGATAGTGTCTCGGTGGTTCTGTGTTTGCATGCAGAAAGAGATCAGATGTAGGATTACGCGCTGCCGTATCTGCGCAGACGCAGAGCTGAGGTGAGGGTTCCGGCGTCCTCCTGAAAACGAAGAGTGTGAAAAGCAGAGAGTGAGAGATGGTGAGGAAGGGAAGATGGATAGAGGTGCTTAAGAAAATGATGCATCATCACACTTTCACGCTGTTCCCCCGTCTCTGGAGGGTGTGGCAGAGTGTGTGTGTGTGTGTGTGTGTGTCATCAGTATGTTCTTGCATGGACGTGTGGGATGATGGTTATGTGAATATTGTGTGTGTATTTGAGTGTGTGTGCGCGCAAAAATGCTGACACCACGTTCAAGTAGTCGAGGGGGGGGGTCGTCATTACTCGTCCCAGCCATCAGTGAGAGAGCCAATTTCCATTTAAAAGAGCACTCTGCTCCTCTTTGCCTCCCTTTCCTCTCCAACTCCGTCCGCCTCCGTCTCCCTCCTCTTCAGTGAGTGCCATCTCTCTGATTTCTACTCCTCTTTCCTGGTCATCCTTCTCTCTCTCTCTCTCACTTACCCCAAAATGCCCCAAAAGCATTCACTTTAATGCTTTCATGCATGCTCTTTGTGCACCATACAAGGTTCTTTTTTTTTTTTTTCACTGTCTTGAGTGCACAGAGAGCTCATCCTTGTTTCTTTGGAGCTCAAGGCTCGCGACAGAAAAATGTAGGGCATGTAAAGGTGGTTGGCTGAAAAAAAGGGAAAACAAGACAAAAGGCTGAATGACAAAATAGACGGGAGTGGAGTCTTTCTGCTTGTCTGAATGTTCGATGATCGGAGCCAGATTTTCTCCACCCAGATAGAGGAAGGGTCCTCGAGTGTTCTCTCCTCGAGCAGAGCGAGTTCTGCCTCTTTGAAGCAGTTTTCAACCTCACTGTTTTTGTTCATTCTCGCCGCGCTCATGGTGTAATTTAACGGCACAGCAGGCAGCTGTTTTCAGTTAAAATGTAAGAAGAAAAAAAAAAGAAAAAAACACAGTACACCACCTGCTCAGCCTGTAACAGAAGAAACACAAAGCTGGCAGTAGCTGGTGGACATAGTGGAGCGTTTAGCATCTAAAGAGTTCAAGATTCCCCTCTGGAGTCATTAATGTTAAGACCTTCATTCTGCAGGTGACCAGAATCACCACTCTAATTAATACTAATGTTGCTCCATACTATCTGCAAACAGGTTTGTCATATCTACTTCAAGTTGATATGATACTATGGCATTAATGTGTTTACAGCTTATTTCAATCGGCTTTCGTCTCCTGCTATGATGATTGGTTATGAAACAGACTGGGAACTGAATCATCTGTAAAGATTTAACAGTCAGTGCATTTCCATCAACCTGTTTTCATGCACATTTTGAATTTGCATGTGAAAACCTGCGGAGAAAACCTGAAAATTTGAAGTATAATTTAAAATATTGTTCCACAATGTATTAGGTTTTATAGAATAGAAATAGAAATATGAAGTGCAAATGAAACATTCAGTGACCAAACCATGACGTATGTGACTTAATCATGTACTCAAGCTTTGGTTTCACTGTAGAAACAGAAACAATTGATCCGTGTGGAGCGATGGCGTGATGCTAACCTTCCTCACATCAATCCATGAAACCAACTATAATGCCAGATTTCCATAATAGTTCAGCCTGTCCTCATCAGAGAAAAATATCATACATTAGGATCACTGTGAAAGCAGTTTATCACGATCCATATTTATGTTTCCTGTTAGGACCTCCAGTGGCTGTAGCAATTATTACAGCTGCAAAGGAGGAAGTAAGGATTATAAAGGGCATCAAGCTGCACAGGGAGGAGGTCTAATATAGACGATCATGATAAACAACCACAGGACTTTCAGTCCGGAAACCGTTGTTCATGTCAAGTGTGAAACCAGAAGTCAACAATGAGTTACTTACTCACATAGTGAAGTAAATGCATGCACATATTGAAACATAACCTACTTATGTAACAGAGGTACGTTTCTAATTGAAGTTACAGCGGTAATGTAGTAACTTTAAACAAAACCACGATGTTTTCCTGAACCTAACCAAACTACACGCTTATGACAAAGGTCCTGAACACCTGTCACTGGTAGCGTCATGTTGTTATGAGAACAGTGACATTATGTCTTTTCAGGAGTCACTGGCCATCAAGCTTTTTAGTCAGTTTGGTATTAGGATGTGTTGAACACTTGAGACCGGCTGTCTTTAAATGCATCATCTTGTGTCCTCTTTTTTCTACAATGGTTTAATGTTTTATCTCACTGAACCAACTCCAAATATTTCTTTAAAAGTAGTGTAATAAAACACTCTTTACTTTGCCACTTTCTGAAAACTTGGTTACAGTCTGGATGGAAACATGGCGAGTGTCAAAAACTCCGTGTCCCAATTCCACAATATCTACTACTTCTCGGCAGGTTTTGAGTATGTGGTGAGAGTTAACAAAATGTACTCAACAATATCAGCCGTTTATGTACACTATATTCCCATGTTGCAACAGACGAAAATTGCTCCAAATGAAATTACAGGCAGAGGCGAGAGAGCTCCAGAAAGGAAAGAGAAAGTATTAAACTTGTAAAAAGACATTTTTCGTTCTTTTTCTGAAGAGAGCAGCAGCATTATAAAGTTACAGACACTGAATGATGTATATATCCTGTATCATGTACTTCTAGGGTGAAACAGTAAAGTATATTGATTTCTTATTTAATGACTATAAAAAAAAATGTACATAGTGTATGTAAATTAATGTAAAGAACATCTAAATAGTTTGCATTTGTAGTCTGGAACTGACTGATTAAAAGTCCCGCCCTCCCTTAGTTACTGTCGCGTCCATATTCTTATTCGTGATGGCAACGAGAAAGAGAGGACCCTTCATCTTCTCTGGCCAACGATAATTCATGCCATCCAAAACATCCATCATCAACCGAGCTCTCTGTCCTTCTCCAAATCTATTTAACGTTACCACAGATGTAAGGAGGAAACAAACCTGGCTGACAGTGATGATCTGACATAAGGCTGACCCATCTTGATGTAACATTAGCTAAGCATGATTCGTAGCTAGCTAGTTAGGTAGAGTTTTGCTAATTAGTCTACCTAAGATGTGACTATGTACGATGCAATGTATCTGGCATTGCTATGATGTGACTGTACATCATAATGTTACCTCTGAACAAATGTAGGCGTCGTTGGCGATGGTGTTAATGTAAGCTGATGGTGAGGGCTATGTCACAGCCTCATCCACTCTCCACATCCGACAAAATATGTATCGCGGTACGGGTACAGGTCCCCTAGCAACATATTTTAACCATCTTCTTAACTTGTTCTCCTTTTCAGCATTGACGGATATGGCATACAGCACATATAGGTTCAACAGGAAATGGGAGAGTTGACCAAGCTTCGTCCAGGTCGAAGCTTTCTCAGTTGTTACTGGAGCACAGAGCCAACGGGCTTAGGAAGGGTTGGGACAAAGTCAGAATGCATAAGACATATGAGAGCTGAAGGAAAATCTTTGACTCCAGTTATATACATTTAAAAGAGGTTTAATCTTTTCATCCACATTTCAATTGTCGCAGCATCATTTTGAGATAAGCCAAAGGAGCCGGAAAACACAGCTCTGCTCTGTGCAGCACCTGAGTCGACAGAAAAGTCACATCTATTACAATAGTTTTGCGGTCTCCAGTGGGAAAGTCTCTAAAGAAATTACAATATTTCTCATTTTTCTGGGAGCCCCCTATTAAACATCAGAACACTATACCTAGGGTAACTCTAATGCCTTTGCCACATTTGAGGATTGAGTGAAAATGACAATATATCCTGGGCGGTTAGAGGGGAGAAACTCAATCAGTTAAAAGGAGCCAAAAAGTGCTTCCTGAGGCTCTCCATCTTCTCTTTTCCCAGCCTTTATTCTCATGCTGCTCGTGATGGCCGCGGACTAAACGGACTACTCTAGACATCCCATCTCCTCACGGGGGATCCCGAGGGAATCCGAGGCTAGTTGGGATATACACTGTCATCCCTGCAGCATGTTTACCGCAGGGAGGTTTTCCAGCATGTTGCTCTGGAGTCACTATCCAAAACTCGTAGCCATAGGTGAGCTTCGGGAAGCAACTGTAGATCGACATCACAGCCGTCCACTATACGTCTACAAGATTGCAGCACCAGCCTGACGAAACCTGGATGCTTGAAATCCGCCTCTTGGACAAAACCTTTACCCCTGATGTAAAAACTTATCTTTTATCTTTTCCCTGAACTCTTCTGCTTTTTTCCTCTCTCTCATTCAGTCACTCCCTGCTGTTTTATCCCTCTCACATTACCCTCTCTTACTCCCCGTCCCTCTCCTCGTCCTTGTAATCGCGATAGCCCAATGTCGCCTTGACACTGAGGGGGCACTATAAAGGAAACTCTAATCTCAACAGAGAGCGAGACAAGGACCGAGGGAGTGTAATCACTCCAACAAAGGTGTGTGTGAGCGTGCTGGTGTGCATCGTGTAGTAGTGCGGCTAAGTCCATTTCATGTTTGCGTATCCATGTGTTGTGTGCGCACATCTGTGTGTGAACAAGGTGTGTAACCAAATCATTTTCATGCCTTCAAGTAATTTCGGTGCCTTAACATAACTAAGCAGTTTTTGTGCCTAAACCTAACCGAGTCATTTTGGTGCCTTACCCTGACTCAGTAGTTTTTGTGCTTTAACCTAACTAAGCAGTTTTTGTGTCTAAACCTAACTCAATAATTTTGGTGCCTAAACCTAACTCAGTAGCTTTGGTGCCTTATCCTAACCGAGTCATTTTGGTGCCTTACCCTGACTCAGTAGTTTTTGTGCCTAAACTTAATCAAGTGATTTTGGTGCCTAAGCCTAACTCAGTAGTTTTGGTGCCTTATCCTAATCGAGTCATTTTTGGTGCCTTAACCTAACCTAACCTAACGAAACCAATGGAGCATGGTCATGGAGCATCATAGTTTGTAGCTATAGGCCACTGACCGAGATGTCATGTGGGGAGAGAGAATGTGTTGGTGTGGAAGCTACCTTTCTCCCTTTCTTTCTTACACCTCTACCCTGCAAAAGTGTACGTGTGCGCGTACAAACACACACACACACACACACACACACACACACACACACACACACACACACACACACACACACACACACACACACACACACACACACACACACACACACACACACACATTTCCTTTTTATCCAGCAATTGCTCTCCTCTGACACAATAAGGTGAACACAGGGTGTCAGGCTGCTCTCCATGTTTTTACCCCCGCCACCGCTCATCCATCCCTCCTGCCTGAAGCCAGGGCCGAGGGTGGGAAGGGTTCACAAGTCAATCCCTGTGACAGTGCATGTGTGTGTGTGTGTTGTGGAGTAATGCAATAACACTGACAGGTGGAGTAAGAGGAGACTCCAGCGACTGTGATTTACACTGGAGACCGCCGGATTCCTACTTCAAACTAGTGGCATCTCGGAGAAGACAGACTGGATGGAATGAAAGAAACATGAACACGAGGGTGAACTGAAAGAGGCAGGTGGAAAGACGAGTGGAAAGACAGGGAAAGAGAAAAAGAGGGGAAAGTGAGAAATAATTGTAGCAACAAGGGAGAGGGGAAAGAAAGAGAACAAAGTAAGAAGAAGAAGAAGAAGAAGAAAAGGTGCAGGACACAGACACAGAGGCAGAAGCCAAGAAGGAAGCAATGAAAGTAATAAGGAAAAACAAGCTAATACCAGAGAGGGCATGAAAAGTGCTAAAGCAGCAGCCTCAGTCTGAGATTAGAGAGGAAGCGAGAGAAAAGTAGGAGGTAAGAGGAAATAGGAGAGGGAAGTGCAGACCCATTTATTTTCCTTCTTCCTCCCTTTAATTTATCCTCTTCCTACTCCTATCAGAGATCGGGACCATTGGCAACACACACACACACACACACACACACACACACACACACACACACACTCGTGCACACACACACACACACGCACTCACTTGAGTCAAGCAGAAAATGCATCTCCCCGACTTAAAGGGAGAAAGAAAATGCCTGAGAGCCTGTGTTGATCTCAGATACTCTACCTGAGGTCGGCTCTCAACTTTCCACCAACTTTACTGCTGACACACTGTTTTCTGTCACAGAGTCTCTGATGCCCTGTCGGCAAAAATATAATAAGATCATATTCCATCCAGCCAAACTTTATTAGTTTGCAAGTGTTATTTCTGTGTTTATTTAGCTTTTTTTTTCTTTTTCCCTTTAAAGGGAGTGAGTCTCAGAATAAATGAATAGTGGAAATCGTAAGCAATGAAACATATCTGATCAGGTCAATACACTGTAGGGGTTTAGCTGTGACAGCCTTATTTGGTCTGATATGACCAATAGCTTTTGGCTAATGGTAGCTAATCCAAACCTTAGGTAGAAATCACTGCATGATGGAGTATCAGTCAGTTTGCTGGCTTCATAATTCTACCCTTCCTGATAAGGTATGTCCGACCATAATGTGAGAAAAATTCAAGGAGCAGCGAGGTGGAGGCAAAAACACGACCGTGTGAGCTGAAAATATTTCAACCTCAGCATAAAGTTTGTGTGTAATTTTCTGCTACTTTATACTTCTACTCCACTACAGTACAATCGACTTTTTACCACTATATTTATTTGATAACTTGAGTTAATAGTTAAAGACTTAAATTATTATTTCACTTTCCCTTTTACCGAGTGATATTTTAACACGCCATCTTTACTTTCAATCAAGCATGACTTGTGGTTACGTTTTACAACACTGATTATGGGGGGGGGTTCATTCGGTGCCACAACCTTTTTCCATATTTGTAAAGGAGACCTGCAATTGGAAACGGGGTCAATCATTACTAATTACTAACGAGTGGTGGACTGCACGACATGGAAGCAAAACCGGGAGTTAGAAAAGTGCTTCTGCGCTCTGCAAGCACTTTTTGAGTCCAGTATCCAGGTCCTGTAATACAATTATTTGCAATCTGTACCTCACACGGGGCACCACTAACTTTTCACCAACCTTACCATGAGCGCTTATTGTTGCTCTGTCACAGCGCAGCCGAGTTTCTTTCTGGAACTTCTTCCTGGTTTCGCTGCCTCTGTTTGATTTGTGTGTTAATTAGCACAAGTGCTTCCTCCCGTGTTCATTGGCCCACCCTTTACAGCCTGAACATTCAGATAAGACTAAAGAGAACGAGAACAAGAGCTGTGAGAGCGTCTGATAAGTTGCTACATATCAGACGATATGAAGACCGAGGTTCCACGCTGTGCATTCAGCATTTTCAAGGGCAACCGTCTTTTGAGCGCGTGATGAAATCTTCCCGACTCCCGAGTCACAATCTCCCTTCAAACAACTCACCATTAATACAGATGTCACTGTGAGGTGTAAGAGGGTGATGGCCTGGCTTCCTTTCTATCCAATAAAAACATTTATTTTACATTCACTTGCAAAGAAATGCCAGTGTTTGAGACTGACACATAGCAAACATCCCTACAATCCGTGTTTCAAGAGCCCCCTTTTCAAACCAGCAGCATTGTCGAGCGGTGCATGCATTTTTAATAACCAGTCACATCTCCTTCACTGCATTTTCCAAAATATGAATGTTTTATTCTCCTTACTCTACAAATTCACAAAAGGATAGTCAATGGAGTGTATGCCAATGATTCTTTCCTTCATTTCAGTGTTGTAGAAAAGCACAGACGTCAAACGAGTGTTGGTTTTCAGCATGTAGAGCAGCTTCACATGTAGGATTCTGCCGGCACATACCGTCTTCCATGGCTCTCATTAGGAAAGAACTGACAGTGAAATCCACACGTCTCAAACGCAAACACCTTCGTTGTGTTGCTCTAATTATTCCCTGATAGTTTGGACACCTGAGCTGCAGTCGGAGGTTACTACTAATTGCCTTGACAATACCAACGGGGTCAGTTTTTAATTTGGGGCTGTTTAGAGGTGAAACAACAACACCCACACCCCCCCCACACACACACTAAAGGCTCAGAGTCACAAAGGCAACAAAGGATGGATATGAATATGCAAATCGATTTTTTCATTGGTTTGGCAGTCTGTCACTCAAGGCCTATGCTAAGCTGTGCGTGCAGTGTAGATGGGTTAGTACAAACTGTTTATGTGTGTGTGTGTGTGTGTGTGTGTGTGTGAGTGATTGTGTGTGACTACACCACCTGTCGTGGAGGACATACATGACAAAAACTGACCCGGCTCATATTTTATCGGTAAGGAGCGCACACTGAGGTTTAATGGGATGTTGAGTGCTCGCAGCACAAACCTGACGGGTCATTGGGCTCCTGATCAACACAAGCGCCTCAGCAGAGGTTTGATGTTTGTGTCCTTGTAAAGTTGTAAAGGAAAATAGTATTAGATTTTATCATAAAAAATACTAAAAGTCAACATTTAAGGCAGATAATTTTTTTTTTTTTTTGGGATGTGTTTTTTTTTTCTTAATATGTTCAAGACAGCAAACATTACAACTGCTACACGTCTGCATCTGAGTGCTGTCATTGTAAGCATTTTAGCACACTGTTCTTAGCGTTAAGCTCAAAGCAACACCGTGCCCGAGAACGGGCTGTTAGCTCGGCTGCTGACCCTGAGTTCTCCAAGTTTTGGAGACTCAGTGCCGGCTTTTGACATTAAATTCCTTGAACACAGAATTCACCTATTTGAAGGTGAGGCAGATCATTTTATCTGTCTATTGAGGTCGGACAGTTGATCATTTTTTTCCCTGAAACCTCCTTTTCTCCTTTAACAATGTAGAATTGTTTTCCCGTGGTGGCTTTTACATCACAGTGCGACTTTAGGCCGCCGAGTCGTCTGCTGAAATCACAGCCCTAGCACTGATGCTCGATAGGCTGACGTCACCACCCCAGCTCCTGTCCTGACACTTTACCGACATGAGAGGAGCGTTAAGTGCAGCAACTTAACAAACTAGAAGCGATTGATCATTCTTGTTATAGAGAAAAGGGCCGTAACACGTTGACATGACAACGTTCTCATAGCCCTCGGTTTGAAGTGCGCCTCGGAAAGATTTCAGTTTAAAGAGTCATTTGCGAAACCGAGGGTTGGTGCTGAGTGGCAGGGGGCGAGAGGCGTACTGGGATTGTTTTGGAAATGTTGGGCACATTTCGACACATATCAACCTCGAACCCTCCTGTGTGCCTCTTTTTGCCTGATAGTGAAGGGACAGTGCTGAACATAAGCGGCTGACAATGCATTTCACAACATTTTCAGCTGTTGGAATATAAACTCTACTCCGAGCTTCCTCCCTTTCTTATCGAGAATGCTACTTTTTTTTGTGCTTGGCAGCTTGGCAGGACCAGGGTGACAGTCAAACTCAATCCTGATTCTGAACAGTTTGTGTCATTTCAGCGAACCTGTGCTCGAGGCTTCGAGGTTAAACTGAGGCAATGTGGATTTAAAGGTGACGTCGCATGGCTCTACATTCGAGACAAATATTTAGTTTCCCAGCGCTGTTTGTCCTCTCGGGCTGCTCGTCTCAGGGCCCGGGGTCTGTGAGATTGACCACATAAAGCTTTCTGTCAAGCTGTCCGTTGCGGTGCTGGAGACAAACTGTACGACACCGAATGAAACTGATAACCATCCCATCGAATGAAGAGAGGAGCCGGCACAGCGGCCTGTCACTTATCTCCCCTTCTGTCCACTCAGTCCATTATTAGTTTTCTTGTGTGTGTGTGTGTGTGTGTGTGTGTGCTCATGTTAACGTGTTTCTGTGTGGACAGCAGGAGGGAGGGAGACGAAGAGACGAGATAGGAGACGGGTCATAATGGTTTGAAAAGTTTTTAATTATGTTTGACTATCAGGAAAACAGCTTTGAGAATATAGTTTTCTCTTTTCTGCCTTTCTCCTTGTTGTTCTCCAATTTTCTATGGAAACTACAGTGGCAGCCATGGAGGTGACAGAAGTGAGGATGGGATCTTTTAAAGAAAGATGGTCAAAAGCAGCTAGCTGGCTATACTTTTCTTTTTTTTTTTAATTGTTGCTCACAGACGGGTGGGTGCACTCCCGAGTCGAGGGGCCGGTGGGGAAGCCAACAGATGATATCTGTCCACTTTCTCGCCTGGTGTTGCCTGCTCTTGCTCTCTTTCTGTTCTTTCCCTCGTCTCTCCCTTTGGACAATTCATTTGATTATAAAAAAAAAAAAAAAATGGGCAAATAGCTCTCTTGGCTCGCTTCCATCTTTACCCACGCTCCGCCTAACACTAACAAGCTATCTGTGTTCACACGTAAAGATAATTTAATTTTGCGGCACGTAGCTCACGAGAGTGAGCCTGACCGTGGGGTTTATTTGCCCCAGACAGCCAGAATACCTTTTACATTAGCTGCAAGATAGTGAGCAACAACTGGCACAGGGAGTGTGTGACGGTGTTCAATCTGAGCCAAGCTACACTCACCAGACGCTCGTTCTTCTGTTATCCTGCAGTGTATTTTCTTTTCCCATCTCCTTTCTGTACTTTCACAAAGTAAAGTAGCATTTAATGTACATTTCTCCTCCATGCAGCAGTCAAAGAAGAGAGTTATAGTACATCACGGTGGATTCCGGCGCCTCCGTGGCTTGTTCTGGCACGAGAGAATGAAGATCATTCCAAAGGTTTGAAACCAAACTCTGCACTCTCCTCCACTTCTGTATCGTCAGCAAACGCTCGTTAACAGAGTTGCTCAAAAATCCAAAACGCCGGCCTCTGTCTCTCCGCTTCAGTCTTTGAGTTCAATCAACCACATAGAAAGATTTATAATTTGTCCAATGCAATTAGCTGCGGTGAAGGTGAGCAGACACTCAAAGCAGCCATAACCGTAATTATGAGTAACTTTAAGCCTTAATATAATTTAAAGAAGTGAGTTGTACAAAAGTTCACCCCTGTACAGTTGTCGTGAAGGGATACATTAGGTATGGGGACCAAACAGTTTTTTCTTCCAGGCTGTAAACGTGTTTATTTCTGCTGTAAAGTTTGTGGGGATTTACTCGCTTTTGGAGCCAGCCTCAAGTGGCCACTAGAAGAACTGCAGTTTTTGGTACCTCTGCACAGGTCTCGATTGGAAGAGCCGGAGGTTGGCGCTTGGTTCTACTTGACCTGTCAACATTCTCACCTGGCTCTCTCTCTCTCTGTCTCTCTCTCTTTGTATTGTAGTCAGGTAACATCAAAGCCTCACTCTCACCTGAAACTTCTCGCAGACAGTTCTTTGGAGCCATACATGAAACTGAAAGGTGTTCCGGCACAGCCAGCGTCTTTACCACCTCTAAATTCATGCCGCATCGTGAAGAACAAAACAGAGACGGATGTAACGAGACGTAACGCAGCGAGCTGTCATCGGCTCCAGTTGTCTTCACCTCACCTGTCTCTACCCCGCGTCAGTCCACTCAGCTCCGTGTGGGGAGGCTTGACCTCACGTAGCAGGACGTGACTCCACCGTGTGTCGGCTGAACGTCCACAGTAGGCAGACAGAGGAGGAGAGGAACCAGAGCGATCGGTGATGACAGTGAAGGCTCGCACTGTGTGTGTGAGGACATGTGATTGGTCACGAGAGACGCGTCTGAGCCCCGCCGTCCACAGCCATAGCTAAGTCGAACAGACAGATTAGTGTTTTTTACCAGAAAAAAAAGTGCATCATGTGTGTGCTTGCGTGTGTGTGCGTGTCTCTGACATTCCCACAGTATGCTGCCTTTAACACAACAACCACCAGCCCTATTAAACATCCCCTGATCTGTGGCCATGGCATTTACTTCTCCCTCTCCATCCCTCCCTTCATCTCCGCTGCCAAACAACGCTCACAGGGACGACTGCCCTTTCATCGAGGGAGAGTGCGTCCGCGCTTGTGTGTGTGTGCATCTCCTCGCCATAATCGAGTGCTGAAAATCCTAATTTGAAAAATGCGCGCACAAAAAAAATATTGCAAACGGGCTTCAAAGGCGGGATTATCGCCGAGAGCCTGGAGAGGGTGTTAATGTCACTCCGCTCAGCCCGTCTGTGTGCGCACGCATTGAACTTATATTCCCACGGCGGCTGGCTATGACGCATACGTGCGTCTCCGAAGTTCGCCTGCGTTTGATGCGAGACAACGTAGGATGTAAATGTCTTTCATGTGTAGCTTTCGATGTGGCGTCTGCGGCTTCTGAATGCTCTCATTGTGCGTCGTGAAGTCTGTGATCCCGTTTTGCCATCATCCTTGTTTGTAACTCTGCCTTTTGGCATTAAGCACACACACACACACACACAGAAAACCACCACACAGCATGCTGCCAAGTGCTGCCACAGTGACTTTGTACTACTTACATGGAGTCGGTATTGAACTGAGAACAAAGAGTAAAACTTTCTCCTTTTTTTTCTTTCATTATTTCTTGTTTCATTGTATGATTAACGACCTGAACGCTTCTGATTCTTAAACTCGTTTGTTACTGCACTTCAGAAAGCACACATCTTAAGAAATGATTAAGACTAGACAGAAATGTTTCAGGGTGCTCCTTTAATCATTTATTGCCTTGATTCAATTGATTTCTTATTTTCCTGCCTTGTTTTCAGATCTCGACCTTGTGCCCGAGAATTTCCGACTCGGATCAGAAACATGTAAATTCGTCCAAATCCGCGAGCGTGTGTCGCTCCTCGTTTTGAGAGAAAACACAAATTGTGAGACGGAATGTGAGCCAAACAACTTGACAGTTTTTTCTTTGCAGGGTTCAGGAGCTGCCGCCGAGCCGCTGCCAGGGTCCTCGTTTACCGCTGTTTATCACCAGCCCGCTAACATCGCGTCTCGCGGGGGGCGACAAATGGCCGGCCTCCAAAGAAAACCCAGCACATGAATCACCTTGTTAATGACAGGACAACACAGATTGCAAACGTGGCGACATGCGAAGCTGCCCGCTGCGTCTGTTTGTCCCTCGTCGCGTGCGGCTGCCCCTCTCTCTCTTGACAAGTGTAAATTGCGTGTGCGGTTATCTCGAGCGCCGCTTGTGTTCTCGTTGCTAACCGTGGACACTTGTCTTCGCATTACGGCGGGCCTTGTTAGGGCTGCCACGGCCGCAGTCTGACGTGCTAAGAGCTGGGCTGGCCGTGTCATGGCGCTTTTTAGTAAAGTGCTGTTGATCACACCGGCTGCGCTTGACAGGCCAATTCCTCGGGGAGGAACGAGGAGAGAGAGACGGTCAGGAAAGCAAAACAAAGTAAAGAAAGATAGAGAGATAGAGAAATATAGAAGGTAGGTCAGCGTGACAAGCACAAACGGAGAAAAATAATATAAGTGCCACACGTTCAGGAGCGAGCGGGAACACACACCGAAGTAATGACGTGCAAATAGTCACATCTGTGTTTCTGTGGGCAAAAGGCACACGGCGCCATCGCTGTGCACATGTACCGCACGCTGCAGCCGGGCTCGCTGTATTGTACAAACTTCCAGTAATCGCGCGCAAACACTCGCATCTGCGTTTTCCGGGTGTATAAACACCGCGCGGTCAGACCTGCCCGGGAATCTTTGCACGCGTAATTTTGCAAAAAGTCGAAAAAAGCCCACCTTGCCAGCCGGGTTTGCAGACGGGCTTGACGTCGATGCGGACGGGGACGCTGTGCAGGGCTCTCTTCTGGCCGCAGTCCCAGGCCGTCACCTGGATCTCGTACTGCTGCTGCCGGTCGTAGCTCAGCTTCTCCGTGTTGCGGATGTTACCTGGCGCGGAGGAAAAAGAGAGTACTTAGATGTCAAAGTCAGTAATCAGGGAGATAAATACATCAGAGTTCATGGCCACAGATAAATGACCCAGTGAAGTTGGCACTATACGTAGAGTTACCCAGTTGTTTGATAAGCTAGAATTAAAAAAAAAAAGTATGAACATGCAGATTGGGTTTGATGCCGGAGTCTGGCTGACGAGCCAAATATTTGAATTATCCGGCAAACATATTTGTTGCCACAACCAATCAGTCTCTCTCATCTATCTGATCTATGTATGCGATTCATCATTTCATTTCTCATTCGTTGACACTAGACTTGTAGTCAAGACCGCCTAAACCGAGACCAAGACACTACCAAGACCAGAGAGTATCAAGACCAGAGAGTATCAAGACCAAGACCAAGGCAGACCAAGTCAAGACCAAGACTAGTTCAGCTCGAGACCGAGACCAAAAAAAGACTAGTTTTTTGCCATTTTGCATGAGTTGGAGAACCTAAGCACCATACTGGGTTCAGCTGCTTAGTATAAATATGAGATTGTATTATTTCAACTACAGGCACAATAATACAGAGACAGTGCATGTCTTGTGTGTGAACTCACTATAAATGTTTTCATCAATTGGCTAAAAATCAAATATGTGTAGCAATTGCATGACCGCTATTTCTACACTATTTGAGGATTGACTCTAGAGTCACAGAATGCATCTGATTGGTGCTTGAAGGGGGCGCATAATGATATGAAAAAAAAAAAAAAAAAACCCTGTGCCTGCCTGGATATTATAGGTAACAAATCCCTTCGAGACCGCTCGGCCAGTCCGAGACATTGCGAGACCGAGAGGCCCGAGACCAAAGACTGTCGAGGCCGTGACAAGACCAAGACCACGGAAAAGTGGTCTCGAGACCGGTCTCGGTCTCGAGGACTACAAGTCTAGTTGACACAGATGGGTCACCAGTCAAACAGGCCCTGTGAATTCTGGTGAATTTCCACACGAAGCTACGTGCCATTCGACGCGGCGTTGAGTTTAAAGCCTGCTTTTCCTCGGTCTGGAGCGAAGGCCGTTGGCTCAGAAGTTTCTTCATAAAAACTCGATGTACAGTGGAATAAACGAGGCGGTTCAGAGAGTCATTATAAAACGTGTAAAGCACAATGTTTTTGGCGAAACATTTTATTCTGTAATAAATACAGCAAACCTGCTTGGAAGTGGGAAACAGTCCGGAGCTCCTCAGTCATCGGAGTTTCGCAGACTGTCTTTATGGAGCCGTAAAAACGGCTGTGTGAGCTTTTACAGCTAAATGAGCTTTATTTTATTGTAGTCGCGAGCCGTGTGTGACAGATATGTTCCCGTACCCACCGCCGCGCTCGGCTTTCGAATGTATACTTTTAATTTGGCTTTGCTTCAGTCTGATGACTAAAAAAGTACTTCTCCTCTGTTTGCTGACTTATATGACTCCGGTGTAGTTTAGAACATAAACAGCAGAAAGTAGGAAAGTTAAGTGTACACTTTAAAGTGCCTCGAGGACGGTGAGTAACAGCGGTCTCAGTCAACCGAGCGGCTGCTGCATAGCCTCGTGTGCCTTTATGGCATTTATGACTTATTAGATAACACCGACTGCTTGTGTACTGCCTGCGCGTCTGCACATACACAGTGTGTGTGTGTGTGTGTGTGTGTTTGCTTAAATGGTATTCAATTTTAATTTTAAAGCATCATTATATATCATTGTCAAATTAACCGTGATGCCTTAATGTAATCACTGTAACAAATGGGATCAAGGCCGGGCTGACAGGTAGCCTCTATCCCTCGCAGGCGCTTTGATTAGCGCTAATGTTTCCCAAAAATTAAGACCGCGCTTCCATTAAGCTCCTGTCTCTTCCTGACGCAATGACCATACTGGGACCTGTCCTCCCTTCACCTCCCCAGTGTTCAGTATCTGAAAGGTGGCAGATCATTCCTCCGTGGCTGTCAGGGACGGAGGTCCTGACAAACAGCATCGTGGGGAGTGTGGGATCGCTTGTTTTTTGGAGTTGGACCCATAATAGGAAAATGAAAGTAAAGTAAAATTTGACCATTCATTTCTTAAGCTGTCTCCTGCATGTCCCTAAATTTAACAGAAGTGCAATGCTAAATTGCTGAAGTAGTGGCTTGTGTGGCTCCACTGTAGAGGAAGCTGTGTTAAATCAGATCAGTTGTCCCCTGAACGAGCGTCAAAGCTACACAGTGTTGCTGTGAGTGTTGCACTGTGGGTAATGCAGTTGCCAGTTTTTCCAGAGGAGTGCGTGGAACAGAAAAACAACAGAGAACAAAACAGAGACGGATGTAACGAGACGTAACGCAGCGAGCTGTCATCAGCTCCGGTTGTCTTCACCTCACCTGTCTCTACCCCGCTTCAGTCCGCTCAGCTTCCTGCGAGGAGCCTTGACCTCACGTAGCAGGACCTGACTTCTCCGTGTGTCGGCTGAACGTCCACAGTAGGCAGACAGAGGAGGAGAGGAACCGGAGCGATCGGTGATGACAGCTGAGCGCGGTGAAGGCTCGCGCTGTCTGTGTGAACAAGCCCGTTCCGAGTGAGGATGTGTGAGACATTATGTGCCTCCTCAGATAGAAAACTGGACACCTAAAACAAATCCTGCTTATAAACTACTACTGCATGAAACTTTGAACTGTTTATGAAACTGTCTCAGCTTTGTATTGATGCCTCTTTATGAGTCGCATAAGCAAACACAAGCAACAGTGAGATGACTGGCTCTCTCCGTCCAATCAGGTTTGATTCCAACTCACTCAGATCTTATAAGTCATAAAAGTACAACTATTTCTTTTGGTGGCGTGCTGAGGATGAACTGAGTCTCAGTAGCCTGAGGACAGACACTGCTCTCTAGTCTGGTTTTAGTTTACTACGTTTCACCGTCGCCACCATTCACCCACGGGGCTGTCAGACTCAACAACAGAGTTCCCTGTAGTAACTTTGAGTTTTGTGAATTCAAAAGCACATAAAAGTTGTTGCAATGAACACTGACCTACCACTTATTTGGTAATTCTACCGGTTATAGCCACGATTCTTCTTCTTTTAGGTTAAGCTCAAGGTCAAGCTCATGATTCATCGCTACCAAACCGCTAAATTCTGCTTGGTATTATAGTTTAGCCCGCCAGCTCTTTAAGAAATAGGCTTTATATATATATACACTCATGTATCAACATTAACGTAGCAGCGATTTTGGAACGTAATGCTGCACACAGCACCTTCCAAGAAACGAATAGGCCGCTCGTCTCTACAGTACAATCAGCGCCCGGACCGCATTCATCCTCCTGCCCGGTCGGTAACCGCGACCCATTTACCAAGCCGCCGTCTTTTCTCGCGAGCGGAGTGCATGAAGGGAGTGCTCGTGCTCCTAATGTGTCTGTTAATATTTGATGACTCTTGCGCTGCAGACAGATGACAGTTCTATACAGGCGCCCCGGCCTGGGCAGGGAGGGCCCGTCCTGACTGAGAGTGTATGCATCAACCCTCATTGGCCGCGAGTTGAAACGAAGCCGGAATGAGCTCCTGCGACTTGTGCTGCAGTCTTGGATTTTTGTCTCGTGAGTAGAGGGGTGTGGAGGGAGCTGAATGTTGATCATGTGGTATATTTAAACATGAGCGCGCGAGTGGGAGGATCAGGTGTAATTCATATGAGGACGGCACTGTTCGCCTTCCCGTCCTCTTCGCCCGCCCTCCGTCTCCCCCTCGGCTCGTTGAGAATTCCCTCCCTCCTCGTTCTCACCTTCCCGACCTTCCCGTTCCCTTCGAATGCGCGTCGTCGTCTCGCTGTTTTTTGCAGCCTCGTCCCGTTTCAGCGTTCGCCGGCTCATTTGTCGCGCCGCCCTCTCTGTTTCTTTTCCTCACAGGTCCGAATGCGCACTCACACACTCACCCCGTTCGGCATGACGGAGGTTCATATCCCCCACTCCTTTCAATTACTACATCAACTTATCCGTGTCAGCGGGCCGTGCGTGCTGTGACTGCTGGCTAGAGTGGCCAGGTGGTAAATGACTACTTTACCCTCCATCTCGCTGCCTCTATATGCCTCCTTATCAAATGTGTGTAAACACACACACACACAGGCGAACCATCTTTGCATCTGCCTTGTGAGCTTCCTCTATCGTCCATTTATGGTAACTGTCCAGTTTGACCACGGAGCTCACCTAATGCAGACAGCCTGTCGGGTCTCTGTTTAAAGGACAGAGCTGCTTTACTATGTTCTATTCTTGCTGGCAGCAGAAGACCAAAACCAACACTGTGTTGGTCCCTCTCTGGAATACTTAAATATATAGTTTCATAGTTATGAGTATAAAAGGCTAGGTACTTTCCTTAGACAGCTGGGCACTGGGGTTTTTAGCAAATGTTCTATAACCAGGAGTAAATAGTGGAGTAATAAGAGTGTTGGGACTATTTTCAGGAAAACTACTTCTTTGGACATGCCCTCTAAGCTCATTCTCTACTTCATCCAATCACAACCCGTCGGGCTCTCCTCAGGCCAATCATTTGTAACCTGTCAATCATTAAAAGTGTTGCCTGTCTGTGCCGTCATTTCAGCACCATTAAGATTTCACAACCGTGGATGCCTCCGGTTCGGACCTCTCCCTCACATGAAGTCGTTCCCACATCGAGCCCCATTCCTCACCACCACCAACAGCGTCCCCGCTCCGGGTGAAGCGACCTACTTCGTGCCGGGGTCTGTTCACAATTCATGTATTTTTACTTCAAATTCTCTCTCTCTTCTCTTCTTTTTTTTTTTTTTTTTTACCTCTTAGTCTCTCCTGACTGAGGTACACGTTTGGTGAGCAAAGGAATATTTGCTGCAGCAGAATAGTGATGTGGATGTGTGATGAAAGGACCTGCCAGGCTGCTTGACACTGTGAATCGTGATGTGTTTTTTTTAAAACTTTATAGCGGAGTCTGACAGATTCTCGATATTTGTGGCTGGTGCCAATGCCAATATTCAGGAGTTCAAAAAAAATACATGTTTTGCAATGATCCTTAAAATGCAGTTATCAAACAGTTGTGACCGTCATATTTTACAGGTCAACAATAAACTTTATTGTCTTAAATGACCTTAATGAACTGAACAAATAAACATCACTGACAATTTCATAATTATAAGTTACCCGAGTATCTTTTTCTGCAGTATGTCCTGTAAAAAAGTGCACATATTGGCAGACAACATTCATGCTGTTACTGATATATCCGTGATAAAATCAGCTGACTGATACCATATAATGACCGGGCTCTATTTTTAAGACAACACTGGAGCTAAATGGCACACAGGGTTAAGATATTGTATATCAGGCACTGGAAATAATGATGAGAAAAATACCGAACATCACCACGTCCGTCCTTTTTGTTCAGTTTATCCCTGCTGCAGTTTCCTCGCTCTCCCTGAACCTCTGGCTGCACTTAGTCCTGCTCTCAAAGCCAACCCCTCCCTTCCTCCCTCCATTTTCTTCTTCATCTCTCCCTCAGATACTCTTGAGTTCAAGGGCTCTCCTAGCCTTTTTTTCCTCAGCGGTCAATGGCTGAGCGAGACCCCTTCAAGAGACGGAGAGAAGAGCGAGCGCTCCGTCTCCCCCAGTATCGTTCACGGAGCAGCGTGGCCCTAACCTCGTCCATTCAGCCTTTCTGTTGCGACGCCTCGACAGCGAGCGATGTTCGGCAGTCGGCAGCAACTAAAGCCTAAACAGCAATCTCCCTCGCACCCACAGTATGTCTCATACAAAAAAAATAGAAAAAGAAAACTGAAAAAGAAAAAAAGGGCGAGGCACAAAAGCCATTTGGATTTCAATAGCTTGTCTAGCAGTGGTTAAAAGTGGTTGAGATGTGGCCTCAAGGATCCTACTTGACTTTGTGTAAGTTACCCAACAAGAGTGTCGAGACAAAAAAAAAAGACATAGAAAACTACGGACTGGGTAGAAATATGATTGTGATAACAATAAAGGCAGAGTGAAGTGTGTCCTCCATCAGGCCAGGGAGGTCCGGAAGGTCGGCAGAGGACATGAACACGGACACAAACACACTCGCACAAAGTGGAAACTCAAGTCAAGCAAGTGTGTGAGCGCCCACGGACTTTTCTTAGCATTCATCTTTGTCAGCGTGCGTTTTTTTCATGTTTGTGTGCGCGCAGACTCGTGTGATCTGATTTGTGGAGACTGATGGCTCTCTGGGCAAAGCTTGACTTCGTCCTTGGAAAGAGCAAAGAACACAGTTTACCCCGGGGACGGACATCTGTCAGAGTATTAGGTTTGGCTAGCGGATTGCATGCCAGTATGTGTAGTTTGAGTGCTTGTATCTCCTGAGGCTGTTAAGTGCATGTGTGTGCGCGGATGGGGTTTTTTTCCAGATCACGGAGTGCCACCGTGTTGTGACAGAAATGTGTTTTTACATCTCTTTTAAATAAGAAGGGGAGCAAAAAACTTCAAACTTGATTTGGAAGATGTTCGCGGACAGGTGGGAAATCACTGAAACGAGTGAAGCGGAAGCGCTGCGGAGGCGGCGGGTTGAGGGAGCGCAAAATAAAACCTGAAATACACTGAATATGACACACTGTTGATGGCAATTCTTTGTAGCAAGTACTGCTGATACCAAACCCTGAATCCCCGTGGATGCTACGCACATATCTTTTTTTCGTGTCTACTCACCGTTGCGATCGATGGCGAAGGGCGTGCTGGTGGTGGTGATCTGGTAGTTGCAGATCTGGCTGTATTGTGGGGAGCAGTCCTGGTCCGTGGCCTCCACCTGCAGGATGCTGTCGTAAATCTTGCCCTCGGTCACCGCGGCTTTGTACTGGGGCTCCCGGAACACCGGGGCGAACTCGTTCACATCGTTGACTTGGATGTGCACCACGGCCCTGCGGAGAGTAGGGGGGCGACAAGAGGGGAGGGAGGAGGGGTTTAGTCACAGATCGTGACTGCTTTAAGGACAGTTAATCTGTTAGGTTGGACTGTACATAGCAAGTTCGCCAACAAATCATAAAAAAAAACAGGTGCAGCATTTTAGAAACTCCCATTTCCAATGTTCCAGTGCGCAGGATGAAGATGATGTGATGGCAGTGAAGCTTCATGGATGGCAATGTAAGTCTGTCAGTTGGTCGGTCCGGACTGAATGATCTCAACAGCAATCAGACGTAATTGCGCTGGATTTTGTGTAGCCGTTCATGGTCCACACAGGATGAATCCTGGTGACTTTGGTGATTCCCAAACTTCTACCGTTGTGCTTCCATGAGATTGGTGGAGTGAAACATATCTTAACAACTATTGGATGGGTTTCCATGAAATTTGGTAAAGACAAACCTGTTACTCTGTGATTCTCTGTTTTTATTTTTCCTCCATGTGTCGTGCGTTGCTTTTCTTGTCCCCCCACTGTGTGATTTCCCACCTTTTTTCTGTGTTCACCTGTGTCAGTTAGCACTGTGTATATATAGCCTGTGTGCTAGAGTTTCACCTGAGCCTGTTGTATTCCCTGTTTCAGTGTCTCCCCGTTGTATGTTTCTATTTTTTTGCTTTTGGTTGTACTTTGTTTGACCTTTTTGTGTTGCTACTTTGATTTTCTCGTCATTTTTAACACTTCCCGGTTTTTGGGTTTTTCAGGTGTTCATTAAAGCTCGTTTCTAGCTCCCACTCCCGTTTCCCTCCTGTGTCTTTCTCCATTTGGGTCCTCGGCTTTTAAACCAAAGGTAACGGTGGGTGCCATCTATATTTAATATGTTGTGCTCTGTGCAGACACCTCACTTTATCTTAATTATAAAATGAAAACTCACTTTAATGTGCGAAATTGGTGGACTTACCCATAAGATTTTAAAAGTAAGCCTGCGTTACAAACTTAGGAGGATAGGGACCAAAAAAAAATCAAGATATTTTGGCCTTTGATGGGTGAATTTTGATCATTCGGTTTTAGTTCAATATTAAATCACTGAAGTAAGCCTTTGAAGACATTTTCAAAATACCCAATAAAAATCACCACTGCGTGCACATTAATGAATTAAATTAATAATGCATTAACCTGAAAGCACTGCTCTGCAACTGGCAGAAGAAAAATAACCTCTCAAGGTTTGTTTATCTTCAATACGCCATTGTGCTGCCACGAGAAAAGAACATGGGAAAGAGGAGAACAAAGTCTGTGAAGAGGTTCTGTCTTTATTTCACCGGTCCCCTCAAATTAAATACAAGTCAATATGATTTTGATGTCCACACAAAGGGTAGGAGTGTAACCCGTCCCTGGCCCCGGCACTGGACCGGGCGCCTTCCTTGAAAGTACATTTGAAGGATTCCGGTATCTTTTACTCTTACCGCAGCAATGAGTTCAGCTTGGATGGTTCGGGGCAGAGTTCAACACCGGTGACAAATTAGTTTGCTAACCGACAGTCACACTGCGCT
The DNA here is from genome assembly GCA_039737535.1 of Lagodon rhomboides. NCBI lineage: Eukaryota > Metazoa > Chordata > Actinopteri > Spariformes > Sparidae > Lagodon > Lagodon rhomboides. The sequence goes on along the minus strand of CM077787.1, from coordinate 26,338,229 downwards.
TTGTGTAATACACTGCCTGACCCGACCGCGTGGACTGCTTTGATTGTGTTGCTCTGGCAAAACAATCCCCCGGATTCCTACATCTATCAAACTCATGCAAACTATCCACAGTTCTCCAAATGCACTAAACTGCGGTAATGAATCATTCCATAAGTGATCTATCAGCAGTAATTCATGTTAAGTCACACATGATGAAAAAAACACCCCCCCACCATTAATCACTTTTAAAAATCTTCATCAATACTCTCCAGCAGCCAGAAGGCAACAGATTGCGCAATCAATCCTTCGATTCCTTGACTGACAGCCAGTGATGGATGACGACGGGACAGAATAATACAGTTTTAAGCCTCAAACGGCAAACACAAAGTAACGATTTGCTTTAAGAGACAGAGAGGAAGAAGATAAGTACGCGGTTTATAGGATTAGCTGGCGGGTACGGTAATGACGGTGAAATTATCCCATTAAAAGAAGCTGTAAATATCTCCCCAACATATGCTCTGCTGGAGATGGGGACCGGACAACAAAGGGAAAGACAGTGGGGAGGCCGAGCCCAGGCGGAATGGATTCCCTCGCTGCCTTATCGCCGTCTTTCACCGGCACGCAGACGCGGGAGGGCGTTTGTTTTTCAGTCTCTCAACACAGTTAAATAGTTCTTTAGAAAACAAGAAACGCACGACTGAAGTGGAAATGCAAAAGGGACAGAGAATGGCGGACATGAGATGGTGGTAACTGTGTACATTTACTTACTTTGTTGAGCACGATTTGTACTAAACTTGAGTATTTGCATTTTGATGCCATTTTAGAGGTGCACTCTGTCGACTGGGGGAAGAAGGAGCATGATCTTCATGGACTGACTAAACTAACAAGCTCTTCAATTTCATGACTGAATAAACAAAAAGAAATTAAAGGACAACACAATGTCATACTGTTTTACTTTGTTATGCCTGCCACCTTTCCAGCTGCTAACAGTGTTCTGGGGACCTGTTTTTCCCTCTGAGGACAGCTTGGGTGTCTTTTCACTTATGGAAAAGACAAATATATCTGAGTTTATATCATTACATCATTAATATTGTAAATATTAAAACACAGAGTTTGAATTTCTTCTCTCCGTTACATTTCAGAGTGATTGACCGTACTATTTAATCCACCACATTTATCTCAATGTAAAATTAACATTTCACTCAGCCTCTAAAATATGATGTGTGCTGTATCAGCATCCCTCATATGGAATGAAAAAGTAAAGGAGCTTGAGATGAAAAACAAAATACCGTACATGCTCCGAGGCTCCAAATAGCCAGATCTACAGTTCAATGAGGTGGCATCCAGTGATGACCCTGTATATGAAATAACATTCAGTCTACACTTACATTCATTTTTTTGTTCCCTTTTCTTTTCAGACACAAGTAAATGGATTTGACCCTGACTCACATTCATTATCTGCATAATTCAATGCAATTAGTTGGATTTTTATGCATTAATAACTGAAGGGTGACTGTGTCATTTTTGAAGGTATCTGTACGGAGACCCAAAGCTGACAGAGGCAGAGGAATTTCCTTTGGGCGCCAATCAGTTGGTAAGAAAATAAATCGCTTTTTAATCTTTTCCTTTACCACCACCAGGTTAGAAAAAATAATTTAAGAAAGTAATTAATTTGAACTTTTTTTTATCTCTTTTGACCTTCTCAGGCTCATTTTATTATTTTCAGTCCTTCATTATTTTTTTTTTCTGGCAAATTAAATATGAATCTATTCCTTACATTCACTATGACACACTTGCCATTTTTCCCCATGGTTATGAGCCAAATAGATGTCCATGCAAGTCCAGAGCAGTGACTGAAACTAGGTCACTGTAAACAATGTTAGTAATTGTAACAACAGCTAAAGTATTTTAGACAGCAAGCTAACGCTAACAGAGCATAACGATAGCCCATGTATGTACTGTCATATGGGTGCATTTCTGAAAGCAGGACTTTGAACATGTTCACATCTCAGTGTTGCTACCTTCACTTTAAAGCCTGGAAAGCCTGCTTTTAAACAGTTAAACAACACATTTAACAGTAGTTGTTATGCAGTGCAGCAAAACACATTAGCAGCTAACCAACAGGAAATGGTCCTGAACAAATCAAAACAATACAATTTTAAAGTAAAAAAAAAAACATCATCCAGGTGTTATTTACAAAGAGTTTAAAAGTGGAAAAACTGGGCTAACCTGCTCAGGACTGTGGGTGTGAGCGTGGCTTGGTCAGATCTGATTTGTGGCAGGGCGACATAAACAAGCCCGGATCTGTTATGACATTTTGATTCAGAACTTGCTAAACTGTGGCTGTTGCAGAGAAGCATGTAATTCCCTCTTTCCAACTATGCCCCGACCACTTCAAACCAGTGGAAAAAAACAACACAGACCAACCCATCGGATACAGCAGCTCTGTCAGTGGCCTTAAGCTTCAAACCATGATGCCCTACCTGCCCCTATAATGATTACTTTGCACGTGAAGGGCTCCACAGTCAAGTTAGAAATAATTCTTAATAGGCAAAGTCCAGTTAGACTTTTTAATAAAAAGCTGGCTGACAGACAGTTTAGGAAAATATACTACATTCTTTGGGTTAAAATAACTACATTCAGTCTAGTAACTTCATGTAACTTATGTTTCTTGACACAAGGTAAATTACTTAGGTGATGTAAGTACGTCATTTGCTTATGTTAAAGAACTTAAGTAACACAACTTAAAAACAAATCTTCAGTCTTGGTCACAAATTAGGCACAAACCACTGTATGAACCATCTACCCGCTTACTTACTCAAACTTTTCTCGCTCTTTATACTACTGCTAAGATAAGACTAGAGGGACGCTTCAAAAAGTGAAGCTAGAGGGGCAACAGCGTCAGACGCAAATGGAATGAGAGCAGGCTGGAGAAAACATAGACGGAAAGTTTCCATATACATTTCTCATGTGTAATAAATCATGTTCTAACTTTGAAAGTTAGAAAACTATGTTCATGTTGGACCTCAGAGCAACAAACTGCTTCTGGTGTGTTTTTTTTAAGACCTAACGGATCTGAATACTGGACACAGCAGCGGAATACACACATGAAATCGTGTGCGACAATGAGTAATGACTGGCCTTTAGGATTTGTGGGCTGTTACCGGCAATGCTAACAGCGGCGAAGATGGTGATAAGCAACGCTGACGGATGATGGCAGCACCGGTTTGTGGAGTAAATCCCTCAGCCGGCCTTGTTTTGTCATATTAATGATGCTCTCTCATAAACATTACCCCCCTGCTTCGCCGTACTCCCCAGTGGCGCCGGAGCAAACATATGTTCCGCTCCTCTGGGACTTGTAAGGTGGGACTGCTGCGAGTGTGTGAGTGTGTGTGATTGTGTATCCATGCACAACGACGGCAGATATAAAACTTAACGCAATAATTGTGAATCCGTACACCCATTGTGAGTGTGCGTTTCTCTGCTGATGGCTCACATCTGGCTCAAACAGACGCCTGCCTCTCTCGGGGTCGGATGCCGGCGTGTGCGTGTGTTTGTGTGTGTTTTCGTGCGACTGGAACGTTGCCAAGCTGAGCCCGTGGCCGCAATCCGTCCCCGCGACAGGCCTCTGCTCGTGAGCAGGAGGGCCCCGCAATGAGGCAGAGTGACACAGAAAGACAGCGGGGGGTTAACTGACCCCATGGGTGCCACAATGATCACAACACCACTAGACAAAGTGGATAAAAACCAGAGCCACGGGGAGGGCTACTTGGAGAAAAAAGGCAAAGGTTAAACAAACAACACCACCCCAGAGAGCGAGGGAATGAAATGTACGACCCTGTTTTCAGCCGGCACTGGAATTGCGGTCGAATGGTGGCGTAAATCAACTCCACGTTTAAACGCAGCTAAAGTGCAAACTGACTGTATGGAGGCTGATTATTGCTTGCTAAGTGTAGACCAGCTAGCTGTTAGCCACAGACAACAGCCTATACAACAGAGATAGGCACTGAGGATAGAGACAAACAACTGCACAACTTTAATATCAACTACTAAGGACATAAATTATTCATATCAACTGAAACAAAGTTCTCCACAGTGTCAAATCACGTAAAGCAAAGGTGTTTCACGCTATTCCATGTAATTAAGGAGCACCACAGCAGCAGGAAACAGTGGAAGGCATCAAGCTGTGTGCCACTTTAAGTCAAAAGCAGTCATTATGATTCAACAGACGCTGATCAAGATGCAGCAGTTTCCAAGCAAACACAACATCTGACATGTTGACAACCCGCATTCACATAAGACAGCTGTCACAGTGTACAAAAGCCTCTAAACCTACTGGGACTTTGTTTAATACGAGTACTGTCGCGAATCAGTTACGAGGAATTAAGTTGTTCTCGCACTTGCGTTCCGTCGTCACTGCCATATGGTAACGGTCGGGCGGAGTGCAGCGGCGACGTCACCGCCGTGGAACTCTGTGGAAAAAGGTCCGAATCGTGCTCCTCACGTGTGCTCATTTACCGGCTGGTCGATCTGTCGTGGTTCTCCTTAGAGCGTGCGTCAATGACGACAGAAGGTCCAAGTCATATGTGTGCTACTTGTGTGTTTATGGGCTCTTAAACACTGTTTCAGAAGAGTTTACTGTTAGTGTGGGTTGAATATCGTAACTGTTAATGTAACTTGGGTGCTGTGAGTACATTTGTTGTTTTGTGTTAAAGCCAGGTTTTATCCAACCTTTTATCCTAACTTATCAGGCATACTTCATGCTATATGTGTGGTTTTATGAAGAGTTGATGCTGTATATGTTTTCTTTGAGATGTATGTTAAGCTGACCAGAGGAGCATTAAGCTAGCTAACCGATGGGTGATCTGTTTATAGTTGCTTATATTTTAAGTTGTATGTCAGACCATTTAGGTAATGATACGATGTGCTGTATGTGGATATATTATTTGAAATAGTATAGTACAACATGACATTGTTAACTGTCTGAATTTCATACTCACATGACAAAACTGAACCGTCCAGGTTTACTCACTGCTAGCAGAGACTCCAGTCTGCAGTATAGTTCCATACACTTCGCTGCCAAACCATACATTTACATTAGTTGAAGAACAACAGCTGAGGGTCCACATGTGAGTATTCTTTTAAGAAACACCTGGAAATTGCAAAACTATCCTTAAAAAGAAGCCAACGTTGATGGGAAACAAGAAAACGGAAGTGAACATGTCGTCAAAGTCAACACTACGTTGACATATGCAAGAACCCTGACCACCTCACTCTGCAGACTTTATGGGTCTATAAAACTGTCACAATAGTTCCTCTTGTGCTTCCGAAGGGCAAGAGTCATAATAACTACTGCTGACAGAAGTTTTTTTCTCACTTGAACATAAAATACTCCTTTTGGGTGTGTGCATGTGCTGGAATGGCAAAACCTCGCATTTGGATTTTCTGGATGGCAACCCATGTCCAGGAGCCCACTCATTTGAAAGCTGACTAGCATCAGACCAACCCAGGTCAAGAGGAGGCCTGTGTAGGAGTAGGAATATTAACTGATTTGTTCTGATTGACCCAATGTTGACTTTGCCTGCATTACATTATCTCTGTTGTAGACTGTTCCATTTCCTCTCTAAATGCTCCCTCTGGGAAACATTTGTAAACATGTCAAAAATCACCTTTTTGCAGATGATACCTAAATGTATGTCTCTGTTTTGCCAGACGACCAGAGTTAATTGAATGCTTTCATTGCCTGTCTCACTGATATTGGTGATGGGATCGTCATCATGAACACGTCAGTTTTTGAAAAGTAAATGAGCAGTATAAATGAATTCAGAAGTAGAGGCACAAAGACTGCAGTCAATGTTTTCTGTCCGACCAGATTAAGTAGCACCTCTAGGAGGGGTTTTAGATTTTCATTTGCCATTATGAACAGGTCATGGAAACATAATTAAGTTGTTTATAAAGCCTTACACACCCCAGCACTTTCCCATAGCACTTCAATAAAAACTGTGTACCAATCCATTAATGTCAAAAACACTGTTTACAGAAGAAAAATGAAACGTCTCTTATCGAATAATGAGGACTAAGAACATGTCTGCAGTCGCCTTTCAAGGACTTAAATATCTCGAGGGAAAATGAGGTGCGTGGCGAGCAGTGGAGACGTATTTCAGTGCCAGGTGTGATTTCGATCCAGCTCAATCATACGCAGAGACAATCAGATAGCAGCTGCATGTTAAAGCCAGGTGATGCATGTTAATGCCAGGTTAGTATTGTTCCCAGCTTATTACATATTCAGCCACATTCATTATTTATCAACACTCAACTAAACACGGCCACTCAAAATGAGTCATTATTGAATGCCTCCCGTGCACGCACGCGCACGCACGCACACACACCCCTGCACACCCAACACAAAGGGAAAAGGACTCAATTAATCTCTGTCGCAAATTAGCCGAGAGGTTGAATCATCAATTTCCTTGTGTATGACTAGAATGGAAATAAACAAGCCTAACTATAGCAATGGGATCAAGTGCGCAGGGGGAACACGGAATGGTAATCTCATCAATATACAAGGAAATTCACTTCCACATCGACTTGCGCCCCGAGGCGCTAGCACAGGCCTCCATGGGGGGCTCTGTAATCTCAGTACAAGGTGGTTATAATGTATGTGATCCGCCTCGATGTTTAGCTCACTTCCACCAGATAATATGGGGCAAATGATTGATGGATGGCTTGGACGGCCACGCCACGGAGCAGAGACATATAAAGGGGGTGATACAAGGGATTTAAAGCTGTAATCTCCGCTGAACTTTAAAGAAAACAATGGGATTATTTAGCGTTAAGAGCATCGGGATTGTTGGATTGTTGGAATTGTGGATCCTGTAGATTCTCTATGGTCCACCTCCCACATCCCCAGCTATTCATATTGGTATCTTTGTGGGCCCTCCTCACATGAGAGCCCAGTATACTCAGTCCGCCATCCTTCCCCTCTCAGTTCTTCACCCCTTAAGAGCATATGTGTTTAATCAAATGACTGAACGTCCATTTGCTCGCCAATGCCGAGAAACATCTAAGCGTTCGCCAGCCAGCGGCGACACCCGATCGTGGCTTGAATCTCAGATTAGGACGGGTGTCACTTTCCTTCGTCTGGTAACTAAAGCAGACAAGCACAGATGGTGCAGTTCCTGCAGGCGCATATTCATAATTGAAACACGCAGACTTTACTCTCTTATTACATTATGTTAGCTGAAGATAAACAACATATTTCTACACTAAAGGTTTTTTTTTTTTTTTCTTCCTTTCTTGCCAGGAATAATAATCTCGTCAACTAACAGGTTTTGACAGAATGAGGTTTCACTCATATTAGCATCAAGTGTGACAAGCGTGAAGTTAAGATTCTCGGTACAATAAAGCGCCGACGCGTTGACGGGGCTGCACCATCGGTGTGCCTTCCCCTGGTCTTCTCACTGCAGGAATTTATCATGACAGCTTATGCTAACAAGGCGCAGCTTTTCTTTTGGCCCACTTCTTCACTCATAAGAAAGTGAGGGTTTTTTTGTTAATATTGAGTGTGTGTGTTTTTTTTTTTGGTGGTGGTGTCTGTGTACGAGTGTGTTTATTTGCACTTTGTGTGTGCAAGTCGGTTATGAGATGCAAAATCAGCCTATCTTTCCCAAGCTACGGTATTTGTCTTATTTATATGTAAATTTAGGTATATCAGTGTGGGTTTGACTCAGCATTTGGGATTTGCGAGCGCGGTGGTGTGTGTGTGTGTGTGTGTGCGTGCATGGCCGTCCTTCAGCTAGCTGTTTTCCGTGAGATAATTAGCCTCTCCAAACTGCGGGGAGGTAAGGACATACAGGCCTCTAAGATTCGCTAATGATGACTTTAATAGCCACGGCGCTGCCAAACGCCGAGCATGTGTGTGAATGTGTGACGGCGCAGACATGAGGAAACATCTGAATTACATCTACATTTTGTCGCACACACACATTTGTACACAAAGAACAACCTCGGGGGCATTCAACCCTGTTGTGAATGCATTACCCCCTCTGACAACCTCCGGGCACATAACCCCCGGGCCAGTGTTAAACACACGTGTTGCTATTAAGGTGCGAGTCCTGGGAAGGATTATGAATATGACATGCTTTGCAAGGCAGTGAGATGTCCCTTATGCCTAATTACGACACGGCAACAGTAGAAGGGTTGCTCACAGCAAGGTGTGTGGGGAGTGGAAGGGTACAAACAGTACAGAAACTTCGAGTCTTCAGGTGCTAATTACTGAGATTGTGCGGTTGTTTTTCAGCTGCTCCCATCCCAGAGGCTCGGCTCACGTGGCCAGCTATGGCGAGTTTTCGAGATTTTGACACACATTTTTTGGAGGACCAAGGGAAAATATTACAATGTGTTTGCTAATGATGTTATCCCAAAAACCGTGGTTCATGACCTTTCACACCTATGACCCCTCGTAAGAAGTAATTTACCTGGAATTTTGAGCAGTTCAGCTGAAAGTTGGATTCCTCACATGAACCGTTTTGTGTTTACATATTTGTTTGTACATGTAAGTGTTTTTTTTCTTATGTCCTACTCTTGTCACGTGATATTTGCCTTTTCATGTGTAAAAATCACAATTTCAATTACAAGTGATTGATATTTTGGTTCAAAATTTCCACATAAGATATATTTACATTTACACAAGGGGAATTAAATCGTCCATGTGCGATTGCTTTGTTCAGTGTTCTCCACTGGTAGAACTTGGTAATCATGTTGTTATCCTTAAGATCTAACTTGTGCTCCTGTCCCAGTCAAAAGGTTGGAAACCAATCTGCTAAAAACAATAATCAGATCCAAAGTAGGTGATTAAAATGTCTCAGAAAATCTAGTTTAAAAAAAGCATCAATATTACAAAAAACTGGTGTTTAATAATTGTTTATCTCAAAATTTCTGAGCTGTCCTTGATGCAAGAGGAAATCTGGATGTGAAGGGACAGAAAGTTTGGGTCAAAATCAGTTTAAACTTGTTCTAATTGTTGTGTCTGTCAGTATCTTCTCATATATTTTGTCTGTGTGACATGTTGTTGAAACAAATGGCAATAATCTTTATGGCCACAATATATCAATTCTGAGGATTACAGGGTGACAGATCTATCTACTCTAGAAACTAAACTAAAGTTCTGTGAGTTTGGCCACAGGACACAAGTTCATGCCGACTGACCCACTGATGTATCTGTGCTTTTTATTCAAATGGGAGGAAAGCACCAACAAAATCATGTAAATATCTGAGTTACAGGGCCCTGTTTGGACGGTCTATAGCGCTGGGTTGAAAGCGCAAGGCGCTAGTGCGCTGAGGGCATGTCCAAATCCATTTAGCTAATTAAACGGCGGATAATTTGGGGCGCAGAGTGCTGTGTGCGGCACACGGGGGCTGTAATTAGACTCTGAATTAGTCATGGGTGTGTTTTGGGCGGAACATAAATTAAACCAATCAGAGTTTCATCTCCCGTTCCCTTCAGGAGCCAGGTGTCCTCGGAGCTATTTGACATATTCAACAGTGGCGCCCTTCTTCAGTGAGGGGCAGGGATGTGGTCCTCGGCTGCTGGACCCTCCGCCCCGACCATTTCACAATCACCTGTCACATCAACGGCTCTGTTTGACTGCATGAGGAAACATACACTGATATTTAACTGTGTGTGTGCGCAGATCTCTTTGCATCGAGCATGAGACAGGGTCCGTGACCCTCAAGATCTTTTAATTTCAGCAGCATTTCTCAGTTAAGTTTTGTAGCCTGCGCACAGGCGTCAGAGAGGTTTTCTAAGGTTGTGATAACTCATTATCTGCCCACCAGACTGCTCCTCTCAGGAAGACCGGGAGTACTTGACACCAATTACGATGACGATTTTCTTTTTTTTCCATTAACATCTCGGAGGAATCCGTACTTTGTTAAAACCGATAGAAAAACACAAAATGGACTAATCACATTTATGGCTCCCGTGAAAAACGCTGAGAACACTTCACAGCTCAGTACAAATTGATCGTTAGGCAGAGGTCAGCCCCACGGTATCGCAGATTAATTTGTGTTCCATTTAAAGCTGACCTGAGCGGAACGAGTCTCAAGGAGTTTTAGGTGAATTCATCTGAGCTTTTCGCACTCTGCTGACAAGTGACTAAAGCCTCCACGTGCGACAGAGCACAATATCTCAGAGGACAGAAAGACGCGGCGTGATTCAGAACTGGCAAATCGGTTATATTTGTGCTCTGACTCAGGAAAAAGGCAGTCATTAATGTCAGCTCTCCGTCGCCGCGGCGTCTCACAAAGTCACCAAGAGCGGAGGGTGATGGGTGTATTCAAAGTTTTTTTTTTTCCATTTGTGAGTGCAGGGGCAGTCTGACAAAATATTCTCGAACACTGGAGTCTGTAACAGAGACAGAAGGACTGACAGGAAGAAGGGCAGAGCCAGACAACAGGGGCGAGCTGAGCTGCAGCCAGTCAGGATGAAAAAAATAAAAAAATAAATGAATGAAAGAAAAAAAAGTGGGAAGTAGGGCAGCAGCCACTGGCAAGCGGAGGGAGCAGGGGAGAATAGGGGATAGAGTGAAGTTTAAACTCATCCCGTGTCACTCCTGATCCTCTCCCCTGTCCTCTTTAGCTGCTAATTTTCTTGACTGCTTCCCTTCTCCGCTGTTGACGTGTCATGTGTAATTTGAGCACAGCCTTAGGCGGAGATTCGTCTTCGTCCCTGTTATGTAGCTTCCCTCTAAATCGGAGCGAGCGGGCGGGGGAGCGGCGCGGTGAAAGGCCGGCCTCATCCCTTTGAGAGTTTGCCAGCGAAAGGACAGGCCATTTAAAAGTGTCCCCGAAATCAACTTCCCCTCCAGCGTCGGCCTGTCTGCGCCGACCGAACTGGGTCTGCGTCGCGGCGGGAGCGCTGAGCTGCGATGATAGAAAGTAATAGTGTGACATAACAGGATGCCCGGGTACTTAAAAGCGATATAGAATGTGAGCAACAGCATGGAAATAGTTGCACAAATCCATCAGCCTTTTTTCCCCTTGCCTACATAAAGTCACACACACTCACTAACAGCACAGCAAACAACACAGAGTGAATAGAGGTTACACTCTACTGATTCAAAACTTTCACCGAGGCTTCAGAACCCCTGCCGCTATAATACCTGGTTTACCATGGATACAGTATGTGCCTGTGAGCGTCCATAAGCCGGACAAGATGATAGATGTCTGCGCGCGGCTCCATTGTGTGCCGAGGTGAGGGGGTTGAGCTGTAAAGACGGCGAGGAGACGAGATGCGTGGCGCGCAGCGGACAGAGGTAGTCGTCTGAGAGGCTTTCCTCTCCTTCAGACAGAAGCCGCTTTCCAGAGAGCCAACAAGTGTGACAAATAGCTTTTATCAGCTGACCTCTTTAAACTAGTCTATCGGCGCTTGCGGAGGCGGAGGTGGAGGTGGAGGTGGAGGACGGTGTTGTGCTGTGTCTCCGCACGCATGGATGCTTCTCAGAGCAGCCCGGGACCGAGCTGTGGCCAAGTGGAAGGCAGGAGGACAAAGAGTTGGAAGACATGATGTCAGCGCAATCTGATTTATATTTAAAGAGCTGGTCCACACACGTATACAGGCACACAAGGGTTTATGCAGAATACAACCGAATTAAAGCCATTAAATGGCATCTCCCTTGCTTTCCACACTGGTCCAATACCATGTTGAGTGTGAGTGTTGGACCAGGATTGGCTTCCAAGCTATTTCTGATTCTCATCGTTCTACACAAGCTCAAGCATTCAACTCTAGAAACAAAAAGAACAACACATCTTTGATTGAAGGGAGAGTTTAACTTTGAAGCAAGAGATGAAGAGTTCTTTTTTATTCAAGAGCTTTGTGTTAAAATAAGAACTTATAAGGCATATGTGCCAGAGCTGCTTTTAGACAAATCAAAAGAACTTCACTCGAGTTTTAACCTTTTGTCAAGAGCTGCTGAGTGGACCTCCAGATTGTCTTTCGTCGGACCAGCGATGGAACGTCAAGTGGAAGGCAGGAGGACAAAGAGTTGGAAGACATGATGTCAGCGCAATCTGATTTATATTTAAAGAGCTGGTCCACACACGTATACAGGCACACAGGGTTTATGCAGAATACAACCGAATTAAAGCCGTTAAATGGCATCTCCCTTGCTCTCCACACTGGTCCAATACCATGTTGAGTGTTGGACCAGGATCGGCTTCCAAGCTATTTCTGATTCTCATCGTTCTACACAAGCTCAGACGTTCAACTCTAGAAACAAAAAGAACAACACATCTTTGATTGAAGGGAGAGTTTAACTTTGAAGCAAGAGATGAAGAGTTCTTTTTTATTCAAGAGCTTTGTGTTAAAATAAGAATTTATAAGGCATCTGTGCCAGAGCTGCTTTTAGACAAATCAAAAGAACTTGATTCGAGCATTAACCTTTTGTCAAGAGCTGCTGAGTGGACCTCCAGATTGTCTTTCGCCGGACCAGCGATGGAACGTCTTCGACACACAGTGGTCGTGGTTGGCAGCTGGTCGGGCCTCCGCTGGAACAAGCTGTTCATGCCAACTTAAGCCCCAAACACCCACTGCTAGTCAGCGCTCCTTCTATCCCCGGTTGCCCTTGCTTTAGTTTGCACACATGCCATAGACGGTGCTACGGAGCCAACTGCTCGTCTTCCTCCTAACAGTTTAAACGATCATACTTTCTAAACCACCACTGCCTTTCTGGCACCTGGTTATAGACTGGGCTTAAGCTGTTGTCTAAATGAATGATGAATATTACAATAAGTACTTGTACTTGTGCATAATTCAGCCAGAGCATTTGGATATGAATTATGTACAATCTTGTTAAGTAATTGTCTGTTCCCTGGTCCTGAGTGGTATTTCCTTTTCAGCGACTTTGTGCGAGCAAGCCAGGCCGTTATACAAAGCATGAAGACGAACAAAGAAATCCCATTCTTTGCAAAGGTCGTGTCAATTGTGCTTATACGTACAGTACAATATGTACTGTGCATGCACTCGTGTGTTCTGTCAGACTTTCAGAGCAGAGCCCCTGTCGGTGTTGCTGCCGTCCGTCTTACTCACTTGTGGGACTTCTTGCCCTCCGTGCCCCCGGGCCCGGAGCCGCAGTCGTGAGCCTGAATGATGAAGGTGTATTCCTTCTGCAGCTCGCAGTCCACCAGGCCACGGGCCCTCAGCTGACCCTCGCCAGACGTACCGTTCAGCACCACCGCTTCGAACGGCGCCTCCAGCCCATGGATGTTGAACGCACAGATCTCCCCTAGAGACCGGGAAGAAGGCAGGGAGAGAGGGGAGGAGAGGGGAGAGGACGTCGGTGTTAATCACAGTCAGTCAGGTCGAATACAAGTGGCGAATAAGTGTGTGTGAGTGTGTGTGTTAACTGACAGTAGGTCTGCTTGCAGTCTACTTTAAGGACAATGTCTTAAAGAATGTGTATATATCATTTATAACCTGATTTATTAACGTGTTTCCCAACAAACATGGTGAGAATGTATTTTTCATGGCTGTGGAGAGTATTTTCTGATTTACAAAAAAATTCAGATAATAAGAAAATAAATTAAAAAGATAAAGAGACGTCAATTTTTTCCTCTGTAAAAAAAAAAAATGACCTTGACGTGTCAACAAACTGAAACAGGAATTCAGTTCAGACTTCTTTTCTCGCAATTCATGCGAGCGAGTGCATTCCAAACTAGATAATGCCTCATTTGCATATTTAAACACAACATTCGAGAAACTCACAATACAAAAGTTAATTGTCTTGATGTTTTTCCTCAGCAGGGGAAGTTTCATGGTTACATCTATTGATAAAAAGAATACATAATTTAGTAAAGAAAAACCTTTTAACCTGCAGTGTGATCCATTAAGGCAGCTTTTATAAGTGTTTGTTAGGCTGTGTGTGCGTGTTGGTAACTTGCTCGGGGAATATATTGAATTAATGACTGCCCTCACCCTTTAATCAGCAAACTGCCTTGTGTTTGTGTTAATCTTTTTTTTAATGGAGGATCTCAGACCTTTTGGCTGATGCCTCCCATAGTGTCTAACTTCTTTTAAACATTCGTGCAGTGTTCAGGTGCATGTAATACAGAGGCACTGGTTTGCTTGCACATGATTTCTTTGTAATCTCCTCTTGATTTCAGTGACATTACTTGATTTTTTTCTATGTATGTCTTTAAAAGACTGTGTCAATGAGGGAGACGCTCTCCTGCATGCAAGCATACGAAAGATACAGCAACTGTCCAAACTCCAAAAAGCGAAAAGCTTGTTCCTCAACACCTCCTCTCTTAGTAATGTTCCCTGGCAGTCCTGGAAGTTGAACTAACAACTTTAAGTTGTAAAGATCTATCACCTCTGGAATACTGCTTAGTCAAGGGAAGCTTCAGAACTGATTCCATTCACAGGCTTATACATGCTGCAGGGGAGCTGGGCTGGCATAAACCTGCCTCCACAGGGTTTTCCTCCTGTTCAGTCACCTTGGGTAATTTTTTACTCCTACATAAGATTTCCGTATGTAACAACTCGATCTCATCAATCTGCGTACAACATGACTTTACAGTTTTGCGAGCAGTACGTAAGTCAAAGTTCAATTTTGCGCGCAGGCGATTTGCCAACCCATTAACTTCTGAGAGCAGATCCATCGTCCTCGCGGTAACAAAGATAAATGTGTGGCTAACGTTGTGAAGCAGTTGCAGTTTGGTTAGGTTTAGGCCCCAAAACTACTTCGATTTAGGAAAAGATTATAGCACGTAGACATTAAGTTTAAACAAGTTAATGTTAACTTTTTGCTTTCACATGGGATACCAAAACCAGTCAGTTGGTGACAGTTCTGTCTTTATTTGACACGTCCGTCAACCCCACTGCTTAGACTTTGTTGCTCTTTATACTACATCACCTGTCAGATGGCGGCAATTGTTCTCCACAGACATCCTGTTCTCGCTCCCAACATGTCCAGTACAGCTGCCTGGTCTGTGTCCTTATGCCCCTCAGTTTTACACTTTAATCACCCCACTAGCATCACATCTTGAAGTAATGTGACATGATTTAAGTCAATCTTGTCATTTTAACCCAAAGTATGATATTTTCCTAAACCTTACAAATAGATTTTGTGCGTAAAACCTAATCAAACATTCAGCGAGCTTTATTTTGAAAGTCTAAACAGATGTCGCGTGTATATAATAACTTGACGGCAGAGCCCTTTATGTACAAAACTGACACTAGAGGAGTAAGCAGTGCATCACAGTACGAGGTTAATGACTGAGTTAGTATATTTGACGAGTCAGGGGTTAATGGGAAAAGATTAGCGAATCTGCATGCAAAGTTGGACTGACGTCTGTCTTGGACACAATTACAAAGTCTAAAGTCTAAAGTCCTGTTATGTATCTGCAGATTGAGAGATCGGGCTGGTGTGTATTATTGGAAAAAAAAGGCCCGATTTAGGCAGAAGACAGCAGCAGAAACTTACACTGGAGGTTTATGGATAGATCAACTTCCCACTAATGCACCCTCAGTGTAATTGCTCTTGTGATGTGGAACCAAGGACATTCCTGCTGCCCCCCCCTCCACCCTCCCAATATGTAGACATTCTCTGTAGCTCGCCGAAAAACAACATACAGCACAATTGAGTTACACGAGGCGCAAATAAAACTACGACGCCTCAAAGTCACCCTCGTGGAGAGATATAGAGGAGGAAAATCCATTTAAATCCACAGTGAGCAGCCGACAAGAGCAAAACAAAAGAGCCAAGAGGCGGCTGACATTTATTAGCAGGATGTATGAAGAAGCGGCCCATTTGTGGAGCAGGCGAGGGAAGTTTTTTCCTTCTTTCTTTCTTTCTATTTTTTTTTTCTTGGCGACTTGATGTCCCCTCATGCTTCCACCGGTGGGATTTCAGGAAATCACTTAACGCGCCCTGCTCACACTCTGACCTGCGACAGCTAATTGCACTGATATCACTTAAACTAACAGCGAAGACTAAATTGGATTCCCGAACAGCTTTGTGTGCGCGTTGCTCCTGGCAAGTTCCGATAAGAGCAACTTTATTTTCTCCCACCTTCCCCTTTCTCTCCCCTTTCATCCTGTTTCCTGTCATAATCCCCCTCCACCCCGCCCTCGCCCTCCTTTTCCTGTTGGGGCAGGGGCTCCGAGACGACAATTTTGCCCACAGAGGCGCTGTGGGCGAAATGATAAAGAAAGAGCGGAAAAAAGGCAAAAGGAGAACAGAATGTGAGAGAATAGGGAGGGGGTTGTCGACGCTGTCTGCTCGCTCTAAAGACTCCCCCCGTCTGCATTGCCTGAACAATGACTTATCAGAGTTAAATGGGCCCCCACAATATGGAGAAGCATGGCCTGCCGGGGAGAGCGAGAGCCTAAAATGGCATTGAGCAAACGGTGTGCGACGGGGAGTGACAGAAGATGCAACAGTCTTGATGTGCTGCTTCTCTCAATGGTGCACCACCGTACAAAACAGGCAAATGGAAAATCCATCACCGCTGGAGCGAGAAATAAATCCAATATACACAGGCAAGTGCAGAAGCTTCCCATCAGGGAGAATATGCTGAGGATATGCTGATGGCACACGCCCACAGCTGAGGCCGGGTGGCCCGACATGCTCCTCCTGATTTAATTGTAGCCGGTGGGGGAGAGCGCGGGGGAGACGGGTCAAGGTGACCGCGGGAGGAGGACCGCCCTCTTTTAAGACTCAAACGAACACTCAAACAGTTCCGGGGGACACCAGACCTGTCGCTTTTTTTTTTTTCATACATTCGCCTATCACTTCACTCCAGACCTGATTGAAGTGTTCCGCCACCCGCTGAGAGGCAGAGACGGCTGGCGGTGGTGGAGGGAGGGAGGGACGGGGGGTGGGAGCGCCGGGGCCCCGGCGGCAGCGGAGGAGCAGATGTTGGGCGGCTGGCACTTGGCAGAGAGCTCGCAAACGCTAATTACTGCGCTAAACTGTTAGCTAAATATGTGTCTCCGCGTCACATTAGGCTTTTAAGAGGTAGATTTATGGTCAGAAGGAGCTCCGTCTTCTTGAAGGGGTGCCGTTTAAAACTAATGGATGCAAACTAATGGATATGGATGCCGCAGTGCCATTTCTTTATTAGTCTGTTTGCTGGGTTATCATCAGTGTTTGGTAATTTGGCATAATGAATTGTTTTTATGATCTGCGGCACTCCGTATAGGATGTCTGAAAACGTGTTTAATCTCCACACTCGCGCAGTAAAACTTTGATACGAACTTGCTTGACTTTTTAGACACCCTCTATTTGTCTCATTCTTTCCTCTGCCTTATTCTCTGCCGCTGTGATTGCTAACTCTCCCTTTGGGCATCATTACATTTTCATTTAATCAAGTCCAAATTAATGACTGTCTATTAGTCAGCGGGATTGTGTGCTCAGGACCTAAGCTGCTGTCCTGTTGGGTGTCAGAAGTCGGGCAGCGCTCGACACCTCAAGGGAATCTGGCGCCCGTCCACAGCGGACTATCTTTGAGGACACAGAGCTCATTATCAGTGAAGGCAGAGGCGCTTTACTGGCAATGGAGGCCCGTGTTTGCAGAGCTGGAGGAGTGTGACAAAGTATCAGGGGCCACAGCGCCTCGGGGCCCCGAGTTATTATCAAAGCTGACAGAGCATCGCTGATGAGCCGCCTGCATCCGAATATACACACAAGCTGCTTTTGCTGAAAAGGCGCTCTCGCCACATAAGTGCATAGATATGCATGGCAGCTGTTTACTGAGCATTTGAGGGAGAAGCGAGAGGGGAGATATCAGGCAGGAAACAGTCGCACTGCTGAGAGGAAGAGGAGGCAGAGGCAGATATGAGGGGAGATGAAAGGAAGGATGGGACGATGGCCACCGCCTTAGGGCAGCTCCGATCTCCCTACTGGAGAGTGACCAAAGCACAGGCACGAACACACACACACACACACACTCGCATTTTACTCAAACTGTGCCAGTCGGCAGCTTTAATCAGAGCTGACATGCCTTTCATCCTCCCACTGTTGGAACACACAACACACAGACAGCAAGTAAATCAGATTACTGGATATCACACTGCTACTGAACACATTCTGGACCAGGCGTCGGTTTTGCTGGCGCCGTCATATTTGCACCCACATTATCTTAATATTTTCACTTGCCATTTTTTGGCAAATCAACCCTGTTTGCACAAAAAGTTGCTGCCTACTATGCGGTTTACACAGTTGTCGTGATTTCAGCTGTTTTTCCAATTTGGATTTGGCACGAAATTATCTCTTGTATTCGTCACCCACATAACCCCGCTAATTCCCCCCCCTCCCCCTCGTTTTAGTCAGAAAAACACAATCGCGCCACCACGAGCACTCGGGGATACATGGATACACACCGGCTCCCCGCACACCCGCAAACCCTCTCAGCTGCAGTGCAGAGATAGACTGTCGGCCTCATAACTCTGCAGAGGGCCGAAATTGAAAATGCTGTAATTATGCTCTTCATGAAATTAGCCAGCCGCGGAAAAAAAAACACAATTGAGAAGCTGTCCATTCCGGAGATAAGGATTAATACTAATCAAGCCTGCATGTTCTGACTGGAGTGCATGAAACCTGAAGTGGTGTTTGTGTACCAGTGCGTGTGTGTGTGTGTGTGTGCGTGTGTGTCGGCTGGGGGATTTTTAATTAAAGACACACTTTCTTAACAGGGGTTTAGAGCGGGGAAGGGAGCGTGTTGTTGTGTGTGACTGTCGCATGGGGGGAGTGGATGTGTGGCTGCCCCCCCCTCCACCTCCACCAGTCTCCTTGCTGTTGATTACATTAGCTCCCTCTGCCTTCTAACAGAGTGAACACCCTCTGTGTGCGTATGTGAGTGGTGTCAGAGTCGAGGGTGGCGGACTGATCCTGTCAATCAAACTCTCATTTCAAGAAAGCATTAGGTGGGCTCAGGGGTGCTGCTAGAAATTATTGGCTTCCTGCAAACAGCTCACGGGGGGCTTAAAACAGTAATTTTTCCACAATCCATAGCGTGTATTGGATCATTCGTTGCTTGTCCCCCTAATTTGTTGCGCTGTTTGGGCTCTTTTTTTATGTCTGTTTCCTTTTAACTCTTTGAAAACGGACGGACCTCCTCAGCTGGCCACAGGAGATCAGCGTTTGCTGGACCCTGTTTAAATTGATCCAAAATAAAAACCAAAATTGCTAGAGCATTCAATCTGGGCAGCTGTGGCTCCGGAGGCGGACAAGACGCCCACCAATTGGAAATTTGGTGGTTCAATTCCTTGCCCCTGCAGTCAACATGTCAAGTGTCCTTGGGCAAGATACTGAACCCCAAATTTCTCCCGGTGGCTCTTCCATCCTTTTATGCTTGCACATGATGAGCAGATGGCACCTTGCATGGTAGCCTCTGTCACCAGTGTGTGAATGGGTGAATGCTGACTTGTGTTGTAAAGCACTTTGAGTGGTTGCTTAGACTAGAAAGGTACATTACCCACAATGCAACTTAGCATCTGAGTGACATCAGTGAAAGCAGATTGCAGCTTCCTCTGGAGCCACAAAAGGCTTTAGACTACTGTCTACCAAGCAACCTTTGGTTGGGAACCTCTGTCTACAGCTCCACATTGTGCCGTATTTGCTAAGCCATGCCAGCTGTTGGGCGATTCAATCAAATTTGAAGGATTTTATGAAGTCCTTCTCATAACTAAGCCCATTCCAAATATTCAGTTGTACTCAGAAGTACAGTCACATTGCAAAAGTTGGACACTTAAGCCGATGTTTCACTGCGACTGTCCTAATATTGGTGTAGTTCCAAAAAGCCATTAGTGTTTCTTTGTTAGGTTTTCTGTCATGATTTTTTTTCCCAAGCAGAGATAACCCAGGTGACATCACCAGGGGTAATTTTCTCAGGTGTCAGGGACTACTACCCAGAGGCTGAATGGTACTGCCTTTGACAAAACTGATCTTGGTTCCCCCCTTAACAAAAGAAAGCAATAGTCTGCCATGCAGATTATTTCTCTTGTTTCCACACTTGCTTTTCTTCAGAAAGTGTGTAAAATGTTGGTAACAGTGGGAAACATCATAACTCGAGTAACTGTGACGCAGAGGAACAATGCTGGCGGCGGCTTTTAGACTGAATCAACATGCCCATGCCTGTAAATCTCCTCTCTCCAGGCGTTTCGCTGGACAGCAGTCCTGCAAACATCAATGCTATTTTGTCTTAGCAGCTTGAAAGGCCTGTTAGCTCTGCCAACTGCGCGCCACGCCGCACACCCACCTCCCCCTATATGTCAATAAAGTTAATCACAAACCCCAGCGGGCGATGTGTCAATTACTTCAGCCTCGACTTGGAGCAGAGCCAACGCAGTGCTGTGCAAGCATCGAACTATCAATAACAAACTGGCATTCAATGCAGCACCAGCTAGAACATTACAATAAACGCTAACACCTCATTTAATCAGTCGGCTACTTGATGGTTATGTCTACCCAGAAACAATTGACTCGAGCTTTTCAGCCGGTGACGACCAGAAAGAATCAAATTTCACAACGCTGACATATGGACTGTGTGTATCTGTGCCAAAACGGCTGACTTTCAATTTCTTGTTAGTTTCAGAACATGTAGGACAAGACTGACATTTTAGACTGTGTCCATAAAGGGTTCTTTGTGAGGAAATTACATAAGGCGACACAAGGACTGAATTATGTTCACATTTGAACACAGTCACAGCTTATTCTCACTATTTATAGCCTTCTTTGTGGAGTCTTCATAGCCCTCTGTCAGATATTTCTATGTAATTTCTAATACCATAAGGCCACATTGTTGCTGTCTGTCACCACTGAAAAGTCCACTGCGCACAATGACTGGATTTAGGCCATTTACAGTAAATCTAATCCTGGATTACATATTTTTCCCTTCATTATTTTGCACATTGTTGCTGGATTACATTTAGATTTAGTACAATTATACTTTCAGTCTGATCCTGATAGCTCTCTCCCATAGCACTCCAAAAATACAAGCACACTGACACAACTCTTTCCTCTTTGTCACACACAGAACTAAATTGAAGATATGACAATTTCTTTGTTTTGGCTTCCAAATAAGATCAGGGAAAGAAACAAACCAAGAGGGGAAAAGAACTGTTAAACATTAATAAAACACGGTCAAAGCAATTGCATAAAACGCAGCGAGGAATCAATAGTTTCTATTTTCCAATTCTGTTCATGGAAATGGCCTCAGGGGAGAGCATGTGTCCTTGTCTGAGCAAGGCCAGTTAGAGTTCAATGTGTTTAAATATCCGTATCAGAGTTTATGACCCCCATTAATGCCCCTGAGGATGCTTTCCGCCAGCTGAGCTGCACGATGAAAGAAAGACCAGCGCCTCGCTGACACTCTCTTTGACCATGGATAAGGTTCATTAGATCTTAGGTCAACAGAGCAGAACAAATAAAACAGCAACTGCACAGCCGGATATACAGATTTTGTGTATTGATGTATTTGATTGAGAGGTTTTTTCTTTTGAAGAAATACAACCTAGTCCATATTCCTTCGGTTGAAAAAGAAATGAAAAAAGACCTGGTGACACTGTATAGAACAGTAATTACAGCACATCCAGTCATCTTTATTTGTTTGGCCCAATATCACGTAGAGTTTTTCAATGGGCTTTACTGGCCCACAACTTCATGAATGTCATAGCTACGTTATATAATCCAGTGATGCTCATATTATGGATTATGAGAAGCCTGTGAGATATACTGTGGTTATTGCTTCATATTGATTTTCTTTTAACAAGCATTAGTTGATAAGTAATAAGGCCCTTATACATTTTTATAAGATGCTTATTAAAATTATTATGTGTTAATAAGAAAGATAGTGTTTATGATGCTGCCATTAACAACTGGTAGCATCATAAACAACACTTTTGTTGGATTATAGATGTTGGATTATAAAACAATTATAAGATCTTATAAGACACTTGTCAACAGTTTGCAGAATGTTAGGATCGTTTGTAAAACCCTTCTGATTGTCTATATGAGTTTCTTGTTTATAATTGTTTATATTTGTTCATAATAGCATTACAAACACATTTATCGAGTATAACTAACGTACCTATGTACGACATTTTTGTCAACAATATGGCACTCATCTAACCAGTACTACCTGTACTATGACAGTTTGGGTAACAATAAGTACACTGTTTAAATTAGGGGATGTTAGCTCACTATTTTAGCCACTGCTGTTTGCCACTGTTGCTCTGACATGAATCTCCAACAATCTCACCATTACCACCGACATACATCTTCGCACCACATGTCCGTAACTTAGCTTTGTTCAGCCTCACGTGCATAAAACAACGTTGGTCTTCTTCTAACTGAGCTGGTTTAATAAGAAAATAATAAACGGGACATGGAGACATAATGTTAGTGCACTGAGCAGCAACATATTTCTTTTCATTTCCTCTCTCCCCACATAACACAAACAACAACAACTCTTGCCCTACGGCAACACTGAGAGGACACTCCACTTTATTGTACTCTCTGGTGAG
Source organism: Lagodon rhomboides (assembly GCA_039737535.1). Lineage (NCBI taxonomy): Eukaryota > Metazoa > Chordata > Actinopteri > Spariformes > Sparidae > Lagodon > Lagodon rhomboides. The sequence continues at coordinate 26,315,725 of CM077787.1, read as the reverse complement.
GTGTTACAATGCTCAGGTATTAGTAGTCGATGGTTGATAGCCATCGGCGATGGATGATGGCATCGTTCATCGGCCCAACCCTAGTTGTCACAGTTACAATGATAAGCACTTGGTTAAAAGTACCTAATGGGACTTTGCACTGTTTACGAAACCGTCTTTATTTAATACTGATGGTCTTTCAGACCAACATAAGAATAAGAGATGATAAGCTAACAGTGAAGAAGATATCTGTATCGTTATTTTAGTTATTCTTAATGCCACCTGGTCGGATGTCAACATATCCAGGTCTTACAAGTCTTACAATTGAAAACATTGAAATTATGGCAAAGTGCTGAGGATGATTGACAGGTCAATGAGAAAAAGAAGCCGCTCTGTCTGGTTGTACGGAAAAAAACAAAACAGAAGATATTAATCTGGGCACCACATTTTTAACCCCCTTTGAGAAACAACCTTTTATGATAAAGACAATGAGGGCAACTGAATCTCTTCAGTTGAAGATGAAGACTCAGTCAGATGGTATCAAAGGTTTGTGTTCACAGCATGAAAAAGACCTCACCCAGAGAATGGCCAGTCCGAGGATTAGTAGGCATAGTAATAAATCCATTCATTTTAAAAAGATCCCTAAACGCTCCACATAATATTTTGCATTTCCATTCTTACCACGAGGCATCACCCACTGCCCTCCGCAGGGCCCACTGGAAAATTAAAACAGTCGCAGTTCCAGATCTCTGAGATGAAATAATTATCCCTGCTCCACATTATGGAGTGCCACACTGCCCAAACACGAGCTGAAATCCTGCCATTAAGCTATCGATCATCTCATCGCATGCCGGTGGCTCCGGCAGCCGAGCCCAGCTGTTCACCATCATCACCACTGAGTGCTGCAGGCTCGGCTCCAACCACACAATGGATATGGCTCCACTCAGCCTGCTCCTCTCTGCTCATGATTCCACAAAACCTGGACCGAGGCCAACACAAAGGCATCAGGCTTTGTTTTTTTGCATTCAGAGCTGAAATCAGAGGCGAAGATGAATGCTGAGTTGTTTTGATTTTTGTAAATGCTACAGAAAATGGGGTTAGCAGAGAATACTTTACAATTACCAAATAAACAACCATTACACAACCATAGAGGCATCGTGTCTCCACTGACCAAAGCACATAATGTTTACTAATCTTGTTTTTGCTCTATTATATTAGGTGGTTTAGAAAAGAGAAACGGGATCACGATATTGATGCTGCCTCAACACAACACCCGTATCTCTGGTCTATTTTATACGTAAATTGCTATCAGTTACATCACCCTGTTTAAGAGCTCCTGCAGCCACAGTGTCTATGAGACAGGAACCTATCCTTTATAGTGGAGTCTGTGGTAATGAGTGCATTAGGCTGATGGCGCAGGGAGAGTGCGGGATGGATGAGCTCGCCGTGGAGCGGCTGCTGCGATCGTGGAAGACGGTGGCCTCAGGTGACACTTCTGCTACTGCTGCTGGCAGTGTTTACCTTCAGGGGGGAGGATGGGAGGAGAGGAAGTAGGGGACAGGGAGGGGGGAGAGAATACAGTGAGACAAGGCGTGTACAGTATGTCTGAGAATAGCCGCAGAGAAAATATTGTACCGTCGTCTGTGGGACGTCCCTTAAGAGGACTCGCGGAAGATTATTCTGTTCTCATTCCTGACAGAACTTCAGATGGAGAAGGCTTTGCATTCATGGCAGCAAGTTGAAACAGAGAGACAGCTGTGATGGATGACATATCCTGATGGCAGCTACAGTAGAGAGATGATTTCTGCCTCACAAAGACTTACAATGTCAACACCTTCTTTAACAGCCAAATTGGCTCCTTGTCAGCTACAATGGAATCAGACAGATTCAGCTGTGGCTTTTGAGTAGTCTTGGTTGCACACATGGATGTGTTAACAAAATCTCCTATCTCCTACCACCAGCCAATGTTGGTTTCTTTAAACCAGGACCATGATCGGTCACGAAATTAACCCAGTGGTTATTATTGTAACCGATGTAATTTCAGTATTTCATTATATTTTTTACTTAACTCCACCTTGTAAATATCTACATCATTCAAACTTCAAACTGCAGGTTTGTATCAAAAAACATTCAAGCCCAATCAAAAGATGATGATGTCATCAGGGCTATTATCTCAGACTTGATCAGAATGATCCTAATTTGTGAAATCTGCTGTGCACCCTTTTATATGCTCTTGTTGTCAAATTGGCCTCAAGCCAAGGCATTTAATGATCTTCTTCCAGGCCCATACTGACATTTTAGGTTAATCTAAAATTGAGTTCTCAGCGAATGTTTCATCTAGTAAAATCTTCAGATGCTTTCCCACTGCATTACAGTTAAAGTCAAAGACATTTTTATTTCTCCAAACACAGAACAAAAATGCTTCGAGGCAGATTTTTTTCCCAAACTCTCATTGGAGAGAAGTTTGCTTTACGGCAAGTTGTGAAAAATGACTTGACTTTTTCCACCCCGGTCTTCTGGCACCAGTGGGCCACCATCGCTCACTGATACTGTTCAAATTGGGCCAGGGACCTGGGAGTGTGAAGGTAGGGCAGCCTCAGCCAAAAATGTGTGTGTGTGTGGGTGGAAGCGTTGGAGCAGGTGAGAACGAAAAGGTAAGAGATTACAGGAGCAACAATACACATCACAAAAAATGCCCCATAGACTCCATTTCTCTCCATCTACACTTGTTTTTTCCACTGCTGTGTGTGTCTGTGTGTGTGTGTGTGTGTGTGTGTGCTGTAGAGAGAAGGAGGGAGCGATCAAGGTGGAAACATTGATAACAGCTCGGCTGATTTGGCCTCTCACTGTTCCTACACCTGTCTCCTCTTCTGAGTAAAAATGTAGGGGTATATATGTGTGTGTGGTTGTGTGTGTCTGCGCTCTCTATTCTCCAGTTTGTGTTGTCACTGCATTCCTGCCTTCCACCCCCTGAAAACCTGCACTTGCCGAACACACTGCGTGATTGGCCGGCCGGTATGAGCGTGAGAACAGCTCTATCCCTGCTATCATTATTCCTCTCATTCGCTCTCTCATTTATTCCTGTCGTTCGCCCGCCGTCATTTCTCAAATTCAGCTTCTTATTAAGTGACTGTCATCCATGCCATTTGTCCACGGTGCTGCGTTTTCTCCATTCCTTCATTTGCCCTTCATAGCACTTTCTCCTCCTGACCTTGCTGGAGATATGCTGCAATGTATCGTATTAAAAAGTCATATTTCTGTCCCTTATTTAACCAGGTATGCAAAAAAAAAAGGACTCATCCATTGTAGGTAGCTGGATTAGAGTATTTATGAGCTCAATGTCTTGGTCAACAGAACAGTGTTTATGACAATCACATACCTATTTGCTGCTTACCTTTACATTTTCAACCCAATCAGCAGAACACATTTTGGCGACGTAAATCTCTGCAAACCAAGGATAAGTTGAAACTTTAAGTTTAAGTCTTCATGTTACAATTTTAGGTTTGATTAGACAGATAGAAGATCATAGTGTGGCTTAAAATACATGTTTTGGAGGATGAAGATGTCCAGACTTCTTGTTAAAAGTATCTGGTGTCGTCACCACAAACAAGGCTGGAAAATTGCATCGAGGCTCCCCTTGAAAAATATCCAGTGGTTTCACACTAACAAATGTTTAAACATAGTCTTGAACTGCAGTCACTGGCTTGGCATCTGGTCGCCGACAAAATGAAGATTTCTTTATGTTTGGTTTTCTATTCTGTGTTGTGACAACACTGTGCTTGTGATCTGGTAAGGTTTTAAGCATATATCTGGTATGGTCGCCACAAAACACAGCCCGAAACTGTCTCGAGGACTCCCCATAATATCCAGTGGTTTCAGGTTTACAAATGTCGAAAAGCAGAACTTAATAAAATGCTGATAGGGTGGCCTTCCCTAAAGGCCTTTGAAAACCGGGTTTTTAGCATGCAAGACAAAAGCAAGGAGAGTTTTGATGGCTTCCAGGTGTATTTCAGGATGTCAGTGGTCCAGTTTGATACGTTGCTATCTGTCCTGGAACCACACATTTAAATAAGGACCACCAAACAGACTTGGTCTTGGGGGAAATAAAGGAGAAAAAAGCACCACAGTAGAAAATTGAGACACATCTGTCACCAGTAACTGAATCATTTTGTGAAAACAGGTTCCCGAACCTGTTCTAATACATTTTGAAAGTAGCATAGAATCACAATGAAGACTCGTTAGGGCTGCCGTTTTACATTGATCTACATGCGTCAAAGCTCGCCGTGTTCTCTTGTTTCCACCTCACTCCCCAAATTAGTCATCTATCACTCTCTTTCCTGTCTGCTTTCTTTCTTCTGATCCTTGGCAGTGGAACCTAGCTGGATCGTTCAATGAAGGCCCGTGGGACATGGAAGTCAGACTATACTCTCCTGCTATTCAAAGCACAGTCACTGTGAGTGGAAAGTGATTAAAAGCGGCAACACAAAGAGGGCCTTTTCCCTTGCAGCTTTTTAACTGATTTGTGATTAAAAACGCTTTCTCTTGATAGATCAGGGGTCACATTTTCCACTGTGTCACCTCTCATGCTGCTGCTCCACTTCAGAGGAAGGTTCATTACCATTGCAGACCAGGGCCTTGAAAAAGTGCTTAGCTTGCATGCAAAATATCTATTCCAACTACACGGATACAATTTGTCTAAATGAATAATTTAAATATTGAGGTTAGTCCCTATATACCATAATGTTGACTAATGTAGCACTGACAGAATTGCTAATAAACCAAGTGGATCTGGCAGCAGTTTCTCTCTTGCTGCTCATATTTACTAAAATCCTTTGAGTTATTTTACTACGAACTAGAATTTACAGTTACTCAACATTCACAGTATGATCACATCTTGTTCTTCATGTAGGAGGACTGATGGGCTGAATATTGGGTTAATTAACCATCATTAGGTCATTTCTATAATAAAAGCATCTTAAATATTTAAAATATGTAATTACTGGAATGAAATTAGGTGTTCACCTGCAATGAAAAAAAGGAAGATAACACCACATATCGACCTTTACTTTGATGTGTTACTGTAGGTCGAGCCAGGATATGAAGCTATTATGACTAACAGCAAAGTGATCCTTAATGGGCTATTTTCAGTTTGTCTTTTCACTTACTGTACATGCAGCGTACCATATGCATCATTACATTCAACATGGTCTCAGTCCAATCTGGTCAAATAAGGCAGCTTGGTCAGGGGCCTGACGCTTCTAATATGTGGCCCTACTTATCCCTGTAGCATAAGTTTTGCAGGAGTAGGGCTCCATCGTCTAGCTGGCAATAATTAATGTGACTTAATGTAATTAATAGACTTTTAAAATTAAGCCTGCTGACCAAGATTTTACATAATACGATTAGATATGATTATAACACATTTTGGACTGGTATTAGGTTGCGAAACAGTTGCTGTTTGGTTAGGTTTAGGCACAAAAAAAAAGGAAAAGATCATGCTTTGAAACAAAATAACTACGACTACTTTACATAACCTCTGCCATGTAAATAACATAATTTCTATTATGTTATCTATTAAGCGCAAGGCCGATGACCCGGCTGTGTGACTTTGATATTGGATAGTTACAAACCTCATGATTTACATCTCATGCCCACTCGTTCAGGGTCAACGCAAGAAGCAGTGTTTACGCGAAGGGCGTGTCTATGTCAGGATGAGAGTTTCCATCCTGTCATAAACATGCAAGTATCTTATCTGCTCGATGCTTTCCAATGTTCACTAGCTAGTTGCTAACTTTGTGTGTCCACAATGAGCTGAAAGATTTTAAAGAGGTCCAGACAGCTAAGGGAATCTGTAGAGTTGGTTGATAGTTTCTAATACTTAATGATCCATTGTTGATACAGAAATACTAATTAGTACAGCTGTAATCATACCTTAACCATAGTGAACGGACCTAATTAGCTTAAACTAGCAATAGACAACTTTTTTGCTTTAACATTCTGAAGTAAACAGTGATTGGCTGTAGGCTGTAGAAAAAAAAATCTGCTTATAGATTGGTTACCTATAACCCTCGCTTCCCCTTTGCCATTTGGTCTGCAACAAGGTTGAATTTTCCCAGAAAATGCCATTAGGTGACCGAAACAGGTAAAAGGCATTGTTTTACCCAGTGGATATCTAACGGTGTAACAACTGGAATAACTGTGGAAACACTGTACACTGTAAAAGAAAAAGAACCCATCTAATGGAGGAGGTGAAGAAGACAAAGAAGGAGAGTGATAGACACTGCGCTAAAACAGGAGCGAACTGATGGCATTCGCTCAACGAAGACCGCCAGTGTTGTGTCAAAGTCCCTTCCCTCGTTGTTTCCCCTTACCACCAGGACTTGAGACGATTCCTTCTACTACATAAGTAAGTAAGAGAATGTACTTACTTTTTAATAAAACCAGCTGTCTCCCCTTTTACTGCTCTGAGATCAAGGTTTCTTGTTCAAATTTGGACATTACCCTGGCTGCCAGCAGTAGCCATGTTGCTAACGGCAACAGTGACACCAAAGGGAAACACAGTGCCGGGCTGTGGAGGGGTGGCGGAGTGTCTATTTCCACTTGAAAATGACTTTTCCGGTGTTACAGTTTATATATACTCCACAGTAGTGAAAGTTCAATGGCTCTGTAGGTCAGGCATAAACATTCAAACCACGTTTTCACTTTATGTTCTATCTCAAGTCTGGAAAATCTGGATACATTTAACACACTGACCTCCTGTTGTGAATGAGGTGGAGCCCATGGGTCAGGTGGATGTGAAAATCGAGCTGAGATGAAATTGTTTCAGTGTATGTCAAAAGATGAAAGCAACTTTGAATGGAAATAGATAAAGAACACACGTACATAGGTCCCAAAGGTAGCGCAGGATAATTGAGAGCAGGCAGATGTATGGGGCCTGCTTTCAATAATGCATTTCCATTAACCGCTCACGATTCTTCCACAACATTTTAAAGCGAGACAGGCCTCACCAGTCACCGCAGAGACAGACTCTTGCCAGAGTGATGGAGCGCCATAAGGAAGTCATTAAAGTATCAGTGTCATACTGTATCAGAGCTGATCAATATTTGTGCAGAGGGTGCATTTTTTTCTTTTCTCCACTCTTCTGATACTTTGACAAAGGGCCAGACGACACTTTTAACCTTCAGAGTCTTTTCAACCTGCCCACAGCTCATTACTCTTCCCTCCACTTCTAAAATCTCCTCCGTCGTCCCGCCTGTCTGTCCTCCATCTCCGACCAGCTCCGCTCACCTGGCGCATCTCTGCCAGCGAGCTAATTAGCGGTAGCACTTTTTACAACCCTTACATTATCTTTACTGCAGCTCCTCAGTACGCCACATTAACTGCAGAATAGATGCTGTCAGCTGTTCTGGAGAGGGCCGTGGCTGTAGCCGAGCCATAGGGCCTGTGCACATCAATGCCACTACAGACAGAGATAAAATCACTCAGTGAGATAAAGTCAAGCGCTAATTGCCCGTTTAAGGACATAATCGCTGCAATGTATATATAACAATTATGTAATATATTCAAAAAATGTACTCATTAATTATGTTGGTTGTCTTTTTCCAATTGATATGAAGGGACAACCAACAAACATAAGTCATACTTTTAGTTGTTCCTCACAAAAACACATTGTGTGTGTCTTGAGAGAAACATCTTGAACCATGGGCGTAAGTTTGCATAGGGACGATAGGGACAAGTCACAACAAAAGTGGAGGGAGGGAGTTGTCCCTACCAATATTTTTTGTATTTTAATATAACGATTTAAAAAATAAAAAAATGTTTACATAATGCATTGAATATAATGTTCTTTGCAAGCGTATTCGTAGTATTAAGCATATGTATAGAAGTATTTGTCCGACATGCCCTCTCATCGCAATCTTCAGTGTAACCGGCCTACCCTAACCCATAACCGACGCTTTAACCTGCAAGTCAACACGTTTAGATATGCTGCCATTTGATTGGCTGAAGGGTTATCACGTTCTCGGCACATGAAGGTATCAAAGCCCCTCTCGTCACCTCTCATGAAGAAGTCGCGCTGTGTGGCAGAGTTGCTGCAAGATAGCTGGACTGACGGGAAAGGCCGGCACACACTGGCTAAAACGTCGGACGTCTGAAGCGCTTGGAGAGAGTCGGACGAGTTTGGAAGCTGCTCTGATCGGTGTGGTGGAAGCGCGAGGACAGCACTGCGGTCAAGCCAGCCGTGGTTCGCGTTTGCTTGGTCAAACCAGCCGCACATTCTGTTCTAGTGCACAAATCTTCTAACATTTACGGTATTCGTGATGAAACTGCTCTGAAGAGCTGCTGGCCGTGACTGTGGGGCAGACTGCAGTCTCCCAATCAGACCCATGAAACATACAATACTTTTACAGTAATTATTCCCGGGAGTGAGCTGAAGGTATCACGATGCTATCCTTCCGGATTTCAAAGTAAAGGACGACGTGAGAATTTGAGAAGTTATGTGCCATAAGTAGTTTTGGATTCATACACTGCTGAACTAAGTACTTCCTAGACTACTTGCATGTATAATATGAAGTACTCTTACTGTGTACTTTTAGAGTAAACCTGGGTCAAAATCCTGACCAGATAACAAGAATAAGGATATTTCGCCCAACTTTGAGGTGGAATAAAAAACTTATTTTCCATAAGTAGTCCAAGATTCATATACTACTGAACTAAGTACTTCATAGACTACTTGCATGCATAATATGAAGTACTCTCACTGTGTACTTTTAGAGTAATCCTGGGTCAAAATCCTTAACAGATAACAAGAATAAGGATATTTCGACCAACTTTGAGGTGGAATAAAAATTTTATTTTCCATAAGTAGTCCAAGATTCATATACTACTGAACTAAGTACTTCCTAGACTACTTGCATGTATAATGAGAAGTACTCTTACTGTGTACTTTTCGAGTAATACTTTGTCAAAATCCTGACCAGATCACAAGAATAAGGATATTTCGCCCAACTTTGAGGTGGAATAGAAATACATTCAGGAAACTCAGATATCCAGTACAGATGTAGTGCAGGTTAAGGAAGCAACAGCTGGACCGTCTGGGCTTCAGGTGAGGTCTTAAATGGTTCTGTGATGAGACACTAGGCGGGAGGGATAGGTTGCTGGGCAGTGTCCCTACCAAAGCTGAGACCAAACTTACGCCCTTGTCTTGAACGCATTTCCCCGCCCACAAAACATTTCTAAAGGTTTGAAAAGTTTGAATCCTGCACCTGTCACGTACTTTTACATACTCACTACTTTTACAGCAGCCGTCTTCTTCCATGCTTTTGTTGGTGCATCGCTGTGTTTCTTTGCATGTCACGGCTGCTGACAGTCAGTCAATGGAATAGCAGAAGATCGGCTGCGGGATCGAGCAGTCTTTCATCCTCACACAGAGCGTGCACATGCGTCGGTGGGTTGTGGATTAGTGTGTGCTCAACACAGCTTTTGCGAATACCATTTCAAGTGCCGACCCATTACCTTGTTTGTGTTTTTGAGGTCTTCATATCATCCTGTAGCTTCCCAGTAGTGTCCCTTGTGTGTTAAAATCCCCCCAAATTAATTTTGGTCAAAATGTGAATGTTTAGGAGTCAAAATCCTATTTTTTTCTAAGCTCTTCCAAAATGTTTTTTCCCCATGTGATGTGACATAGATTTCTGCATGATAACGTTGCCACGGATGAACCCCTGACGTGCCTCCCCTCTGTGACTGACAGCTGCAGATCTGTCGGCGGAATTTCCACAAAATCCAACATCGGGACATCTTCCCTGATGATTGTTTTTTTAGCTTGTGTGCTCAGTTTTCTAATTCGCTGCTTTGTTTGTGCCACCGCCGCACTCTCTCCCTTCATTCACTCTGTGAACCTAATTTATCCTGAAAACACAATTTGGAAAATGTGTTCACAGGATATGAGCAGTCAACTGTCAGCCGTGTGGACCGTGGTAGAAATACTATCTCTATACCTGGAAGCTGGTAGTTTACCGAGTACAACTGTATTACAGTGTTGTTGACAAATGTACACATTTCCTCCCACCGTTCACATCCCTCATTCTGTCACTGTCCACTGCCTCAGCAGCTGCTGAAGCCTGTCTGAGCACTGAGACATTACATTAAGATCGCGTCTGTCCAGGTTTGACCATGTAACTGAAGGGGGCGTGCTCGAGCTGAAACATGGGATTCATTTTCTCTTTGATTAAAACGTAATCATGCATCCTGACATTACCTCATGTTTCAAAATGTCTTCTTGAATTAAACACTGCCATAAGCACCAGAGAGCTGGTAAATACTCATTAACATAACTGCGGTACAATAAAAAAAGAAAAAAGAAAATGTGTACACACGTTAAAGTGATCCTAGAAATAACCTCCTCAAGTAAATTTGGCGATAGCTGTAACTGTGAAATGGTGGGTATAGGTAAATATCTCAATCAATAAAGCGACAGAAAACACTGCTATTTCAGTGCCCGGAGATATTTTTTTCTTCAACTCATTCAACTCAGCAATGTTCAATTCAATTCAGCTAAGAAAAAGACATCCGAGGTTGTGTTTTTAAAAGCTGTGATTGCCTCTCGCAGGTAGCTGGCAAAAAAAAAATAACAAAAAAAAAACAGTCTGTCTGTAAAAAAAAACAAAAAAACAACACCACAAAAAATACCAGAGTTAATGAAAAACACAGCCATGGCCAGCAACTGTGGGCATGCAGAAATATAGCTTTTATAGCTTTGGAACTAAAACTGACGTCAAATTCATCCCGCTTACATTGACTTAAAAAGCATACGGCCAAATGTGTGGCACTAAACGGAGAAACACGCCCCATAATCCCCAAAGAAAAACATCTAAATTAATATTAATAGCAAAAGTTTGAACATTGATTCATGAGAGTCAGTCGTGGGGCTCCCAAAACTATTTATGACAACAGCAGCCCATCTATCAAGAGGAGATTAATAATGCATTATTCTCTCTGCCTGCAGCCGATGATGGACAGTGGATGAAGTCATGGCCGCGCGCTCGTCCGACGCTCTTCTGATGCCTGATCAATATTGAGGAAGATAATGAGAAATGCTCCGCGCATGTCAATGCGTCTTCACGGCAGCCATGTTATAAATACAGACTTGGGATCCATCTCTCGTTTGGACGAGATAATATAATCACAGGGATTTAAATCACGGGCCGGTCTGCACAAATGTCACTCTCAGTAATTTTCAATCATTTCCCCTCTGAGGGTATTATCGCACCAGCCAATTTGGGTTGTGTTGGATCTTTTCGCTCACTCCGGTAGTGTGTGCGCGTGTTTGTCGCCCCCGCTTGTACACTCCGCTACAGCTTGAGTGCATCTTATCCCCCCATTCGCCGTGAGCTGGCTGAGCAAATTGATACCGCTCTGGGATTTTTTTTTTTTTTTTGGCGATCTGTAAGTCCGCTGTCACGGTGATGAGAGCGGCACAAAGGCGGCGGCGGCGCGGTAAATGTCAGCGTGTCAGCGAGGAGTGACACGGAACATCCAGAGCTTGGCACGCGGGGGCCCCGTCTGCCTCGACCCGGCACACACATGACAAGGCCAAACTCGTACAAAAGAAGAATAATCCCTCCTCGTGTGCCGGATGGGGGAATCGCGGCACGCTTGTATACATGTACACAAGCGCAGGAGAGGAAGACCGGGATTCACCACGAGAGATGTTCCTCGCCGGGGTTTAACACTGCGGTGCATCAGCGCGGAATCAGTGGAGTACAAGGCATACCTGTCAGGAGAGGCTGAATTTCAGTTTCACATTTGTTCTGTGTGAGTGTGACAGATGTGTGTGTGTGTGTGTGTGTAGAGGAGGAGGAGGAGGTAGGCATGCATATTCACACATGAGAGCGTCTACTCGGAGTTCTCGTTCCTGTCACTCCGTCTCCAGCTCAGACGTGTACACAGGGGTAATGGAGTGTGTTTGTCAATGATGCGAGGCATTCTGGGAATAGATGTGTGTCCTCGCCGTTCGGAACAGACAGGAGTCGGAGTCGTTGCACACAGGCACGCGTGAATTCCACACGGGGAGAATTTGCGGATTGTTTGTTTGGAGAGGTGTGTAGACCGGCGCTTTCGCTACGCTTTGTAGTTCCCTCTGACAACTAAAGTATTTTTGTTTTATGCCGCCATTTTTAGCCAATACTCCACGTTTCGCCATTTTGAATATAAATCCTGTTTTGGGGGGCATGGAATTCTACCTGCAGCATCACCTTATTAGTAACAGCTTTCTAAAACTGGAGCGAAAGGAGGCCAGCTAAGACTCCTGATTTTTATGCCATTTCTCAGTCTACGGTGGCGTGTCTTCACCCACGCATCAGCAGCGTGACTCTGATGGAAACACTGGTTCGCAACATTATGAATATTAAACAATTTTGATATGTTTTCCTTTTGCTAATGTAATGATGTTTATCAGTGAAACAGCACCATGTTAGCATTGTCACTGAGTCTGTTACCAGGCTGTGTTAGCATTCATCTTAAAGGTCCACTTGAGAGGCTGTAGAGGGTCAAATTTGAATAAAATATTCCTAATATGTCTCCTTTTTTAGTGTATAATCACCTGAAACTATCATTGTATTCATTACCTGAATGAGTTTTTGTATCTACAGAGAGAGCAGGTCCTCCTCCACCATCCACCCTGTTGCCATGGAGCCCAGAAAGAACAAACCAAACTCTGGTTTGATGAAAAGCCATTGCAGCCATTGTAGAGGAGGGGTATTCAGTTGGTTGAAATGTCTTGCAGAGCTGCTGGTGTGACTGTAGACTCCCGTCCTTCACCACGTAGGTCATTTTTTCACCTGTGTCTGTCTGTTTCTTTTGTTTGTTGGTTGGTTTGTCAGCAGAGTTTCACAAAATCCACCAAGCTGACCCTGAAACTTGGATGAGGATGGGTCCATTAACTATTTAGCGCAGATCTAGTGCGTATTTTCAACTTTTTTTTTTATATTTCTTGAGGAATAATTCATGGATCTTGCTAAAAAAACAAACAGAAACAAAACAACAAAAAGCGTATTTAGTTGGCTGGTATCTATGAACGACTTCAATGCGATGCGGATCCTAGATCTGGTGGAGCAGTCATGGACAGATTAAAATTTACAGGCTATCGAGTTTGATGTTGCGTTGGTGTTGACTGAAGTAAAGGGAAATGTTTCGACTTGGCAGAGGCATGATCTCTACAGAGTAGCGCTCCAGGTCTTTTTTGATACATTTGCTCAGGACAAACTTCAAAAAGTGAAAATAAAATAAAAAAGACTTTCAAAATACAGTTTCAGGCAGAGGAAATAAGTTATGCAGTAGCTTGAGGGGACACTGTGGAGCGTCTCTCTGCAGATTGTATAGCTAAAATCTAGTTGCTCACATCATAGCACACACTTATGCATCACATAGCGGGCCTCCAACATACTGGAATAGACAGGGAACATGCCTGGAGATCATTATTCCCATAGGGTCTGTGCAATTCTCGGATAAAATGTATCCACATGGGACTAGAATCACTGCTGCACTTCAGTTAAACATCACATTGCCCTCTGGTTAAAAACCGGCGCTGTCCTGAGAGAGGTCTAATATTCAGAGAAAAATCAGCGGCCCTGTCCAGAGGGTATTAGTGCTAAATCCCGTCCGGACTCGCTCAAATTCCCCGGCGTATTTTGAGTGAAATGCCAGGGTTGTTTTTTTTTTTTTTTTTTATCCAGGATCAGGCTCAATATCAAGTAGGCTTATTTCATCACTCTAAATTGGATCAGATGACAGTCGCCGCAGTGGCTAAAGTCATTTTATTTTGCTAAAGGGGACGAGGCAAATTCACTATAGTGGACGCAATAAAGTCTACAATGAATCCTTATTACAACAAATTAATATTCAATTGAAGTGTATACTTATTGCGCATACATACATGTATGATTTGTTTAAATGTATACATTGTGGTACATGCCTCCCAACACACATGACATTCCAATTCCATGAGATCTGATTGGGGAAACCCTTTCTTTTCTGACATTTGCATAATTTCAGGACACGCTGCCTCACAACGACGCACATCATGTCTCTCTGCATCACTCTGCCTCTATCTGCACACACACACCAGCACTATTCCCATAAGTTTCACTGCTGTCGCCACCATCACATCCCTGACCCTTCCCAAGGACTGCTTAAATAATGAAATCTACTTTCAGCTCGCTGTGTTCGGCCTTGATACCACTGATGGAACATGATAACAGCTGTCTCTATCTTGGCGTGCGGAGGGCTAGTGGAGGAGGAAGAAGCAGCGAATGGATTGACTGTTTCATTCCCCAACACACACGGAGAAAACGCGAGGAAAGAGACGGGGTTCGATTCGAAGCTGGGAGTGGAAAGCTGTCAGGGTCTTTCCCTCAGGGGGGTCAGTGCGATTCAAGGAAGAAAAAATTAGTGTTAATTAACACTTTTTCTGTGTTTTTCTGCGCAAAGTGAGGTCAGAACCATGATGAAGATTTTCTAATGATAATGACAATATCAATCAGCTTTTATTGACAATCACATCTCGGCTGCTCAGCTGATTTATATGGTTCTGTTGGATTAATGACATTTATGGAGTAATATATTCAAGAGGTGCTGAGTTAACATCAAATATTGGATTCAGACATAATCATGTCACATTTGGATTGACCGCTGTCGACAGCCTGACACTTGGTTCAGTCCCCTTTAAATGAGTGAGTGATTTTCCCGTTTGCTCAAATGATGAAGCCATTACCTCCGGCCAAAGGAGTTATTCATTTTCCCGTGTCCGTTCGTTGGTCAGCATATTTTATAAAAACTACTGAGACTAATTTTCCACCAAACTTGGATGGAGGATGGGTTTCGGCCAGAACAGACCCCATTAACTTTCGATGTGGATCTTGATAAAGGTGAGGGATCCAGGATTTTTCTCTCACTTACTTTAACATTGAAGGTTTTCATCAATTTTCATTAATTTTCTCAAGCATTTTTAGGTGGATGGTATCAATGAGTGATCTAGTGGATTTAAATATGTTTTATCTGACACTGGATTAGGCTTGGTTTCATTACAGTGGTGGAGGTATGAGCTCTTCTAGCCGGGGAATATGCATTACACATCTCTGTTTCTAGCAGCGAAGCACATTTATATGACAAAAGGCAAGTCATGTATGATGACTTATAATGAATCAGTCTGACAAAAATTGCCAGAAGCACTGAATTAAACGTAATAGTAGCTGCTGTATATGCCTAGTTGTATAAGTAGGCAATTTAATTTTCATTCATAATTTGAAACATGCATTAACATTCAGAGCCATTTAAACAATCTAATTGTCCTGTTACAGCCGTCTGCCAATCAGTGATCTTGAGGGGGGTGGAGAGGGACGGCAGGTTAACGAGGGGGATGCATTTTGGTTATTTTGCTAACGAGGCGCACAACATGCTGATATTCTTCAGGTATAAAGCTGACATTTGCTAATTAGCACCAAATAAAAAGTACACCTGAGGCTGATGAGAGTGTCATAAGCGTGCAGATGTTTGGTCCTAAAATTGCTGAGCAAATTAAAGCTTTAAGATGATGACGGCCATAGTCAAGTCAGGAAATCACCAAAGTGCAGTAGGATTCATGCTATCCATACAATAAATGTTGAGATATTTTAGTCTGGACCGGAGTGATGAATGACTGTCAAGAAACGGTGAGTAGGTAATCAACACTTCTGTACTGCAATCGAGAGGCCATCACCATCAAATAGGTCCATGCTCTGCAATCAGCACGTCTTGACATCTCTTTACATAAAATACTTGAGAGAAATCACCGGGTTCAGTTTGACAGCTCTTTGAGAGACAACACACAGACAAACATCAGAAGGACGGGGGCTTTTCTCACGGAGCAGAATAAGCGAGTTATATGGATTAGGGATGTTAATGTTAAGAATTCAACCAATTAAAAATGTCTCAATCAGAAACAGGCACAAATACAATAACAGATGTTTCAAATATTTCCTAACAAAACACAAAATACTGGTATGACAACACGTATTTAATTAAAACGCAAGTAAAATTTAGTCGCCTTAGTATTGGCTGGATTTTGTTGCCAGTTGTTGCAAAGCCACAGATGGGAGCCTTGTAATTAAAATGAAGTCATTATTCAAGGAACTTTAACATTTACTTCATCTGCTCTTTTATCTCCCAATGTAGCCGACTCTGATTTTACTTTTAAACATAGATTATGTTCACGGTTGGCTACGGAAAAACGTTCAACATACTTCAAATGTTATCACTGATCAATTGATAGTCAATTATTAAGGCGGCAGACTATCGATTAAAGACATTACTTACAATCTGCATCCCTAATTTGGATAACTTTGTTGAATAAATCTCGTTCCCGCACTAAAATGTTTCTGTACGGGCAGCTGTTCTACAGCAAGAGTCCTGCTTCCAGCGACAGGGTGGTTCCAACCAGATTTAAGGAGGTTCTACGAGGTTGCAACAGAAGTCCAGCTTGTGACACCTAAAGTGTCTGTTCCATCTTAATGCTGCATTTTCTACCAATGAAAGAAATGAACTAAAATTGGGAAATCCAACCTCAAATAGCAAGATTAATGTGGGGATTTTCCAGTCGGAGTAATTTAGGCCGAGTGGAAGAAGAACCATGGTTGAAAGTGATCAAAACACTGGAACTGATCAAAAAGCGTATTCCCAGCCTAAGACTGACTGACACTGTTAATAAATCTAGAGGGCAGATGAGTAACAGAGAGCCGGGTTGAAAAAGAGAGTAGCTGAATCCCAATAACCCGGTGAGGTTGAAAGGGAGAGGGAGCTTGATTGATTGAGTTTCGGAGGGAGATGGGGGACCAGACGAGTCGGAGACGGAGAGAGGGGGGTGGTGCAAACAAATCAGAGCGGCAGGGAGAGAGAGAGATTCAGGTGGATTACAGTCTAATCCGTGCCTCTCTCACTGTGCTCTTATTACATTAGAGCGGAGTGAGAAACACAGCGCCACGGGCTGACCTTCTCTAACTCCATTTCATTCCGCGGGATCAGACCAAATGATTTGATTTGAGCCGCGCGGCCCGGGGAGAGGAAGCGCGCGGCACTGTACAAGCAACTGTGGCGACGCCGTCATCGTTCAGCACGGATTAAACAGCACACATGACCGAGAAATGTAAATGTCAGCCGCGCGGGAAGGCACACGGGACGTTACCGTTACAGCTGTGCATCGACCGCGACCTTTACTCTGAAGATACGTCGTACAATCCACAGTCAAATCCAAAGCTCGTCCACATTTGTTCTTTACAGTAACATTACCAGAAAAATATTTGATTTACAGTTAGCCGCTATTTAGTTTGGAGGTGCTTCTTGTATTACCTTACTATTGTACATTCAGCCTCTCTTTCTTTTGTTCTCAAGGCAAATGCTTGAAAACTCGTGAATACATTTCATCCTTGCTTGTGAAAGAGTTCTGGCAGGTGTACGTTTGCTCAACCGCTGCCATGGTTTTTCTTTTTCGGGTACATTACACACTGTGTATTGTCATTTTCTTGATATTCAGAAATGCCCTTTATTTGCATGTGAATGGTCCTGTATTATACGTGTTCTAGGACATTTTTATAAAAGAAAAAAAACTTATGCAACTTGAATATATGAAGGATTTCTTTGCTTGTGCGAATGGATAGAGGATAATTAAGTGTTCTGGGGATATAGGGACCCTGTTGATGGGACTTTCTGTAGGTTAGGGGGGAAAAAACTCACACAAAAGCTAGTATTTATGGACTTGGTCATTCCTAAAGTTGTTATAATCCTGTATGCATGTATGTATGTATTTTCTTTTGATACCCCAGTGCACATCATGCACTTGACAGTTGAAACAGGAGGTGCGATGTTGCCATGGATGTCGCTTTTTTCTTCTCTTTTGGTGAAGATTAACTTCTGAAGGTTGTAATGAATCACGTCCATCAGCAGATGCTCGTTGCACTGTGACTCACTCGCTGGACAACTTTAGACACAGAAGAAAGTATCTAAACATGTCGTTTTGTATCATCACTGATCATCACTGACACTAATTTTGCATTTAGAAGATGTTAAGCATTGCATTGTGGCATCATCAACTAAAGCACCGTTAACTTTAATTGTTTAATAGCTGAGGATTTGTTGCCCTGCCAGGTTAGCTGTTTCCCTGTCGTTATGCTAAGCTAACTGTCTTCTCACTGCTAAATTGAATATGATATTGGATTAGATACTGGATTAGAGTTGAATCTTGCATCAATCACACACTCTGACATGGCTGCACTGCTCATTAAGCCAGTCACCATTTACCAAGTGGTTATACAGTGGAAGCCACACTGAATTCAAGGGAAAATAAGCGAATGTAAAGTGAAGTATATTCATTTCAGTTGTGCAATTGAAATCTGAGAACAGTTCAGTTTGCGCCGTAAAGCCGTCAAGGTCATCTCGTAACCGATCAGACACAGCGGCGCCTGAAGAGGCTGCATCCTCTTGACTTTTTTTTTTACGTCAACAGGTTGTTTATGTAAAAATATTGCAGATGGCACCTTTTTTCATTAGCGAATGGCGCCCCTTTAACCGTCTTTTGTCATGCTCCTCTACCACGCCTCTGAAGTATGACCTTCATTTTCCAACTTTATCTATTTAATTAATCTGTTTACCTGCATTTTTATGATTTAGCGATCGCAGCGGAGGAGCGGGGGCACCGGTTTATACTTTGCCGCTGTCAGTTTCTACATGCCTCACAGGGGTCAATTGAGTTGTTGTTTTGATAATGCATGCACATTAAGCTAATTCATATTCAACCGGCAGCACACCATGTATTATCTCGATTTCTGTAGCCTCACAGCCTGACAGCTAGTATAGATTGAAAAAAAAAAACCTCCTCCTGCTGCCTTGATATTGCATGAATTTTAAAGACTAATGGCGGTAGATGCTTTTAATTCTGGGTTTGAAACCTCACAAACTCGCATCAATGATCGCTGAAGTGTTTTCCTCCAGGAGCAGCTCTTCAGCTGATCCGAATAGGGGGAACCTCACAAGATCGCTCTGCTAGCCAATCAATGTGTCTGCAATTAGTGTCGCTCTAATTAGAAACCATTGTTCTGGGCTCCGGCTGAGGCAGTTCATTCATCAATATGAAATTAAGCAGCAGCCACTTAGCATGGGATTACTATCATGAGTTCATTTGTATTGGAATCAATTCATTTGCATCGTTTGCAGCAATCGAGCCTCGCGGCTGCACGTGGGAGTCCCTGAGAAGTGTGTGAGTGGAGTCCACAGGGCCCTGTCATATTTGAGAGAGAGAGAGAGAGAGAGAGAGAGAGAGAGAGAGAGAGAGAGAGAGAGAGAGAAGCAGAAAGAGAGCACAAACTGTGAAATTACTACCAATTTCTTCCCAAGGAAAAGTCACTTATCGCAAATCAAAGAGAGTAAATGAAAGGAGCAGTGCAAATCAAATAGCCTATCTTAACCACCTTGGCAATATCCAGCAGCTAATAAAACATCCCGCTCCGAGACCCCAATTTCACATCCTGTCTTGTAAGACTCCGATACCGGCCGAGGCACTTCAAATTACAATGAGCGATGTCATCATGGTAAATGTATCATCAAAAAAATGTATCATTAAGAAAGACGAGCGAGCTGTTGGATTTTCCCCGGCTATCTCTGTCCCTGTCTCCTCCTCTGACACCTTCTCTCTTTATCTCCCCTTTCTCACGCACGCCATCACGCACACTGTACACTCGCGAACATGCGTACACGCGTGTCCTTGCATTCAAATCCCCGCTCTCCTCCTCCCAGGAGGGATAATGTAATGTAATTGTGCGCGGCAGAGGATTCCACGGTCATTTCCATCTTAAATGCTAACTTCAGGGTGGGGGGCTGTCGAATTAAAGCAGCTTCATATGTTACATATGGCAACGGCGAGGCCCAACTCAAAACTAAATTGAATTAAAAAAAAATTCAAATGCAATTAAATCAAGACAAAAAGTTACAGAAGTCCAACCCCTCCCCAACACACACACACACACACACACACACACACAGTATGCTCGCTGTACAGTTTGATACACGGGCTCGACCTTGACTTATTTTTATGGCTCAGCTTCGCGTTCAAAGTTATCGAGCCGCGCTTTTGTGAGAAGCTACAGCCATTACTCAGTCGAGGCATTTCATTTATGCTCGTATTGTTCACGCAGTCAGTGTAAATGAAAGGCGGCGCGGGAGGGAGAGCGGTAAACAGGACCTTGATGGAAAAGAGTATTCTTTCTCGCGAGGGGCCGAGCCGGCTCGGGCGCGCTCGCTTACGAGACAACAATCGTACATCACCGATGAGCGAGGAGCCGCGCCGTCCTCGCGCTCGCAGCAAAGAGGGAGAACGCGCTGGGAGTTAATTAAAACTATGTAATGGCGAGAAGAAGAGGGAGGCTTTCAGTGTGGCAGCAGGGTAAAGCTGTGAGGAGTCTGCTTGATCACAGCTATACACATGTGTGGGTAACTGTCGTCCCAGGGCTCCAGCGTGCAACGGAACATTTCCACTGATTAAAACGATCCTATAAAAAATATTTTCTCAAGATTACTTTGTCAGTGTATTGTGGAGTTGTATATACATGACAAACCTTCAAACATTGTTCTCTGTATTTTGAATTGGGCGCTTCTTTTGGAACAATTGAGGTTATTGCAATGTTTGTGTCGTGTGAACCTAAAAATTGGTGAAAAACATTTGTCTGAACCTTTATTCCTCTTCACAACCATTTACGTAATGTTTTACGAAATTCAATAAACATATATTATGGGGTCGACCCCAATTATGTGCTCAGTGCGCCTCGTGTAACAATTAGTCTGTGCCGCTTGTTACATATCAATGGTGAGGTAACCTAGAGCGGCGGCGTATGAGGTGGCAGGTATGAACATGATTAAACGTCAACCCGCATCATGTCATCCTTTCACTCCGTTCTGTTTTTTAGTCGGCACTCGAGCTATTTCGCTAATGTGCCCCGCAGAGGCATGAAGTAGACATGAGCTGGGTTTGTGCTGGTCGGGGATACGAGCATGCTCGGAAAACAGCTCTCCACTCCTATATCATCCTGCTGAAAAATGCGCTAATCAGATGCATCTAAGACAAAACACCACTAATGCATCAGCAGAGGATTTAATTCTATCAGTAAATCTCTGTTGCAGGATGGTACCAATGCCATGCTCTGTGAAGTTCTCATTCTGGTAAATCATTACGAACTGGTCTATTTCCATCAAAAAAACCCAGCACCTCCGGCTAACACGAACTCCACTAACCTGCGGGTCTGACACAGATTAGCAGAGCATTGATCATACAGTCTGACATGGCTGCACTGCTCATTAAGCCAGGAATTAACACCATTAAACACGTGGTTATAGAGCGGTAGCCACGCTATATTCAGGGGCAATTAGCACGTCTGATCTAACTGATGTTAAAGACCTGGCTCATCGTGTGTTTGTTCGTTTGTTTGCCTCAGTCATTGGGTTACAAGTTTAGGTTACAACTTGAAAAACATGTTCTGTTCCAATACCCATACTGCCACACTATTTAATATGCCAGAAACAGATTAATCTTTGTTAAAATTTCTATATTTATCACATACAAGTAAAAAAAAACTCGGAGGGGCTGGGGGCAAAAGAAACGTACGGCGGTGCTTTGATCGAGGGCACTGACCAGAGAGATCCGGTATGTACCAGTGTGTAAGCCATGTTCTCACAGCCAGCTTCCAGTTCAAATCTTTAATTAAAGAACAGGCTCTGCAGACCACTGGTCCACCCATTCAGTTGCTTTGATTGAGCCTGATTAATCCTTTCTCTCAGGACAATGTGGGACAACCGACTGTGCTTGATTGACATCAATTTGTGTCTTTAAAATTATTTATGAAAGAGTCATGCTGTCAGCGTGCGGCTAGCACATCATCCAAAATCAGGCTCTTTTGTGCTTTTTGTCACCTCCCAGTGTTCTTTTTTTAATTCAACAATGCCATTTTATTCCTTTCAGCCACCCTTCTGAGTACCACTTTCTTGAGTTTGCATGGAGGTTTCCGTGGGTGGCTATAGCTTCCATACCTGATATTATGGCCAGTTGAGTGAAACTTTCTTGACTTGACTGCCATATATTCACTGATGACAATTTAACACATGAACACACATACCTGGTGGTATTTTGCTGACTTGAACCAATGTGTCCTTCCAGTTTGGGCAAAAAGACGATGAAACGGATTCCAAAGGCCACAGAGGCGGGCTTGGTAGCCTCATCAAAGTGGCTAGCAACACTTCAGGGATTAGCTAAGCCAAGCTAACGGACCTTTACAGGAAAGCAGTTGTAGGATGGCTACAGTACCATGGTCACTTACTTCTGATAGAGTTTGAAATGTTACCGTAAGGTGCACCAAGAGATAAAAGGTTTCACTGCCATTTACTGACCAAATAGTAGATGGTATTAAAGGTGCAATACATAAGAATCTGGCACCTTTTTAAATTCATAGTTCATAGATATAAATAGGGGCAGCATATAACTAGAGTAACTGCTAACTGCTGCTTACTATAATCATTTTATACATTCCTGGCTGTATTTACTATTAGCTTGTTAGCTTAGTTAGCCATGCTAACTTCAGTTCATACCTCAGCAACAGAATACATAGACATCTTTGAAGTAATGTCAAAATTAAAGTTATGTTGAATGTTTTAAACTAAAATTCTCACATATTGCCCCTCTAAAGAGTTTGCGCAGATTGCATAGATTGTTTGCTTTGTACTTTGACTTGCACGCTGAGTGTATATGTGTTTTTGTATGATTCTATAAACCAGCGTCCCTGAAGGACACAGTAATAAAGATACCTTGAACCACGGACAGACCCTGACACTGCTGCACCACTAAGACGAGGTGGGAACCTAAACGACTAGGTATAAACGGTGTTGCCAATTCATGTTTCTTCACACACAACAGATCACATAATCCTTTTGTCGTCACAGAATTTAACGCTTACTTTTCCATGGCATGTAGTCTGCATTGAGTTCACGCTCATCCCATAATGCTGAGCAGCTATGTTGAAGGCACAAAGTGAAGAAAAAAAAATCAAACCCTTTGTGCGGGCATTCAGCGGGCTGTAGATCTATCAAGCTAAATTTGATTTCTATTACAAGGGGCAGGGAGTGCTAGATGGCCCTTGGACACGAGGCTTAGAGGACTGACAAATTGAGTTGCTAAATGCCTGCTCCGAGCGACGCCACGACTTTGTGATCGACAGTCCACAAAGGCCTAAGTCACCCTGAGAACAATAGATTCGGTTCCCCCTCGCTTGTCAGGTCCCCGTGAAAGGCAGCAAAAGCCCTCCTTAAAGCCCTTCACTTTTATACTGAGATCCGTGCGCATGTACAGTACAAACCCACCCACGCATGTGCAGAATTCCCCAAGAGCACGGAGATAAAGCTCTGAACATCTTGCTGCTTCAAATCTTTGTTGGGATTTCCTGCTCAGCACCTTTTCTGGCTCTTTTTTTTTTCCCTTGCCAAGGTCTACTGTACCTCACGGTCTTCAGAACAAACGCTGTTGTATTCCTACTGTGGCTGCAAACTCAACACACGTAGGGTCACGGCATCTTCTTTTCTGATACTGTAAGAATGCTTTTGCTCACATGTGAGTCCACGATCCCTCTCTCACTTCAAACTTTATCAACTTGAAACTTTCTTCTGAGCTCCGATCTCCCCCACTGCGAGCCTCGCTAGATCACAGAGATGCAAATAATAACATGTTGACTGAAACAACATTTAGTAATAACAGACCCGGCACTTTGAATGATAATTAAAAATTCCAAATAAGCGTGGACTCTTGTGATAACACTCCGCTAATGTGTTTACATTCATTTTTTTCCCTTTCTTGTTGTTATTGCTGCAGTTCTTTGCCTTCTCGCGTCCGCCTCGCCGCATTCAAAGCCCGCCGTTGCTCACGCCGACGCCCTCGTATAATCATATCACCGCATTCTAATTACTACGGAGTCTTACGCAGATTTGTCTGCAGCTAAATGATGCTTTTCATCCAGAAAATTACCAAATTCCTTACAGTGTTATTAGTGCTTTAGCGCCACTCCCCAGGGCGACCCTACATTCTTCTTTTTCGCTTTATTGTTTCTATCCTCTCCCCCGGTGCACATGCTCCTCCACCCATGACAGCTGCGGTGCATAGTTGGTGGTTTGTCTAGCTTTGTGAAAGAAAGAGTCTTCAAGCATGCCTATTTTAATCATTCCAAATAAGAGGGACTCACACACAAACCTTTTCAATTTCTGAATGAAAAGATAAAAGATGAAAGAGTTTTCTTTCTGTGTGATAAACGGTTCAGTAAAAGTTGGAATATGCTGAAATAATCCATAAACAAGGGTAACACAGCTCAGTATGAGCATTTGACTGGGGTCACTGTAAACCTGACAACGCTCCTCACAACAGAATGTTTTCTTTTCATGACATGAAATCGTGTTCTGATTACTTGGGTTGGACTAATCTGTTGGCTCATCTTGACAGCCAGCAGGGGTCTGATTACAAATTTGAAAGCGGCTTGTGCTCGTGTCATGGATGCTTTAATGTCACAATCATTTCTCCAAAGTTTTGATTGTACTTTTTAAACGAGCTAAACAGATGCTCGGTCTGCTGTTTTGCTTGCTTCGTGCTGATTTCATTCATCTGGCCTACAACCATTCATCACCTCAAATGTAATGGTTTAACGCACAAGTTATCCAAAGAGATATCCATCCGAATCGATGTTGTTAAGGATTGCCGTAATGCAAATGCTCAAAATTGTGTAAGGTTAAGGACAAACTCTAATTTTACAGTTGCCAGTGGTGGCCTGAAGGTTAGAGAGATGTGCACGTGAGCAGAAAGTCACCAGTTAAAAATTCCAAACAGGCAGAATAGATCCGGGCAGGGGCAGTGGAAGAGAGTCCATCTCTCGTTACCACTGCTAAAGTACCCTTGAGCAAAGGGCTCGAGGTGGAGCTACTCCGTTGCCAGTTGACGACGCCATGTTTGTACCGAGCAGCTTCCAGATGAGAATGTGGTGTAACTGAAGAGACAGCATTGGTGGCATTGGGAGGACCTGCTGAGCTGGTTGACGAAATGCCGTATCTGGTGAACTGACCACCACGAACCTCGAACTAACCTTTATGCACACCTGATGGTAAGAAAGGTGGAGATGCAGTGAGCAATACTCCACAGCTCTAGTTGGATTTGTTGACTTTTTCCTTCCTCTCTGAGCCCTTGCAGACAATGCATTGGAAAGGTCCACAGTGTTGTCTTCCAATGAAACTGTCAAAAGCATCCACAATGGCGATAACATGGCATTCCAGTCTACATGGCATGGCTTTACCAACGAAGCAGCTTTTTGACATCAAGAGTGTGACAACAGCATGTTTTGCTTGTTGTTCTTCTTCTCCTTCTACTTTTTCCTCTCTTTGTTTATTGGTGGATGGCAAACCAACTTTAAAGGTGCATCCTGCCACCTACTGTTTGTCCTGTCTGTGCTTTTTCAGTCAGTGAAAGCAACTGGGCTTCATGTTATCAGCTCTTTATATCACCTATAGGTTCATGATGGCCAATTACAAAATGCTAATTTAAGATTCCCTGTATAGGGCCAATATATAGTGTGCATCCCTACTTATTATCATAGCTTGGTTTCCTACAGAACAATGCATTCATTTAAAAGATGTATGTGCCAGTTCCTCCCGTCTCCAGTCTGCAAGCCGATTGCTTTTGTGAGGCAGTTTATACTCAGAGGAGGTTAAATGAAAGCAACGGTGCAACACAGTTAATAGGCTTGTTGGCTCCCTCCATTTCGGACTCTCTGGTCCCCTGTTCTCTCAAAGGTCAGAAGACAACTTGCCACCGGTTGAAAAGCGTGAATTAACCCATGGATTTGGTTTGCCCCTGTGAGCGAATTCATTAATCACTGAAGTGACCGGGCTTAAAAACCCGCTTGTGTTTTCTGCCCCGTGTGATTTCCCATTAGAGACCGCCGCTGCTTTTCCACACCTCGGAAGTTCTTAAAAATAAGACCTTAGCTGTAAAAGACCAGATTTCCCCTTCCCCTTTTGTAATCTACAGTGCACGACAGGGAGGTGGTTTTATCATTAGCACTGCAGGCACTCCACTGACGGCTCTCGCTGTCGTTAGTTCCAGCTCTGTCCGGGGCCTGCCAGCTGCTGGCTCAGCTCCAGGCTGCCTGTCACGGGGTCAGCTCAGAGAGACGACCACTCACATCCTGTAAAACACCGCTGATGGCTAAAACACTCACATCATCCATCACGCAGGTGCAAAGACTGTACTTATCCCCGAGGGGCTTCACACACACACGGGCGCGCACATCCACACGCGTTGACACTGGCGCACAGCACGGACATGCCTTTGAGCCATCGTTTAGCCGGAGTTATTGATTGGCCCTCTGTAATTAACACGTGCTCCCACTGGGAATAAATCAGCGCTGATGAATCGCTTATTGTGGTGGTTTCGGTGGTGGATGTGAGTGTGTGTGTGTGTGTGTTTGTATAGTTTATTGGGTCATTAAGGTTGAAGGAGTGATAGTCAGGCCTCGGGGTGAGCCGAACTAAAAGTGCCCTGGAAGACAATATAAAACTGCTGCTGCACTGCGATACTGTGACCGGAGGCTTCCGCTGTGGACTGACGCAGACATCCGAGGAGCACAAACCACAAACACCAAGGTTCCCGCCGGACATGACTGCAGAAATAAAGGCAGAAAATAATCAAGTGAAAAACTACTTCCTCAACACAAGGTCATACTAGTCCATGTTGCATAGCCAGGACTCCGAAACTACAATCCTTTAACAATCATAGGCCCGGCAAGATGTCACAGTACTGAGGCTCACAAGACCTGGGCGATGTACAGAATGTAATCACAGTTGCCCAAAGATCACCAATGGAGCAAAGCCTGTTGGTTAGCCGGGGCAGACAAGTCAACAACGGCTATGTTACGCTTACATAACAAGCAAATGCCACTCTGTGGTTCCGTCGCTCTTTCGCTCGTCCCTGCCTGCTCACCTGAAAGCTACACTGTCACAGCCGCATTTACTCGCTATCATGGGTCCCACCGCAGCGGCTTGTGCAAACACGGCGTTTCATAAGCTCCATCTCCACCCCAGCATCCACCTGTGGGTGCTGAGTCTCAGCTCCCGGGGGAAAGCATTGAGCGTCACCCCCCAATCCCTGCTGTGCTTAGCTCGGTGTTTTCCTGAGGGGAGAGGCGATGTAAGAGCCAAGATGCCAAATATGAAAACTCTGCACACATTCTGCATTTGCATATTAATCCAATCGAAGTGAGTCGGCAGACTGAACTGCAATTGCTGAAACTTACTAACACACCTCAGACATAGAGAGGTGGCTTGATCTCATAACTGGCAGGGCAAATCTGATATTACGCTCCCACTGTGGTTCCCTTTGTGGTGTTTTCTTTGTTGGTCAGTCCACCACTTTGGTAGAGAGCTGTTGATTGCCATGAAATTGGCACAGACATTCAATTGCCCCGCGGGACGAATTGTGATAATTCTGATAATCTGCTGTCCTTTTCAGATACCTGTAGAAATAATAATATCCTCATCAGCCTTAGCTGTGGTTCGCATTTACTGATAACAGCAAGTGTTTTCATGTTATTCCCATTGACTGTATAACATATTGTACCTTAAACCGGCATTCTTTATAATGGCCGGCAGGGAGCGACTCCACAGGTTGCAAAGGTGTCCATGTATGTAAGCATATGAGCATATAAGATGAACCTACTCAGGATAAGGATATGCTCCCCAGCTCCACCCTCTCATCCAAATATGGTCACTTCTTGCTCCATAAATCCAAGATGGCAACGTCCGTAAATGCCAAACTTCAAAAACCGTAGTCCTCAAACCAATGGGCGTGATGGTGGACTTACATTTGGTCAGTATTCAGCTCAAAGCATCGCTGTGCCTTAATACTGTGCTCTTCTGATCTATTCCTTTTTCTTTTATGCAATTAAGTCAATTCCCTGTTTACTTCTGTTCATTTAGGCACATGTGAACATAGACAATCTGTTACATAGAAAATGAAAATAGAGTTATTAAGATCACACGGTACATGAGAGTCCACGTATCTTTTGTTTAAGAGTCCTGCTGTGCTTTTGATGATCATGAAACCTCACATGAAAAAGGAACACGTGTGATATCATCCTTAAAGATCCGAAGGGTGAACAACTAAAACAAAAGCTATCTGGGGTGCCGGAACATCCAGTCGCAAGGACGGCTACATGTCTCACCTGACCGCCCTGCGTTGTTCCCAACTTCTAATTCTGCCTCTCACTGCGACCCTCCTCTTGCTCTCAGCTCTAACTGGGAGGAAGGGAGCCGCGAAGAAAGTAAATCTCGAGAAGACAATTTAATTATACCCAATACAGCTTTATTTTATTGCACATGCAGGAATCCAATTACCTTCTTTAATTTAATCAGCCAAGCTTTTATTAGCCAATTCATATATTTTTTGTCAGAGGTCTCTAACCTCACTGTCTCCCCGTTTGTGTCCGCCAGATTGGGAACCCAACCGAGTAGAAAGCACGGAGGCCTGTTTTTTTTTGGTGGTGAGTTATAAAGGTCAAGTAGAAAATAGAGGTGCCATCAATTTGCACTTCATTTCCACTTTGCCTAACCATTGTCTACCGTCTTCAACAGCTTTAGGTGCTATGCTATTGATGGAATATATTTTTGATAGACAGCATGGTGGGCATCACTGGGATCTTTGTCCAGCATCCAGGCGAATGAATGGCTGGGCTGGAGGTTTTGTTTATTTATTAATTCATCCATTTGTCAGATTTTGTTGAATAGTCAGAGGAGAAGAAGCTGCTCTGAATTACAAGAGCACACATGCATAACAAAGTATGACTGACCTTGGAAGGCGAGGGGAAACAAAAGGTGTCCGTCTGTGAGAATAAAATGTGTTTATCTGAAAATACGTCAAGGTGTTATCTGGAAAACAGAAGCTGACAGACGTTTATTCAAGAGGTCTCATCGCAGGGCCACAGAAATGGAATGGCTCTCGTGTGGCCGAGTGACCTTTTCATAATTTTACTTTCATTCTAGGAATAAATAAACCACAGCCTCCTTTGTTAATTTTCCCCTTTTTGTCTAGTTGGCTTTTAGTTTGGTTTTTGAAAAGGCTCTGACAGAACCAGCATACAAGTGTTATAGGTCTTGATTTACCTGAATTTGCTCTTGATACCACTTTGCGACTTGTCTTTGTTACCTGTATACGGTAGGGTTAAACAATGTATCAATGGCTCAATGCCAAAACTGGTTCATTCTTTGCCATTAAAATGTTAAAAAAGCACAGCATTTCATAAGCCTCATCTGTACTCCAGCGTCCACCTCTTGTCTTAAACCACCTTCACACTGGAAAAAAAAATCACGCATTCATTTCCTGGTTAAACAACTCTGCAGTGGTAACGACAGTGATGGAAACATGACAACCGGGTGGACACGCTAATTTTTGCCCCATTTCCTGCACAATGCTATGATGTGCATTGAAGTTCTGGATGTTGTCGGGTAGATACTTCTCTATCCATCTCTGTTCAGGCGGCGCTCAAACATCGTGCTGAGTTTGAAAAGAGTTTACATGACTTTGAACGCGACACACCAGAAAAACAAAATAGTTATGCGCACTCATCTCGGGGACAATGGGAAAGGGGTTGATCACCTATATTTAGCTGGTTTTTACCTATTTTTACCTATTTGTATAAATTACACGGGGTAAGTTATGATCATCACTCCCCAAATGATCTTAGCTTGGTGTATTCTGACAACATCAGAGCCTAAACAACAAATATCAACTATGTACATATTGTGTATTAACACAGTAATCGACCCCACCTTAGACTGAACAAAAGTTAATAAAATGAATCAAGATTTAAGAATTTCTTTTTGCTTTGCCAGCAAAAGTAATAATTGTTAATGTGTCAGTCAGACATTGTTTTATAATCCCAGGCCTGGTGACTTTTGCCATGAATGTAAAGAAAAATAATTAAAAGAAACATCAACAGGAATCATATATCCACCATTTTCAGAGAGATATTAATTAAACGTATCAGCTATTAAAAAGGTGGTAGACGTGCTATCTGGAGATTTTGTAAGTTTGTATGTGGTCTATTTATAATACAGCCAGGACAAAACACAAGGACGTCTGAAAAGGAGAAGATGTCACACATCAACAAAAAAATAAAACAAAAATCCATCATGTCCAACCCAAAATTGAGGTAAAACGTAATAACAAAAGAAAGATAATCTGAAAAGCCTGCAAGATTAATCTCACGCACAGTGTCCCTGTGTGATGCGGGCCTGCAACCGAAACCACCGGCAGAGCATCGGCAATTATTTACCGGGAAAAAAACATACGGCTGTTGTCAGTGCAGTGACAATGGGATCCTCCAGACACAACCCACAGCCGCTTTTGTTGATTGCTGCATTTCCTTGGAGCCTTCTCAAGGCTAAATGAGCTATAGGATGAGTGAGGCTGGCAGAGTGCCCCACCGGAACAGCTCCATCCTTTAACGCCCTGATTGATCACATTACAGTTAATTAAATATTGGCAAATTGCTCTCATCCAAGGTTGGGCCATTAAAGTTTACACTCCAGCCACATTTATCACTTTCCATGTCTCTTTTATCACTGCTGCTTGTCGCCTCTCCCGCGCGTCAAGTGGATGATGATAAACGCCCGAACCCTTAGCTTCTCTCACTTGTACATTTTTACCTCCTTATTCTTTTTCTTTGGTTCGGCTTCTTACGCTTCCCACTGGCTTTTCATTTCAATGAAGTATGACAGCTCCAATGAGGGAGTGAGCCGCCGCTCGAGTCTTTTTTCCACATTCCTCGGTCTGTGTGCAACCGTCAGTATCTCAAAAGGGATCAGGCAAGGGGAAAATGACAGGGAAGAGCCAGGAGCATGAAAATGACACTATCGGGCAACAGCAGAAGTAAAACACAATTGTTCAGCTGTCAGCCAAGGTGCTACCCTAATAAACTACAATAATGCTGATGGGCAGGGTTATGTTGCATGTCTGACACACATACGTTATTTAAATGGCTCTCATCCTCGCTGACAATAATATACGAGCAGGTTCCCCTCTATTTCCACCTATTGGTGTCTCCCTAGAATTCCCTTAGGTCTCGCATGAGGGTGGTGGAAGAGACAGAGTGAGCAGATAAGGATGGACACAAATTGTTGTCCACTTGGGTATGGTTGCAGAGTGATTCATTACTAATGTATTCAGTTTACAGGCCTGAGGGGAAGTGAAGACAGCATATCACCTCTGATAAGCCACAAGGTGCTCCTTGAAAATGAGCCGTCCTTTTTATTTGGGGAGAGCTGAGCGGTAGGGGAGGATCTGGGCTGTAAAGCCTGAGCCTGTGATTAAATGCACAAGATAAAACCCTCAGACACTTGACGATTACTTATCAGGAACAGGCCACCCCTATAAATGAGTCTGAAACAGGCTGAAACGTGGCTTTGCATAGTGACACAAAGGAAGTGTTTTGGGGGAAAGTGGATTTCTCCCAGGATGCCAGAGTAGCTAATGTGTCTGCATCCGAATCCGCAGTCGTGTCGGTGAAATAATTGGTTGAATGGGGAGAGATCTCTTCAGGAGGGGTGTTTTGCTAAGAAGGAGGTTTCTTTTGATTTTTTCCTTTATTATTGTTATCATTTTTTTGTAAATGTGTTAAAGCAGAAACAGACAACCTTCCCACCGCCCAGTGCTTCCAACTGGTATTAATGAGGGCGCCGCTGCCGCAAAGAGGACCGGATTGTTTTCTTCTTTCTTCAGAGTCGCGACTACTGGCAACACAGGACAAGACGTGACTTTATATGTTAATTCAGACTATAAAGGAGACGCGAAACCAGATGGAAATGGTGCCAGTGGATCGCCGGTCGGCCTTCAGTTTTCATGGAGATTTCACACGGGTGGCAGACAAAACAGCGCAGTGAAAGTGATGTTTATAGGGAATCGGTCTAAACGCCGAACAAGGCATTACTCCGCGGCAATTACATTGCGCGGTTGACATTTACTTCATAATGCGTAAAGAGTAAAACTGTTGGCAGGCGCACAGTACGTCTGCACTTAATGTCACAAAACATGTGACAGGCTTCAGTCAGAGAGAGAGAGAGAGAGAGAGAGAGAGTGTTAATTTGTTTGGATTCTCAGCTGTTTTCACACCTACGGCCATAATCACAAAGGTTGCACTATCTACAGCCTTTTTGCAACGCTAGCAGAAACTGCTTTGCCCACTTCAAAAACCTGTTGGCCCACGTTCCCTCTATGGCGGACCAACCGACGCTAGGTGATAGAAATCACACCACTAACCCCCAGGATTCCACACTGCATCACATTCCGACAACAACGCGGCTGCTGGAGCTGATCACAGCGCTCTAGACGGTGCTTGTGGCTCCAACAAGTGTGTTTCAGAAGTGCCTCGGAATCGGCCCTCCACTTTTCCCTGCGGAGAATACGCGCCTAGTCTATTTTTGTCTGAATTTGCACAGAGCAGATGGAGGAGGCAGGAAGTCAGACACTGGAGGAGCATCGAGTATCAATTTTCAAATTAAGACTCGGAATCTACAACACGACGAGGTTGTGAGTAACAGCAAGAAAACACAATTAAAACAGACAAAAGAAGAAACCATTTCACAACAAAGCTTTTTTTTTACCCGTGGTAGCACAAAAATCAAGGAAAAATTACAGAAAAAAAGAGGCAGGCATGGCGCTTCACCTCTGAGATACTCCCGGTGGGAAATGAAGCCGCATGGAGGATGGAATAAAACCATGTCTCACACAAGACATCATAGAGACGTGTGTGGGTGGAATCGAGGTGTAACTGTGGCGGCTTGCGATTCCTCCCAGGAATGTTGCCACAGACACTCAGTTTGTAATTCTGCAATTGCTTCTAATCAGTGGGCTATATACACCGATCAGCCACAACATTAAGACCACTGACAGGTGACGTGAATAACATTGATCATCTCATCACAATGCGATGTTCTGCTGGGAAACCTTGGGTGCTGGCATTCATGTGGATGCCACTTGACACTCTCCACCCATCCAAACACTGTTGTGGACCAAGTACACCCCCTCATCACAGCAACACTACCCGATGGCAGTGGCCCCCCAGCAGGAACAGCTGGAGGAACACAATAAAGGGCCCAAGGTGTTGACCAGGCCTCCAAATTCCCCAGATCGTAATCTGATCGAGCATCTGTAAGACGTTCTGGAGAAGGTCTGATCCATGGAGGCTCCACCCCCCCAACATACAGGACCCAGAGGATCCACTATAAAACGCCCTGGTGCCAGACACCACAGGACACCCTCAGAGGTCTTGAGTCCATGTCTTGACAGGTCAGAGCTCTTTTGGCTGCACAAGAGGAACCTTCACAATATTAGGCAGGTGGTCATAATGTTATGCCTGATCGATGTATTCAGCATTGTGCTACCTCATTTTATAATATTAGAGATCATTACTTTAAGGTTTCAGTACACTAATGTGCTGTCAAACACAGATTAAGGCAGATTTAGTGTTCGTACCTGTTCTGTACCACGTCTGAAGGCAGTGCAAAAGACCTGCCATCACAGAGGGGGAGGAAAAAATATACTTGACCCTCCTCCTCTAACCCAACTTTCCATCTCTCTAAGTGAGCACTCCTCTTTCATATGTTAATGCATGTTGTTCTGGCACAAATTCAGAAACGGCTTTTAATAAAACTAAAGAAGGTCTACAGCATCACAGCGCCAGGTCAGGCTTTTAACTGTCAGCCCTTTGAGCCGAAGTTGCCAAGATATCAGTGAGCGCCACCACCGAGGACCTGACCTAGCTGCGAAAACATTAGTGAACGGTGTAGTCAAGAGTGACAACTGGGCTAATAATGTCACCCGCTCCAACACTGACCACCGCGTTGGCTGCTTGCCACATAGATGTGTTGCTGTGAATTTGAGACACTGTAGATTGCTCAGCAGTTCTTTGGTTAAGGTTGTCTGAACCGTATTAAAAAAGACATCAAAAAAAGGATGATATTTCTTATTCTCTTGACCACAGATTCTGGATGTCAGCTGCCAGCGGAGAAACAGAAATGTCTGCCCCTTCTACTAAATAGTTCTCTCTGTAGAATGGTTCAAAGCTCTCGCTCTTTGATTATGAGGCGTTGACCCTGAAACCTGACGTTGACTGATGTTTTACAAGCTCCTTCAACGAGCCTCATTTGTGGCCGTGGGAGATATATCTCAATGTCGCTCAGTGTTGGAAATATGGAACCACATAACAAGACAATGGATCCACAAAATGCAACGGCTCAACAAGTGACGGTTGTCTGAAAAAAGCACTGCCAGACAAGGACACCAATATTTATATAAGTTTTTATTTTTTTTATCTTATACATCCAATGACGACTTTTGTCTAAATCCCTGTGGTCTGCGTTAGACTTGCTACAATGCCCATTCACCACTCTGACCTCCACAAACTCGCTGTCTGCGCTGCACTCCACAAAGGACACCCTTGCCAGGACTGTGCGAGCGTCTGTTTAGAGCCAGTGCAATTTTCTTTTAATCCAAATTTACTTAAAAGTACAACAACAACCAAAAAGATGTACTGGTTACTCCTTCATCCATTAACATCCCAGACGATTGACCCTGACTCCAAACCAAGCCCACACAACAGTTAACTTCATGGCGGACCAGACTCCTTCGCTCCCCACACCTGTTTAACACAAATACCGTAGATAGATAGAAAACCTGAGGAAACAACTTCAGCACTTCTCAAAAGCACCAGACACATTTCTCAACTGGGAGGTTGCGCTCAGAATCCTTCCCATTGACTGTCGCACCGGGAGGATGAAGCTCTTAAGAGTCAGTCCAGGACTATTTGCGTCCCTCAGGGCCTCGGGACACACTATGTACACTCACTGCTCCCTTTATTGAAAAGGACTGCAAGATGTATTCCACTGATACTGCTGAGTGTGCTGCCAAGAAAGAAGGAAAAGTGACTTTCACGTGATTAATTCTACTTAGCCTGGCGAGTCTGTCTGAATTCATTTATACAACATGACAGGGCTTCTTGTCGTGCCGCCATTTTTAAATGTGCCAACATGACTGTCAGAAAACGTGTTCTTTTCTGTGGATTGAAAGTAAGACACACATTTTGACTGATAGATATGACTAGTAAACGTCCCCAGTTGATTTCTCACATGAGGACAATTATATTTTGTCTTACAAGTTTTTTGAAATTATTTGGTTATATTGGCAGGATTACACAAAAACTACTTCACAGATTTCCACGAAACTTGGATGGAGAGACCCTAGTATGAATCCGGATAGAGAGACAGGTCGAGGACATTTTTTTTTTCTCACTTTCTTTAACCCTCTCAGCGCCACGGTCGAGTTTACTCGACAAGATGCGGCACTGAATAAAACGGCCGATTTTGTCAAATAGGGTGTCAAATTTCGTTCGACCTCCCCTCCACTAGTTGGCAGACATGTTATACTTCATCCCTGACTCAGAAAAACGTCATGCTTCTATACAAAACCTTCGAGCAAGAGCGCATTGAATCAGCGCGAACAACAGCGGAGCTAGTGTGCGCGTGAGCCATTTTATCAGAGCGCTATTGTCAACGTGAGCGAGTATTTGCCTTAGGATTATCGTCTTATGGCATCAAAAAAGTTTGCCCGCAGTGAAGTGTTAGGTCTACTTTTCGCTGACCCTTATTCTGAAGGGGAATATCTGCCTTCAGAAGATGACGGTGATCCGTTTAGTGACGACGCTTCAGATGCGTCCCTGCCGAGCAATGGCGCAGCTGGACAAAGTGAGAGTTTAGCCCTACACCAAGCACAAACGTTGAATCATTTGCCCAATGTTTCACCGGGTCAGAGTGGTCATCGGGAAGCTAGCAGGCATGTTAGTGGTGTGGGGAACGAGGCTGGAGGTTATGTGGGGACCCAGTCTTTTACCGCGCTAGCAATGTGGCGCTAGCTTCTTTGTCTTCTGACCCCGTGCCTCTCCGCAATCGCGGCGACAGTAACGTGGTGGAGCCTTTGTCTAATGCCACTGGGTATGTTAGACGAGGCCGAAGTGTTCATAGGAGAGTTAGGGGGCAACGTAGAGGCAGGGTGGGGAATGAGAATGAGAGTGAGCCTGGTCCGAGCTGCGTAAATTCGCTCCACTCGGCGCGCGCGCGCCAGATCTGGCCACGCTGCCCATGACCGGAGCAGTGGCGATGGGGCAGGGAGAGCGAGGCAGATCTGGCCGGAGCAGTGGCGATGGGGCAGGGGAGAGCGAGGCAGATCTGGCCGGAGCAGTGGCGATGGGGCAGGGGAGAGTGAGGCAGATCTGGCCGGAGCAGTGGCGATGGGGCAGGGAGAGCGAGGCAGATCTGGCCGGAGCAGTGGCGATGGGGCAGGGGAGAGTGAGGCAGATCTGGCCGGAGCAGTGGCGGTGTGACACGGGGCAGGGGAGAGCGAGGCAGATCTGGCCGGAGCAGTGGCAGTGTGACACGGGGCAGGGGAGAGCGAGGCAGATCTGGCCGGAGCAGTGGCGGTGTGACACGGGGCAGGGGAGAGCGAGGCAGATCTGGCCGGAGCAGTGGTGGTGTGACACGGGGCAGGGGAGAGCGAGGCAGATCTGGCCGGAGCAGTGGTGGTGTGACACGGGGCAGGGGAGAGCGAGGCAGATCTGGCCGGAGCAGTGGCGGTGTGACACGGGGCAGGGGAGAGCGAGGCAGATCTGGCCGGAGCAGTGGCGGTGTGACACGGGGCAGGGGAGAGCGAGGCAGATCTGGCCGGAGCAGTGGCGGTGTGACACGGGGCAGGGGAGAGCGAGGCAGATCTGGCCGGAGCAGTGGCGGTGTGACACGGGGCAGGGGAGAGCGAGGCAGATCTGGCCGGAGCAGTGGCGGTGTGACACGGGGCAGGGGAGAGCGAGGCAGATCTGGCCGGAGCAGTGGTGGTGTGACACGGGGCAGGGGAGAGCGAGGCAGATCTGGCCGGAGCAGTGGCGGTGTGACACGGGACAGGGGAGAGCGAGGCAGATCTGGCCGGAGCAGTGGCGGTGTGACACGGGGCAGGGGAGAGCGAGGCAGATCTGGCCGGAGCAGTGGTGGTGTGACACGGGGCAGGGGAGAGCGAGGCAGATCTGGCCGGAGCAGTGGTGGTGTGACACGGGGCAGGGGAGAGCGAGGCAGATCTGGCCGGAGCAGTGGCGGTGTGACACGGGGCAGGGGAGAGCGAGGCAGATCTGGCCGGAGCAGTGGCGGTGTGACACGGGGCAGGGGAGAGCGAGGCAGATCTGGCCGGAGCAGTGGCGGTGTGACACGGGGCAGGGGAGAGCGAGGCAGATCTGGCCGGAGCAGTGGTGGTGTGACACGGGGCAGGGGAGAGCGAGGCAGATCTGGCCGGAGCAGTGGCGGTGTGACACGGGACAGGGGAGAGCGAGGCAGATCTGGCCGGAGCAGTGGCGGTGTGACACGGGGCAGGGGAGAGCGAGGCAGATCTGGCCGGAGCAGTGGTGGTGTGACACGGGGCAGGGGAGAGCGAGGCAGATCTGGCCGGAGCAGTGGTGGTGTGACACGGGGCAGGGGAGAGCGAGGCAGATCTGGCCGGAGCAGTGGCGGTGTGACATGGGGCAGGGGAGAGTGAGGCAGATCTGGCCGTGCTGCTTGCAGCAGGAGCAGTGGTGGTGTGACTCAGGGCAGGGGAGCTATGATGCATAGTCTATCGCTAAATGATGGGAATGCCGGCTTTGAATACTACTTGGTCAATGAGGAGGAGTACCAAGTTGGATCACGCCCTTTGATCAGCCAATTCGATATCTGGGGGAAAGAGTGAGCTTTTGAACTAAACAGGTCTTGTCTACTTGTGTTTTGTGTCATATGAATCATATCAATAATATGTATGTGCCCCATACATGGAATCAGAATGCCTACTGTATGTAGTAAATGGAAAATCTCTACAGCAAAAGGCCAGCCTACCGCTACATGCATTCGGTTTGTTTCTGCCATTTATTAGTAATGATTTACACAGTTTGTTTACTACTTACCATTTACCTGAGCATTTAGTATTGTGCAATATAGCATACAGAAGGTGAGGGACATTTTGGGGGAAAGAAGTGCTGCATTTTATCATTCAAACTTGTGACTTTTCATGAAAATTCTATAATCCAAGATGGCCGCCACCATATGACGTCATAATATGCAAATTAGATGGGACAATTTAATCCCTACATAAACTTTGGGTCATCCTTAATATTTCTCTAATTTACAGAAAGTCTCTATCTCTTATCACTTTTAAGATATAGCCTTTTGAAATTAAGATGTCAAAATCGAACGTTTTTGGAAAAAACCTCTGGCGCCTAAAGGGTTAACATGGTAAGATTTGTAGGAATTTTCATATAATTTTTCAGGGAACAACGCATGGATCTTGATGTCAGATATCAAGCGTATTTAGGTGCAGGGCTCCGGGTGCGGCTAAACACTTTCATTGGTTGCACTGGTTAGTCTGATATTCAGCAGGTCAGATTAAATATATATATTGTTACTGAAATTTGTTTATGCGTGTGCTATAATTTAAATGAGGAAACATTTGTAGAAATTCAATTAGAAACTGTGATTTGGGTACCCAAATGATGACTCACACGTCATAAATTGGCAAAAGTGCAACCTGTGTAAATCAGTCTGGAGCCCTGAGGTGGCTGGTATTTATGGGTGAGTAGTATGTGACGCAGATTCTTCATCTGGTGAGTTTTTATTATAGTTAACTTGTTGTGGGGGGGTTAAATTTTAGAGTGATAGAAGTTTGTTGAATTGGATATTGGATTAGGCTTGACTGAATTAAAGGGGACTGTTGGGGCCTCGGCAGAGGTACGAGCTCTACGTGGTGCTATTCTAGATAAATACGCACTAGTTGCCCATCAGTTTTGATAGGGCAATATGTAAAGTGCCTTTGAGTACCACATAAAGAGCTATATAAATGTGATTTATTATCATTATTATTATTATTATTAGTTTGCTTACAGTTCCAGAGCAGAAAACTGAAACAAAGCATATTCGCTTCCAACGGCCCCAGATCAGTATATTGATCCAATATTGATCAGTGCATAAAAAACGGTATCCACATGTAGTGTCGCCTTTAAAGTGAACTGCTGTTTAAATGCTGTGCATCGTTTCGCAGGCTGAATGCGCTGCTGTGAAGTTTTGCACACGCTGTTGGTTATGTTTAATGTAGTGGAAGGTGAGGCAGTAGTTTAACAAGAACACAAAACAGAACACACACATGCACTCTCGTCATGTTGTATCTCCATGTAAAGCACTTATGTCAGGGCCTGGAACCCCCCTCCCACCACATTTCTGAAGGGCACACTGCCCCGGCACTAAACATCGGCATTGGACATGAATTGCAATGTGCGAACAAGATGTAGTTAATTCCTGAGAAACGCCGGGCTGCAAAACGTCACGGCGTCTTTACACTGCTGCTCCGCAGTTCATTAAAGTTTCTGACACTCAGCCGTGTTAACTTTACGGCTTGTGACTCCATTTGGCTTTGGGAGTTTGGAAGTTAAAACAGCCGAGGAACCCGGAGAAGCAGTATGTCAGGAGGACGAAAGGTCGCCTTTGTGTATAGCTGATAAAATGATGGGCATGTGATGAAGCAGAAAATTGATAACATCAGCGCCCCCGAAGGGAACTGCTGTACGGTCCCTTTGCCTTGCACTCCACTTCACCTTTGATGCAGTAAACTTCAGCATACCATGAGTCACCGTGCACATAAATAACTGAGAGTGCGGAGCGGACGAGAGTTCGCCACTACATCTCTGCGGCCACGGAAAAGTGAGCGCGATTATGTGGGAAGCATTTTTCTCTCTTCACATATCCACATGCAGCGCGTCATTATACAAAATTGGCACATTATCAAGCTGGGGGTCAGCCGCATTAGGACACTTGGCGCAGCCGGATGCCACGCCGTTAGCCGGTTGTTGAAGTGTGATTTGAATGCCTGCAGCTGGGCTCTGAGACACACATGTAAAAGACGAGAAGACAGAGAGAGAGAGAGACAGACGGAGAGTAAAAGACGGACAAAAATATCTCACGTGGCCCGCATGTACAGCCTGCAGTCATTCCTCGTAAGGCCTCGCTTCTGTCTCTCACCTGCCATACCTTTGCTCGTGCTGTACCTCCTGTTGGTTCTGCCTTCATGACATAAGTCCAAACTATGCGTACGCCCGAGGCGAAGATGGGAAAAGAGTGAGAGGAATACAACGAGTTCACAGTGTGAGGCTGAAAAAAAAAAAAGAAAATCCACTTTTATTCTTGGTAATGGAGCATTTTACAACCCTGATCCACACCTTCTGTGTGTGGTCCGTTTATCTAGAAGGTACGATTTTTTTTACATCGCCTAAACGCATTGGAGGAAAGAGGGGACCAAGATGGACGGATTGAGGATGGAAGCTCAGAGAGGGAACGCAAAGACCTCGACTGGAACTGGGAATGAAAGCACTGGAAGAGAATGATAGCTTGTGGATAATAAAGGAAGCGAGTTTAGGGAATATGTACAATGATACCGCATGTAAGCTAATGAAAGCAGCCCTCTCTCTCTCTTAGTCCCACCCCCTCACATGCTCCGCCGCGGTCCACGGGCGCAGATCTCCACTATCTCCTCCCGAGTTGCGCCCCCATTTTATGCTCCAGCGGATGACAATAATTCTAAGCTTCCCGATATGCAAATGCCCTTAATTGGACTGTCACAAGTTCCCAGGCATCGTCAACTTTACAAAATGACTGAGGCTGGGAGCAGATTGGATTTTTGGTGGCCAATCTTGTACACTTAATTCCCAGTAATTTTCGCGAGCGCTTCACCGCGAGGTCCTGCGACATGCCACTTACGAGAACTATCTATGCCAGCTGGAAGAGGTATAAAAAAAAGAAATAAGACGACTCTCTGTCTTGTCATTGTCATCCTCCCCCCCCCTGCATCTCTGTTGCTCGCTCTATACCCAATTACTCCCATCTGAACCAGACCCTTCGATACTCATGCGACTCATCGTGTTTGTACCTTTTAAAACCTCCGCGGCTGCGAGGTTGGAGCCAGCGATTTTCCCCCCTCGAGGCTCCTGCCGTTCCCATTCTGTCAGATAACTGCATTTTGTCCCGCACTCCACATTCTGCCATGTTTAGAGGAACATGTTTACTCTGCCCGGTGTAGATCTAATGGCTTTGTTTTTTTTTTTAAGGACAGGGAAAGCGTGCGCGCGCGACCGCCTGACGTCGGCTACCATCGGGGATGATTGTAATTCGCGAGGATTGATTCTCGTAGCGCATGAATATTCCATGTGGTTGTGTAGGGGTCA
The DNA here is from genome assembly GCA_039737535.1 of Lagodon rhomboides. Classification (NCBI taxonomy): domain Eukaryota; kingdom Metazoa; phylum Chordata; class Actinopteri; order Spariformes; family Sparidae; genus Lagodon; species Lagodon rhomboides. The sequence goes on along the minus strand of CM077787.1, from coordinate 26,274,329 downwards.
TGTTTTCTCTTAGGGTACCTCGTTGTACTGCAAAGGTGTACAGCCGGAAGCATCCTTCTATGTTTATGTGTGTGTGTGACCGCGCAGGGACCAAAAGCAACAGCGGCTCATGCAATATAAACCCAACGCCTTTAATGTATTCTCCTTCCAGGTAAATAACCTTGATGTGCAGCCTCCTGGATATTGTCTGTCATCCGGGGTGATCCGAGACGATTAATTATCCCTGTCATGTTTTTGTATAATCTTTGTTTATTTAAAGCACCCAGCTTTTCATGTTTTGCTAGAAGGCCGCCATCAATTACCGAGCGAGCGCGTTAGGTGTCAGGTTTGTGTATGTGTCTCATTATAGCGCGGAGAAGGAAAATCCCACCTCATGCATAACTTCCGAAAAAAGAAAAGAAAAAAACACCTCCTTCCCACGTGTCACCAGTCATGAGGGGCTCATTTCCTCCTAAGTGAAGTGAAGTTTCTTGATGTTGTTGTTTGTTTTTTTAATTTTTTCTATCCTATTTTTTTAAGCGCTTTCATTCTTCAGCGATCATTTCCACCCCCGGCACAACCCGGCCTCCACCCCCCCACCAGCTCACCCAGCCTTCTCTCGGTTAATTGAGTCTTTGATTTACGCGCGAGCGAACGCGCGGAAATGATATTAGCGGCGATGACACGTAAAAGAAAAAGAAGATAAAACGCCAGCGCGGAGATAGGAAAGCGGAGCCTGATGAGGCTGAAGTGGGCCTCGGAGCGCGAGCATCGCGGTAGACAGCGATGCATAAACCCTAAATTCCTCATCTATTTAGAAAAAATGGGCGCTATCCAGTTAATTTCTGCGGTGATCTCCCAGGTGATTGAGGCCGCGGGATGCTTGGTGGGATGATGTTCTCTGAGATACGGAGGCAGAGGGCCACGGCCGTCCAGGATTTAACCACGTGAATATGGGTGGGAGATCAGTATTACATTTAAAGCTCTGACTGTCTGTAACGTTTCTATCAAAATGAGATTTTCCCTTGATTCACATGTCTCATTTCTCCACGCTCTCCTGGGCGATGCTTAATAACATTCGTTCATTGCTTTTTTTTTTTTTTATTCAGTGTGACAGACAATTTCTTGCCCTTGTGTGGAGATTCTGCCCATTCGATAAAAAACGGAGAGCGAGTGAAAGAGCGAGTGAGTAATAAGTAAGCGCCAAGGTAAATCGGGGAGGGGAGGGGAGCGCGTGCGTCGCCGCGTTGAAAGCTTTTGAATTTTTCCACATTCTTCGCGAACATCGACAGCCTACGTCTGTGCGAGGCTTTTATAAAACTGTTTACGGAGCACGGTGTCTCAGTGCGTCATCGAGCCAAAACCGCTGTTTTCAGTCTGACCCACGCACACGCCGTGGCTCAAGCCTGTGACATCCACCACAAAGAGGAAGGAAAACCGGGCGATGGAAGGGCGACAGGAGGGAAGAAACGGGGGGAGGGGGTGGAAGCAGAGAGGAAGCTGTCAGAATTCAAAGAGAAAGGGAGGCCGTCTTCAGAAAACAGACAGAAAGAGGACAGAAAGTCAGGTGGGATGATTTGGAGACAGGACTGGGAGACAGATCAGAGTTTCTCGCAATGAAAAACACAAGTATTCAAGGGTAGACAGGATGAACCCCCGAAATTTAAGTTGTATATCAAAAGCAGCGTCTCGGTCTTTGAAGCGCAGCAGTGATGTACTGGCAAGTGATGAATGTGGTATTGACAAACTGCTAGAACATGGATCGCTCTCATGGAGCGCTGCTTCGAGAGTTGAACTTCAGTGGGAAACGTTTCAAACGACATCCGTCTCTCTATCAGACTGTGACGACTCAGAGAAGACTTTTGGGTTTCTTCCTTGTATGTTTGTTCCCGCGAGTAACACTTATGACAGTCGGTTGACACTTTAATTGGAGGCCTAGAGGCTTCGAATACTAAGTGTCAACAAATACAGATGGCAGATATAGAGATATATCAAAAGACTTTGTTGGAACAAGACTGATATTAGACATCGATCACGTGTGAAAAATATATGTGATGGAGGCAGGATAATAAACTTGAAACGTGAAACACTAAACTTTCTCTTTATCCCAAGCATTTTTTTTCAAATTATAAAAAAGATAATAATATTGGTACGTAATGAGCAACCTATAAGCTGGCACGAAACATCTGTGATAGGCTAATATTGGCCATCAGCTATGTCGGTCCGGATGTGTGAATGGACGTATGAATGCATGAATGGATGGACGTACAGCAGTGAAGCACAATGAACCACAGGGTCTAACTGTTATCCCTTATTATCACTTTATTCAATAATTATAGCAACTTTAAACAGCTTCAACAGTCCCACTTCCAAAGTGACATTCGGCATTGATACACAGAATAGAAAAGTGTCCTATGACATACCGATACTGTGTTTGATAAAAAGCATGCCATCTCAACAATGACCGCATCAAAGTTTTTAGCAGGCTTCTCATATTCAGAGATTTTATCCATGAGTCACTGGGGAAAGGAATATGGGTGATATTTCTAGTGCTCGGCATAATTAGCGTCAGTATATTAATAGTGTTAGTAGTATTTACGTGATAAATTCGATAACCTAAATCTTCACAAAAAATGATACGCCATGGAAAAAGCCTGGAAGTCGTGCCCATAATTCGTGACAGGTGGCTAAGAATACAGTGTATAAGCTGTGCCAACATGACTTAGCAAAACTAAAAACTAAAACCATTGGCTTTTATCTGGTGAACAGGGTTTGTTCGTTGACAAAAACGCCGCACTGTACCGCAAAGTTAATATAAAGGATCGCTCTTTTGCTGTTCAAAAAGACCAAGAGGGTCTTGAGAAGATCCATGAATTATTCCCCGAGAAAGCTCAGTATGTCGCAATGTTAATGACAGTGAGAAAGAACTTCCCAGATCCTTAAACTTTACCTGGAGCTGCACCAAAGGTTAATGGAGTCCATTCCAGGCCAAGACCCATCCTCCATCCAAGTTTGGTCGAAATCTATTAAGTAGTTTTTTTGTGAAACCCTGCGGACAAACCGACCGACCAACAAACTGACACAGGTGAAAACATAACTTCCTTTGCAGAGGTGATTCATCGTACGTTTGCTGTAATTCCAATATTTCATTTTAACATTACTTTTTGAAACTTAATTTTGACTCTTTGGATGGAGCAGTGACCACCTATTACAGCAGAATTTCAATAGAACAGATTCAGCGGGAGCAAATGTACCCACTTCAGACATGCTAAGCACCAGGACAAGGACAAAGCCGCACAAGTCAGTTTCTGATTTCAATTGCGGCGAATGTCTCAGTTAAAAAGCAGCTACATCACTCAGGCTATTCTGCTTCTCAGTGTGATGAGGAGGTAGCTGACTGGAAATCCTGCTTAATGGTATTCCAGAGGACCTAAAACATGGTCCTTTTATTCTTCCTTTTGAGAGAACAAAGGAACAAGTCGCGGTGCTAACTCCGCTTGCCCCCCTCTGACAGTTCTGTAACTCATCAAAAGACAAAAAAAGCTAAAAGCCTAGAAAAAAAATCTCATTACAAAGACTATTTCCCTCATCTGTGTGGTTCAGTGAGGAAGCAGATTGCATTTCAGTACTTCATTAATAAATGAGTATGTGAACAATGGCAGAGTGATGGCTCCATTGTCTTGAAGCCCAAATCTGAAGCACTTTGAATGCCAGAAGCAAGATAGTCATTATGCTGGCCGTGCTTTTCAGCTCAAAAGTCTGCAGGAACAAGTTTTTTCACGCATAACGGTATCTCTGAATAGCACTGTGCTCGAGTTCGATTCCACAGTTTACTGTGTTTGCACTTGGTGCTTATCTCAGACAAACATTGTTCCATCCATCTGTTTCTTATTGGCTCTTCATACACCTTGTCAAAAAATAAATCATGGAGCTCTTTCAAAGACGACAGAGCTGTCATCTTTGGAAACGCGGTGCATCACCTGTGGACGGCGTCGAGTCTCTGGGAGGATAAAGGGCGCCACTCACACCCCTGAACGCAGCTGGAGCTGGATGAAATCTGACAGGTGGAAATTATTTCAGAAAAGATGAAAAAAGAGCACAGTCGCACAGGGGGGAGGAAAGGGAGTGGGGGCTTGTTCCGGGTCAGAATACAAGCAAAAAGACTAAAAGAGGAAGGAGGAGCTGAATTGGTGGTCGGGGAAAAGCCTGAACGGAGAGAACAGATGGATTAAAGCCATCTGACAGCCTTGTTGTGGTGAGGATTTTAATTTTTTTTTCCCCAGATCTAACCCTTTTTTAAGAGACCATTTCTCCATAAAATTATTTCAATCTGTTACTTTTTAATCATGGTTTTAAGCAACAGCTTTGAAGAAGAGGCTTTTGAGGGAATTGACACAGCGGCACCTGCTGTAAAAGGAAAAAAAAAAAAACTGTTGCCTTATTAAAAGCAGCCCCCTGGCCCTTCCAAATTTTTTCATTCAGCTCATGAAATGAGCTTTAAAAGGCATAAAGGGTCTCTGATCAGAAAGCTTCTTTAACTTCACGTCTATATATATTCTTTTTTTTACGGTGGGGATACGGATAAAAGTGACTTGCAGTTTTGATTTAAGCAGTTTGACAGGCAATGAGGTCATTTTTAGACTTCACATGATGAAACCACTGAGGGGCTTTTGGCATAATTTGTTTAACTTTTTTCCGCCATGGAAGTGATAAAATTATAGGACGCTGAGATCAAACAGACAGCTTGAGTGAAGCAGGTAGCCGACTCTAGAAGCTGTAAGGACAGAATGAGACTGCAGCCGTCTGATTTGCCCTGTCTACACGTGTACATGCTTTAAAACATACGTCACATCATTTCATTAGAAGCCATTATCTCTCTTACAAAGAGGGGCGCTGACTGTAGCCCCAACCTTCATCCCCTCTACTCATGATGCTATTTTTTTCTTACTTCCACACATGTATCCAATCTGCGAGTCACAAAACATATTTCACCTTTCAGACAAACCCATCTCATTCCTCTGTTGTCAGTAACACATCGCAGTGTAGGTGCTTTATCCACCCACACACTGTACTGAGCTCGCTGCTACCGTGCTAATGAGATACTTTTCGCAATTAGCTCGAGATCTGTTTCCCAATCAGACAGACAGCGAGAGGCTAATTAATCACCGCACATTAGCCAGCCTGTATGTTTACTCATATCTGTTTACTTTATGGAAGCGAGTGAACGACGATGTGATATCGCCTGCTGCTTTGGGAGTAATGCGAGGCTGTAAGGTTCTCCAAAGAAAGCCAAGGTCAGAGATAATTGATTATCATTAATGCCTTGAGAGACGCGCTTTAGTAATGCAGCAAAATTAGAAATCAGATACATTGTTCGTTCATACATCAGATGAGACGGTCTGATTTTTTATTTACGATGAATACTCACTCATTCAGAGTTTAAGAAAAGCCGGTGCGCATTTGACACGTCTAAGCCAACATACGGGGCGAATCACATCATTTATGCAGAGTGGATGTGTATGTGGCACGCTGAGGTCTTGTGAACCCGTCAAAACTGCCAGTGCTGTTTGACTGAGCACGATGCATGCGGGTGTCACCGGTGATACATTAGATTGGTGTTCAAGTAAAAGCCGCAGGGCTCCGGGGACCAATGAAAGAGAAGGATTGACACATGAATACACTATTTCTTTTTGCAGAACACCCACATCTCAAGATGGGGAGGTGTCAGCGAGTATGCGTGACAATGGTGCACCGGGGTCGACTGACAGGAAAGGCAACCTGTGTTCGATAAAGGCACTCAGCACGGCTTTTGCCCATTCTCTTTGCAAACCCGGCACTTATGGAGCCTACTGAGTACAGTGGTAGCAGCCTCTTAAAAAGCCACTTCAACTTAATAACCTAATGGACCGCCGAGCTAGTCTCACTCATTATCCACCATTACGAAGTTCAGAGAACACAGTTCCACTCACTCGTAAAGCGAACATGCTGGCATACGATTTACCTTTTTGCATCAGTACAGTAGTTCTCTACCAAAATGACTCTAGCTTTAGCTGTTGTGACAGTTGGCACAAGAGAACAACTTTTAATTCACAATTATTAGTAGTAAATGCTGTTCATTACGTTATTCGGGCTGGCGATACTGTACAGTTTTTTTTTTTAACGCAAAGCAGTTTTGCTGATGAACAGCAAACCTTTAAATCTTCATAGCATTGAAACTTCCCTTGGGTGATGCAGTCATTCTATTAATCGAGTCTTAACAAATGCAAATGAATCCTCTTCTTTGTAGATCCCATCAAGACAAGTGCTGTGGCACTTTTTAGATTCTATTTTTTAACCTTGTGAAAGTCCTAGTTAATAGAAATATATTCCACACGGGACAGTAGCGCTACACGAGGTCCCAAGGAACTATTTGATCCTCCAAGTTTGATCCACCTTTGATAAAAAAAAAAGCTCTCACAAGCACATTCATACAACTGTTGCAACACACTTTATATAACGCATCCACATTACACCGATCCCTGCTGCCCTTCACTAGTTACCCATGAGTTTCAGAATGTTTCAGTATTGTACTGCTTTGTTTTAAAAGCCTTTAATGGTCAGGCTCCTGCCCACATCTGTGATTTGCTAACTCCCCATCAAGATCAGGCAGGAGAACTCAGTATCCTCCATTAAAAATCTTCCTAACACTCACTTTTATCTTTTGTTTTTTTTCGTAACTGATGGTATTTAATGTTATTTTGAAGCTATCTTGAACCTTTATCTCGTTCATATCTAAAGATGTAGGTTTTATTTGATATTACCACACATTTTTACTGTAAAGCACATTGTAACTTAGTTTTTTAAAGGTGCTATATAGCTATTATTATTATCATTATACATATGTTCAAGTCCTGTATCTTATGGTATTGTGTCCACATTGGACTATTCTGGCATTGACATAACAGCTAAGGCTGAAAAAAGTCAGTGTCAAAGGAGGAAGTAGTTTCCATTGGAGAGAGACGAAAAGTAAAGGGAATGTTTGAAACAAATGTAAGCCATCTCTTCCAAACATGTCAAAAGGTCCAAAATGTGCTGGCATGGTGGCTTCTATGTTTGGCCTGCCGCTGCCGACCAGTCCCATTTTGTCCTCCCTTGTCCAATGTGTTATTTGATTTGTTCTGCTGCTTGGTAAAGGTCCAATTTGTAAGTTGATGGCTGAGGCTGATTCTGAAGTCGTCAAAAACTGGTGCTTTGGGTTGGTACAGCAGGTGGGACCGGCCACCAGCCCATAGATTGTTTCTGATGAACATCGCCTTGGAGTATCCTACTTCTCCATGGCATGGCTTCATCTTTCCTGTGGTTACAAATATCAGACTCTCATGTCTCTGCCTTTCCCGACTCTCCTGGGGAGATCGCCTTCCCTTCAGCCAGTGAAGTTTACATGCGTGGTGAGTGTCTCCCGGCCAACTGCACACCCTTCCCTGGGGTTCCCCTGTTGAAAGCCGAGACTCTGCACCTCTCAGGATGACACTGGTGAATGCTCACTCTATAGCTACAAAACGTTTGCTCGATGAATCATCCAGTCTCAGAAGTTAGACTTTTTGACCAAAACCTGGCAGAGGAAAATGGAACATGCACCCCCTCATCGAGCTGTGCCCAAAGGATTACATTTTTATCAGCTTGCCGAGGATTTCAGGCCACGGTGGTGGAAGCCAGCTCTCTTCTTTTAAAACTTCCAGCTAATTAAAGTTGGACAAATCCCTTTTATTATAGCCTATTTTAAATGACCCTCCACCCGGCCCTAACAGCTCCTTTTTAATGAACGTAATGATTTTTTTTTGTTGTGTGTTTTCAAGCTCTTGAGTTGCTCCTTGGGGATTTTAACATTCATATTGATGATTCCTCTGATAACTTCACTTCTACTTTTAATCTTTCTCAACACTCTGGACCCTGCTTTTACTGTGTCTTTACTCTTTACTCTTGTTTTTAATTTCAGATCATAATGATTGTGATCAATGCGACTTTTCTTTCAATTTGGATACAGCTCTGGCATTCTAAACCATCAATCTGTCTCTTATAAGAACCCTATAGTGATGTGGACCCTCAAGCACGATGTTAATGAGGTACTGCCGTTCAGTCCCGTTCAGCACCTGTTGCAGGGCAGAGCATTTGTGGAAATTCACCTTTCAACAAGTTCACTATCAGTATTTAGAAGAACTTTTAATAGACTTTAACATGGTTACAGCTGTCAGATTGAGACACTTCTCTAAACTTGTATCTAGGTGTTGATATCATGCCAAAATGTTGTTTGACACCATCATTGAAATTGTCACTCATACAACACTTGCTGTTTCTTTTGGTTTGTTTTTTTCAGTTGAGGAGTGCAGCAACCCTCTCTTCTTCATTGCTGGTGACATGAATGATAATTTCACTTTCACAATAGCTTGCCCTTGTCGGCCAACAATCCTGAGAGTTTTCCTCCAATTTCACCAGTCTGGCACGTAATATGAAAAACCCGCTCCCCTCGTCATTGTGCCCACTGTGTTAAAAATGTAATTGGTTCTGTTGGTCCCTTTGTGCTCTCTGAAAACCAATAGCTCTTTGAGATCTTGTCAACTTATTATAAACAAGTTGTTCTTCTTCTCAAGAACTACAGGCATACTTCAAAGTCAAATTTTATAGCTAGGTCTCAGAAAATGGAAAATGATTGTTGCGCAGCTTATACCTGACTTGGATGCGAATCACCAGGGTTTCCATATGAATGAATGCTGTGCTCGTAAAATAAAATCCACACATGAAATAATTAGGTTCACAAACATATTTTTGATGCACAGATGTGTATTTCTTGTCTTGAGTATGCAATATATTAGAGAATTTGCAGTTTACATCAAACATATCTGGACGTTGTTACTTTTGTAGACCTGCCATAGCTTCATGCACAAATGCATTCTGTTTTTCCAAAAGGGATCTGTAGCCTATCAGATGTTTCCTTCCATTAAGCCAATCAGAAAGACGGCCATCAAACGACACACGGAGTGTCCGTTGCTCTCCACAGGTAAATAACGATTCTCTTGCTGTGCATGTTATAAAATGTGACCCAGTCTGGCGAAATGAGTCGGAAGTCGCAACGTTCTAATTTGAGATACGGCCGATTACATTAATAAACATTAAAAATATCGATTTTTTTTTTTTTTGATCTTGTATGAAAGAAAAGGTATTCAAAAATCATCCTCCAACGTTTCGTACTTCAGATAATTATGTAAAGGTACTTAAATGGCTATTTAAGTCTACTTATAACTTTCACATCTTACAAAAAATGCAAGCGATAAACACTGAAAATCTTTACGGCTCCCCTCGCCTGCAGCGAGGATTTCCCTATGTTCCGGGTATCCCCTGAAACGTCATGATCTCTGCTATCCACATATGGTGTTGCTATGGTGTTACACATCTTATGAAACCAATCAAAATGCTTAAAACATTTATGCAAATTATCGTTGCCAATCAGAAGCCTTCTCCCAGGCTAACTCACGGGGCGATTGGTCAAGCTATCTGCCTGTCAGCTTAGTAGCGCTCTGTTGCCAGCTAGCTAGCTTTACTTCCGAAATCCTAAAAAAGTTTACAAAGTGATTTGTGTCGAGTCCATCGTACCATCGTTTTAAGGTAATGTGTAGTGCTTAGTGTGAAAATGACTCCATATCTCCCATGGGCTGTTTTCACTGTGGGTCCCCCTCCGCTAGTTCCTCCGGAGGTTTAGCGTCTTCCTGCGGAGACACGGGCCACTCGGGTTCCTCCCCTCCCTCCTCCGGAAGTATTCAACCTTCAAATTAATGTTCTGTTTTTTGTCTTATTTTTCTAAACAAAGATCACAATGCATTTCATCAATGTATTTTGTAATTGTAAATGTAAGTCCAAATGTATGAGTGTATGTTACAAAATATAGGATTTATCCAGAGGGGATCTCCATGAGAAAGTTTTAAATTTGTTTTAATCAGTTATTTAATGTAATTAATTGACTTGTCTTAACATATATGAACTGTTAAATTATTATTATCATCCACACTGACAACCCCTCTCTTCTCTCAAAGGTTCCAAAGCGAAAATTTAACACCTCAGTACAAACTTTGTAAATTTTTTTGTAAATCTTCATAATTCTTTGTTAAATTGTCTTTTCTAAAATATGAATTTAGATAAATAATAATTAAATCATTTAAGCTTCAGTCTGGTTTAATAGCATTATCTAAGTATCCAAATGCCTTTTGAAAAATTTAGCTGTAAAATAATGGGTGCATCTCTTTGGATGCTAAGGATTTGTAAAGATATCAACAAAAAACTGACAAAAAACTTTAAACGCGATTTTCTCGTGTTTTCCATTGGAAAAAGACGGTGGGTGACCATACTTCAAATGGATGTATCTTGACAACCATTCAAGATATGACTTTGACTAGGATATCATTTTAAAGCTTATTGTCTCATCTTCCCATTGATACCAAAATCTCAGTTTTGATCTTTGGGTTACTGTGACTCATTTTGCCAGACTGGGTCACAAATGGTTGTAGTTATGAATCCTTGCCAGCTAGCTATTGTTAGCTCACGCTAGTGTTAAATGCCACATCGCTAACTTAGCAAGCATTCATAACTCGAACATATTTAATTATGCAGGACAGAGGTTATAACTCTCCCAGATACCAGTTGAGTTTGATGTCAACGCAGCTGTTTGATGTTGGCTCTTTCCTCATGGTCTCATTCATAATTCTTTTGATACTTTGAGCTTGATGTCTACATTTCACATGTGTTTGCTCTTTTGTCTCTTGCTGTGACAACTTCTTTATCGAGGTGCTATAAAAACAATATACAATATACAATTATTTTCTTACAAACAAGCTCAGATTGTTAATTTCGGAAAGCTACAGCCCACCCAGCTCCGCCGTCAGAGCGTTGAAAAACTTCAACTTTACCTCAGATTACCAAGCTGTGGCTCCGCTGGTATTTTTCACTTTTCCATCAGTTTTGTCACCTCGCTCTATGTATAGTTGTCGCTGGAAGTCAACTGAGTTTGTGTAGACACTTGTCAGCTCATAAAATTATTTGTTGTGACAGACCTGACAGGAGCATATGCTTCAAACAAGTCTTCATACACATGTAACTAAAATAGGTTTAGGTATAGAAGAAAGCAGAGGATGTATGTCAAAGTGTGTTTTTCTTGATATCATTACCTATAGCTGTCTGGATCACCTACCTTTTTCTATCTTCTTTGTTTCTTAGGGCGACGACACCTGCACTTTGTCAGGAACAATGAGTCTATCTACACCAGCGCTTCTCACTCTCCTTCCTGACATGATGTCTGTGGGATTTTGAAGCTTGCGAGCTGCTGTGGCGCCGCGGCGCTGCCTGATGTCAGCCTTAGCCGGCTTTCAGACACAGCTGTACCATTTTTTCCTGTTGTTCCAGACCAGTGAGTGTGGTGACTGTTGCACCCCGCTCAGCAGTCCGAGAGGATTACCGGACAGGTTCAGAGTGATGTAAAGGACTGGCGGGGAAACACTGCGGGCGCGTGCTGGCTTACTGGAATGTTCCCACTGAATCTAACGGAATTGTGAAGGTGCTTTCAGGGAAGCGCAGATGGAAGTCATGTTATTGAATTCCCCATGGAATTAAAATCAATGTTTAAGTGTTTTTAGCTCAAATGGCTTGCTCTATATCTCACTTATACGCCGGTATCAGACCCAACAACGGCAAAAAGGCATTTTGTAGGGATTCTTCATGTTATTTTAGAGTTTGCAATTTCCGGGAAAACGATAAGGAATGTTGACTTATCCTGCACTTATACAAATTTTCCGTCCAATAAACGCTTTTTTGATTTTAGGATGCAGCTCAGCCTCGGAGAAAGTACTTCCTGATGTCCTCCTGCAGCTCTGTCTCAGAGCTTCTAGCTAACCACAAAACAGCAGCCTCCCAACAAACACCTCTACAGCCCCCGAGAACAATGACAGAGGCTGGTTACAGCACTGAGCTGGTTTAAGTGAGAGCCAATGTATCAATCAAATTGATTGCACAGTGTAATGGGTATGGAATAATGAAACCATCGTCGTATTAACTTGAAATCTAAATCAAGACGCTGTCTGCTGGGTATACATGCATAAACAAAACACAACTGCATTGCTTTTAACACTATCATACACAGTGTTATGAGCTTATAAGCAAGGGAGTTTCTGTGTGTCACATCTCGCCATCACCAGCTCAGCGGCACGACCGACAGTCAGACATTCCGTGTCCGTGTTTTTTCCGGATGTACCCTGATTAAAACCTGGCAGGCCTAATTAACGAGGCTTCAGCGCTACCTTACGCACCGCCCTGTCTTTTCCGCCCCGGCAATTTGGTGGGAGAGCTGCATAGCTGTCTCCGTCCTGAGCCGCGTGTCTGCCTGGAAGGACGGCTGCTGCTTCAAGAGATACAGGAAAGAGGGCGACTGCCGCATTGTGTGTGTGTGCTGGCGTTTCTGTGGGTTAACACGCCGGTGCAGGAGGTGAGGTACACAAAAAAACTGTGGGAAGTGGCGACGAGAGGAGACGAGACAGACAGTGGCAGGAGAGAAATGAGACCTGGCAGAAGGGCAAAAGAGGAAGTCTGCTGTAAGACAGACTGCTAATGCTAATGTTCTCGTTTATTAATAATTTAGTGAGAAATCTCTCTCGGTACCCTCACTCATGAAATCCAGGAATACCCATGTGCTCGCCCCGCTGTGTGTGTGTGTGTGTGTGTGTGCACTCTGCTGTTGTGTGGCTGTCAGTCTGTCGAGAGCCAGAGGACATATGCTGGTCAGCCAGCCGCCCTCCCTACTGTCTCATCATTTCCTCTCTTTCTCCCTGTAGGGTGGCCATTACGGTGAGCCCCCTCAGGCCATGCCACATCACACACACACACACACACACACACACAGAGGGTAGCAAACAATGAAAAAAATGTTTTAGTAAGCATACACATATTCACGCCTGCACACACACACACTCTCCCTCTGCATCCATCCATCCAGTCCAGCTCGAGGGCCTCTGTGAGTGGGCTCCAGCCCCGTGAAGCAGCCCCATGCTAGGGCCTTGGCCACATTAGCAGCCTGGCGGGAGACGGGCTAGCCGGGCTCGCCAACAGCCTCCAGCTTACGTCCCCCCCCCCTCCACAAGAGCTGGCACCCTCTAGACGAGTTGGAATGGTCACAAAGTGGGAAGAATCTAATCCGGTTTGACTCTTTTTTTTCTTCGCAGTGTCCTCAACCACCATGGGGCTTATTTGGGCCACTTTCCGCTCTAAATAAATATGAAATATGAGTCCTGTATGTGATGTGTGCGCACTGGGAATTATTGGATTAAATGGTTGCAGCACAGAGCGGGGCTAACGCTAAGAAAAAAGCCGCGATGCAGCAAGTTATAGTACACGAAGCCAATTTAAGCCCTTTCACAGTGATATCACACGACAGCTTTATGTGGTTTATATCCTTAGCGTAAGTATATCCTGCGGCTACGCTTCCCCGTGTGGATTAACACCTGAGTCATGGCTGACTGCCTCCATTTGGTCTGAGTGAGCCCGCCTTCAACCCCGTCGCTATGATCGTCCTGCAGTTGACAGCCATTACGTTGGAGTGTACCATACCTGCGTAGGGGATGGGGGCATCTTTATCCAGGGCCACCAGGGGAGGATCCAGCAGAACGATGTCGGTGTTTTCGGTGATCACCCCGTGGTATGATGTCTCAATCCACGGCTTGTGTTTGTTCACTGTGGAGACAGAAACAAGAGCGCGAGATGTCAGAGACATACTTCCTCAGCGAGGTGCGACAGAACTATCTCAACATGCGTGCGTATACGTCCTCAATTTCCTTTCGCTTGAAAGACTGTCCACAGATGAACTGAACTGAACTTCCGTATGCACACACAGACAGACACATTGTACTACAGCAATAATACACACACTCTTTATTATGTTCTTGGCAAAACTCCTCCAGCCCCGGCTTTTACGAGACATTCTCATTTTGTTAATCTCCCCCCGCTACCTGTTTTCTATCTTTTGTTCTTTTCTTCCTTCAAACATTCCCTGCAGGTTTCAGAGCGCGGTGCCATGCTTGATCAATGACCACCACTGTGCTGCCAGCAGAAAACCGCATCCAAAGCCAAGTCAAAACAAAGTTCATGTGCTGAGGGCCTGATTAAGGCCTATAATTGAGTAACGGCCCCCTGGGCTGCGTGCGGCACCACGCCGACCCACTTGCTATTTGTTTGCCGTCTTATGGTCAAAAGAAAGACAAAAAGGATGGAGGAAAACAACTGGAACCCCTCAGTTCCTCCTTAGTGCTCTTTAGCTTGGCCAGGAAAAAAGCCACAAATCACAATGTGTCCACTTTAAGTTCAAGTTGGTGGATTGAAACGAACACAAAGCAAGGCTGTAATTATGAGCCCCCTGTGAAAGATCATTTTTAAACAAAAAAACCCACAATAATATGTGGCTTAATGGGGGAATGAAAAGCATAAGAAATAATTACTCTCTATTCAGGAAAAAGAAAGTGGATTCTTTCTAAGTGCTAATCAAGCAATCATTTCAGACCAGTTCAATTATTCACTGAATGTCAGCAAAAGCCACTTTGCGATGCTAAAATGTGCACTTTCAACACACGCAGACAGACAAATGTCACCAGGCATCATAATCTATAATGTGAGTACACAAAGAAGACTTTGTTGCTGTTTTGAAAAATGCATTTCATTTCATTTTCGTCACTCGCACACATTATTAATGTGATTATCTGTTTTGATTGCACTTTACATCCATCACTCCAAAACAAAAAATCCCAACCAGGGGTAGTTGTGGTACCCCGGGGGGGTACTGCAGTTGCCAAGAGGTACGTGGGAATATAGTGGGAGTAAATTGCATGAAAAGTGAGGTAGGACTACTGAATAAACAGGTGAAAGGTTAGCTAATGGATGAACAGGTGAAAATGTTTTAAATGCACGGATTTCATTGAGTATATCAACAGAACAAACTGTCAGTTCATCAAAATGCTTTTAAAGATTTTGCGACGAGGGTAAAGGACCAAACTTTAGCTTGTTGTTCTGCAGTTATGTCTTTGAAGATGCTGGGTAGCCGCGAGAAGCTAGTGAGACCTGGGAACATGCTAACCCCACAGGGATGCATATTCATGAGCGTCAGCCCAGAGAGCACGGCTAACCGCCCCGATGCAGTCGGAGGAGATCATTTACAGGGGCAGGGAGATGGGAACACATTAGTCTATTAGGACGTGATAAATATGCATGAGTTTGCTACAACAGTGAGGGGTAAAATGATACTGGATTTTCAACTTTAAATGCCAAACCGTGCCATTTTGGGAATGGATAGCTTGCTGACGCTGCTGTGCGAGAATTTTCAAAGGGAAACGTGATTTGTATGTGTCGACGACGAAGGTAGTCTGGTAGGAGAGCTTGTATTTTGCGGAACGTGATACAGGTACAAACCAATTTGCACACCGGCACTTATAATGTCAGGTCTTGCTTTGGAATTACATTTCTACAAAATAACTAGTACTTTCAGCAGGACGGAAAGAGAAATTTGAAAGCAGATGAAAAAAAGCTAATTTCCTTCTCCGAGTCGGGACAAGTGCATAACCCCAATAAATGTGTAATACTGGGTATAACACAACGCTTGACAGCTAATGAGGAGTCTGGAGAATCGAGGGGGCTTGTCCTCAACTTCATATTCAGTCTCATTGCAGCTTATGAGCCCCTTTGACCTTTAAATCCTTGATTCTGCAGTTTGTGCCTCTCACCTTGACTACTTAGCATTACTTTATTTTGTTATCGGCTTTGCCAGAATGTTCTATAGCGAGAGCGAAAAATGTGATCCGGCTGCGACGCTTTGGTGCGGCAGCGGAAATGTAGCCTCTCTCTTATCATCAGATACATAACACATGTAACGAAAGAGGCGGGCGCCGGAACACCGCAATTTAGTGAGATGATAGCTCCATGCCGGTGACCTCCGTGATGTCACGGGCACACGAGATCGAGTGCATCCTCCCATCAGTCAGCGAGGCCTAGCTGTGCTGCGGCGGCGGGTTAATGATGTCTCAAACACTGGCCACTCTGTGTGTGTGTGTGTGTGTGTGTGTGTGGGATGGAATGGTTTTTCACCAGGAGAGATGAGGGCATTAAATGAGCAACCACCTCCGGTAATCACTGCAGTGTCTTGACGGGGGTGCCACCTGCATTTCAACCCCACCCCCCACCCCACATCTGCAGCACATCCAATCACTGGGAAGAAATACACTCTTAATAGAGTGGGGTCCGTGTATTGACAGCTTGAGACATGCCCCCGAGTCATTAGAACAAAATAGATGGATATGCTCCTCTCGTCTTGAAAGTAAGGCAGGCTATCAGAGGCGGAAGAGGGGTGGAGCGCAGGGGAGGTGTGGAGAAATGAACAAGCTAGACCCATCAGTTCCAGAGATTCCCGGGGGAAGCACCGCGGCCGTTTACGACAATCGAACCCGTGGCTTCGAGCGCTAATGCCTTGACACTAAGTGATTAGCTACATACTCCTCCATGGCAACCCAAATCAAAAATGAACACGGTTAATCCTCTAATCAATACGACGGGAACGTGACACGGCCAAATGCATCGTGCAGTTGGAGTCAGGACGGAAGAAGCACTTTTTGGTCAGTTGCAAGCAAACAAAGCCAGGATACACAGAGAGTGACTCAAGTCATTCAATCAACAAATGCATAGTTGATTTGGGTTGCTAACATTTAGCTGCAATGATTCAACAATATTGGTCTTGCAATCAAATTTACCCGAATCTTAACCTAAACCTAGCCATATGCTAACCTTAATTTATACCTAGCAATCCTAACCTTAGCCTAAACCTAGCTGTATCCTATCCTCAACCTGAGCCTAGTCTAGTCTTACCACCTTAACCTTAACCTTGTAATCCTAACATTAACTAAAGCAAATCTTATCCTACCTTAACCTAAACCTAGCCATATCCTGACCTTAACCTAAACATAGTCTTATCATACCTTAACATAACCTATTAATCCAAACCTTAACCTAGCTATATCCAACCTTAACCTAGGCTTATCACCTGCTAGCCAAAACTTAGCAATCCTAAATTTAACCTAAACATAGCTATAACTGACCTTAACCTAAACCTAGCCTTATCCTAACCTTAGCCTAAACCTAGCCTCCTCCTAACCTTAAACCCAGTTTTCACCCTAAAATGCAATGATTTACATTATCAGGACTTGCATTTCATCCGCAAAATGTGACTATGTAAACAGATTTATGTCCCCACAATGTGAGCAATACACATACAACACACACACTCTCTAACACACGCACACACAAGAGCCCAAGTGGACTGAAATTATTAGATCGTTTCATGAAGCGATTCAGTTGGTT
Source organism: Lagodon rhomboides (assembly GCA_039737535.1). Classification (NCBI taxonomy): domain Eukaryota; kingdom Metazoa; phylum Chordata; class Actinopteri; order Spariformes; family Sparidae; genus Lagodon; species Lagodon rhomboides. The sequence continues at coordinate 26,256,944 of CM077787.1, read as the reverse complement.
CACCCAAAAGATGTGTTGCTTTGAATAAATCGTAAATAACCCGACACTCCATCTCAGAGTTTCTCTCTATGCTAAGTCTTCAGCTACACAAACCAACATTGACATTTTGATAGAACTGCGCGATGCTCATCTGTGATGAGCAGTCGGGCTGCAGACAGCCTGTAATCGCAGGTGTTCAAAAAAAAATCAGCAAACACACATTCTAAACACCCGAGCTGTGCTTCAACCGACCCCAATTTTAAAAAGCAAACACCTTCGCTGACGACTAAAAGCACTAAGTAAATGGCATTCAATAACCTTTCTTTGTGAATAGAGAGATGGTCGATTTGCCGGCGTCTCATGAAACCTTGTGGCTTTTTGGCTGAACATGACTAGCTGAGATGCAAGGGCTTTTTTACATTTAAGAATAGAGCAGGAATCAAACGCGCCGTTTTCGGTTTCATGTGATAACAAGTAGAGGAACGCTGTTACAAGATTGTTGTGTTCGCTTTTTCATTCCTGAGCTGGGATACAAATACCATGACCTTTGGCCACTGCATCACACAGGAGGAAAGCAGCATGGTGAGTTCTGTTAACTGGCTTCAAAGGCAGACCAGACACAATCCTTCTACTTTATTTAATGTCTCTCCGAAGCCCTGCAACCTAATTTTTAACTTCATTCTGTTTTATTTAATCTAATGAAAAGCAACTCATTCCACCTTCCCCTGCCTTCAGCTGTTCTATATTATCTGCCCTTGGTGTATTAGATATGTGGCAACTAAATTAATGAAATGTGTTATTTATATGTTAAATAATAATAATAAGCACTTCCTTGTTATTCTGCCTTTTCATAAATGAGTGGAGTTAAAGGCCACTGAATCATTTTTGTTCCTCGCATCAATTTAATTACAGGGGTTGAGGGATACAGTTATCAAACCTGTACAGGCTAATATAATCGGGTGACAGCTGAGAAAAGGTGAGCGCGGGAGCTCGGCTGCCCTTTACCACTGGCTGCTGGTCAGCGGGACTATCTCCCTTCGCCATTTCACTGCCAATTAAGCCGAGAGTCGTGGATTTGACTTGAGGCTCTGGGCATGGCAGAGGCGCTATAACGGCTGATTAATCTCTGACCAGGCAACCGTGTGCCACCGTAAGTGTGCTGGCGGGTGCCACCTCTTAATGGGCGGGTGCTGCAATCTGAATAGGCCCAGGGGGGACAGGGGGAGGAAGAGAAACAGTTGTAATTAAAAAGATCTCTGTAGGAAATTAAACTCTGATTGATAAGGTCAACAAAGGGAGCTGTGATGAATACATCAGCATAATGAAAAGTAAACGTAGCAGGGACAGTTAGCCATTACTGCGACCAACAGGCAATTACAGCTACACAGTAAGCCGGGAGCTCATGCCAGCTCGGAGAGGCTCAGAGATGTCCATCAACGGACCAACGCGAATAACAGAGGAAACATCCCCACCGAAGTCGAGGGACGTGCCTCGGCTCTCTTTTTTCTTTCCCCTCAGCCACTCCATCGTTGCAGTGATCCGTGTCTTCTTTGAACCTTGGAGATCTTTGCAAACTTTAATCTTCTCTGCACTCAGTGCACTGGCTTACTGCCTCGCAGAGCAAACTGACAGGAACCACCGGCCGGGAAAAGACTTTATTAAATATAAAAGCTTCTAAGTAGATTTCCGTCTAGATGTATTGAGTCCTCAGGTTCCGAACACTGATTTTGAGCTGAGATCAGCTCGACTAAAGGGTAACACATGTAGTCTGCACACTAATCAAACTCACACTTCACTTTGATTTTTAATGTTTATTACAACAGCTACATACCCCTGTAGTGTCAGTTTTGCACATGGAGGGCTTTCAAAATAAAACTTGCTGACAAACACCTTATGTATTATGATATATTATTACTTTTGGACTGTTATTAATGTTGTTAAATGGTCGCAGTTTGGTTAGGTAGGTTAGGCTTTTTTTTTTTTTTTCTTTTGCAGTTTGGTTAGGTAGACTATAGGTCCAAAAAGTACTTGGTTAGGTTTAGGAAAAGCTCATACTTTGGGTTAAAAAAACTGCGTTCGGTCTCATAACTTGAGTAACACGTCAAGTAATGCAGATGACATAAGTTTGTCACTCATGTAAAATCGATTACGTACGTTAACATACTTAGTTAACATAACTTAAAAAAGAAAAAAATCATTCTTGACTTTTGATTGCAAATGGGATGTAAACCCCAGTCTATTGAGAGAAAGCCCACTGTATGACCCACCGAACCAACCAACCAACCAACCAACCAATCAACCAACCAAACCACCCAACCAACCACCCACCGAACCAACCAACCACCCATCCAACCAACCAACCCACCCCTGACCCAAACTCATCATCATCAGTATAGTTCTCTGTGTTGCTGTATTGATTCCCCTTTAAAAGACAGTATATCCTATGTGTATGACCAGAAATTACAAGAAAATGTCAATGTCAAGTATAATGTGTTGAATAAAACGACACTTTTTCGTTTTTGAATCACATATTGATGAATGAGATCAATGGTGGCACTTGAAAATAAACAATTCTACTAAAGTGGGATCTTGAAAACAGATGACAAGTGAATCTCAGCCCATTTCTCCATCGCACCGATGTTTGCGATGTTAAACACAACAAGGAAACCAAAGTGACGATCAAACTACAACAGCTGCCAAGCTTAGCGAATAAATACGACGAGGGCTTTTTGTTCCTGGACGGAATAAAAGCGAGTTCATTACTCAGTCGGAGCGTACAGCAGAAGAAACTGTGTTCCTGACAGAACACCTGGGTCACACCGAGCCTCCCCCAGCCAACCCCTCCTCCGCAGTCCCTCTCAGACAGCGACACCCTGACCTCTGCTGTGCCTGATACAGAACACCCTCCACTGTCCTCTCATCTCAGAACAGTCTGTCCGGAGGACATGTGATGGAAACAAAACTCCACGCTTTCACACCCTCTAAAAAAAACACCTCATGTCCTCTGGCATGTAATTGAAAATCATGACTCGGTCTGAAAATAATTCACCTGTCGCTCCCCGGCTGGCCTTTCTGTGGCTGTAATGTTATGGACTTAGTTTCTTGAGATTATGAGCTGTTTGTAGCCCTGGGCAGGGTGAGATAAAGCAGGATCACACTGCGCTTTTCTTTTTTTAGGTTTGTTGAGAGTGGAATAACCTCACAACTCAGAGGCTGCCCTGCATTGCCCTAGGTGTGTGTGTGTGTGTGTGTTTGTGTGTGGTGCTGCTGCTTTTGTGGCCTATGTCAGGTTGTGCATTCTGGCCATGATCCCAGCGGCTGGTGCCCGGTGTGTGTGTGTGTGTGTGTGTGAGGGCCGGTGTGTGTCGCGCTGCAGCAGGACCCCACAGCCTCTGAGCCTAAACAAATCCAAAGCAGACACCCGGCCTGTGAAACCACCGGGAGAGCGCTCCGACCACGATAAACCAAACAAAGTCCAACTCAAAGGTTGGTGGGCGGGCGGGAAAAATTCATAAAGGTGCATTTATAGTTCTGCAGTGCACAGATTAAATGAAAACAAAGAGGAGGCAAGTGCAGCCGCACAAATCAAAGTCTGGCTTTATTTGCACCTCGGGTGAACGACAGCATTTTTGCGTTGACATTTCTCCCCCTTTCTGCCCCTCGACATCGTCCCCGCAGCAAAATGACAGAGCCCAGACAAAAGGTCAGGCTTTTATCATGAGCTTGTTTTCCATCCACCTTGGCTGAAGTGCAAAGCCCCCCCGCCTCCTCCTCTCTGGAGTCAGAGAGCCTGAGCAAAGAGGAGCGGGAGAGGAAAAAAAAAGGGAGGAGAATGGGAAAAAGCACCACACAAACTCTCTGAGATTTTTTTTCCTTTGTGTCGTTAAGTGACTGCAGCCGCATCGCTGTATATGTGGCTCTACTTTCAGAACGGGACTTATTAACCTGCAGAGATAGGGGAAAAAACTCTGCTGCTCCGCTACCCCCAACTGCCCCTGGGGAGGAGCGAGGAAAACTAAGAGAGAGACAGATGTAGGAGCGTTATGCATTAAGGTACAGAGCAAAAAAAAAAAAAAGAGACAGAGAGAGAGAAAAAACTAAAAGCATCCATCCAAATGACCAAGAGTGGATGTATAGGAGCTGAAAATGCACTTTTAGTGCCATTACCCCCGGCTACCGTGACCCCTCTTTATCAAATGGCTTCCCAGTCACAAATGTTCCCTCTGTGCATCATTCGAGAGCCATTATCACGGCCCATTATTGTATGTGTAATTTAGGATTTGGCATTTACAGCTTCCTGCTTTTCTGACACACACACACGCACATGCACTGGGAGCGTATAAAGGGATACACCTACGTAGCAGAGCATCGATAGAGGTCAGGAGTCACACGGAGCCTAAATAGCGGATATGCACCGAGCGTCGAATGCCTCGAGGATGACGGTGGGAAAGCTACCCAGAGACTATAAAATACCAAATATTAAGAACTCCTTTGTACAGTTCAACTTTATTCTTTTCAGCAGCAGTTTATCTGATGACCTCAGCAGTTTACTGACTAATATTATTGCAGATATCACATCTTACCAGATTAGATACTTCAATACTAATCGAGCAGCGTAAGTACCTGTGAAACACTGTGGGGATTCTTTGCTGAATTGCCCTTTAAATCTAGTTTTATCATTCAGTTTACAGTTTACAATACTGTTCATGTTAGCAGATTAATGTTTTTTTGGGGTGGGGGGGGTTACTTTGCCATATCCAATCACTAGAGACCGACATTCTTTCCTCCACTCGATATCACTTTCATTCCACACTGTCGCTTGGAGCACTTTGCAGCGTTAGTGGGAAAACAAATTGTCGAAATGTCGAGAATGCGAGTTGACGTGTCTTTAAGCAAATTGCGACAACCTTAACAAAACGGCTCGGCTTTTTAGTCTGAAATGGATTTTGGCTCTGGCCCCGGTCCAGAGTGACATCCGCATTGTTAATCCGGCTCGCTCTGTGGGCAGATTTGTAGCTCCTCCAACTGGAAAAACAGCCGTCAGTAAGCTCAGTCAGAGGTTCGAGAGACTTAGGCCCGGTTCCAGTTCGATGTGTGTCCTTTGATTTATTTCCTGTGTGACTCATTCAAAGTTTTGTTTATCTTAAATTTTTTTTTCTTGACATGAGATTTCACTATTGCTGCTATATTATAGTCAAATTGCGATGCATTGGGGCTCAGAAAAGTCCCCTGTGATTCACCTGGATGGGGGTGTTTTTTTGCTCGATGTTGCAGTGCAGGCTGCGGCGAGCTTTGTGACCATCTCAACCGGTGCATGTTTTTTTTCAATAATTTTCACATCCCACCTGTTTTTGTTTTATGGCTTTTTACGATTAGACTTGGTGGAATTATTTTTCAATACAGGTTTTTAAGAGAATATTTCCATGTTGTAGATTTAGGCAATTAAAATATTCGGTTAGGGTTTTGGATCATGGTACTGATTCAATTAATTCATCAGCAATCATCATCAGCAATGACCACCAAAAGGCTAAATTTAAATCATATCTGTCGTAAGTTATAAGTGAGGAGACATCCAGTTGAAGCTGCATAATATTACAACTTTCTGAGGCGCCACCCCGAGCGAAATACTGTGTTTTTAGAGAGGACGAACAGCCGTGAGCACACACAGACCACGCTCAAGTCAGCCGTAAAGCGGCACAGGGAACGGGACCATACACTCTGCAACCCATGTGTGGACAAATTGCACATTTATAGTGGAGTAGAAGAAAACAAACGTACACACAGACAAAAGTAAAGATATAAGGCCGCAGTTAAACACTGATTCAAACCACTTCCACTCTCTCTCGCCGCTCAGTAAGAGTCTCTTATACATGCAGATGGCCTCAAGTGTGAGCTGTGTGTGCGCTGGTGAACAAGGACTCGGCGTAAAAAAGACAAGTTCTTAGGTCTTTTGATCCCCTCCGAATTTTGTTCTGGCCGGTTTATGCGGCGCCTCGGGCCAGCTGTGAAACAGGGGGCTGAAAACACATTGAGCAAATAACAGTATCCACACTGTAATCCTTTCGGAATGGCCGGGCTTTTGAAGTGAAGGCCACCGTCTTATGGAACATGAGGTGCGCTCTATGCACAGTAATCTGGTTAAAGACTGTGTGTGTGTGTGTGCGTGTGTGTGTGGCTGTATGTGTGCGCTTCACTTGACACGGAGCTGGATGACCTTGGGGATTTTCTTTTTTTTTTTTTCTTATATAAATTCAGTCGACTTCTCAGGGTCCATCTTTTACCTTTTTGCTGCTATTAATCCGTACGTCTCTTTCACTTCCGGACTCTCTATACCCTTTCATCGCTCACATACATCTAATCAAAAGCACCACTTTTATCCAGTCAGTCGCTCCTTTTCAGTCTTAAACGCCTATATACTGTGGACACGTGCTTCTTTTTTTCTTCTTCTTCTTTTTCTTCCACACACACAGACACTTAGCGCTCCACAGCACTTAGTCCCCACTGCTCCTTAGAGTGTGTTCGTGATTCCTCCTGGCAGTCCATTCCATTTTGCCTCTCTCTATCTTTCTCATATCACTCTAAAAATCGAAGGCAACTGGGCAAGGAGGTGTGATGAGAGGAAGAGAGGATCCCTACTGGGACTCTCTCTGGACCTCTGCTCAACACACACACACACACACGACCGGTTCAGCTGCTCACCTCATCCCGGAGGGTAGGAAAGAGAGAGCCTGCAAACTAAAACTTCCCCTAATGCCGCCTGTTTTCCAAAAATAGAGGATTCAGAGGATGGCGGATAGAGAAATTGAGGAGAGCCACGAGGTTACAGGAGGAAATCTGCAGTCGTGTTACCTTTGGCAAACGTGACATATATGAATGAGAGCAGCTTCCGTTCATCACATGAGTGCTAACAATGACTTCCTCTATGTTTTCCTGGGAGTGAATGAAAAAAGAAATCCGGCGATAAGAAAATACAGCAAAGGAATATTAACTCTCATCTGAAAAACTCAGATAAACCAGCTTAATGCGAAGGGCCATTTTCAGTTTATTCATCTGCAGGTCATGTGACGAAATGATTTTTTCATAGATGATTCTCCATTCCTGTCTGAAATGTTGAAATCAAGCTGCCATCCTTGTGCTTTGAATGAAAAAGGGATGAGCGCTCTTCCGCAGTCCGATAACGAAAGCTCCATACATTTTTAAAGCGGCAGAATCTGTTTCGGAGCGACTTTAATACTTTGTAAAATCGTTTCAAAAGTGTATGAGCTCGCTGTTAAGTCACAGCCGGTTTGTTTTGAAGCCTCGAGTTCGGCATTATGGCCGTGGACATCTTGTTCGATTGGAGCCAGGGGCGGCCATATTCGGATGAGAGCAGAGATGGTTCCGAAACAAAAGAGTCACTTCCTGTATCTGTGTTACATGGGTTTCACCGCCGCCCTGCCTCTTTGGGAGACTAGCTGCAGGTCCAAAGTCTATCATTTCCAGTGGTAGAAGTGAACAAGCCAAGAATGTGACTTATTCTTTCACCCCATAGTCAACAAAATAAATATCAGACCCAACATATGGGGATGATACAGATTGGACCTGACTGAGAGCATCAGGACAGGCCATGGCAGCAGCTTGTCAAACACTAGGGCCAAGCATACCCCGTGTCATCCTCTACGTTTACTGTAAATGGTCCCATAGTGAGAAAAATGAACGCCATGCTGTAATGAAGACAAAACTTGAAACTAGTGAGTGAGACCATAAACTCATTAGGAAACTGTTTACTGAGGTGATAAATTCAGGATTCAAGATTAATTCGACTGTCATCGTGCAACACAAGATTGCATTCCCTAAGCCACACACACACACACACACACACACACACACACACACACGTTATGTGTGAAAAAACTACAAAAACTATACAGACTAATAAATAAATAGTAATTTAGTCACAAATCAAGTCACAAAATAAACTATCCATGGTGGAGTGTTGGGATAGGTTGAGGAGTCTGAGGAATGAAGCTGCTCTGTAGCGTTGGGGAACGGTGGCCGGGCTCAGATTGGCCGCGAACACCAGGAGAATTCCAATTGGCCCGGCGAGCTGATTGGCCCGGAGTGTCAGGCCAGAGTTAGAAACGCTGAATTGAAAATGGGTGAATCAGAGAGCGACCATCAGAAGCTACAGTCCCTCAGAACTGTCGGCCGTCGGCCCCCCACCTGCTTTAAACCGATGGCACGATCTCCTTTCGTGATCACAGACGATTGGTCGCATGCACGAACGGAAGAAAGAGACAAAAAAGCGCTGAGTAGGAGCGCATCAAAAGGAGACGAGCCTGGAAGGAAAGTGTCGCTAAATGCTGTAAAATCAGAGACTGGTGATTGGTGTTTAAAAAGATGTTAAATCATACAGCAGGAGGGCCGGCCTCGGCAGGTCATATCACAACTGCCTCAGCTGAGTTGATTCTATGTTATTCATGCTATGGGAAGCAGAAGATGCATACGCCTTGAAATAATGTGGAACATAAAGAAGTATACAGCCTACTCTATACTGTCAGGTGGAAGCTTCAGCTAACCGGAGCATCATGATGATACATTCCTGTCCAGTCAGAGCTCAAAAGGTGCAAAACAAACACTCCAGAAGTGCACAAAAAAACTAAATATATATGAATATGAATGGAAGTGCAATTGACACAAGGCTGTTTTAGCTACTTTGTTTTTTTAAGCTAAATCTTAAAAAATAATAAGGAACTGAGTGAATGTGGAGAGGGGCTTGGACTGATGTTAGATTCCCAGCTTGAATTATTATCCCAGTCCGCCCCTGATGGCAACAGGTACTTCTGTATCGCTTGGCAGGTGGCAGCAGGGTGGACAGGCTGAGGTGGGTGGGTGCCGTCTCTCAGTATCTTTTGGGCTCTGTGCAGACACCTCACTTCACCCGTGTCACTGATGCTCGGTAGATGGGTGCTCTGGGCAATTTTAATCAGCGTATGAGGTCTCTGTGGCTCTTCTGTAAAAGTTGACAAGAACCTGGCACAGAAATGTCGCCTTCTTCAGTTCCCTTAAGAAGTAGAGCCCTTTCTGTGTGCAAACGAGTTTGTATCTTTGCCTTTTTTTGCTTGCCTTTATCAGGGTGCAGCAGTGGTGCACAGCGCGAGATGGAGCGTGCACGTCAGCGTCGTCACGAATGAAAAGAGAGGCCTACATCTGAAGCTTTATCCTGACAGAGTACCAGTAACGTTTCTATAACACTGCCGGTCTCACAAAAGTCCTTCAAGTGATATCACTTGAGGCAAATTATTGATTTTGTGCAGCTGCCTCCGGAGCCGCAGAACTCTTTATACATTTCCACATTTGCAGCGGAGCTCCAAACAGCCTTAATAAATTACACACTATGTTCAAACTAAACTGGGCTGAACTTACTATTCACAGAGCTGACGCAACAGCCTGCAGAGGCAGTGATCTGGCCTCGGCTCACACAGAACACTGAATTCCCTTATTATTTCTAGACTGTCATTAAATAATCATCATTAATGGTGCCAAATCCCTGACGGCCATCAGTAATGAAAAAGATAACCAAAGGCCACGTTAAATAACTTGCATCAAGTCAAGGAAAATGGACGAACTAAGAGAATCGGAAAAAAAAACAGAAACATCGCCCCGTGACTCCAGCCCAGGGTACTCTGTGGAGCGCATGTTTACCTCCCTCATCCTATAGCATGCTGCACTGAATCTTTAAACTCAAACCTCGTGTTTGGACAGTCCAGCGCAGTCTTTTTTCCGTCTCGGTTGGTTGAACGTGAAGAGCCGCAGAGCGTGACCGTGAAGCCCTGTCCGTGAACTGCGAGAACAGAAAAGGGCCTGCGAGGCGGCGGTGCACATGAAAAGGAAGGGTACTTCGAACACCCTTTAACCTCCGCCGTGTCTGAGGAACATGAGCCCCATCACACATTAAATGTTCGCCGTCTCTCTCGCACAAGCTCACATGAACACTGGAGTAGCAGCCAATCGGGCTCGGCGGCTGGTTATGCTTCAGACGCGTCTGACACGCTGACAGCTACGTTACTATCTGAGGGAGATGAAGGCCGCGGGAGAGTTATCACCTCCCAGAGGACTGATCAAGGAGATACACATGAAGGCGCAGACTCACTTTGCGAGTATTTCAGTGGTTCTCTTATTGCTACGCGCGTGTACTTTTTTAAAGCTGTAAAATGCGAGTCATCCGGCAGGCCTCGCCTCGCGCAAAGGTACAGCAGCGCTTCAATATTTCAGAAAGTTGATTTCGGCGCCGGCGGAGAGAGAGAAGAATCCACAAAAATAAACACAATGGCAGACATTCAGCACACACACACCCACAGTCCACACTTGAACACCGCAGAGCAAACTCTGACAAACAATTACGCCGCCATTCCTCCCACCGACCGGCACTCGTCCACGTCCGCGCTCTGGGTCCGACCCGCTGCGTGAGGCACCGGCAAAAGTGCAAAAGCAATCAGTTATTTAGGGGAGGAAAAAAAAAAGGCAGAACAATATCCTCTCGACCTCTTTTAACCCAGCCAAAGTTCACGTGGCTATTTTTTTAATTTCTATTATACCGAAGACAATGAGCGCGGGCGAGCGAAAAAAAATACGCATTGTTTATTCGCTCGCAATTTGCCGAGAAGTCGCACTTTGTTGTTTGGCGCGGGGAAATTAATTCAGGTGGAAAACACACGGGGGTTTTAAATGGATTAAGCGCGGCGTGTGTCAGTGTCGCATTGTACTGTAGGCGCTCTGACAAAACGCACCTGCCTTGTAACACAATGTAAAACAAGCGCCCGCCGTTTCACAGCGCCGAGGCAAAAGCACTGACCCCCCCCCCTCCTCCCCATCTGTGATCTGTCTTATCCAGCCTTGAGATCTGTATTTTTAACCAGTGGAGCTGGTAAATAAAAAGCCAAATTGCCGGTAGCCAGGAATGGAACAGAAATGGCCGGTGAGTAATGGGAGCATCGGCGGTATGTATGAGGGAAGCCATTCGGGCCGTTACTGTTGCTCTGCACTGTGTCGGCAGCCTTGACTTGAAACAAAGAGCCTCATCAGCAGCCGGTGGAGCAACAATTCTCCTCACAGCCGACACACACACGGAAACACACGCCGAGAAAGAACCCACACAGGCACACACACACACACACACACACACACACGGATGAGGACATGCGTTTAAAACAATGCTGGCAGATATCACCACCTTCAGCTATTAAGATCAAACAAGTGACGGCTTTAAAAGAGGAATGCAGAGATGAACTGGAGACGACCTTGGTGGGTTCATTCATTGGCTGTCTGACGCCATCTCTCTGGGGGATAGCGGTTTCTCCGTGGAGCTATGAGACCAGACGGGCAAACACACCCACACACAGATACTGTAAGTACGCAGAAATTCATTCATTTAGATCAGGCAGAAGTTACAGACGCACGCGTTTCCGGTGGCACGCGTGGCGATGTGTAACGTATGTACTGTTGTTCTCGTGAGAGGCCAAGAGAAACTAATCAAATCTAATGCACATAAAGGAATCCAGAAGATGTATCACTTGGAGAAGATGCCACACTTCAATCAGTGAATCAAACCCTTCATAGAGGTTTGCATGCTTCAAAGTCCTTTACAGGCAGCTGACGAATACACAGTAAAACCAATGAGACAGTGATAAAGCAAAAAAAAGAAAATGTAGAGATTAAAGAAAATGTGAAAACAGAATAATATAAATATCAGAAATGGGCAAAGACAAAAAAAAAAGAGTTCAAAAGAAAATCCAATAACTCAGAAGACAATCCTTATTAAAGGCTGTAGCTGTGAAGATAAGATTATTTTTTGAATAAATAACATTGGCTTGTTGGAGCTGGAGTTTTGAAAGTTTCTGTACACACATTTCTTTTTCTGTTTATTTTTGTTCTAATTAACATGTTGTACTTTGAAGATCTTGATTTAAAGGATAATTCCGGTTTATTACAGCTTGGATTGTGTTTTTTTTTAAGATCATCATTTATATCACTTATGATAATGTTGAACTTAAAATACTGTATTACTGACATCTAAAAAACATCACTACACTAAGGTTTGTTGGGTCAGAACCCCCCAGCGGTTGCACAGGGAAAACTGAAGGGTCGCAAGAAAGGAAGTCAATTAAAATATTCCTGCTGTACTAAATTATGTGTCAGGCTTTCCCTTCTTCTACTTTTTGGCTTTTTTCTTGAGAATCACTCAATTCTTTCCCTCTTCAGGGCTGAAAACCATATTTTTTGGGTCACACACAGTAGACATGCAGCTGATGACGAGGGTTTGCAGGTGGTTTGTTTCAAGTGCAGGGAGTCACCTGTCAAAGCGGTTGGAAAACACTGATGTAATCCCTTCTCAGGGAGGCAAACTGGAAGGAAGAGAACTGCAATAATTCCTCATTGCACGGGAAAACTTTGTGGGCACTGTCAATCAGACAGACAGTCTCTAAACTGTAATATATAATGGATAGTTGGAAGGTGTTTGTTTAAACTATGTATGATGCTCTTGTTTCTTGCTCTTTTTTTTTATTTTTTACCAATATTGCTGCGTTCCCAGACCTCAGCAGTTAGCTCAGTGAAGACGTTGCAATTATTACCAATGAAAATGGCTGAAAAACAAAAATATGAACCAAGGTGTAATAAACCATCGTACAGATCAACGCGATTATTACCGTAGCCTGCTGTGGCTGTGATTCAGGGAACGAGAAGTTAAATATTATGAAAACCTAATCCTTTTACATCAGAGACCCAAACACACACAGATGAACGCCGCGCTGTCATCATGACTTGACAGCTTTCCGTCAGAGAGAGGCTGTGCTGTGGATGCGGCGGGATCAGCGAGCGACAGCACAGAGGCTTAATGCTACTTATACTGCACTCTCTGAATAGTGCCACATATGGCGTGCGGCTCTTTATCCCACATGACCAGTTGGCTGCGGCTCAGAGGCCAATCATCATTGACCGTCTGCTGCAGGCGGCTGGGTGGGTGCGACGCACGCAAACAGAAGTAAGTGTGTTAACTGTTGAGAGGAAAACAGAAGCCATCAGCAGGATTATGAAAAGAATAACCGGATGACTTGGGACGCAGTGCAGACAGATCATCTGATGTGAACAGCCTGCCAGCTCACGATTTACCCTACAGATCTCTGAGTTACTTGTATCCTATCCTTCCCATGACTGCCACTTTCAAATGAACTCTACTCTATATAATGTTACCTCGTCTTCATAATGTTCTAAATTGTTGCGTTGGACCTTTACGGTACAGGTGGATTTAGCCTAAATTAACTTGACTGCACACGATTAACAATTCCCCGCTCACTAGGCCCTTTGCCTGAACAACGCTTGTCTAACATAACTGGGCATGGCAGGCCTGTCAAGCTTTGGATCTTTCCACATATCAGAGCTGTGCGCATGGTGCTGTTACGGTGAGACCAACACTCGGTATGTAAGAGCTTGGAGGAAAGAGCAAAAGTCTGAGGGACGGATTAAACGGTTTAGCCGTCGTTAGCACGTAGGGCTAACTGGCCTTTCATCTACAGCAGTAACCTAGCATTCACTCCAAGGCCGAGGACCACACCATTAACAACTCAGAGGAATTTTGCTGCTCGCAAAAGTGTTTTATTTGTCTAAATCGGGAATAAATCAGCCGGTGAGGATGCTGACTTTTTGCCAGGGACATTCAGCTGTAGCCTCAGTGTTTCAGCAGACTGTCATGTCCATCAAGTGGTTATTTAGGTACGGAGGCCCTGAGGGTCAAAACACAGCGGCATTTCAGATAACGCAACAACGTTTCAGAAACATTTCAGAGAGCACAACGGCATTTCGCAAAACACAACATTTCGTTTTTGTGTTTTGTAAAACGGTGTCGCGTTTTGACCTTCAGGGCCACCGTAATTTTCGGACCTCTTCCTCTTTCGCACGATTGTCATTTTAAACTGAGACAGCTGGAGAAGATTAAAAAAGGGGGAGGATAACATCTGCGAGCGGCAGCTCCGTCGCGTCAGCTGGCGAAATCGATGATTGCTGGCTACAAATGAGGAGCGTGTAGCAACAGTAACTGACCGGGGGAGAACGTGGCTCAGGGAACATTTGTTTGAATATTTGCTTTCACTTTGACATAAAGAAAAGTACTTTCCTGGTGATCATTGCCAAAAAGTCAAAAACAACAAAAAGACTTTGAAAGTCTGATGGTGTAAACACACATTCTCCTCGTTCTCACAGTCTGATACAAAGGTCTTCCTTTTCTCTCCGTCTGATACTTAAATTATTCTTTTTCCTATTCACGACTCCCACATTATACAAAAATAATTGCCTGCAATAAAGTATGAACTCTGCAATCCCATTACAGCCCTCCGAGCTCCAATTCGAACGGCAGCGATGTGAATGGCTTCACTCTGGGTTACACCCATCTCAACCTGATTCAAATTATTTTGCTGAGGCGATGACAGGTCAACAAAGGCAATTACATCCCCACAGCTTTAGGGAGCTATTTCCTACAATAAGTAATTTAATTTAAATAGCTGCGATTATTGAAAATGTTCTTTACTGCCGGTTGGAACCGCTTAAATGTTTTATAATTTGACAACCGCTATTAATTTGCTGCCAATGAAAATCCTGAGAACTATTCAGCGCTGCACTCAGTGCGACAAAACACGGAAGAAAAAGACGATTTAGAAATAACTTTGGGTGAGAACTCTTTGAAGGGAGCGCACACACACACACACGAGTTGAGAACACAGATACCCCCCACACACACAACCCTCGAACTAAACATGAAGATTGATCACGCTAATGCGTCTTTCTTGTGGCACGGCAGAGACAGCTCGGCGTCTTCTTCATCATTCACAATCAACGGAAGACGTCAGAGCCGGGGCGTCTGGGTCTGCCGGCGTGGAGTAGCGCCGCGCCGGCCTCAAGAGTCGACGACGGAGTGCTGAGAACATATGCATCACTTACAAAAGCTACTGTCTAGTAATCAGCTGTAGAATGGCCGTGTTGTCAAATGTGTGATAAATTGAAGCGAATACCACGAGGGAAAAGAAACCTATTGTGTTGTAATCAGGCCAAATTATATTTGGTTTATGAAAAATAGCTTTAATCTCCAGCCAGAGTCTGCATAATGGAGCGCAGCCATGCGTGGCGCGAGGCTTTCGGTGTGGCGAGGCTACCCACCTGACACCGGCCATTTGCAAGTGTCACGGCCGCTGAAGAAGATGAACGTGTTGGAGAAATAATTAAGCCTCTTCAAACGGGCGAGCTCCAGAGCGCGTTAGGGCTCTCAGCCGGCGTCGTTTCAACACGCTGGGGGAAAACCGCATGCATCACCGCGAGACAGTCTTATTGTCCCGCCGTGACCTAGCCGTGAACTTCAACACAAACCCCTGGGCAACCCCCCGTAACGCTCTTTTACAATCGCAACTATAACGGGAGAGAGCCGGACGGTCGGCGCCGACGACCTCGAGGAAATAAAAGGAAGTCCTTGCGCCTCGCTGCAGTATCCATCACACACTGTAATGAAATGACATAACCCATTCTGCTGGCAGCTCTGTAACCATTTTTTTACAGCCGGCGCCATAACACGGTTCGCGCGCCCGGCCCGGGTCTGGCCTAGCTTGACACATCTGTCCACAGAGTGCAGAGCGGCGTCCATCAGTATTCTAGGTGAGCGGCGGTCCCTATGAATATTTGAGCTGCTCGCAGACTCGCCACAGAGCGCGGCGTAAAGATGCTGGCTGCAGTTCAAAGGCCTCTTAGCATCAAAAGGAATACAGGGCTGAAGCAATTTCAGAGGAGAAGGGTGGGGGGGGGGCCACGCCGGCAGGTTGCAGAGGAGGTACAAGGTGCAGGAAAAGCCCAGTTAAGATTAGTAACAGGGCATTAAAATAAAAATGGAAATGATAATAACCTTCCGCTTCGTGTGCTTTGTTTTTTCCGAAAGCCGCGTGACTCACACCGAAAGCTCTCGCAGGTGTAAATAACAACGGGGGAATACATTCCGTCGGCAGCTGATGGCGATTTTACCCAAAGTCAGCACAGTCATTTGTCGGAGCCGGTTGGTATTCATCAATCATCTTCGAGCTCGAGCGCTGATCTGCAGTCAGCTCAGGTCATTCAGGTTAATGCGAATACGATGATCAAAGTCAGTCAGTCTGCGTTTTCCAGCCCGGCACTCCTCATCTGTAAAACTGGATAAATATCAGCTAATGTGCTCGTGGTTCGGAGGCGAGCCGCGCAAGGCTCATCAGAATTGTGTAGCGGTGCGTCTACACATGACAAATGCACACGCGCAAACACACACGGAGTTGATTAGGCAAAGGTCCGTCTTCCTTCTGTCTCCTGTGCTGTTCATACCGACACATTCAGGCTGTATACATAAGCCTCTCTCTCACACACACACACACACACACAGCGGCAGCAGAGAGATTGCGGGGCTTTGAGAAGAATCCATTTACTCACAAATCCAAATATCGAAACAAACAATTCACAAGTGTTGAAGCAAGAAGGTGTGGGAGATTGTAAGGTGGCACTGGGGGCTGATGTATTGGCTGACATGTGTGGGGTTTTCTGTAAGTGTGTGTGTGTGCGTGTGTGTGTGTGTGTGTGTGTGTGTGTGTGTGTGGTTGTGTGCGCAGTGGGGCTGCAGGTGTGAAAAAGATAAAAACCCAAGGCTTCATTGACTCTCACTCTACTTTGTTTTGCCTGCTCACGGTTATGTGGGCAGCATGATGACTTTTTTTCTCCTGTGTGTGTGTGTGTGTGTGTGTGTGTGTGCGTGTGTGCGTGTTTCTGCTCATTCTGCCCAGCAATTCTCTGCGACGAGATTAAAAAAGAGAAGATAGAAGAAGAAGAAGAAGAAGAAGAAGAAACTCTGTTCTTCATTCTCGTTACGGGCAAAATAAATATATTAGAGCCACACATGATCAGACTGCAGTGAGGGAGAAAGACGGGATGAGTGAAGGGAAGAGAGAGAGAGAGAGAGAGAAACACACTCATCCATCTTTCATGGCTCCTTGCTGCAGCTGAACCTGCTGGACCGGAGAGAGAGAGAGAGAGAGAGAGAGAGGTGAATAGGAGAAAAGGAGGTATTTTTTTCTATTTCTCGATACAAGCTAATCTCCACTCTTTTTTTTTTTGGGCGTCCTCGCATGTTTACTAAACTTCACCGGGAAGGCCAGACGGAGGAATTTTTTCAATTGATGCCTGCTGCAGCTCCTACTTCAAGGTTCTTCTGCTTGTTGTAAATTGATCAAGTCAACTGTCTGCTGAATTCAGACCTCTGCTTTTGACTACTTGTAATTCTGCGGCGCGATCGCTGATCGCCCAAAAGAGAGCTCGCCGGTTCAGCTGACCCGGTGCCAAGAGCCGCGTAACATGTCAACTCCACGAGGCACGCGCGGTACATAGCGGTGCTCTCCACAATGGCAGCATATATGCATTTTACATATACATGATGCAGTCTATTGACTGTGCAATGTCATGCTGCTGTCAATCATGCTCTGACAACCGGCCCGAGGGCAGGTTTTGGAGGTTATGTCGGCGGGCAGTCAGTCATCGGCGAGAGACTGCGGCAGCGGAAGCAGAAAAAGGCGAAAATACAATCCAATCAAATCCTCATAACCGCTGTTCATTAATTGTTTAAACTAATCTGATTACAGCCGCGGAGGCCACGAGACCTGCAAAACGATACCATCCGATACAAATCTTACGCATTAGTCATACACCTGCGCTCATTTTTTATCAGTTACAATATCGTGCTATCTTCCGTCCTGCGCTGGTGTGTGAGCGTGCGTGTCGCTGGGAATCCGGATAACCTTTCAGATGATAATCTTTCCCCCCAATGACTCACACATTTCCGCTGCTAGATTATGCTAATGCAACATTTGAGACAGTAGCAGTCGACGAGAAAGAGGCGGCGGGTCTTAGTTTTGTGAAGCGGCGGCGCATGACGCAGTCGATAAAGACAAAAGTGCAAAGTGAGCAGGGAGCGGTCACTGTGTTGCTTTTGTAGCCGAGGCATGTGGCACAGCAACGCAGTAGATGTGTGGAGCGTAAGCATGGTGTTTGGAGGCGCTGTGCATGATGAGGCACGAGTCACGGCCAATCCATTCAACTTCTCGTTCTCTTTCAAACAGAGTTTTACCGTGGAGAGAGTCCAGACCAGCTTTTGCTGCCACTTTGGTCCAAACTGAAACATCTCATTATTATACATGTACCCATTACCTTGACACTAAGTTCACTTAATATTTCCATTTTTTCTTTCAGTTTTCTGTTGTGTTTGGTTATGGTTAGGGAACTGAAATACTTTAGTTTAGGCAGCACATTGACTTCTTTCACAATGTTAAACACATCTTTAGTGGGCGTTGTTTTCCGGTCTCTTCCCCTGAGTACCTAAGCCGTGACATTGCAAAAACATGACTGGTCAGATTCGATGATCGTCCCGGAGCAACCCCAACATGTCGATATCAAATCATGCCAGCTGGTTTTCAGAAGATTTTTGTTAATGACTTTAGTGATCCTGTGACATTTCATCTAGCGCCATCATCAGGTCACAAGCTGCCCAAAAAGTCTGGATGATGGCCACAAACCAATACCGATTTAAGTATAACCCCCCCCATAGATCCCAACATCATATAATCCTATATCAAACTTGTTGGCATACAGTTTGTCATAGCTTTGTTTCCAAAGACAGCGACGCTGCCGATTCCACAACTGGGATACAAGCATCAGAGTCTGTGTGCTTAAACAGATGCATAAATAAGCTGCTTCCTCTAACATCCTCATTTACACAACCATCTACAGAGATTTGTCTCTACTGCAAATTAAAAGTACATGACTTCAGGTGCAACTCATGCAAGGTATGTTGGGAATAAGGAGTGCAAGAATGCAGTTGTACTGCCCTTGGTTACCTTGGATTAGAGCGCAGACAGTGCTGGTGGGAAGTCATGGACAGGTGTTTAATAATGTAAACTGTGAGAGAAATGGAAAATGTCGTCTTTTGCCACCTGTTGCGCCTCGGGCCAGTGCTCACTATCTCTGCGCCCTGGCTGGGTTCCAACTCCAGAGAATAATATCTGGCTCTTGTTAGTAAGCAGTGGAAGTTCTTTCTCCAGCCAAACAGTTACTTTGCATTTCTGCACTCCCGCCTAAGGATAACACCATACAGTCTGGCTTATTATTAAAAACGGAGCTGTAGGTAATTCATATTTGCATAGAGCTACAGAGCTCGGTGTTGAACCTCAGCGTGAGTCACCGAGAGCAACTCTTCAGCCTACACTACAGGGGGTCTATGCTCAACAAAGCTAGAATCCATTAAGTACAGCCAATACCTCAACCAAGGCCTAATAGTCCCCTTTCATTCAATCAAGCCTAATTTAATATCAAAGAAAACACATTTAAATCTGCTATGTCTTGATTTCTATTAGGATCCACATCAAATTGGACTCGATACCAGTCACCTTAATATTGTTTTTTTTTTTAAATTAAATGCTATGCATTACTCCCTGTGAAATTCTGGATCCGTCCCTTTATCCAGAGCCACACTAAAAGTTAATGAGGGCTATTCTGTGACGAGACCCATCCTCCATCCAAGTTTTGTGGAAATCCATTCAGTAGTTTTTGTATATTCCTGCTGACAAACCAACCAACCAGCTAATAAAACAAGCTAACAAACAAACAAATGGACACGGCATAAACACAGCATGAATATTGCTTATAAAGCTTTAAAGGTGTGATATGTAAGAATTTTAGTTTAAAACATTCAAATTAAATAATCAGAAACAGAAGGTGAAGAAATGATTGTTCTAAAATAACATTTTGACATTATGTCAAAGATGTCTGTGTGTTGTGTTGCAGAGATATCTACTGAAGATATCATGCTAACCAGCTAGCCCCGGACCTGAAACCTCTTTCTTCCAGGGGCCCAAAACTCCTGTTCAAATACCAACACTCCCCCAGTAGTGGTGGGCAGTGGATGGCTAACTGAGCTATTAAGCTGCTACAGTTACAGATGTATAAATGGAATCCAGTTAGCAGCAGCTAGCAGTTCCTCTGGTGAAATGCTGCCGCTATTTGTTGGGAGTATGAATTCAACAGTTGGCCAATTATTACACATCGCACCTTTAACATTCAAAACAACACCCTCGTGCTATGCCAGGTGTGCGGGGAATGGAAATACCAAACGGACGAGCAGGTGCATCTCAAGGTCACTAAAAAGCCAACGTGGCATAAATCCGCCGTCCTTGAGCGGCTACGAAACTACACCCCAGACATGTAGCGCAAGTGAGAGATAGACCACAGCGCATGTAAAGCATGTGAATATCTGAGTTTATCTGCTGTCAGTAGTGTTTCGCAGAGCGGCAGTATCTCTCTGTACAGTGTGCCGGTGCATAACCATGTAAGTCTTCCTATCTGTGTGCATATGCACGCCCGAAAATGTGGATGAGAGAGTAGTTTAATTATAGTCTGATTACGCTTCAACATCTTCCGCTCATCCCCCTCCTCCTCCTCCTCCTCCTCCCCCTCTCCTTTCCATTTTTTTTTCTCCTTCCACCACTTTCCATATTACAAGGCCTCTTGTTCCTTATTAATGAGATGCATTAAAATGGATAGAATACCCCACCATCACCCCGTACCCCCCCCATACACACACATATTTCTTCCCCTGCATTTTAAGACATCGCAGAGTTCATTGCCTATCCGCCGTCGTCCCGGTATCCACACTGTCTTCCACTTCATATTCTGCGGGCATCGGCAATATCGGCAATATCCACGCTGTACTACATTTGATTCCCCAAGGATACAAGTCAGTCACTCGTTAAAGGAAACCAGTTTGTTTAAGGCTGGGACGTAATGAGACAACTTCAGCCTCAGCGAATCAAGATCGTTTGAAGCCGGTGTAGACAAACTTTCTGTAAAATCAGAACAATCATGCAGAACAATTACCTATTTTGCGTAATGGAACCAGTCTACCCTGACTAGGCCGCGACAACCATGAAAGTTAGAGTGGCTCATCAGCGTGTTCTCCCAGCCCCGTCTGACTCGGCTTTGATTTGCCCTTTCATTAGATATCGTCACACCTTTTGCTGCAGTTTTAATCACCTGTAATCCTCGAACAGGCGAACGAGTCGCGGTGACACGACATGACGGGGGGGAAAAAAACTTCAGCAAGTTTGCATACTTAACTGCCATCCCTTCTGACTGAACTTTTGTGAAAGCTGTTCATAAGCTTTGTTTGCTTTTCGGTTCCGGCTGCCAACACCCCGCGAGCGAGCCAGCTCGTCAAGTATGTATTTACCTTAGAAGAGATGAGGCAAGACAGGTGGGGATGATCAGCTTCCTGGCTGATTAACTGCAATGTGATCTTACTTTCAAATGAGCCGAGCCTTAATTAATATGTAGGAGACTTAACAAAATGTGTGCTAAATTGTAAGGCAGGGAAGTTAGTCTGGCGCCGGAGCGTCAAGGATTTCTGAAAGTCACACATAAATGCTGGCTTGCCAGTTTTTGAAGAGGGCACGGGGAGATATGTTATTCCGTACAAAAGACTGCGCCCGATGTTGTGATTGCGAGAAAAAGTCCCATCTTATCTCCTGGTATTTTTTTTCCACGAGGAAAAACAAACACCTCACCGCTTTCCTTGATTTTTTCCTGTGATTAGTCATTTCTCTTGATTCCCCGAGCCCCCTCCTCCTCTCCCCTTCTTGCCCCTCCTCATCTTTAATATCTCTCCCTCTCTCTCTTTCTCAGTAGCCGTTCCACACTGTCAGCCAATTCCTGCCTATCTGCGGCCCAAAAGTGGCTGTGCTTGGCTGATTCCACTGATAAGAGACTGAATGCCTGCTGTCCACAAAGGAGGGGGAGGAGAGAGAAGGGGGAGGCGGGGGGTGAGGGATGGCAAACAGAGAAAGATGGGGAAACTGAGAAAGGATAAGAATAACAATTACTGTTTTGGTATTATTTGTACGGAGCCAGCTGGGCTGGCATTTTGAGACCCAACTAGCATGACACTTAGACACTTTTAGACTCACCTCAGCCATAGTAGTACAGTACACACATTAAATTATGTCCCTGAGATGTGTAAAACAGCCCCTATGAGCTACTTGACTTGTCAGAAAGGAGAACAGCTCCATAAAGAAGGCTTTTCTTTTTCTTTTTTTTTTCTCCACAGTCAGGGGCTGCTGATACTGTATCAGTAGAGGAAGATGAATCATTTGCATTTACATCAAATGGTGATGAGAGGAGGGGTAGAGGCAGTGTGGGAGAGAATGAGGCAGGGTTAAGGTCAAGTTGTACTTCATGGAGGAGACACTAATCTTCTCTGGGCGAAGAAAGGGAGCTACCCTGGAAAGGGTAGAGCTGGAGGAGGGGTGAGAATGGGGGGAAGATGAACACAGTGGAAGCGTATTTAACTGCAGGCGCCGGCGCTGCAATGGAGCAGATGTGGGAAGGACGTGAAGATGGAAGCAGCTACAGGTCTTTCTGTGTCTGCGTCGCTCATGAACTTGACCACTGCAGGAGGATACTCTCATGCTATGTCAACACTAACGTGGATCAATCTGATCTGAATCTGAGCCAAATAAATGATGTTACTGTTACTGCAAACCACAGATATGTTGAGTTAGCTTAGTGTCATCAAAAATGACTTGGTTAGGTTTTGGGTTAGGGTAAGGGTAACATTGTGTTTTGGTGTAAAATGCCCCTTTTGTGGCCATGAACAGGGCTGGACATTGTCTCAAGGTCGCCTTGAAAATATACTGTGGCTTACAAATGTTGAAACACAGTCTTGAACTGAGGTCACTGGCTTGGCGGCCTTCTCACAATGTAACTGTATTGTTGAGATGTCAATATGGTATTCATTGCAGAAACGTTAACAGACAACAATTTTTGATCCCGGCGACTGGGCTGGATACTACATGATAAGGGCGGGGGCGAGGGAAAACATTGTGGTTACAGTTAACTAAAAGGCAAGCACTAATTGGGCTTTACATGTTCCAGACCCAATCACCACCATGACTTCCACACCCTGGTCCACTTAGCTAAAGGGCACTCATAGGCTGGCACTAAATGGTCCAAATAAAATTTAAAAAATTGTACAACTATTACCTGTGACGAAATCAAAGTACACAACGTTAATATTAAATGGTACTAAGTAACGACAGCTACACAGTGGATCCTGAGCTCCTCACTAAACTGTGCTGCACACATATAGTTAAGACATTTAGTGAGTAATGTTGCAAATGTTAGAGTCCCATATTATGAAAAACACGTTTTCTCTGGTCTCTACATATATAAACTGGTCCTCCCTGAGCCTACCAACTCCCAGAATGAGGAAAGCAAACGAGTCCTGCATAGTCTCTGCAGCCCACCCACTGGTAAAACGGCGCTCCAACAGGCTGTTCAGATTCAGCTCCTGTCGTTACGTAACGACAAGCTGAATCGAGAGGGGGGCGTTCATCCCTGAGGTGAAGTTCGGTGTGTCGTCGCTCAGAACACGCAAATTACTCAGTTGTTGGTTGTAAAAATCAACATAAGTGCCTATATTATGTCCCAGCTACAGCTACGTTTTGATAGTATTTACAGCTGCCGACGAGTATGGTGAAGTCAGCTTGACATTGGCTAACTAGTTAGCTCCGCTTCGGTCCGCTATGCAATGGCGTTTGAAGCTAGTTTAATGTTAATAATATTACGAGGGAGCTTGGTTGTCACAGTCAAAGTCTGGAAACATGAGCAGACTGGAGACAGAGACTATGCGAACAGTGTCCAAGAGTTTGGAGACTGTGTCAGAGACAAACACAGCTTTCGCTAGCTGTTTTTAGATGTTACCTGTTGCAGGTCAGTGGGAGCCGGGTGGTTGTGTTGGGGAGTCTCTCATGTAATGTCCGTATTTCTTCAGGAGCCTCTCCTTCTGGGTCAAACTGGTATGGTTGAACGACAGCATCTCGGCGAGCCACAGCGATACATCCAAACATTAGCGCATGCTACCGCTAGCGTAAGCAGCGTCGTCTCCCTGAGAGGGGCGTGTAGCAGGCAGGGCAGGCGATGACAGACGGAGCTCATTAGCATTTAAAGGTGCAGGCACAGAAACAGCCTGCTCTCAGTAGAGCTCATTTGAGCGACATTTAGACAGCTGAAATTCAGGACCACGGATGGGTTTGGGGCAATACATTTCGAATACAGTGTTGTTGGACCTCTGACAGCTGTGGGGACCTTTAGAGTTTTCCTCATTTTATTCTCCTCTACATTTGTGTAACTTTGTAAAAGCCACAGACTTGTTCCGAGTAAGTCTGAAGGACACTCACTCTACTGTAGACAGGAGGAGCATTTCTTCCACTTCGCAGCCTTTTTATTTGTCTCTGTGTTTACATCATTCTGTCATTTTCTTTGCAATGCGGCATCACCATCTCCCTCATGCCAGCAGCTGCTGTGCTGAATTACGATGTATATGTTTCCCCCGTCCACAGTACATTGTGTATTTTCAGCTGTATTCACTTCAGAGAGCATTCACCGAAACCTAAGGTTTTGAGAGGGGGGGAAAGGGCCAGCTTACCGTGGGCTGGAGGCTAAACCAAAGAGAAAATAAACATGGTTTTCAAATGTTTCCGCGTCACAGTGAACATGGTCGAAATCTTGAAAGAGATTAAGCTGTCGGTCTGAAGTGCAGCCCTGAGTTTGCCTCCCCTGTGTTGGTTGCGAGCACACGGTTTACTACGACGGTTTGTACACAACCTCTGGTGGAGCAGAGATCATAGACACACACACGGGCACACAGTCTTAGAGAAACAGACCAGTGTGCATGCTGTGAGCAATCTGTGCCCTTTGCTGTAAGTTCCCCGCTGTGCTACACACAGACCCATGCTCTTTTCCCTCGCCATGTCCCTCAGTGCTAGCACATCGTGATCTCTTTAATGACTGCCAAGAGATCAGATCTTTATTTATCAGACAGACTGCGGAATAAACAGCATCGATTGTCTTTACTGAGTGTTTGAGGATCAAATCCTCAGCCCGCGGTGACAGATTTCTGCAAATTGGAAACTTAAATCGCCTATTAAACGCTCCCCCCCGCTGAGAAACGAGCAGACAGCGCGCAACAGCTAATGCTGCTATAAGGTAGCGATTATGTTGCCCTAGTTAGCCGAACAGAATGAAAATTCATCAATGGATCTTTGTTTTTCGGGCTGAAAATGCTAATTCAGAGAAAAGTATCCCTGCTGATGCACAGAGCCGCAGAAAAAATCGTCAGAAAAAAAGAGGGAAAGCCTGAAACATTTCTTTGGCAGTTGCAAAAATACCCAATCCTTCTATCCAATCCTAAGACGCATTGTCATTGTCGTGTAGAAATTCCTTCTGCCGTGAACCTTTTGTTACGTGTGCGATAAAGTGGGGTCAGGTGAGGATGCTTAGATTAATTAGAGATCAGTCACACTGCTGAGCTACGTATGGAGCGACCGTTTCCATGTTATTGTTATGGAAAATTTGCGTGGAGCCCCGTGCGACGGGCCCCCAGTGATCGACATCGCCATGGTGACCACGACAAGAAGGGAGGAAAGGAACGAGTGATGTAAAAAACAGCCTGTGCATTCATCCTCCTCTGCCCACACATCCTCCTCTTAGTCATCAAGAACATCATTTAAGTTTACAAACGTATGCGCGCACTTCAGCGTATAAAGTACACCATTTATAATGAATATTACATTCACTCAATGTACAGTAAATGAATGTACGCACTCCGCGAAGACGACAGATAGTGAGTGACACATCGGTTAGCACCGAAGAAAAACTGATGCATCCTCAGCAGGAAGTTCAACACGTTTTCAGCGACTGTCGGGCTCCGTCAGTGTTGTCCCCGGTTACGATTTTGTTTGCGGACAGTGTTATGGGGGGTTTAAGCGGACCGTCTAGGGTGAAGGCAGTGCTTGAGTTGAAAACCAAATTTCCCAGAACACAGACAGGGTGCTGCTCCGGCGGGTCAGGGGGAACGTTAGGAGAACGTTGTACAACACCTGGGGCTAGCAGTTAACATATCTAACACTGCTTGTTAAAAAAAAGCCCATTATTTATTTACATGTATTGATCAGAGCATTCACAGTAACTCAGAATCAGCAGGGAGTAACAGCTGGTTAACGTTATTTTTTGCACACGCCCGCTCCCCCCTCTTTTTCTTTGACCGTCCCTTCACCTCCCTGTCGACTCTGTTCGTCCACTGCTACAATGGGGGGCGATGGAATTGGGGCCGAATGATCTACAAACGTCTAAGGCTAAGAAACCAAACTAAGTCACACATGTTCTATCTGTCCGTCTGATCCATCGCCTCCAATCGTTTCAGCACCGTGGACAGCGTTGCACCTACACACACACACACACATCTTAAATCAACCCTACCCTTTTCATCACATCACAGCGCCCACGCCCACCTGCCTGTGCGGGTTTTCAGTGATCGCATGCCAAAATATTTAGACACCGAAAAGCACTAAACCGCCGGCAGCTCAGCTCATGTTTTGTGCACAAAACTCCCAGCTTTAATTACGCTTCAGGCTCGACTGTGTGACATGACCGCTCCTCCCATCTCTTTTTTAAAAGCGGATTTAAAATGCCTGCAAAGTAGGCAAACAGGGGAAAAGAAAGGACAGGAGAGACAACATTAAAAATGAGAAAACATGTATTTGACAGTGACAAAGGAGTCGCCGAATCCTATGAAATAGGTGCCTGTTCCGGCAGGATCCGGCACAAATGGAGCCCTGGGTGTACCAGTTGATCTAACTGTCCAGCTCTAAGCAATGGTCATGAGCTTTGGATGATGCTCACTCTGAGAAACGGTGCCTGGAGCTCAGACATCTGGAGGGAGATTGAAGCAGAACCACTCCTTTGTGTCAAGAGGAACCAGTTGAGACAGCACCAGCATCTGATCTTCTTCTGGAGGTCGTCCAGGCAGATGGAAGTAGTAAGAGACCCTGCGATGAGACCCAGAACACACTGGAAACGTCATGTGTCTCTTAAGGCTTGAGAACATTCAGAGCAGGAGCTGTAGAACCGAATAAATGACAAATGATGGATGAATATATGGATATATGGATGCTGCCACAGACGAAGACTGAGTCAGAGTTTTCGTCAAGTCCCCTCATTTTCATTAAGCCGCCGCCTATCAGCCAATTAGGTTGTAACTAATCAATTAAAATCCAATCATTGTCATGCGGCATAACCAATCAGCTTTATGATGGAGGGTCTAAACATCAGCGCGGCGTCTCCGCCTGCTCCTGGAGAGATAAAAGAACACGAAAGGAAGAGGAGAAAACAGAGAGGTCGCTCCCAAGGACTAGTAAAATGCAGCCAGGCTAATGACAGAAGATAAGAATCAAGGCTAAAAACAACCTTGATGAATATGGTAATGGAGGTACACACACAGGCCGTGGCTATACTTCTCCTCTCATGTGCTTGATACACTATTTCCAGAATTGCATTTTCCTCCCTTTTCACTCTCACCTTGTTCCCAAGATGTAACGTCGTCCAAATGTTTCAGTGGCGTTGTACATTTAGGGCGGGCTTACGGTTTTAGCAACTGCGCTAAAGATTAGAGGTTTTAGCGGGACACTGATCCCCCCAACATGCACGCTCACGCAGCGAGACAGTCTGAGGGAAACGCGTCAGCCGAACGTCTGAAATGTAAAGCAGAAAAGGAAAAACAAAAAAGGAAAGGGGAAAACACAAAGAAAGTAGAGATGAAAAGAGTTCACGAAGAAACAACTTTGCCATTGTTCTCCGCTCGTCGCGCGGAGGCCGGCTCGGAGCCAGGCTGCTTTGATTGTTCTTAACGAGATTAACGTTTCGAGGAACTCTAATGAGGATGCGCTGGTAATGAAGGCAGATCAGATAAGAGAAATGCGGGGAAGATTAAAAAGGAGAGAATTAAAGGGGGGGGTGGAGGAAGTCGGGGCGGAAGGAAAGGGTGCACGTAGAAAAGAGAATGTGTTTTGGGTTTGCCGCTGCATCACAGTTCCGTCTGTGAGCCAAAAATATGTGTATCTGGCGTTGTGCAATAATAAGCCGAGGGTGGTGTTACACTTCAGGATGCTCCGTCTTTGCTTTCAAAGCACTTAATTATATTTCGGTGAGAAACTGTCAAAGCGGGATGCTGTGAAGTGTTAATCCTAAAAGTAGCATATGTGTGTGTGCGTGTGTGCGTGTGTGTCATTAGACCCGGTGAGAGAGTCTATTAGGTAGGTAGGAGTTGTGAAGGTAATCCCCTTGATACCTCTGCTGCAGAACCACATCACTTTCTCTCTCTCTCTCTCTCCACATCCCTCTATCATTTTGTCTTATCACTGCAGCAGCCTAATGATGATGAAGCTGTGGACTCAGCAAAGGAGTCAGTCAGAGCATTACCTATGTTGCACACACACGCACACACACACACTCGTCCTGTGTAATGGTTCTGGGGTGAGGCAGTGGGTTTTATGCTTTTGCTATCAGCGCTGCCTAATAGCTCAGTTAGAGCAGCAGTGATTGGTACGGTGTGTAATTCGTGTTTGGGTGTCTTTTTGTGTGGTGGGAGGGCGAGACGATTCCTGCAGCATCGGGCTCCGAGGCCCATAACTGGCTGAGACTCAGAGCTACCGTGCTGTGATGAAACGCAATGTGCTCAAACGGCAGTGGCTACACTAATAAATACATGTACCACTTAGAATCAATTCATCCCCGGATGAGGAGGCAGAAAAGAAGCTGCACTTAGGCGGAGCTGTGAGGTGAGATGAGGTTTGATGCGGAAAGGACCCCCGTCAGACAGCGTGGAGACGGACTAAACGCGGGGCAAAGCCTGTGCATATCTGTGGGTTTCTGTTTTGCTTAACTTGCAAGCTGATATAAGAGAAGCGGGACAAAGGATTCTCTTTCATCAGTCGATGGCTGCACCCAAGGCCAGCCGCTTTCATCGCCGCATAGAAAGAGTGACACCGTGACAATGAACACTGAGCAAAACAGCATAAAAGACCACACAGGAGGTTTATGAGTGAGGTTTAAAGCGTCTTTTAGATTGTTACTATTATGGTTAATTTACAGCTCAATTAGTTTAACTGAATTTTAATAAAAAGTATTATAATACAATAAGTGTCCTGAGGCTGTTTGGAACATTAACCCAAAGCATGTACTGCAGAATAGGAATCAGCTCGACTGGGTATTTTTCAAGCATACAAGGATTTCAAGATTTCTCTTTCTGTTTCTTCGTCTTTCCTTTAATAATGGCTATTACACCAACGGTATCCTTTACATTTGAAGTTGCTCCAACAGTGCAAACCCTTGGCGAGTCTTATATTTCTGTGTTGAGGTTTTAAGAATAGCTTTGCTCAAGCTGGGCTGTTAATTAAAAATTGTTTCTTTCTGCTCTTTAAATTGCCAGTCTGGTGGAACCACTGTACGGGAGTTTGTTCGACACATAAAAAAAATATTCCTGTTTTTTTTTTTTTTTTTTAAAGCAAACCCTTTACATCAAATAAAAGTGTCTACAACAGAAAAGCAAAACCTTTTAGTCTCTCTGACTGGGATAAGTCAAGCTTTTTGTGGCGGGGGATTCTGATCATTTGAGCCGTAGTGTAAACATATATACACCGATCAGCCACAACATTAAAACCACTGACAGCTGACGTGAATAACATTGATCATCTCATCACAATGCGATGTTCTGCTGGGAAACCTTGGGTGCTGGCATTCATGTGAATGCCACTTGACATGCTCCACCCATCCAAACACTGTTGTGGACCAAGTACACCCCCCTCATCACAACAACACTACCCGATGGCAGCGGCCCCCCAGCAGGACAATGTGCCCTGACACACCGCAAACACTGCTCACCATCCCCAACGACCATAGTGGAAAGCCATGGTGGAAAGACACCAACTTTCCACCATCCCCAATGATCCCCAACGACCATACTAACGACTGTCGTTGGCAATAATGGAGCACATACGACCCATAGACATCAGTGGCCTTGTGACCGCCTCCTAAGAGGTTAAATAGCTGGACCTCCACACCGGCTAGTTGGACTAGTCCCAGCCTAGTCAAGCGAGCAGGAACTGATGAAGCCTCTTGGATGAGAGGTGAAACGTCTTCAAAGACAAAAACCAAATCCAGTTGCGTTTGATTCAATTTCCTTGAGATAACTATGACCTGGATGAATGAGAATATTCACAGGCCTGCTCAGGAACAGCTCGAGGAACACAATAAAGGGCCCAAGGTGTTGACCGGGCCTCCAAATTCCCCAGATCCCAATCTGATGGAGCATCTGTAAGACGTGCTGAGCAGGTCTGATCTATGGAGGGCCCACCCCCCAACATACAGGACCCAGAGGATCCACTATAAAACGCCCTGGTGGCAGACACCACAGGACACCCTCAGAGGTCTTGAGTCCATGTCTTGACAGGTCAGAGCTGTTTTGACTGCACAAAGGAAACCTTCACAATATTAGGCAGGTGGTCATAATGTTCTGCCTGATCGGTGTATATATGTATATACTGTTTGTATATGTCTGTATGTATACATATAGTTCAGACTTATTAGATTACAATCCACAGTCTATGCCATTACACAATGTGCATATAAAACTTTAATGCCTATAGATAGAAATAGAGATATTGTTATGAGGTCTTTTTGTGTAGTAGACCTGAAGATTAGGGCAGGCGTAGGAGGAGATTGGTGGCTCAGAGCCGATAGGTCGGACTCATAATCAGCAATTAGTGCAACGCAACTGGGTGTCACCCCAGACAGGAAACATGGAGATATTAAGTCGTACCGTGTCCAAACAATCCTTCACGGCTGAGTGATTTGTGTTGTTGTGGGCTGTGTAACTTTTGGGAACTCAGCCATCCACTTCTTTATGCGCACTAAGCTGCCTTCATTACAAGACAAGTGGGTTGGCTGAAGCCAGAAGAGGCCAGCCAGAACCACCACCACCTCCAGTGCAGGAGGGTGTTGCAACACATCAGCACTCGCACAAGAACAAACGGGAAGATCCTCAAATTAAACTTGCAACGCTGTGGGCCTGACTCACAGCTTGTGGGCATGTTTGGTGGAGGGTAGGATATTTCTTCACAGTTCCTGCGGCAGCCTCGCTGCAGAGCACTCGATATAGATATGACCTCGAACCCGAAAGCTCACAACAACAGCAACAGCTACTCTATAATATGCTAAAGGGGTTGGCTCAGCTTGAGAACTGTTACAGTTTAAACATCAAGTCAGTTCAATTTTATTCATATAACCCCCAAATATCCTACGTCAGAAAGAAAGTAAAGTGCATCTCATATTGGAACTTTTGGTTCACACACACCTGCAGCACATTCTGGCAATCAGCGCCTGATGACGTACCCTGGTCTTCGCTGCCAGATGGTTTCGTCAGCTGTGGTCCACACAGTCAGCTCTAGCATTCTTTTTTTGCGAAGCTATTTTTTGATCCTCACTTCCAACTGTTTCTCCCCCGTCCCGTCAGTGAACGAACGCTCTCCGGATCGGTGTTCGGTCGCCAGCCAACTGTCTCTGGAGCCTCCAAGAATCACTCTCTAGCGTGTTCTAGTTCCCCCCACTCTGCACCACTGGTGGAGCTGCCAGCCTGAGCCGGAGCTCTCCACCGCTAGACTTCTCTTTGAGCTCTCAGTACATATCTTTTGCATTCAGCCCCCTGTTCTGGTGTCCACTTTTGGGTCCTCAAGCAATCCTACTGCTGATTGTAACAGTGTACAGATACAATACTGAGTAAGTATCACAGTTCACCCAGTGAAGTGTAAAATATAAAACTTTACTAATTAATTTCACTGATCCAAACACTTCTTTGAGTTGATCACCGCTCCCTGCCATAACCACTGAGTCCTTCTCTCTGGTTCCAACTCATTCTCTTGCAGGTTTTCTGAAATCTCAAATTGTTTGTCTGGAAGAACAATCAACAGAGAAAGACAGAGCATGCAGGTTTCCAAGTTTGCCCAGTCCATCACTGACAGAGCAAAACACAGGGGACAAGACTCAAACGCCCAAGAGCCTGCTCATGTAATGGAAGTCGTGAAATTACCACTGGCCCTGCCCTCCCAATGATGTTCATTTGATTTGCGTAATGTGACAAAGTCCTGGTAAATCACCGTGTGCAACAAGCAGTACCACCAATAATGACTCCATAACTTAAAGGGGGCCTGACACCTATTCTACGCTTCCTCCACCCGATACACGTGCATTAACTTTCAGTTATTTAGCACTCGTCTTCCACCAAGGACAAAAGACACTCTCATCAAAAAATAATCTCCCAGAAGTCAGGAAGACAGAAAGCAGCGATGAGGTAGAGGAAGAGAAGGAGACATTTTTACATTTTAAACACGTGTTAACGGGTTTAAGGGGTTACAGAAGAGGATCAGGCCACTGTATTTTTTTGGAATTCTCCCTTTTTTTCTTCAGAATTCAAAGTTTAAAGTCAGTCTGACTTGAGCTTGACTCTTTTCTTTTCACAGTGGCCCTAATCCTCTTCTGTATGTGGACTACTACTGCATATGTGGGGGAAAAAAAGTAGTCTCAAGCCTTTTTCTGGCTTCAGAGGAGGCTACATGTAAGAAAGAAAATAAAGAATAATGAAATGGAAAGAAAATAAAGAATAATGCATGGAACGGTTCTGCTGTATCGATTCTTTTTTTTTTTTCCTTTTTCTTCTCCTGTCAATAACGAGTCCGACAGTGCTATAGGAGCACAACGCTCCATCATTGAACTGTTTTTCAAAAATCAGCTTCCAATGGAGCAACGAGCAGCGAGCTCTCAAGCCACTTTAATGTGTTAAAACTGGTGGAGTTACCCTTTAGGGCACTCTCGTGATTGGGCCTGTGTTTCTCTGTATATCACAGCCTGTGGGTGTGTGCTCCATGCGTCCACGCTGCTCGCCGCTGTGCGCGTGTCCCCCGCAGCAGATGGATAAGTACGCATGAGCTCATGCACCAGCTAATGAAAACAGATTTAGACCAGACAGGCACACACACACACACACACACGCACGCACACACATCCGGCAAACTCAAACACATAAACAAACGCACGGCGTAAAAAAACCTGCTCAGGCGCCACCATTGTCTCCCATTAAGAGCTATGAAATCTCATTAATGTGCATTAGTGTGTTTGAGAGGGGATTTGGGTGGTGAGAAGATTGAATTAGGACCGAGCTTGGCTCCCCTCAAAACAATTATTTGTCTTCCATCAGCCTGCTAAAAGGTAGCAGCCAGTGGAGAACACTGACGGCGGCTCGTCACTCTGCGCTCGTGCTCTTTAAGCAGAGGGCGGCGACGACGTGTGTCCACCCTGCGGTCTCTTGACGACCGGGGTGCGTGACGATCCGTGGAGAGTTCAGCGACACAGTGGACGTTAGATCACATTCGTGGGAATGAAACCTGCAGTTATGCCTCTGCTTTCCATCCGTGTCCTCCGCCCTTTTCCCTCCTGCCCCGTGTGTGTGTGTGAGAGAGTGTGTGTTCTGTGTCCACAGGTTTCCGGCGCTCGCAATCGTGAAACTCCATCGCCGCCAGGCCTGGGGGAGTCTTGCTTGGTCAAACTCTGCACCATGTGTTGACTTAAGCAGCTCGACATATAGTGCAGCTCTCAGCTCTGACAGGGGAGTGTGTGAGTGTGCAAGTGTGTGTGTGTGTGTGTCTTTGGATGAGAGAGAGGGAGATAGGAATAAAAAATAGCAATATATTTCAGGCTGTAGATAACTCAGTCTGCAAATAATCAGAAAACAAAAGTCAGGGTTCCTTCAAATTTCAATCTGTCTGCAAAAATATATATCTTAACGTGTGTGTGTGAGTGAGAGTGTGTGTGTGTGTGTCCAGGCCTCCTATTGGAAGCTGTAGACCAATGGTAGAGCAGCAGGAGCAGCATGGTTCCGTAACAATAAGTCAGAGTCATGACACACAAGCCTCTTCAAATGCCACAGAAAGGATATTTTGCAACACACAGCGAACTTCACTTCACACACACACACACACACACACACACACTCTTAGGGGCGATGGAGGTGAGAGAGTTACCAAAGAGAAAGAGAGAAGGTCACGTTCTCAGAGAGAGCAGGCGGCGGAGAATGAGGTGTTACAGAAAATGGGGGGAGGATGAATAGGGTGCGAATCCAGAAGGAGAAGAAGAAGAATAAGAGGTCGGGAAACATTTGGGAAAGGAAGCGACGAGAGCCAGCAGCAGACGAGTTTTGATGACTTCACTTAGCACAGCGGGGGTGAAGACAGCGGAACTTAAAAAGAAGTGTCAAAAATGAGTGCCCGGTAAAGAGAGGGGCCACACTCGGTCTCCATTCAGCCTCAGCGTCATGCGAACAAATGTTTACATGAGCGCTCGCCGGCGAGAATGCATCGGACGATTTCAGTGCCATTTTCATTTGAAATGTAAAAAACACAGGGAAGGAGCCGTATGATCTGTGACCCCGCCGACTTTTTTTTTTGCCCCACCGCTGCGCAATCCACGAGAGAGAAAAAAGACGCGAGAAAGAATGTCAGGAAAACATTTCAGCGAGGTTCCTTTTGACAGCCTCTCTACCTGGACAATGGCGCCGTAATAGCCCACTCTGCAGGCGTCTCTGGAACAGCTGGAGGGAAAAAAAAAAAGAGGCAACGCGGCGAGCGCGTGCATGTTGACTAGATGTTGATACAACAGCCGACATCAGAGCTGAAAAACCTTCGCGACTGTAACGCAGAAATGAGCCCGTTGCCTAATTGCTTCTCCGCTCCAAAACAGTTCCAAAAAGGCTGTTTGTGGAATTTCTACCTCGGCCACCTCCTGCGCGGCATCCTCCTGAATGCACACTGGGGTTTCTTTCTTTTTTTTCCTCAGCTGCTTCTATATTGCATTACATATAACTTAGAGACAGATAATAAGTTTGTGAGTAATGGGAAGATGTGTTTTGCAGATGGTTTATGCTGTTACGCTGCCAGATAAGTTGATTTACATTTCTATGGCAACACGCGGGGAGTCGACTAATTTCGACGCTCATCTCAGTTCAGCAGCGAGCCTTGAACTCGAGCTGAGATGTGAATGTGCGGTGTGTGTGTGTGTGTGTGTGCCAACAGACTGTATATTGTTAAAGTGTTTTCCACTCTCTCTATCCGCCGCGCGCTCGCATTACTCCCACATCAATTACAAACCCCAGATATTGATTCATTCGGCACAAATGAGGAAAATGAATCCATTCGGGTATTATGAAGATGCTCTGATTTGATTATGCCAATGAATCAAGAATGCCATTAATGAGGATTTGCTCTGTTTTTTTTTTTACGCATAGCTAATGACAGCTTTCAATCTGTTCTGTCTGCACACACACGTATACGGAGAGCAGAAGGCAGAATCGGAGGGAGATAAAACGAGCACCAGCGTCCGCTAATGTCATCTCTTTTGAAAATAAAAGACACAATCAAATCAAGTTCAGACAGAAGCTTGATCGCTCAATACCGCTAATGAAAAAATGAGCCGACCCCGTCTTTGGTGATGCTCATGTGACTACAATTAGCCAAAATTACCCACAACAACAGAGCGACTTTTTTGGGATAAAATGGCCATTTGCGCTTTTATGAGGCATGTGATCTCAGTGCCAGTGCACGCAATTATAGCTTCCCTTATGAGGCATAGACAGTTATTGTTATTCACACTCGCACGCCGCATATTCTACTGTACCCTCTCTGCATCACTGACTCGTGAAATCGACTCATCAGTAATAGGTGGGTACAGAGACGGAGAGGGAGAGAATGGAGGCGCTGAGGGAGAGAGAGGTGAAATAATGCGCAGGAAGACAGAGGAGTGATGAAAACGAAAGAAATAGAGGCGGAGTGAGAGGCTTTTCGGCGAATTCCCGGCGAGCGGGCTGATAATGCGGCTTATTATGATGCTCGCTTCCCTTTTCATGAAATCAAGTTGTACTACAGGCTGCAGGATAAAGGGTGAGGCACAAAGAGAGGAGAGGAGAGAGGGGCCATGCCTGAGACGGTGCAGAGCATGTGAAGGATGGTATCGGAGGCCAGGTATTGATCACGGTACGCATCAGCTCAGCTCTGGAGAGTTGATCAGATGCCTTGGAAGAGGCACACACACACACACACACTCACACTCAAGCACAAAGCTAGTGGTAGTCAATAGTGAGGTTTCAGTCAGCGTGCTAATGCAGTGCGGTCCTAGCGCAGGTCTGGATTAGGAGTGCCTTCTGCCAGACAGCTCGGACTCAGAGAATGTGGTGAAATTAGCAGATATTGTTTATGCAAAGGTTTGATTTATCCACTAAGAAACTGGAGTGTGACAAATCCACCGTTGGACACGTCATTCAAGGTTTTTTATGAAATATCAAGGCAATCAAATTAACTTAAAGCTCCTGGAAAAACTGGTTTCTGATCGTACATGTCCCAAAAGCTTCAAAGGGTGATCCATTTGTCATTCTCCAACACAGGGTGGTTTAACGAGTTTGTTTACTGGTGGAGTGTTGAGGATCAGTTTAGGAGACTCGCAGCCCGAGGAAAGAAACCACTCTGTAGTCTGGTGGTATCTTTTGGCAGATGGCAGCAGAGGGGCTGGGATGGGTGCTGTCTGTGAGAACCCTTTGGGCTCCTGGCACGTGACTGAATTAGCAAGATTTAAGCCTAAATTTCAGGAAAGACTTAAAATAATCCTCTGAGCATTGTGGAGGATGTTCGCTCAGATTTTTACGTCGAATAGAATCGCACAGTACGTCATCTCTGCCGCTCGGGGTCTCTCATACAAAGCAAAAGACATAAGTGGCGTCGGATCAAGTGAGCCGTCATCTTCATTGTTGAACAACCACCACTGCCGATGAAGAGCCATCGAACATGACTCAGGCAGAGATGTTCACGGACGAGGTCACATTTTAAAATTGTATTCATGCTGCGTTCAGTCTTGTTCGCCGACTTCCGTCCCCACTCCTCACTCTCTGACTCTCTCGTTAGTTGTAGCAACAGGCGACCAAATGAAACACACCGATGCCATGAGTGAAATTGTGGATTTCTCTGGGTTTGCACATTGTGGGAAACATTTGGGATAACGTGAGCACACATCTCAACAAATCTCTATATAACAAAGGTCTAGTGACTTTTTGACATTTCAAGCAACTATGTTACATAGCATATCTCTAACTGATTGATCTACGAGGTGAACTACTGCTCGCTCAGACATAACGTCTATTAAAGTAATACAGAGGTTGAAACAGGCTTGAATCCTTGAACCAGAAAGGGCAGTAAAGCACTTCTTTTCAGTGAACCCACGCCTTCCTTATCTTTCTACTGCACTATTTCAGAGTCAACCTGACCACCAAGATCTCGAATGTTCACTGTAGTTTACCCTGCACCCTAAATGCACATATGTCCTCCACCACCCTTCCATTTCACATGTTCAAAGCAACACACACACGAACGCACTGTACCTCCACAGCTCTTTTCTCCTTCCAGTCCTGTTACTCTTGGTGTGCGATCTCAATTTCCATTCCATTTCTCCTCCATCACAACAGCTTATGGCAATTTCAGTGAATACCATTTGATTGAAGGGGTGTAATCAAGCAAAGAAATGCTGATTGTACCGTTTCCCTGCTTGTCAGCATTGGAAATGCACATACAACAATTGAGAATGATTGAGATTCCATAATGTACAATTGCTGCCTTAGGAGCAAGACGGCATTTCTGCTTAGCTGGGTCCTTTGAAGGAGATTTAATCATCAGTTATAGATGGTTTTGTGCAGTTTGTGCAGTCGCAGTTTGAATCAGACTTTTTTTTTTATATAAACTCTGCTTCAGCTGTAGAAAAATATCACAAGAAGACCTTCTGTAGCTTTCTGTATTATTTTCTCGCAACATTAAATTTCTCTTAATTCTCATCCTTCAGTTTCTTTACCTTTCTCTCAGTCTGTCCAGCTCCCCTTCCTTTTTTCCCCCTCGTCACCTCCACTGAGAGGTCGTGTTTCCACCCGAGTCCGATGGTTTGCTGGTTGGTTTGTTGGCCAGTTTGGTTGGTTTGAAGGATACAGGAGTTTTTTTTTTCTCACTTTGTTTAACATGCGAGATACAGCGTTTTGCAACATTTTTTGTTTGATTCATGACTTCTCAGGAAATAAAGCATCTATGTTCATGACAAAATTAGGTGTATTTATGTGGCAGGTATCTATGAGTGAGTATAATTTGATGCAGATCCTAGATCTGCTGAGCTTCAATCAAGGTTAAGCCGTTCTTGGTGGTTTAAAATTTGGACTGATACAGGGCTGTTGAGTTTGATATTGGATTAAGCTTGACAGAATTGAGGGGGACGGTTGGGCATTGGCAAAGGTATGCTCTCTACTGAGCCTCATTAATTGATCCTGCACTTATCTTCCCACTAGCCCTCACCCCTACATAGTGTTCAACAATACCACCCCCCTTCCTTGGAGAAGAATGGCAACCGGTCCAGTCGAGGCAGCGCGGCACAAATCCATAATTCTCACTTTCTTCCCCTCATCTGCTTTAATCAGACTCGGAAATAAGATAAAGGAAGCAAACAATGGAGGAGGCGATCCATCCAAATGGTGCCCAAGTGCACAAAGGCCAAAATGACCATGTGGGCGCGTGGACAATACACGCACAAGCCGCTGATGATGCATATTAAAAAGCTATAAATTAAATCCCTGCAGGATTCCTCATCTACGCATAGCAAATGTCACATATCCATGACAATGCTCGCCTTCGCCAGTGACCAAGAGCCCCGTCTGCGTTGCCCTGATTTATAAGTGACCGTGCATGCGTGGGCGTGTGTGTGTGTGTGTGTGTGTGTGTGTGTGGATGAGCAGGAGAAGGTGGGTTAGAGAGTGGTCATCCATCAGCCCCAGGACAGGACTGTGGATGGTGATTATAGCAGGGTGGGATCAGTTCCCCTGATTGATCTACCTCTCTCCTTCCCAGGTCACAGTTCACGAATGACCTTTTTACACTTTTTCGCTGGCAAAGATCCACACCCAGAGCCGCAAATCTACAGTGTGTATCCAGCTCTGTGTTAGTATTGGTGTGTGTGTGTGTGCATGTGTGTGTGTGCCAGACTTTTCTTCACCCAGATTTCCGGTGGTGCTAAATAATTCAGCGACACTGCTCTCTGCTCTGGAAATATTAGATGAAATATTGAAATGTTGAAATTGCAACACGGAGCGGTGAAATCATGGCACAAACAAGAGGGGGGCAGAGACGAGATGACACGGAGAGGGGAGGAGGGGAGAGGAGAGGAGAAGAGAGAGATGAGCGAAAAATGCTTTCAACAATATGTACTTTCGGAAATCCTCGCTTGTGAAGAGAAAACAGGATAAAATAGAAGGCAGCGAGAATATAAAGCGACGGCTCATTGTTTGTTTGTGCGCGCATACATTTGAATGCGTAACAAGAGAACGTGAATGGTGTTTGCCACGCCGTCTCATTTCGGGAGGCCTCCGTGAAAAGGAGACGATACATAAATTGCACATAAACGAATACGGCGCGTTCTGATAATTCAGCTGTAGCCATTAATGCCGTTAATTGCTTATTATGTTATCTATTGTGAACTGCTATGGATGTGCGCTCCAGCCTTTGAATTTCATTTCCCTTAGAATAATAAATGCTATCATGTTGTGTGTTATTATTATCCCTCCGTGGCTGCCGCCTAAAGCGACGCGCCGTCGGTATTTTCGCGGCGTTATACTTGTCAGAATTCCTGTTCTGGCTTCGCCCGGGCCTTCCGAGCATCGTGGGAGATTTCGGGATGATTTGGATGGAACTGTAAAGCAGCTTTGATCTCCCCTCCGCTCCGTCCTCGTCAGCCTCTTTGTTTATCCCCCCTCTAAATCAGCCTCCGCTCTCTTGGCCTGCCTCTCGTCGCCACCCTCCATCCATCTCTTTACATGTTGGCATCTCGGAGTGGGCACCCCGGGCTGCCAGATAGCCAGGCAGCCCCCCTCCCCTTCATCGCCCCGGCCTTGCCTGGCATCATCCTTTTTGCTTTTGACACATTCAACCCCAGGCAATAACGCTCACTCCGCGCCACTCTCCTTCCCCTAATCTCTCCCTGACTCCGAGCCAAACCCGAGCCTCTGTCTTTGAGCCCCCCCACCGCCACCCAAATCTTCTTTATCTCCCGTCCTCACCTGCTTTTGTCTCCAGCCGCCGCCAGATGCCGGCCCCCCCCTCTCCGCCTCCCGCCGAACTTTCTGCCCGTCTATCAATCCCTTTTATCTGCCTCCCCTTCGCGTTTACTTTACAATAACACTTATCTCCACCCGGTCCTCCACCCCTCCCCCTCCTCCATCGCCCTCATACCCTCTGATCAATAGCTCTCACATGGCAAACAAACAACAGCGGCGGCCAAACATTTGTCAGGCTACAGTGCACAGTGGTGTTTTTCCTCACAGTCTAATGCAATGACTAATTGGATTTAGAAATTGATTTGGGGGTGGGTGGGGGGAATTGTCAAGCGGTTTTGGAGAGAAGGAGGAGGAAAACCGAGAGGGCTGGAGATGGATGCCTAAACGGAGCGGAGCACCGCGAGCAACTTCGGCCAGACAACTCAAGCTGCGCGGCCGAACTCGCTCATGACATATCGCTCGCACAGCATTTCATGAACCCCACCTCCGACCCAGCATCCACCTGTGAACTCTGGCTGAAGTTTATCCTGGTCACTCCCCATTCCCCCCCTGTGGTGAGCTTGGTCGTGTTCTTGCTGGGAGTTTACAGACATGATCTGTAACATTTCCACCTTCAATTGTCTATCAAACAACCTCTGTTATATATCAAGCAGAGTTGTGAAGCTCATATTATCCCAAATGTTTTTTTTTTAATGTTCAAACTCAGAGAAATCTGTAATTTTAGTCAAGCCCCTTAATAATACATAGTTGATGCTAGTGCTGAAAGAAGATTTACTTTACATAAGTGAACATACCACTACGAATAATGTAAAAAAACATACCCTTACAAGTACAAGTCCAACATTCAAAATCTAATATCGTTTATCAGCAATGTAAAGGAGACATATTCTGCTCATTTTCAGGTTCATGCATACTTATGGTTACTGCCACAGCACTGCATCTCTGTCTAAAATGCTCCTATAGCTCCTATACAACGCTAAAAAAGGACAAAAAATTAGAAAACATAAAAGGTCTTCTTTAATGTCTCAAAAATGAAAGCAGTCATTCTGACTCGGCCCTGGAGAGCGATTTCATTACGAGGTTGCTGATAGCGAGGCATCAAAGCATGAGCACCGTTTTTGCTGTTGAAGCTGCTCGAGTTGGAGCGAGTTTCAACAAGACAGTTTAGAAGAGACAGCACCTTTCTGCTAGACACATTTTTATTCATTCATCGGACCGTTTTTTTTTTTATTTGAGAAATGTTGGACAATTGGACCCCTTCAAATCTCACAGGGTAACTTATATAAAGCCATTCTCAAACTTGATTAGGAACTGCTTTTTTGTAAAACCAAAGAGTTTAATCATTGCATTTTTTAAGCTTGTCATACATTTTTAAACAAGACTTTTTATTAATTCGATTTAACAATGAGCAGTCGCTCCGGCTTTCAAATAAATGTAGGATAATATCCCCTCACTGAGAAGTAGTGGAGACAGTAGCAGAGGTAAAAATACAAAGACCTCAAAAGTGTCCTTTCAGCCACTGCCTTCACACATGAGCCGGCTGACATGATGTGTCGGCGCGTCGAGCGAGCGCTGATTGAAATGTGAAGAAAGTATTATTCTAACGGAGACAGGACGAAAATCAAGGCAATCACCTCGAGGTTCATATACCCTGAATATCTCAGCATCTACAGTGTCTGTGGGCGGATGCGAGGTTATTGCCAAGAGGATCAGTTTTGCAAGCAACCTTATTACACTGATGTGGTGGATGTGTGGATTTGGATTATAGTTATTGTCTAGGAGAGCGGTCTCCGCTTGTACAACATAATTCCGCTGACAATAGCCACTGATTACACCCAACACTTACCTCTGTAATGGCCCTCTCTTTGGGATACGAGTGCGCGGAATGCATATCGAGAAAAGGAAAAACACGTGTCCGTCACATCGCGGAACCCGTGCTCGTACCAGGTGAGCCGTGTTTGTACAAGACTAAGCGTGAAAAACCCTCTGTTTGGTTCCCTGCAGGTTTTAAACAAGGACATGATACATGACCTTTCACTATTGGTGAGAGTCGGGACGGGAACCGAGGGGTTGCTGGTGTCATTTGGCAGTTGCCATGGCGATGACGAGCCGATTCGCGGCTATCTACGGACGCCCAGATTCACACCGCCTGCCGCGGGGCAAGTGGCTTGGCACGGCCCCACGGCCTTCGTATCAGACCTGGCGCCGAGGCGGCGGAGTGGACACGGCGCGCTGGGCTCTGCCAAGGAGGCTTAAGCCGCGTGTGGGTGTATGTGTGTGCGCGAGCGTGAGTGTGTGTGTGTGTGTGTGTGTGTGTTTGAAGCTCGGAAGCAGCACCCAGAAGAGATCAAGAACAGGGCTGCGTATGCTAATTTGTGATAAATAAAACAGACTATTCTAAGATACGAAAAAAACCTCAAACAACTGGCTGCCTTATCTGTGCAGATGGAGCCCGGCTCGTCCGACTTGTAAGCGAATATGAGTCTGATGATAGCGAATCAAACAGTCTACCAGCGCAGGCTGATCCCCGATACGTCTCTCTCTTTGTGAACACTGCGCCGTCAAAATAACATAACGTGAACAAAACTTGCCCATAGGCACTGCTCAGATTGCACAGCTCCGCCAGGCCCTCTTCTCTGTTCTGTTCTTCCTGATGGAAGTTCGGGTGTTTCTCAGGCTGCACCTCCGCTGACTGACAGCCGCTGTGTGTATGTGCGTGTACGCATTATCTTGTTTTCTCCAAGAGCTGTCTCCATGTCTATCTGTGTACGGTGAATGACTCTGCGATCTCCCGGAGTCCATCTTCCAGGCGGCACTCTGGGTTCACCTATCATCGCCCGCTGGCTCGAGCCGAGCCCAAACAAGTTTCATCTACTCGTCTCGAACCGCTCCCGAGTTCGCAGTCACGCAGCACAGAAGCCCTCTCAGACACACACACACACACACACACACACAGACATGTCTAGGAAACCAAATTTTCTGTAACCACCCATCCCTCGAGTGCGCGCTCGGATACGACGCAATCTGAGCCAGATCACACACGCAAACACGCTATCCGTCTTTATCGCTTTCACGGGCAAAAAAATCCCCCACGCATTCGTACGTACAAAGGCGAGAAGCCATACATTCATGTAGTGACAGAGAGATAAATAACTGCTGAGAAATCAAATAAATAAAACGCAAATAAACAACATGCTCCGATTGCCGATACGTCCGACACCTCGCTCCTTATCTCCCGCCTCGCACCGTAAGGAAACACGCGGGCTTGATTTGCAATTCCGAAACGGAGGGGGGCGGGCGGGTGGCTGGAGGAAAACGAGAAAAAAAAACGGGAGATAGGGAGATCCAGGTTGAGGTGGGTTGCATCCACTCACTTTCCTTATCAGCTGCCATATTAAAGCTCGCTGTTTTTCCCCTCTCGGCCTCCCCCCTCCCTCCCTCCCCCTCGCGCTCGAGCAATCGCGGTCTTCTTGTCAGAGCAATATTGCAAGTCGGCGATGAGACGCCAGATAAATGGGCGCGTCAGGAGTGTGTTGTCATCCACCCTTCCCCGCGCTGCCTATAATGAACAATGTGTGAGTGTGTGTGTTGTCTGGACGTGATGGGGAAGCTGAGGTGATAATTATATATAATATATACATATATATATGTTTGCAGATGGCATTATGGGACCAGCGGGGAGAAAGAGTACAGATAGCTGGAAACGGCTTCTCGAGGGCGCACAGCTAAGAAGCCGTAGCGAAACCAGTGACATTTACTCTCACCTGGGCGAACCGTTGATAAGGCGGCCCGGATTCATACCTACAACTGATGATAATATTGACTCTCTGTCTTATCAGCGGCCGAGAATGTCATTTACACGCTGCGGCGGGGAGCAGACTGCTCTGAGCCGCTCAATGTCAAGGACATCAAACACGGCGGCTGTGATGTAAATTTATATCGGCTGATACATAACTGCATCAAAGCTGAAGGCTTGTTAAATAATGTACACCATAAAGTGATTTAAGGTCCCATTAACAGGCAGCGCCACTGCGGTTCAGAGTGCTACCTCGCTGCTTTGATTCTCGTCAGGCCACTGGGGCCAGCCATCACTGTCATTCTCCTTATGAAGGGTAATGGGATCAACCGTTTGACCTTTTTTCGCACGTTGTAACTTTATTAGCATCCGTG
This sequence comes from Lagodon rhomboides, assembly GCA_039737535.1. Classification (NCBI taxonomy): domain Eukaryota; kingdom Metazoa; phylum Chordata; class Actinopteri; order Spariformes; family Sparidae; genus Lagodon; species Lagodon rhomboides. Next base: position 26,212,654 of record CM077787.1, on the reverse strand, counting down.
GCATCCGGCCACATCCTCTTGCTTGGAAAAGACTGATCTTTTCTTTTACATGGCGGGATGGGTTGAACTCATAAGAAGGAGCCCGGGCTTTGATTTATCAAGCCGCTTTATGTGATATCAGATAAGCACAACCCGGCAGGAGTGGCAGTTATAAATCCAGTGCGAGCTAGTTCTATAATGTTGTCCATATATCTTATTTTGAACCCCCGGCGTTCTTTCCTGCCCTGCCTCGTGTGATACGATCCTGACTTGAGAAACTTCACGATGTGATTTCGGCGGAGTTAAGAGTCTTTTTCGATGAATGCTCTGATATTCTCGCACACATTTCCCAAAGGAGCGCTTAAAAGAGGTGCTGGACCAATTTAGCGACGCACTCCTAGATCACTGTCGGACTGGTGAAGGACTGTTCAGGAGAAAAGGGATCAGACGATATTATTTTCTTTTGTTCCATTCTTCCTTGTCAAAACACGACACCGATATTACCCAAAATGCAACTCCGAGAGTGAGAAGAACGAGAAGCTGTCTGCTCAGGTCTGTTTCTAACTCCCCACTCTGAGGGTAGTTTTCATTTTCAAACTTGTGTTCTTAAGACCCTACTGCCGTGACTCAAGTGACATCACTTGAGGATATCTATCAGACTTCACACAGCTCCCTCGGGGGCGTTATATATGCAGCGGTGCTCTCCGAGACCTGCACACACACTTCAAGGTGAGTCTGTGCACGCTAGCTGACAGCGGTGTTGGAAGAGGGTGAAGTAAGGACAATCATTTTTGTTTAAAAGCCTCAAAAATGAACTGAAATGATCAACTGAGAGTGAAGAAATATCAGTTTGACATTATGACATTAGAATGTATTGTGTCGCACAGATATCTATCAAGGTTAGCACGCTAACCAGCTAGCCCCTAGCCAGTTTGTACCTTTATGAGCCCAGCTGGCACCGGACGTCAATAGACGTTGGTCTTTGGTTGGATTCAAGTCATGACGTCAGGTGACCAAAACCCAACGTCCATTGACATCTACTTTCAACATCTTTTGACATAGGAATATTGACGTTAAATGACGTTAATATTTTGTTGTTTTTATGTTGTGGTGTCTGGCAACCAAAACCCAACGTGTGTCAGACGTCTTGTACTCACACAACTTTGACGTTGAATAATGACCTTTTTGATGACAAAATTCTAATGTCTGGACAACATCTATCAACAACGTTGATTTGACTTAAGATAGCCTACATAACTGATATCCAACGTTGGACCAACGTTAAGTTCAGACGTTAACCCGATTTTCATTTTCAACTAAATACTAACGTCTATTCAACGTCGGAGGCGTCTCAATTAGACGTCTCTATGACGTCTAATTGACGTCTAGTGCCAGCTGGGAGGTGACAGTCCGATAGCAAACAACACCGCCACTCCCCCGGTGCTACGAGACGGAGCCAGCTAATACAACCGCTAGCTGCACAGTTTACTGAGCCTGCCGGTGAACGTCAGTTACAGTTAGCAACAGGTAGCTGCTACGCTGGTGATATGCTGCCTATTTGTTTGGCGCGTGGATCTGACATGTGGCCATTTTCTTACGTATTGCGACTTTAAAGTAGTGTGGCGTTGTTGTCCGTGAGCTGTGCTATTTATATGCAAATCCATTAAATATCAAGCGTGAATGTTGCAGACTAAACTAAGAAAGGTCTCGTGCTTGTAATCATTCAGTATGAAAGTGAAGCTTAATATTCAGTCAACGGTTAGAGCCTTCGTTTTATGATAAGTATTCCTGGGTGGAGGTTTCATTGGTACATTTTGCTGCTGTTTTGGTTAATATTTACTCTTAAATTCCTTGAAAGCAATGCTTCAATTCTAAAGTATTTCAAAGCTAAAGTTTGGAAAAATAACAGAGAGTCAACACATCGAGGGATGTTCAAACTACCTTTGCCTTAAGAAGGTGTTAGGAAACTGGGCCCGGCTCCCTTAGAGTTATTTTTTTCCACCGCATCTGATGTATAACATTGTCTGTCATTTAAATGCGTGTGAAATTCAGCTGGGAGGCACAAATCCCTATTCCCCGCGGAAGGGAACACGGGCGCAAGCCGGCGTGCCTCGTCTGAAATGATTCTGAACTCGTGTGCTGCACTCCTAACCTCACACAGCCTTGATGGAGTGCAGCGTGCCAATGTGCTGACACCCCCGTGAGCCGTGCAGAGAAATCCCAATCACGGCCGCAAAATCGACACGCTGCTACCGCGAGACACGCCGACTCCTCGTGACTGCAAAACGCTCGATGCCGCGCGACTGTCGACGCTGCACTGTGGTCCGACACACACGTGTACGCACGGTGACACCAATTTGCAAAGACAGATTAGTCTGCATGCTGTCAGACAAAAACACCTGATATACTAGAGACAAGACAGAGCTAACAATCGGAGAAATTGGGTTTGACTGACACCTATTTAACAGCAAAATGTGTTTTAAATGAACAAAACTGGCATGTGCCCACACTTGATTACTTGACAGACCGTAGCTACCACTGAGGATACTGAGGTCGTGACCTTTTCATCTAGGAATTTGTCAGTTTTGGCCAGAGAAGCACTTACAGGGCTGATCCCAGTGTGTCTTTTGACTCAATATCCTCAAATGAATAATGTTTCTTTAAAACAGCTGTGAAAAAAAGAAGCTTCTGAGTCATAAGATGACATTTTGCACTTCCTGCATACAGTGCGATAGCCGCGTAAACAAAGCAGACACAAATACCGTACCGCACGTCGGAGCTTATAGCCTTTTGAATTCTCCCAGATGTCATGTGGGTTGTGTTTGCCTCTGATCCGCGCAACCCCTGCAACATACCGCCTATTAAAATCCTAATGGCTGTTTGCTAGCGCAAGACAGCTGAGGCTAAAGGGACCAGTAACCTTAAAGGGAGGATAATACGATGATGTGATCATAACTTCTCATTAGAATTCACTTCAGGCCGGAGTTTATAACCTTCTGGCTTCGGGGGCAGAGTGAGGAAAAAGAGGTCGGACTCCCGACGAGAGCTTCATATAATCCGCACAGAATGCTGCATAGAAATGGCAGACGAGTGATCCAAATAACCAACACTTGGATTTTCAGCACTGTGTTTGTGTATAGAACATTTCAACGCCAACTTTCTGTAACCTCCATCGGTTTCACACTGACGGACACCGTGCGAACAGGAATTTCAAAAAGGTGGGTGCTTTAACTGACTTGACTTTAGGTGCCTCCATTACTTCCCTCGTGGTAAATGAAGTGTTATCACTCGCGGCCAGCTGCGGCGATGGCCGCTCTGCCGCTAGCCGAGAGGAAGGCAATTTATTTTAATGTCCAAACGCGTACAATTAAGAGCTTGTGTCGTTCAGAGGGAGCAGCGAGGAGATGAGGGTCCCCGTCCCCTTTCTTGTTCCTCACGACGTAAACCCACACACTGAAGCCAGTGGGGGGACAATTCTAATTAGCGTTTAGACTGATGACCTGACTAAACAATAAGCTAAAGCTCGCCGTCGGCCCCCTCGGCCGTAAACAGCAGCGCCGGCTGGGGGTTAAAAACAAATCGAGCGACTTGTTATTTTCCTAACTGGGCACAATTGGCGGCGCTTTCTGAGGCTCAATCATCGTGGCGTGTGTTGAATTAGTCCCACTGACTGGCGCGTTTACCCCCTCTCATTCCAAACACCACAGGCACAACTTTGCGGCGGAAGCTCGTAGCGGTGATTACATGTTGGGGAATGGAAGCGAAGAAAGCAGGACTCCGGGGGGACGACACACTGACGGGGCTTAGACAAAAACTGGAGCTCCACTGCATCGGCGCTGGTTTCGGTTCTGCTTCAGCTACCGTTAACTGCAACTCTCCCTTGATTTTGTATTTATTTTCATATGGCCAGGTGTACTTTGCTCACAAAATACAGTTACATTATGCCTGTGAATATTCTCATTCATCCAGGTCATAGTTATCTCAAGGAAATTGAATCGAACGCAACTGTCACATTCTGTGTTTTTGTCTCGTCAAGTTTCATGTTTTTAGTTCTGGTCACTTCCTGTTTTATTTTGTAGTCTTGTCTCATGTCTCGTCTTCCCCGGTTCTGTTCTGATTACGTGCACCTGCCCTCTCGTGTCTCACCTGTTTCTCGTTCCCTCATTTGTCATGTATTTAAGTCCTGGGTTTTGTTCAGTCTGTGTCTCATCATTGTATATGTCTTCACGTCGTGTCCATGTCATGTTCATGTTTTTTGCCCCTTTTGAAATTAAAATTCCATTTTTGAACCCCGTAATCCTTGATCTCGCTTCCCGTCTGTGCATCTGGGTCCTTCCTCCACGTCCGCTACCAGCCTTCCTGACAGCAACTGGATTTGGTTTTTGTCTTTGAAGACGTTTCGCCTCTCATCCAAGAGGCTTCATCAGTTCCTGCTCGCTTGACTAGGCTGGACTAGTCCCAGCCCAGTCAAGCGAGCAGGAACTGAAACGTCTTCAAAGACAAAAACCAAAATCCAGTTGTGTTCGATTCAATTTCCTTGAGACAGTGACATTATATCCGTCACATGCTCATTACTCGGACTATAATACTGCAAACGAATTCAGTTTGCTTTCCACATTTAAACTTGTATGGAATGCGCCCAAACGGATTAGCTAATGGATCCTAATGAGGCCGCACAAGATTATTCGTTCCTCCGAGACGTCCAACACACCTGCACCGTCTGAACTAAAATGGCTGACCGAAACCTAAACTAAAAAAAAAAAGGGGGATGCAGCAGCGAGCGCGCCACTTTGCCAAGTGTGAACACTCCATTTCACACCTCCATCGGCGTGATTAACAAACTGCGGGTGGTCGACTTTGATAATGCCGCGATGCACGACGGGAGAGGGACCCTCTAACGTGGTTAAAAGGCGAAAAAGTGGGGAGGAAATAGAGACTAAAGTGGCCGGGAAGAGGAGAGGCTTCTAAAAGGCGAAAGGCGAGCCGGTAAGAGCCGTTCTCAAGGCTTTTAGAGCCGCGCTATTTGGACTACTTAGCTCAAAATGCTCCACGCGGAGAGAGCGAGATGGCGACAGGAAATTCCATCCCTCCGCAGCCGAGAGAAAGTAATGGGCGGCATTAACGAGAGAGGCCCTCAAGGTTTTCAAGATGGTTAGCGGGCTCTGAGAGGAGAGCCTCGGACGCGTCCCACAAGCCACCGCTCCATATATCTTTGCGTATGCGCGGTTACGGAAGACCCACTCCGGTCCCGAGACTGACCTTGAGGACGTATACAGTAAAGTGGATTCGCACACCGCTCCCCCCCGGCCGATTTTATTCATGTATTCATTCACACACACTCAAACACACACACACACACACACACAGCTCTGATGCACATACATAAAAACAGCAGCTCAGACACTTAAAGCTCGGGATGTATTCACACACGCTGCTGCTGCTGCTGCTGCTGCTGCGGATGCTGCTGCTGGCATTCCACAAGAGATTCTCATATTTTGAAGTGTATATCTGTTTGAGCTGGCAGATCGCCAGACAACTGCATAATGTTTAGAGATGAAGAGAAAACATGACAGGGAGCGGTGTTAAAAAAAAAAAAGAAGAAAAAAAAGCAGACGTCCTTTCCCTCTCGTTTTCCCCTCCTCTCCTGGTCGTTTAAGGCTGCGGGTATTTTTAGCTCGCCTGTTTACAGCCGCCGAGGTGCAGAATCCTCGCCCTGTCACAATCCACACCGAGGCTGATATTTAACCAGCCTCTCCAGCTTTGCAGCGTGGGAGCGTCTTCTCGCGTCACTCCGTCGTCGACGCTCGTCCCGGTTTAAGCCGAGCGACAAGCGGGCGAGTTCGTTAGCGTCGCTCGCTAACTTTGTCGGGATTGATGGGTTAACTCGTTAGTGGGCGGTTTTCGAGGCCCCGCAAACAAGAGGCTTGTTGTTCATTTTGATTTCACTGGACACTTCATTTGATAATTGAACTCTTCCCTCCCTGATGGTTTCGGTGCCGCTTCATTAGCCCTCTCCATGTAGCCACGAGTACACTGTGAAACACTAAGCTTACAGTCAAAAAGAGCTCTCGAGTTATGAAAACAACAAAAAAAAAACAATGAAGGCGGTTGCACAAGCTCTTTGAAAGTTCAAAACAGTAAATTAAAAATCAGTTTCACCACTCAAAGCTGTTTCAATCTAGAGGTTGGTTCTTAGAGGTTAGGTGCAGCTAACTTCTGCCTCGCTAAAGGAGTTAACTGACAAAACCAACGTTGGCTTGTTGACGGGCTTGAGTGAAGCGTAGGTAGCCTAACGTCCACTTTATTCTCAGCCCCCATGATGCTTTGCCCAAATTACGGGTGCGACTTCCAGCACGCGCTGCCGCTTAACCGGAACTTTAGTTTTCTATGGTAACAGGATGCTAATCCTCTTTCTTAGAGCAATTTGTTCAGTGTATCATTCATACAAGGTTTCGCAACTTGATCATGTGAATACTATCATTAATGCTTAGCCCACACCTCTAAAGCCTTGGAAGTGCTGTCAGTGCGTCAGTTCTGATGCGCTGGTTCTGCTGAGCACCAGATGCAGCATCCATAATCATTTCCCCAGTGACGCTGGCTGGAAACCCATAGAGAAGATATGACCTACATCTGACTCTGCGCTGAAACAAAATGTTATTTAATGATCGGGTCAAGTTGGAAGGTTATAAATTACATTTCACAAGAGTGACTGTATGAATACTGGCTCCCCTTTAAATAACAGAACGTTATGCTAAATGGACTACAAGTCATTTTCAACGTAAACCGGCGTGATTGGCTTCAATCCTTAATGGCGTCTTTGCAATAATGTAGCTGGCCGCAGTAACCATTTTATAACCTTGTTACTCATGGTGTGAAAATAACACAAAACTAAATGAGCAAATAGCATCAGTCTAAATAGCGCAATCTAATCCTGCTCACTCTAAATCACACAGAAACACCGGAACACACAAAGTTACACAAACTAGACGGCTAGGTTCAAACAAGGGACTGACTAGTTTGAAGCTAGCGAGTAGTTGCTTAGAATTCAGGAAAGGATACAAATATATTTACAGAGAGTAGGTATTGCATCATAATCCAAGTTTTGTAAAATCTACAGATTGCTTGGAAAGACATGAACTAACCTTTAAGTTTCTGGGATGCACCAGATAGAATCTCATGCACAAGAAACCAGACACTTTGTTGTGTCCATTTTCTGGTCAGCATCTCATAGTTTTCCTGTCCACACCAGCTTCTACAGCTAAAAAAATAAAAATACACAAAAGGCTCTGTAAAATGCTCAAAATTAAAAAACAGAAAAACAAGAGGACACGACCTCAGTGAGCTACAGCTCTGCTAAATGACTCTCGTTGGTGCAGGGATACAGTGAGCTTCAATTTCATTCAAAATGTGTCTCTCATACAAACACAATCACGCGATCTTCACCTTCTTTTTCCCTCCCTTTCTTTTCCTCTCACTCCGTCAGCCCCTGCAGAGACATCATCTAAATGATCTGTTCCGCAGTAAACTGGCTACCAGCTTTCTCTTAGTGCGACGAGCTCTCGCCGGAGGAATATTCCTACAGTGGATCACCTTTTAACGACACATAATAAAATTATAAATACATACATAAATAAGCCGCCCAGGGAGTCGCGCCCGCATTAGCATTAGATGAAGCGGAGTCTATTTCACTTCCCCGACGGCGGGTGACACCGCCGCTCATTTGCATTGTCAGGGAGCGTGTTTACTAAAGCAGGGAGGCACTTCACAATCAGCAGCAAGCGGCGTTGTGTGTTACACGTGTGGGCTACGTGACGCGGACTGTTTCGGATCGTCTGAGAGATTTTCCTCAGTGGCATAACGCTGAGAGCTGCCGGACGCCCTTCAGGTAAACAGGCTCGCGCCGGGAAATGGAGCTTTCTCAAATGGCAACACTTTTCTCTGAATAGATATACGCAGAGACAGAATTACAGCCGCCCGAAGTTCAGCGTCATAAAAATACATCTAAAAACAGCTCCATCTCCTCGTTTTAAATGCCGCCGCGGATTGATGGTTTGTTAAATCTGATCAGGTAGACTACAGCTCATTTATCTCGCCCGTCGGAGGCCTCGCCATTCCTCAGATTTACAGCCCGGCTTCCATTAGATTTTTTTATGAAAACCCAAAAAGAATGTGAGTGATGCGCACAATAAAGTGTCACAGACACTTAAGTTGGACTTCTTTTGGGCCGCAGCCGTTCCTCCCTCTACCTTTTCACATATTGTTATTATGTTTCTCGCAGTTCATCCGTCTGCCCTCTCTAGGATGCCCACCCATCCTCCCTCCGTCTCTCTCTCTGCGACTCTTCCCGTCCTTGAGGCGGGAGCGAAATTACGCGCAGTTTATTGAGCATCACTCCATTTTCCAAGCGATACTGCCGAATGGGGCTCTGAATAAATGGGGAGCACTTGTGCAATGCAGAGGAAAATTATAGAGTATGTAAATGACCGCAGTCTGGGCCTTATCGTGACTCGCGCTGATGTCACCGCTCCGGCGACGGCGCCATATTGACTCGGAAAACTGACAATTATTCAATTTCAGTGCTGATTATTACTGTATTAAAAAACACGCTTTACTGCCTAAGTACCAATTAAAAGGCCTGTTAACTGTTGAGCCTTCCTCTGGAATAACTGACTAAAGGTCTTTATTTGCTGCTAATATAGATGAGCTGTGCGGAAATATTAAAGCCCTGCATCCGCTGAAACAGGCTTCATTTCCTCATTGTTTCGGGCAAAATCGATCAATATTTTTCACAATAGCAGTGGAGTCACGTGACTATGACACGTGTTTCACGACTTCATAGCACCTTGTTTTGGAGGTCTGGCCCACACCCTTACTGTTACAGTTCATTCTGACTGCTCTCATGTTTCAGCAATGGAGGAAAGAGTACTGAAAATCTGGACTCAAGTACAGTTACATGACTGAAATACAACTCAACTCATAAAACCAACAGTATTAATGTAATACTTAGGTAAAAGTAAGAAGTATTCTTCTCTAACACTACTCAGAGTGTTAGTTCGTTTTGAACCGTCGATGTTCACACGCATTATCAGTAGCAGACATTCAATCAAAGAGGTTTTCTCCAAATCTGTCATGTTCCTCCTGACTCCTGCTCAGTGATCGTGGTCACTTCTCCAAACCTGCGCCGGCTCATTTTGTCCATATGTCATCGTTTTCATTGGCACATTTGTGACTGGATTTCCTTGTTGGCTAAAAAATGCAGATGTTTTAAGGTTTACCCCATTGTGATTTTAAAAGTAACTCTGATTCTCACTCATTTTCTACCACTTATCCTGCACTGGGGTCGCGGCTGAGCTGGAGCCTATCTCATCTGACTTTGGGGCGTGAGGCGGGACACACCCTGGACAGGCCAGCCTATCACAGGGCTAACATACACAAACAGACACTCACATGCACAATTTCAGAGTCGCCAATTAACCTAACCTGCATGTCTTTGGTATGTGGGAGAGAACCCACGCATGCACGGGGAGAACATGCAAACCCAAGCCCCAGCTGGGTTTGAACCCAGAGCCCCTTGCTGTGAGCGACAGTGCTAACCACTGCACCACTGTGCCACCCGTAACCCAGATTACATGGTGTTTTTTAAGTGTTTTAGGTACGAGAGAAATTACAGTTGTGAAAAACGACTTAATTACAGTAATGTGAGTGGATGTAATTAGTTACTTCCACTCAGACAGTCAATTCAAGACAATTATGGTAAGATTAAGGAGAGGTGATGTCACAGGTTTGAGTTTGGCCTTCGAGGGTTTACACCTCACGAAACATTTGCATCATAAGATGTGATCACGCCTCCGAATCAGGAGCAACATTTTCTCCCGGATCTTTGGCGACTTTTTTTTTCGACTGTTCCAAAAATGAATCACCACTTTTTTTTTTTTTTTTTGCACCACCTCAGTGCACCCTCTGGTGCACAGCGGCAGGTGGTGAACATGATGCATGACGCTATACATCACGAAATGACAGATTGGGGAGTTTATCCGCAGGTTTCACTGGAGTCAGCAGTGTTAGCGGCGGAGATTAAGGGTCACGTCCTCCAAGGACTCCGCCGCGATGATGTGCGCGGGGTTAAAGAAATACCGACGTGACTGATGTCGTCTCCGGCCTTTGGTTTCACGCGCGCGGCGTTGTCCTCGGCGGCCTCAAAATATGTCATCACAGCCGCCCGGAGGCCCTTGATGTCATGAATAGAGGTTTCGGCGCTCTTTGTGCATCCTCCACTTCACATAACAGACTGTATCATCAAATGGAAAAACAGCGAGCCGCATGCGTGTTTGTACACAACACCTCTATCTACCACCCACAGCCTGGCAGGCTGGCAACGCACTGGCAAGGTCGCGTTCCCCTTCGCCGCACCCCCGGTGAAAGATAAGGCGTCAAAACAAAAACCGACTGCATTGTTACAAACGCAGAAAACTTCCCAGAGCATAGGATCAATGGCGACCCAGGCAAGACGAGACGCTGAGAGGGGGGGAGGGAGATTGAGTGCCGGGAGACGGAGAATAGGGGAGACGTCAGGATAATCCAGCGGCGGCGTCAGTCGGTCCCCCAAGAGAGGGAGAGCAGGGAAGTGGAGAAAGTCAAATAAACCTCTCGTTCTGTACTTTTCTTTTATCACCTGCCTCTCTGCCATCGCCGAGTCAATCCACAATGGAGGAAGTAAGCAGATTAGCTTGTTCGCCCATCAGAGAAGGGATTACATTTACCCATTTCCTCTGTCGGAAGGAAGTCGGAGCGAGATGAAAATGTGTCTGGGAGCGCAAACTTTTTCTGACGAATCCATGAGTGATTGAGGTTCCGGGAAAAGAGGCTTTTCTGTGTCCCTGTCAAAATGTAGTTGGCGGGGAGCCAGATCTGCTCACGGGGAACATCAAAACAAGCGGACCTCGATAGCGAATGTGACAAAAAGAAGCTCCTCTTCAACGTGGTCACCCCCGACACATTCTTAGAAAGTTTAAACGCGTACAGAATTAAGGCTGGCTTAAATATGATAAACAGTATTTATAATTAAGTAGTGCGTGCAGCTTCTGCCAAAAAGTTGGACAGTATAATTATTGAAAAATTAATTAGGTGTAAACAAACCGGGGCTCTTGTTTTCTGTTAAATTACCGCGCGGGTGAGAAATGAATATCACGTTAAATCAATGGTGCTGTAATTCATACGGGTTTAGACCGGTTTATGTTTTTCGTCCCTCTCGTTCTACAGTCAACGCGACCGATTCCTTTTTTGTTACAATTTCATTCAAAGTCCATTTGAGCACCCGGACTCTCGACGTGAAGCCGATCGTCCTGTGAGTTCAGCGTACTTTTCCGCTTGAGAGTCGGTCGCTTGCTCTTTTTTTTTCCCGCCTTTGATGTTAACAAGCCTCGTTAATTGCCCCGGTGAAAGAAGTTGGCTCCTGTGCCTACTACAATAATTATCCGGCCCTTACCAGATTGATTCCCTGAAAAAAAAGAAGAAGAAAAAAGAAGAAGAAGAAGAAAAAAGCGGAGTACATTTCTGGGGAGGTCTGTCTTTGATGTAGCTGAGAACTTGGAGTGGGTAATAAAGAGGTTTATTGAGGGCTGTTCTTTTTTTTTTCTTTTTCTGATTGGAGCGACCCTTGTTTGAATGAAAGCAATTGTGTTGTGGTTTATTGATGCTGCTTGGCCGTATGTCAGTAAGTGGAATGGATGGTGGTGGCGCTGCTCTGTGAATTGCAATGAATTGTGGGACAATCCGCGACTCTAACTCAGCGAGCGAATTATGACGGAAAATGACACGCATGGAAAGACATTAATTTTGCCAAACTTACATGCCGCGGATACGTTCAGAGAGGGACGCGCAAATACATTAGGTGATTAACTAGAATGAGAACGATCCCTGTAGAGAGACGGAGTCGCTGCAATAGAAGAGTGAAATAACCATTTCTAACAACTAAGCAGGCCGCCAACACTGATTGGCCTCATTCAGGCAAATGTAAAAGTAGTTATCTATATTGTCAAAAGCTATATGACTGACTGGCGTTCAGAGGAGAAAGAAATGCTTTTAAAGCAGAGCTGCTGCCAGGACTTTAGTTCTCTCGCTGCCCGCTGCACCACTCAGCACTCTCAGAAACCAAAAAGAAGATCTCCTCATTTATTATCCTTATTTATTTATTTAGATAAAGCAATACTAAGATACGTTTAAAGCTACTTTGGAGGAAGGTAGATTATTGATTATTTAAAGACCGGTGCTTTGGGTTGGGTCGGACACTAGCCAAGGAGCCAAAGTGTCGGTATTAGACGACCTGGCAATGAGACAAAACAATCAGCAGGCAATGGTCAGATAACTTTGAAGTGTCAGTTACTGAACACAAATGACATGGTAGTTGTTGCAATTAGTAACAAAATTTCTATTGAAATTTCTATGATCTACTTTTTTTTTTTTTTTAAAGGCTGTTTGCGTAAGAAATTCACATTCACATTTGGTCAAATTACATAAAAAACTATTCATGTTTTATTCATTTATCTTTTAAAGAACACTATATTTCAAAGCTGTAATCAAAAATGTAAAGAAGCAGTCCATGACAATGTGACTATAATCACTCAAAAGTAAACTTTTGTTTTTATCTGATTACAGAATACAAAGCTCAGCATTTTGGGATAATTGGCTTCCTTGCTGAGAGATGAGCAGATCCATACCTCCTCTCATGTCCGTCAATAAGAGGCAACAGCCAGAAGCTGGTCGTCTTTGCTCAGTATAAAGGGAATACACAGGGGGAAATAACTTGCCCGGCTATGTCACCGAAAAAAAGATCCATCACGAGCCCTTTAGAAAGTCTTTTTTTCTTTTTAACTGGTAATTTCTGGTCGCCTTTACGTCCCGGAGTCTTGTCATGACTGTGGGGTCTTATTTCCGACATGAAGGACTAATTAGAGCTTTATTGCATAGTTTTAATTTTGTAAGCCTAAAATTATAGTATTTTTAACACACATCTTTTATTTTAGTTTTAATTGTAGACTTTAAACTCTGCTCAGTTTGCCAATTACCAAACTCCCACAAAAAAAATACAAAAGACATGACCTCAGTGGCAAATGTGGATTCAACCGATTCACATGTAACATAAAGAAGCCATTATCTGTTTAAGTGAAGACACAGTGGAATAAAATGACAACTCAGTAAAAGGAGTGATTAGATCCCTGGCTGAGAAAATATAAAACAATGTCAAGGCCGTACTATTGATCGCGGGGGATCTCTGGGAAATGCGGTGCATAAACAGTGAGTGCGCGGCATCAAAGATGGAGTAACTGTTCCAGTGCCAGCCGAGAGTTGTTGGCGTTTTTAGCCCAAGTTTGAAGTTTCGGTCTATTTTTAACTTTAACTCCGGGAGGAACTCCCACTGAAAATTATTTGTTTTGCAGAGTGCACTCACACAGATGCACCATCTCCTGACATCAAAACCTAATGCTTTCCAACGGGGAGAGGGAAGACTCGAAATCCACAGATCTGTCAGACCAAACAATACATAATACAGCGAGATGAAGGGGGAACAATGGGCCGCCTCGGTAATAACACAAAGGAGGAGGGCGCGGGAACAAATGGAGACAGATGAAAGTGAGCTTTCCCTTTGTCATTAAGCAGGCTGACACCGTCCCCGGCTGAAGGACGGCGCCGACTCAAAGGTGTATTCAAATGTCCCGGCTCCCTTTGAAATGTGACCTCTGCGCGCAGCGAGGCGCCATTTGTCCGCCATTTCATTCTTTGAGCGTAATCTTACTTCAGTGATGAGCTTAAAGGACCCTCTCTCCATCTTAAGACCCGAGGTGGTAAACAGGTTTGATATTCTCTTTCAAACTCTCTTTCATCTTCCACGTGGTTACCTCCGTCGCCTTTTCCCAAGCGTGTGACGCAAATGTCTGTCGGAGAGACTGCTCAAACGAAGGCTGGCTTTTCGTCCGTTTTTTCCGAAAAGCCAGAGACCCCTTTTGGCCGCCCAGGTGTGGTAGGAAGACGCAACGTGCCAGCGGGTTTGTTCTGAGCAGACTGACGCCTTGGGGATTGGGAGGTCAGAGTGGTCGATGCTGGTATCCCAAAAAGGACCTTCAGTTGGTATTTTCTTTTACAGAGCCACAGCCTTTCCATTATACCGTAACCATTGGAACCCGTGTGGGTGTTGGATTTTTTTTACTTTAGTTATTATCAAGGCATTTGCCCTACAAGCAGCAACATGGTTAAGCTACCACTGGCTTCTTTAGAATTGCTTGCTGGTGCACAGAAGTGATCAAGGGGCCGGATTTTAAACATGGCCTCCTGAAGTGATTGTCTACAAAGGTGCACCGCTATCCTCATATTTAAATGAAACACCACGACCCCACCAAACCGCCACACAAGCTATTTATGTCCGAGCGTAACCCGACCTCTTACGGCGGTGGTTCTCACTATCACGCAACGTAAATCACCCTCGCACTGCAGTTATTATTTGAACAGCAGGAGGGACAACAGTGAGATCAAAAATAACATTTTACGTTTTAACCATTTCAGGTTAGGGTTTCATCACTGGTTCCGCACCACAGTAAACAATCTCAGCCGCACAGACACTGTAGAAAGACGTCACTTTAACTGCATTAAAAACATGTCACTTAAAGGGATATTCCGGTGTAAGTTTAATCCATGGTCTAACACACCTTGACACCGAGTAAGACTCACCCTCGAGAGGTCAAGTTTGCTGACCGCTAGCTTAGCTAGTTTTAGCAACCTCACAAAAGACCGCACGAAAACAATACACTGCTGCTTATGTCTCCAATTAGAAACCGCCATAAAAAAGCCACAATTAATGGTGAGAACAGCACCAAACTTCAGCAACAGTACATGTACAGTCCCAGCACACAGTACGAAGCCTCAAACATCTGCTAGCTTAGCCGGATTTGTATTAAAAACACAGCTCAACTCACCCTCTCCTCCAGCAGCCTGCCTGTGTGGGGAAGCCCTGACGAGTCGATTACTGAGTGCAGTAGATTTCCGCAGCTCAAGGGTGAAAATGTATGATTATTACTCCATGGAATGTTCAGTTCTTATTATTGAGAGCTGGCAGGGAAAATAACAGAAGTAATGGAGTAATTATCATACATTTTCATCCTTGAGCTGCGGAAATCTACTGCACTCGGTAATCGACTCGTCAGGGCTTCCCCGGTTTCTAAATGGAGACATAAACTGCAGTGTATTGTTTTCGTGCGGTCTTTTCTGAGGTTGCTAAAACTAGCTAAGCTGGCGGTCAGCGAACTTGACCTCTCGAGGGGGAGACTTACTCGGTGTCAAGGTGTGTTAGACCATGGATTAAACTTACACCGGAATATCCCTTTAATGTCATCGGGGGTTGTGCAGAGTCATCCGACGCTGTTGAATTTTTTTGACCTAGACCTAAAGTTGCTACGGCGGCAGCAAGTCAGTAGCGACTGAAGTGGAAGTAGCTCTCAATGGCCCAGCGGCCAATCACAACTGCCCCTCTCTCTCCCTTTAAACACAGAAAGCACTTTAATGGAGGAGAGTCCAGGTTCCTGCTTCTCTAAGGAGAAAACCAGAGGTGCAGAGTCAAAGGAAACAAAATATAAAACACTCCAAATGTGCTTTCAGGGACAAACGTGGCCCTTTTTTGAGTTCAAGTTCTGTTTCAGCAGAAAACAGAAAGTCAATGTCTGCCATTAGAAACTGGCTGAGTAGCAGCTGGACGGGGTTGCTGGGACCCATTCTCTACCGCTGTAAACACCGGACTGCTCCTCGTCCTCCTCTCTGCAGCCAGTGTCAGGAGAGCGCTCTCGCCGCTCGGCGAGGCAGACGCTCTGAACAAGCACACCGAGGAACTCTTCCGAATGTGTGAACAATACGGGGCCAGAGTGCACTCTGGACTCCCAGAATCTGGTTTCTGCTGAGATAAGATGCTCGGTATTTGTCCCGTGTGCTTTGTGCCCTACTTCTTAACCTTTGTTAAGAATTTGTGAAAAAGGAGGCCTTTCACTTTCTCTGGCTTGTTGGGAATGAAGAGATACAGGAGTGGGTGCTCGGCATGAGAAGCGAAGGCCACCATAACTGAAAACACCGAGAGAGGAGAGACACGTAGACGAGTATCTCAAGGAAACTGAATCGAATGCAACTGGATTTGGTTTTTGTCTTGAAGACGTTTCACCTCTCATCCAAGAGGCTTCATCAGTTCCTGCTCGCTTGACTAGGCTGGGACTAGTCCAACTAGCTGGTGTGGAGGTCCAGCTATTTAACCTCTTAGGAGGCGGTCACAAGGCCACTGATGCCTATGGGTCGTATGTGCTCCATTATTGCCAACGACAGTCGTTAGTATGGTCGTTGGGGTGGTGGAAGTTGGTTTCAACTACGTTAGTGCTCTATTGTGTTGTAACCCAACGAACTGGACCTCCACACCAGCTAGTTGGACTAGTCTCAGCCTAGTCAAGCGAGCATGAACTGATGAAGCCTCTGGATGAGAGGTGAAACGTCTTGAGCAAAAACCAAATCCAGTTGCATTCATTCAACTTCCTTGAGATAACTATGACCTGGATGAATGAGAATATTCACAAGCTTGACGTAGAACAAGAAATGTTAGGGGGGGAAAAAAAGAAAAGGTGAGAAAAGACACACGGACTGGTGCTCCGTCAACCTTAGCCTTTCACGTTGAACTTTCAAAATGGCGGCTCTCATTGCGAGTCTCCCGGAGTAGTGAGGACAGACAGGACCCAGGGCCAGCAAAGCCCAGATAACTCCGGATCAAACACTTCCAAAAATGAAGCAAAGTTTCATCTCTTAAAAGTGCCTGTCGATTGCAATCTTAATTAAAAAGCCCCCCCTCCCCCCTTTTCCCTCTTAGCCTGTCTCCGCCTGCGTCTCCTTGTGTATACATTGCTCCCTCTCTTCATCTTTAGGAGCGACGGCTGCATTTGAGGACAAGCCGGAGTGATTGATGGCCGAGATACTGGGAAATGAATTGCTGATAAAAGCTCTGGGCGAGAAAGGTTGGAGGGAAGCGCGTGCGTGCGCCCGCGTGTGTGTTGCCGTGCGCAGACACCACGAGGCAGCGACGCGACGACACGCGGCGGGCACTATCTGCGGCGCCGCGTGTTCGCACCCCTCGCAGAGACACATTCGCACATTCCCGCACACACACACACTCGCTCCGTCTGACTCGAGTGTCTCGAGGACTGACAGGAGGATAACATGACAGATCACAGTCTGATGAAATGTCACTTTGGGGTGTGACTCAAACACACACACACACACACACACACACACACACACACACAGAAGTCATCCCGATGAGATGTGAAACAAGTCCACCCACTCGTGTGCCAAACTTCCAACAGTTTTGTACGAGTTTGTGCGGCAAACGCCGACAGGAGTCAGCCTCACACGCGATTGGTTCTTCCTCGGCGCTGTCAGTAAGCATCGCTCAGGAATCACTCAGGCTTCGGCGCTTGTAAAAAAAAGCGCAGATACGCGAAGGAGAGGGAGCGTAGCTTACTTTTGATCCGAGCCACGGTTGCATGTATTTAACCAGCAATAAAAAAAAAGGCAGCGAGGAGGTTACTGCCTGTACCTGACGGAGCCGCCGGAGACTGTACTCCAGGAAATCAAGTTTTAATTTCACTTGGAATCTCGCTGGGTTTTTTTTTGTCTGTTTGAGGAAGCATTAACTGGGTGACACATTTAACACCCTTCAGATACGTGCCTCCACATTTCAATCTCCTCTATTTGGACTGCGAGAATCCCATTTGTGCGGAATTGACTGAGCGCTTTGGCTAAGGCTCGCCTCGCACAGACGAGAGAGGGAGAGCAAAGAAAAGGGGCGGATGATGAAAAAAAAATCCGAGCCGAGGCGCAGAAATGTGTGGGCATCGCTGGCAGAAAAATTATTTGCATCCCACTTTTTTTGGCACCTCTTCAAGTGTAAATAGGTTGCGGCTATCTTTTTGTCACGGGGGGGTTGGTGGGAGGCAGGAAAAACTACCGAACAACTGCACGGCTCCGGCAAAAGCGAGCATCAGCACAACTCTGGACGCTAACAACGAAAAAAAAAGCAATGAGGCTCCAAAACAAACACGCGATACGCAACCCGTTCCTTTTTTTCTATCGAAGCCGGAGAGCCGCAGCCTCATCGAGAGACGGGGGGAAATGAGCGAGAGTGACAGAATGGAGAGAAAATTAGAGAAGGAGTGAGAGATAACAAGGTGTTTATGGAGGAGGCCTCTCCGCTATGTTCCCCCCAGCTCACATTAGGGTAAACAGAGCGCTGAGCTGAAAGGAGCGCGCGGGGAAAACGCTCCGCTGATAATGGCCGTGATGGGAGACGATGATAGCAATCACGGTAACCACAATAATCACGGCCAATTCTCCGGGGACTTTTAAAGCATCTCGGCGGCGTGCGTGCGCGCCGGAGTGTGTGTGTGTTCGCACGCGTGTCCACAGTTCGGCCCGTGTAATGGACCCCGGAGAAGCGTCGTCGCGGTAATGGCGCGTTGTCGACCTCCCAGGTGGGAAAAGCACCGGGACCGTTAGGTGACAAACAAGTCGGCAACACCGCAGGTGAGCAGGAGAGGACGTCCACAAACCCACCTGTGGCAGGTCGTTCCATCCAATTACCGCAAACTTGGAGTCGTTCTCCAACAGAATGTTATTTTCTGACCTGGGAGACTCGCCGACTGGATGTGGAGTGCGAAGTTTCAGTAAAAAAGTCTTTTTGGTAGTCGTGGACAGGCTCACACATTCCTGGAAAATGATCACAGCAGCAACTATTTCATGTTGTTAAAAATAGTGAAGTGTTCATTTCAACTCAAGAAGTTGGACCCATCAGCAAATAACAGAGGATGGCAGGTCAAACCTGGAGGTCTTAGCTTGAAAAATTGGAGGCAAACTCACAAACTGAGTAGACTTCTTGAGAGCAAAATCAACACTTGCAAGTCTTTGAAACACTAAAAGAGGCTTAAGAGTACTTGAGAAACGATGACACACTGAGCAGCAGAAACCAGGGCTTCAATACGAGTCTGAGCACACTGATCCGGACCGGGCTCAGGTGTTGCAGGGACTTCTCCTCTGTCCTTTGTGCTGCTGGTTAGTTCAAATCCCTATCGCCACTCTGTGTTCTGGCTGACCCAGGACGAGGAGAAACACAATGTCCACGTTGAAAGTCGAGTCAGTGCGAGACACCTACGTAACGCAACAGGGAATGCTCTTGCATGTGTGTGATCGATGTCGTCACGTAAGTCAAACCGACTTTCAGCTTTTTTTCCAGACAGAGATTTTAGTTTTTCTTTAGTTTTTTGTCAGATCTCCCTGCGCCGGCGCCCCGCGGCGTCGTCTGGCTCGGCTGCAAACTGTAAATAATGTGAAAATAATGAAAATCCATATTCTGAAAAATGGGGTGAGTTGGAAAGCAAACACTGAATCTGCCTATTTACATGTATTTATGGTTTTTAACGCCATGAAGCAAAACGTGATGCGCACTAAACTCCCGTGCGTGGACTTTATACGTGTGCTAACAGATAGCCTCCGCTCTCGTAGCAGCCGTGTGCAGCTGGAAAGCGCTCCTCTGGGAGCAATAGGCATCAAGCGGCTGAACATACAGCTGATAAAGGGCCGAGCCCCTGTCGTTCCCTCTCTGCGGCTCTCGTCGCCGATCACACAAACAAACACGAGGGCGATAAAAGACGAATAAAAACATATTTCTCCTCCAGTGAAGCCGACGCTGTCCCCTTGAAGTGCTTTTTACCGCATCGCATTGATCCGCGTCGCATCCGCGGCACCCTTCGCTGTTGTTTCTGCAGCGGCGTCAACACGAAAAGAGCAGTCGGGCCCATTTCCCTGCTTTCCCCCTGCTTAACGGCCTCGTCCATCTTCTCCTCTTTTTCTAATGACCCACCAGCCACCAGTAATCAATTACCGGTCAGGCAGGGGGAGTTTTAAAACACGCCGCTGTCTGCTTCCAGAGCGCTAATGCGGAGGATGTGTTTGATCTGATATGGTGTCGGGCAGGCGTCCCCCCCCCCCTCTTCCCTCGTGTCCCCGCTGAGTGTCACCGACCCCGCCACAAAAGCCCTCATCTGTCCCCCGAGGAGATAAATACGGCCCTATCCTCCTCTCTTTTCAGTCGTGATGAAAAGACAAGAAGTGAGAGAGAACGCTCGACACACGACCAGACGACGAACGGAGGGTCAAAGTCACAGCCCTGACATCAAGAAAGGTTTTACAGCGGCGGCCCGGGGGCCCTGATCGCTCCGATTGATCTCCCGTGGTCGCAGGTAATGGCTGGTGGAAAGTAAAGAGAAGTTAAGCAGCTGTAGAAGACCGCTGTGACTGCTCTGACCGCCTCATGAGGTACAGGGTATTTGGATAAGCGCAGACAGGATAAGTGCTCAATTAGCACAGGAAAGGCCTCCCACGGTGCGTTCCAGGTAGGCGGTATGCCGTGTCCTTGCTCTGATTCAGTCGAAATTGGATCTCACTCCACTCCGAGCGAGTCTCACATCCGAAATGTCACGTTACATCACGGACCGCTTCCGTATAGGACAGCCTAGCCTCAGCGGAGCCTTCCAATAAAGCCAAAGTGGCTCGAAAAACCCTGATTACAAAGTGGCACACGCCGCTCACTTAATTAAAGCGGCCATTCATCCCGATCCCGGGCCCATCACAGTCATCGGCACTTAGCGGCGGCGATGTAACACGTTCGCTCGCGGAGCGGCGGGCTAACAATGCGACTACGCGCGCGCCGTCTTCTATCAATCATACTCCCACGCCGCGCCAGCCGGCTCTCCGGAAAGGTGCAATCTAGGTAATTGAGCGGAGTTGTAAACATGCCAGGTGTTACCGAGTGCAGTCACGTGGAAAACGCAAAGGACACCTTGTTTAAAAGCTGCCTCGCGCGTGATTCGTGTAAAACATGCAGCCTGACTCGCGACAGGCTTCTTTTCCCACTTTTCCGTGTCAAAGTGCTCGACGGTGAGGAAAATCACACGCAGGGCGACACGTTCGGGGGGTAATTTGATGCGAGTCGCCACCAGTCGCGTGGGGGGGTGAGAAAAAGAAAGACATCTTGCGGTTTTTCAGCATTGTGCTTCATTAGGAAAGATGAAATCACCGTTCCGTTCTCCAGCGTTTGACCAGACCAGTTACGAAACCAGAACATGTGGCTGCGGACAAATTAAGCAGGAAAAAAACAATGCACACATGTATTATCGCTGTGGCTTGATAACAATTCCATCTGAGACGTTCTGTAAATCTCCGGCAGTGAATCCATCCTCTCATTACCGTCCTGGGAGAATGAATGGACCCGTGAACCCTTTTTAGTTTTGTTCTGTTAACCATCTCCCTCGTCATGTTTGGATTATTTATGCCCTGCTTTCCATTACAAAAAGCCTCAGCCTTGCTCGCACACACACAGACACACACACACGTGCAGGGACACACTCCGGCGCTCCGCGCTCTTTGAAATTCCGAGCATCTTCTGCGTTTTCACACGTTTCCACGAGCGCTTCGTCGCAACCGCGTCCAACTCTCTTTAACTTTTCCTTTCTGCCAATTTCGTCCGGTCAATGGTACAGCGAGCCCGGCTGCTGCGAGGCCGGAAGGAAAATGTCATTAGAACACTTTTGAAATGCTTACACAGAGGAGAGGACGCCGCGAGTCAGTGGAGCCGGCAGCGGTAATGGCTACGTATTAAAGAGTTGTCATTTGAGGTGGTGGACTCCGTAATGGATTCTGTGTAATGACGCTTGTCACTATGATATACTTTGTAAACATTGTTCTGCTCCAAATGCTGAGTTTCAGCCCGCTGGTACCGGCTGCCGTCTCCTTTTCCCCCTCTGTACTCGGGGAAAAGGGTTATGGGTAGCGTAGTTCATCAAGCATCGGAGCCTTTGTTTAGACCGCGGTGTGGACGAGGGGATGCATCGTCAGGCTTTGGCAAAGTTCTCCCTGACTTTAGCTCTTTTACACGGCGGCAAATAGGCCGGATTACGACGCTCGCTCTGAAACAGACACCGCGGCGGGTAAAATGCCACATCCCGTAAGAAACAGCGGGCTGTCGGCCAAGAGCGGCGCACAATAACGCAGAGCAGCTCAGACACACACACACAAAGCCGGCACCCTCACAAACACTTCTTGAAAGCTCAGCAAAACAGCGCGACGCGCAGCTGTCTCCTTCCGAGCGGCGCTGACACCCATTGTGCGGCGCATCCTGGGAGATCACAATGCACCGACAAAAAAATCTTCCTGTGAAATTTCTATATGGCTTCTGATACGGCTCTACTGTACGTCTGCAGGAGGTAAACGCAGCCGGGAGGAAGGAGGAAGTGGAAAGACAAAAGTGGGAGAGTGACGGCGCCGCGCTGACATGAAATGAAGCTCTTTTTTGCGGTGGCGGCATTTTTTTTTTTTTAAGAGCGCTTTCTTTCATCAACCAGTGCTGATCCCTCCCTTCCCCTCCCTTTTTTTTTTTATTTTAAAGCAGCGGAACAATAAAAACCTTTTCATCACGGGGAGGAGGAAGAGGCAGAAATCCCATCATAATTACGGCGGGTCCACATGGGAGTAGTCTCGCAGCGAGCGCTCGCAGTCTTCGCTCTGTAGGCGCTAATTACTGTAGACCACATATCACATTCCCTTAATTCTCAAACCGGGCCATATTCTATTTTTCCATTAATCCCATCACAAAGGGGAGGCTGCCGTCGTCGTCGTTCAACTGAGCGGAGGAGGAGAAGCGCACGCTTTCACATTAGCGCTTACAGTCCGCCAATTAGCCCAGTGGTCGTCGGCGCCGAGGAGGCCGGGCCGTTAGCTTCAGCACATTTCTGCTGCTCAGTCCCTCCCAAGAGACGGCTGAGAGCAAGGACGGGACCCTTGTTTAAGCGTTTTTGATGAGTCCACTCCCTTAGCAGAAAATTCTGCTCCAGTGCAAGGACAATGAGGCGCTTCAGCAAGCCTCGGATTACTTTTTTTTTTTTTTTAAATACAAAATAAAGAACTTCTAAAGAAGTTTCTGGTTTCATGCTTATATCATCGTGGAAACTGTCACTTCACGGCGAACTTCTCGCGCTAAACTTTAATCTGACATTCGCCACGTCGCACGTTCAGACAGTCCGGAGAGAGAGCGGCTCCGCGTTTAGCCTCCCGTCATTTTAAATGTCCTCGCTTTGGAGTGAAATCCCCTTTGACTCAGCTCTATGTAGACGTTTCCCCCGCTCTGACAGGTATTTCATCTTTAATGAAAGATTGTTTCTAATCCAAAGACGCCAAGAAGAGGGCAAAAGCGCCACGCTGCCGACACCGCGCTGTAATGACGCGCTACTGGAGTGGAAATGACGTGATTGGCTGGGACAGGAGGGACGATAATTGTGTCTTTTCTGTCAGAGCGTCGCCAAATCCCCCAAACCCCAACACGCATCGCCGCATTGTTCCCGCGAGTTTATGTTGCACAGCCACTGATATACATTATTAAAAATGACACGAGCCTCGTTGATTCAATCTGTGACATATCAGTGTCGAGGCGTTTTCGCAAAACACAATCAGACGCGCGTCAACACGCCGTCTGCACACGAGCCCCGCCAGGAGGAAAGATGTCATGGATCCAATCGTTCTGATGTTAATCAAGAGCCATAAAACTTTAACCAACAGCTGTACGGCCTTGGTAAACAGCACTATGGTAAATTCCTTTTCCTGTCACTGATGACAGGAGACAGATGACATCATTACGGTCCCTCCAACTCGCGGTAACCCAGTTCCATTTGACTTTGAAGGCCGCATTAGCCGCAAATGGGCGAGGGAGCCGAGAAAGAGCTCCTATATATATAATAGGCTACAGTTTGTAACATGAAAGCATCTGTGAGGAGCTGCTGATGTGTTCCTCCTCGTGTTGCACAGACTCCGCCACTCCTTTTCTGCCATACTGGCACTCCTCTTACATTATACTCTACTTCACCTCTATTCCCTCGCTGTCTTTTGTGTATTACCTCTGGCGCTGTCAGTCATGCTTTAAATAGCAGTTGTGCCTTCCCCCCTTATGCCACCTGTCCTGTACACAGCCGGGGAGACAAGTACAGGCTGTACAGTCCCAGTGTGTATTCGTACGATAAGAATCACTGTTCGAATGTGTGCTTGAGTGTGATCCCTGGCTGATCAGCCGCCTTCGTTACTCTATGTGGTGGTAATACGTTGTAACACTGCGTAGGAACAGCAGGCCATTAAGATTTCACTAGAAACTGAAATGTCCAGTAGATTAAAGTGTATTAACAGTAAAGTGCCCGGCCCGGTGAACCAGGAATTACATTCATATGCGCTAGGTCAGTTTACATCCAGGGGCAACGTTCAGTGCTAATGCAGGGAGCGGTAACCTTTGTGGAAAAGATGCAGAGTGAGGCTCAAATCTCCAGTGACCCCATCACCCCTCAGATCAGCTACAACCCTTAAAGACCCTCGTACGTATACCCGTCAGCTGTGGTGATTTCTCTCGCATTACTGTGGCAATCCTGGTATTAGCACTCACTAGCAACCCATGCTCCCACCCCGCCAGTCTGCACTGATGTCAGAGGAGCGGCGCCAAGTGCAGCAACTTCGCTTTTGGGTGTTGAATTTCGGATGTCGTACGCCGTCAAAGGGAGGGCACGCAACATCGAAATACGTCGAAGTGAGGGATCGTCATGTGCAAACCAGCAGCAACAACGCAACATTAGCTAGCTAGCTACGGAGACAACGTCAAAGAAGAAACAACTGTTTTATCCTTTTTTTTTAAAGAAAAGGACCGTAATACATTGAAACAACAGAGTTCTTACAACCTTCTGTTTGAAGTTTGCCTCTTAAAAACCTCCTTTTTCGCTACGTTTGTGACTATGTCCCACCCATATCCAACCAAGTACCAGGACAGCCTAACCCTGGACATGAATGCAGAAAAACAGGTGTGGAGGCTGACTTTTCTGTCAGAGATTGAAGTTTATGTCCTGCTTCTGAAATGTGAATTAAATCATTGACTTTTGGCCATTTGGTGGCAGCAGAACAAGCTGTAAACACAACACTGGATTTTGCCTTTCACCTTATAACGCCGATATTGTAAATATGCTGGCAAAAAGTGTATTTTCACGATAGTAAAATTGTTAACTTCAAGTGCGTGGAAGCCCAAAGTGGAGAGGAAAAGATGTTATTTTTTATGCCTCACATTGGACACGTTCTTATTTTCAGTCTCTGAGGCTGAATTTGAAAAGTGAAGATTTGACACATGTGAAAAAACTGCAAATGTAAGAGTTCTCGCAATTCTGTGATGCACAGTATTTCAGATTATAATGCTTTTAATCCATTTTCTACAACGTACTCTCTTTCATGACGTCTCCATCTGTTTTCCCCCACTCCCAACGCTCACCCCTATGATCTTTCCTTAACCGCCATCTCTTTGTCAAATACGCACACACACACACACACACTCACTCTCCCTCTCATCACCTCTCCTCTTCACTCTGTCATTAGCGGCCGGTCAAGGTCAGAGGTTTTTTTTATTTTTAGTCATCCGCTAAACAAAACAGCTTGTCCTGCCTCCGACATTGAAAGACACTTTGAGCGTGAGCGTCCGTCCCCGAGGGCCCCGCAGCATTTAAACTGAGAGCACGGCTGCCGCTCCCCAGACGCCGTCGCAATCCTCCTCACGTCACTGCTGCCATGGCCACGGCCGGCACAGAGATATAAACAACGCAGCAGAGCGTGCTATGTTCAAAAAAACAAGCAGCCAATTCACCGGTGCAAGCAGGAAGAAAAAAAACTCACTCGTAGCAAGTTCAGATTTGGCAATGCCAAACAAGCACATTTTGCTGGGTGGGAAAACACATTCGGCACTCAGATAGGTATTAAAAATGTAGTAAATGAGCAAGTGATGGAGAGGTACGCTGTCACGAGAAGCCCCAGCGTAGGTAGATTTAGTTGTAATTTTGTACTGAATGGAGAGAAAGGGGTTCACCGAAAGTGTAATCATTTGTCGCGCAGGTAATAACATTAAATCCAAATTAGGAATGAGCAGCATTAGTTCGCACGGAAACTGTGAGAGAAGGAGTCTGGTTGGTTCTGTGACATGCATTTAACTTAGAGCTCAAAGGCTGAGGTGCAACCCGATCGCCAGAGTAGATGTTTGCAATTTTTACGTTTCTGCAAATCACCGATAAAAAGTCCCCTTCATGTTTCAACTCTACGTTCCTTTAGGTTCGGTTTTAAATTACATTTTGTGATTAGGTTTAGGCAACAA
The DNA here is from genome assembly GCA_039737535.1 of Lagodon rhomboides. Lineage (NCBI taxonomy): Eukaryota > Metazoa > Chordata > Actinopteri > Spariformes > Sparidae > Lagodon > Lagodon rhomboides. The sequence continues at coordinate 26,186,391 of CM077787.1, read as the reverse complement.
AAATCAATTAGGTTTGAGTTTGCAGAAGTAATATTGGTTGGAAAAGTTTTGGAATGAACGGCCCAGCCGCCGGGACGAAATGCTTGCTCTTAACATTTCTGCAAACCGCTGATATGTTCACATTCGTTCGGTTATATGTATGTATGGTATTACAGGTTCATGACCTGACTTTCATATCCAGATACCGATCCAAGGGTGTGTGTGACGCGTAAATTGATATATGAATTGATATAAATCACACAGTACTGGTCAATGGGGAAGTAATCATATAAAAAAAAAAAAAACACCATGCCCATTCCCAAAAAAAGCCTTATCAGTAATGGAAGTGGTGGAATTGTGTGTCCGAGTAAACATGGGATTTTCTCCATCGAGGATTTCGCTCATATTGCACTTGTCAAGGGATTATTTTGTCTCTTAGCCCTGCCCATGAGCCGGGAGCTGAGAAAATCCCTCATATTCCACCCAATCTGCTGCAACTCATCCTTACTCCAACTGCAAATAATTCCTCCATCAACGGCTGAATCAGACAACTTAGACAAACAGCCTATAGCCAGTCGTCTGGGCCTGAAGCCAGACCCTCTTAAACGCTCCTCTCCTTCTCCTGCCTTCCTTCACAACTGAAAAGACTCGACAAATTGAACACAGTATTTCCAGTGCCCATCCGGTTGCTTCTGTGAACGGATTGTCAAGAGGAGGGTTGGAAAAGCTCCAAATTTACAAGAGCTGACAGATAGAGCGCGAGAAAAAGGTTTTTGAATATTCATTAGCCTATATATTTTCTTCACGGCACAAAGGCCAAGACAGCAGCTATATTTGTTTCCACTTTTCTCATTAAAAAACATTTTACTGAACACAGAATTGGCAATTCCCCACCGCCTGTCCTCACCGCGTACAGCAAGAACAATCCGTATCTATTAGCAAAGCAATATGCATCAATCCACATCCGTAACAAAAGCGCAGTTATCTGCCCCCTGAAAAGCAAAAGATCCGGTTTCAGTGTCCTGAGTTAGGGGAGCTCCTGAGCCACTTAAGCTTCATCCCAGATGTTAAGATAGAGAAGGAGACAGGAGTCAGCTGCTGAAAGATTAATAAATGCTGCTGAAAAGCAGGAAAGAAAATGCTTTTAGAGGGACTCGCGCCGATGGGGGTGGAAAAGCATTGATTTTTTTCTGTGGAGCCATCGCTTGACAAGATGGTGCTCCACAAGCGAAGCGGGCTTTTCACGATAACAGCCCTGGCCCCTCGGTGACCCGCGAGGCGTGCCTGTTAAGGAGGCCTGGGGTATTTAGCGGCCTTGATCAAAGGCTCTTCCCCCTCCGCCTTAATTCCAGGTCGTTTTTCTGGTCGTTGGCCAGATTTCAGGTGGACGGATCGATGGCGGGAAAAAAAAAAGTGACACCTAAGCGAGAGATCGATAACAAAGGCGGCGTCTCCGGGCAAGCCAGCAAGCAAAAGATTGCGCGTTTGTCTCTGTGTCTCATCCCGTGACATCACCGCACCGATAGCAGCATCACGCCTTCCATTACGCAGATCAATAGTGATTTTACTCTCGCAGGCTGCAGAAGTTTAACAGATGTCAGAGGAGGGAGCGATCCAGCGCTCTATCGCAAAAAAAGACACCTTATGAAGGAGCTACGGCCGCGTCGCGCGGTGATTTATAGCGCGATACACATACGGCGGGACGAGGAGACAGGAAGAGAGCAAAAAGCAGATGTAATCCAACCAGGAGGAAGATGGTCATGGGCAGACACCGATGGAGATTTACAGCACCCAGAGAGTGATATATAAAGTGTAAACAAGCGACAGATTGCCTGCCATCCACCCACACACACACACACACACACACACACACGGCTGCATTCCAATCCCATGGAGCCGGCCCGTTGCCCCTGGCAGCCGGCGCTGGTGATGGCGCTGCACCGGCTCAAAAGGGGCGCAGCGCGGCGATCGCCAGGCGATAGAGCCGTGCACGCAGTCGAGCTGAGTGTGGCAGAGCTGGGCTGCAAGGGGAAGAAATTAGCAGTGTGCAGCGGTGACACCAATATCCAACAACAAACTGGGTAAAACAATGGCCATGGCAACAGGTTTATGTGGGATATCATCATTCAGTAGAGCTTCTCTTTAGTCACGCGCTATCTGCTCGCTGCTTCAGAAGCTTTCCCCACTCCGACTTCTCCTTTAATCACAATAACTCTTTGAGGCGAGACTAAATTCAATTACAACATGAATGTCTCAAAGTGCACTTCAGCTTAAATCAGCTACAATCACTGTTTTGTACAACAGTGCACAAAGCGACAATGCAACCAGCAAGGTGACAGCGTGAAAGAGGTTAAACGAAACCCACAACTCAGCCAAAAATGACGGGCGGTCACAGTTAGCCACGAGCTGGAGAACAAAGCGGAACATTTAGCAAGCGGGGAGCCACATAGTTCCTCCAGTGGGGTGGGTGGAGACCAAAAACAGAGTTAAAAGAGAGTCAGTGTTGCACCGGCATGATTCTCTGTAGCTGCTGGATGTGTAAAACAACCGCTGGCTAACAGGTTTGCCACATCAACTTCATTAAAAGGTGACCGAATGTCTATGTTGTGTTCACAGCTTATAGGCAGTCACTTAATTTGCATTGTGGAGGCAAATTTGTTGATGTCCGCTGTCATTTTCCGCCGTATCTGTAATATTTGAGGATATATAGTTGAACACACCGGTCCAATCTATCTGATAGTTCTCCTGTGCTTATTTTATGTGCTGTGTTGCTTTGCTAGCGTCTCCAATAATCTATTGGACAGTTTGTTGAGTTTCTTCAGTGGCCCGACAGGTAAATTGGGCCTCCAAACTAATGTTTAGTGTAAAGGGTTGTTATCAATGAAACAGGAAGGCATCAAACAAGCATTCTGGATGAATATGTTGTATAAACTTTGAAAGAATATTCATGAAATTGTGTAATATAAATGGGATTTTCACCTCTGGAACATCACCGTTGCTCTCTATTGCCCCCCCCCCCCCCAATGTGCCCTAAACGATCTCTCACTACGACTGACTGCTGACCGGCTTGTCCAAAATGTTGAACGAATTAAATACAACTTTTAAGGGCAGAGAATATTGGCATGAGATAAAATGAACCGCACCATTAGTATCAGCCTTGAGAAACCGGCCTCGGTTCAAACTCGGGGCGAGCAAACACGCATACATCATCCAACCTCGCACCCGCACACACGCAGACACACACTTCCATCCTGCGTCCATTCACCCATGTGACTTTATGGACACCTTCCTGTCCATAAACCCAGGAGATGGAATCGAGAGGACGGTGGAACGACTCGGAGAGAATTGCCCAGTAAAACACTGCACCCTAATCTCCCGCGACCAGCTCAAATCCTCTCTGCTATTAAACGCCCTCTTCCCCCCTCGCGGTGCCGTTTTATTAGCCGTATTTGTTCAACGAGACCTTGAATCCTCCGCCACTTTGGCCATGACATTGGGAGAGGGGAGGAAAAAGTGAAAAAGACAGAAATCATGAGTAATGTCGTGAACGTTGGGATGGTGATAACTTTAAGCCTCCAAATAAAGAGTATCTATTCTGCGGGAAAACAATAAAGCTCGCCGCTTATAGGGAGCGAGTTAGAAACGGGGAGCGGGAGAAGACGGAGGCATAAAAAGAAAGAGGGAGACAGAGAGAGAAAGTTTCGAGGGGAGGAAATGAAATTTTCCCGCGGATGCATGTTAAAGCGTTTGTGTTTGCATATCGGGCTGTCAGACGTTATAAGTGTGATTAATCCCACATTCCTTTTCGTGGCGCTCGCTACTCTGCGAGCAAATTTCTCGCACATCAAAAGAAATTTGCTCTTTACAGTGTCACAGAGCGAAGGTTTTAATCCCTCTCCTGCCTGCCTCTGCGTCTCGACACCGCTACCTCTGTATTTCATCATGCAGCCTCGGAGACCCGAGAGAATACAGGGGAAGACAAAAACAAGTTTGAATGTAAGAAGAGCTAACAAAGCCGGGTAGTTGTTACCGAGGGCTCAGTTGCAGCAGCGAGGAGTGGCACGGCGCACATGAAAACAAAGGTAATCCAGCTGCCCCTCCAGTTGGGAATAGGAGACTCGCTTTTCAGAACTGTGCCGAGCAGAAGGAAACAACTGTACCCCGCTTGAAATTATATCAGTGTCTGGCGTAACCAGGCGCTTCAGACACTTCATGTTTGTCCCTCACCTTCTGCAGATGTCGAAAGATGTGGAGACGATCCGCGTTCAAGGGGATGATTTGCAAGAATAATTGCTTTCAGAGAGAATAATTGCTTTCTCCAGCGCCGTATCACTGAGCACTCAAAGAGAAGCTCCAGCCACAAATGACAATTGTTGGATAATGTTGGAGCCCAGTTGCAGGGATAAAATGTCGGCAGTTAACAATCCTGCAGACCACAGATGTGTCTATATTTGTACGTTACATTGACATTTACATAGTTTGTCTCATATGGCATAGAAACACACACATCACATGGAGAGCTGGACAGGATGTCGACGGTCGGATCAAATGCGAATGCAACACAACTGCTGGGTGTTTTTTTCATGGAGAATTTCCAGCCGTGTCTGTGGCAGCAAAACATGATCTTCTCCTAACCACAACCAAGTGTTTTTTTTGTGATGGAAATTTGTATAATTTCCTGGTGAGAGAATAAACGTGCTCAGCCCGACCAAGCTTTGAATATTTTAATATCAGGAAATCAGAGAAAATGACATCATCGTCGTAAAACTATACTAAGCGATAGACAAGGTCAGGAAACAAAATCAACACAGTCAGAGTCACATCAAACCTTCAGCTGAACAGGGACAGAGTTCTTTTCCCCCAGTGGGTTATAAGTCTGACTGCTTCTCTGAGGTTTAAACACAGTTTTGTATACATCGAGGTTATATAAGTTGAAGGTCTGTGGCCACGCAGTTATCTTGTCTCTTGTTTGCCAGGAGCCTGACCTCGTGCTCCGAGAGCATGAGGCTTTTTAGTGTTTGTTAAGACAGTTCACATGAGGTTGTTTTTCTCTCCTAGACAGACAACAAGTTTGTAAAGCAGACATCAGTATTTATACAAGAAGGAACAATTGATTTAGGTTATTCAGGTCAGTGCATTCAGTTCAGATTTCCCTTACACTTGTTATGCCTTAATCTAAACAGACCAACAGCCGTGACCAGTTATGTTGTGACCAACAGTCGGAAGATAAAATAGAAATGTCGACCTAAAGTAATCTAAAGTTACAACAGAGAAGAAAAGTACGATTTCAACATATCTGTGGTTTGCAGGACTGTACGTTGCCGACACTTCTTCTGGCTATTGTAACTGTCATTTATGACGAGTCATGAAATCTTTGAACTGATTTAAAAAGGTTAGTGACGCAGCCAAATTAAATCGAAAGTTTGCTAACATTAGCCACCATACGCTAATGGTCGTACCAGACCAAGTAAGGCTGTGATGATAACAACTCTAAGTGTATTGACTTGAGCCAAGGGTGTGATTCATTGCTGAAGAATTCATCTTCAGCTCTGGTTTCTTCTTTGAAAGTTAAATCTTCTTGCTTTAAGGTCACATAATGGTTATCAATCTTCATTGACAATGAACAATGAACTGTCTTGACAATGAACTGTGTCTTTTAACCGATCTAATCACAGTAATACATATGTATTTCTTTTTTATACTGAAACTGTTGCTAGAATCAGCTAATTAAAATCAAATCCATGCGTCACGTAGGCTTATGTTTACTGCAATTCTGTATTTGACCAATGTTTTGGTCAAATACCTGCCTGAGAGCTGTATGTTCATTTGTTCTCGCACAAGCCACTTAGAAGTTCACAAACAGTGTTTGTTTTAGCTACGTTTTACGTGTCTATCTTGTATTTCCAGCTACAAAATGTTTTGACACGGCACATCAATTCAAATAAAATCCTTTTCTTGCGTGGCAGGGAGGCCGCTTGACTTCCAGTCCAACTGCATTCACTCATTATTACTCATTTCCGCACACTCAATGAGGTGTGGAAAGAGTAGCGCGGTATAAAATACAACATAAACATGACATGCGAGTCATGGCCTCGAGTTCATTGCCCGGGTGCATGCTGGGAAACCTTTTCACATGGCTACATCTGGGATGCTTTAGTGCGGCACATCATCCTCATTGTCTGCGACGTTATTCATGCTAATCTTTTCATGTCGTGCACTCAACGCAACTCTACATGAAGGCTTCAAGGATTTTCTAAGGGAAGCAGCTGACCATATACGGCCTTCTGGGGGCGTCGACGTAATTAGACAGCGCTTTCACACTGATGTGGATCTAATGAGATTTGATAATGCTCGTTGCATAAACATGAGAGCGCCAAATACCCACTGTCTCGTCTGTTCACAGGCAGCTCTTAGGTCAGCCTATAAAATGCGCTCTACACATGCTTTGATGAAGAGGCCTGTGGTTTTCTTTCTGAAAACCGGCAGAGTCTGTTGACAGCTGCAGATGGTAAATGTCAGGAGAAGAAGGAGACGGTTCATTCAAAGCAGGCGAGAAACATATTATTCAAAACATTTATTCATATGAAAATGCGACAGATAGCATCTTTAGATGTGATTCAACGAAATCTCCGTCCAATTTGCTCATCCCGAGCTGCGCTTTCCCCCCGTCCGTCTCTCTTTCTCCCGGCCTCGCTGTGTTCTTCCTATTTCAATTTCAACCTGTCAGTCAGTCGCTCACCTATTCTCCGCCGTCGCCTCTCCTGCCCTCTCGCAGCGGTCTGTCGCAGATTTCCATCATAGTTTTTTTTTTTTTTTTTCCTCCCGCATCTGCATATAAAACCCCGAGACCCTCCCTGCCTGCCCTCCCAAGGTGCTGGAAATGGAGAGAAAGTGGCAGAGGCGTGATTACGATGTCAATTCATAAACACCGCGCCCCGAGAGACTGCATGGATGAAAGCACCAGTGCCACTGGAAAATTACCCACCCAGCCGGGGCAAGTCATTTGCGACACGGTGGAGCAAAATGACAAACACTCAGGCTCAGGCGTGCACACAAAAGCGAAAGGTGCAAACGGCGGGGTAGGTAAATAAGAGTAAGTAGAGAGTGGGAAAAGGGAAGGGGGGCAACTCGGAGGTGGAGGAGTGCATTAAGACCTGAGGTGCGTCTCCGTGTGAATGCGAACGTGTGCGCTGGCGCCCCTCCGCGGGTGTCGAGCCCTCTCGGCCGCGGTCGGCGGGGCAGAGCTGTCACCAATTTCCAAACAGATGGAAAGAGCCGCGCCAGGACGCCGAAACACTCAGAGGGCAGATGACACACGCACGCACGCAGAACACACACATGCACAGCAATCTCATAGCATCAGGTGTCCAACACCCGGGCGCTCGCAAATACCACCTGGGAAATGCCACACAGCTAGATATAATCTATTTGTTTTTTGCGGACCTGCGTCACAGCCTAAAAGGAGAGCATCCATTGATATTTAAATGGTTGCATGTGTTGTGCAGAGTGAGCGAGCGAGGCAGGGAGAGAGGAAGAGAGAGGGAGAGAGCGTAAAAAGGCAGCAGCTGTGTGTGTTTCGGCAACATAAAATCGTGATTTTTGAGACGGAGCGAAGGATTACAGCGTTGACATTTCTTTGCGTTTATGTGGCAGAGATCGATCGTTTCATACTATAATGTATTCAACGTGACTCACGAGAAACAGAGAGAAAATGGAGGTGGAGAACAGCTGGCGCAGATTGAGTAGAAGGTGCAAGGTTTAAGATAATTATCAGGCGGTGTTACGTAACGTCTTCAAGCATTTCCTCAGATTGCACATGTAGTCCTGGGATATTTTAATGTCCTTTTGGTCTGGGGCTATTCTCAAAGGTTTGGGTTAGGCATGAAATATTAATGCCGCAGCATGCTGTAATATTTTGGGCAATAGGCTTCCTTGTAACTCTGTGGCAACACTTTTGGGGAAACCGTTCCTGTTTCAACAGCATAATTCTTTACCAAGTAATTCTTTACCAAGTGGTAAAAAGGCTGTCAAGATTCAAACTTCCATGTAACCTGATCCGTATTCATTTAAACATCGCCCACGCAGCTTACACTTTCTTTAACTAGCCTGTAGAATTAATTTTCTTCTGTTCATTGTCTGTTCTTTTGCTGCCTTCATCCACAATCTGCCCATTCATCTTGTTAAAAGCAAAGTGCTTCCTCACATTACCCTCTCAGATGGCTTTGTGTCATCATTAACCACCTCGGCCTCGTCAGGGAAAATGACCATGTAGGTCGACCTCCGGTAGCCACAGTAATAACCCTAACCCCAACCCTGACATCAGCAAAGAAGGAAGTCTGGTGAGTATAAAAAGCGATAAAGTCTATGTATTTAACATATATGTAGATCTGACATCTGTAAATATTTAAGTTACATAGGTTTTGTACTTATTTTAACCTATACCAAGATCTTTTCCTAAACCTAACCAAGTAGTTTTGTTGCCTAAACCAACCAAACTGGAAGCGTATGACAAAGGTCCAGTACGCCTGTCGCTGGTATGCTGCAACAGTCATGCTGTTTGGGGAACGCTGACAAACGTTGTTTGGGGAGTCAGTTGCAATGGAAACTATTTAGTCATGAAGGTAAGAGGACGTGTTGTAATCATCTGGTGAGCACAGTCAGCTAGTCATCCTTATTTTGTGATAGCAAAGAGAAAAAAGAGGACATGGGTCGGAGGGACAGAGGTGGACAGTGCCCCTCACTCCACCGAGAAATGTATTTTTGAGTAGATGATTTACAGCTCAGATACGTATATTACGTACGTATGGATGAACTAGACTAGCCTGTACAGAGCTCTGACCCACCTGGACCTGAGATGAGCGTCAAAATACTTTCAGGTATGTTTGTTACTTTCAACAAATAGTTTGTTAATCCAATTCAGTCTATTTGGAATGCCAGTTTCAATTACTCGATCACAAAAAAAATACATTCTGCCCTTCTTGCCAGCTACCAACATTACATCTTTCGGCAATGCAACGAACACAAGTATACTGAGCTCTGGAGCGAGCGATAACACAACAGTGGTTAGACTGGTAGGCTCCAACACACAACAGAAAGTGTGTTCATCTTCATGAATATAATATATATGAATAAAAAGACGAGTTGTATAATAAGGTCTTAATATATGTACAGAATGAGAAAATAAATAACCAAGCTCAGATCTAAAAAGAAGACATCTGAGTGTTCCCCAGCACAGCCTCGTCATATTTTTTTTTTTTTTTATGTAATCCTTTAAATATTAAAGATTCTGCGTGTAGTAATTTGTGTTCCCAAGAGTTAAGACCGCATTTTTCATAAGCTCATGCTCCCTGTCACGGAGACAATGTTGAAATATGTCCCTGCTCTCCAGTGAAGCTCGCTGGGTTTATTTTTTCAATAGGACAAACATGTTGGAAGGGTTTTTTTTAGTTTTTTCCATCGACCTTTAACTCTCTCCACCATCTGTCATTGTGAGGAGCTATGAAAGCTTTAGCACTACTTGCACTCTGTTTCATTCCACAAAGTCAGTTTCCTGTTCATACAGGAGTCGGGATGATATTGGATTTTTGAGGCTGATAGCAATATTGGTATTTGAGAATAGAAATAAGAATCCAAAAACAATCCAAATACACCGGCTCATGACTTTTCACATAGACTGCATGAGGGCTGAAAGGTTGTGTGGAACGGGAAACCTACCAAACACCTAAACAATAGCTGAGATCACCAGAAGGTTCATTTAGTGGTTGGTCTGGAGAAGGTCTGATCATCATCTGGAGATGAAATTGCTTTCTTGACTGCTGTTTACAAGATTCAGAATGAACTTCAGCTGTTACATTGACTGTCCTCCTTAGAAAATGACAGTGTCAGACATGCCAGCAAATGCAAAAAAAAAAACCCAACTGGCCAAATTTCTATCTGCTGATGAAGATCTTGTGAAATAATTGAAAGAACCAGAACTGCTACTAACAACCCTTGCTTGAGATTGCTTTCTCAACTGCTGTTTTCAAGGTCAAGAACGTTCAGCCTCAGTTGAACAGTGAACATCACAAAGAAGACAGTAACCACGAGGCGTCTGGGAAACCTTTCAGCTCTTCACTATCAAATAAAGGCAAAAATACTGACAATATAAAAAAACGATGAATGTGACAGATACAGGTTGGGTACTGTTCAAAAAAACATTTCTTTTTTTATTGACACGACAGCTGTGCTCGAATACTGCAACATTTCCCCCGTAAACAGTTTCCAGATCACGTACTATTGGTTTCATACTCAACAGCATGTGGGTAAGGAATTTCGGATGCGGCCCGGGGTTGAATTTTGGTCAATGCTGAGAAAAATTCTCAGATAACATCAGCCGAGAAGGTGAAAAAGAGCCCAGTTATCTCCAACAACAACGTCTCCAACTAGCAAATGCATTTTATTAAGATGCTGATGCCTCGTTGTTCACGTAGGAGGGTTCGACTCTCAACATTGCTGGCTGCAGGCGTCAGTTAACGCTATTGTAATAATACAAAATGCATGACACAAGACAATAGTAAAGTCTGTCAATACATTTTAGAGCTCTTTGTACATACCGATGACTATATATTGGTGGCAAGCCAATAGGCCTGCCAGTGGTCGAGGGGAGCGTGTCTATGTTCCCCGGGTCCTATGTTCCCCTCTTTGTACTTTTTCCACCATTACTGAAAAATTCCATGGCAAATAGGCCTAACCCTAACCCTAACCCTAACCTACCTACGACCCTTTTTCAGAAAAAGGGTCCTATGCTCCCCGGTATGTATTGCTACAGGGGAACATAGGTCCTTTTTTGGGAAAAATGGGGAACATAAGTTTCCAGATCACGTACTATTGGTTTCATACTCAACAGTATGTGGGTAAGGAATTTCGGATGCGGCCCGGGGTTGAATTTTGGTCAATGCTGAGAAAAATTCTCAGATAACATCAGCCAAGAAGGTGAAAAAGAGCCCAGTAATCTCCAACAACAACGTCTCCAACTAGCAAATGCATTTTATTAAGATGCTGATGCCTCATTGTTCACGTAGGAGGGTTTGACTCTCAACATTGCTGGCTGCAGGCGTCAGTTAACGCTATTGTAATAATACAAAATGCATGACACAAGACAATAGTAAAGTCTGTCAATACATTTTAGAGCTCTTTGTACATACCGATGACTATATATTGGTGGCAAGCCAATAGGCCTGCCAGTGGTCGAGGGGAGCGTGTCTATGTTCCCCTCTTTGTACTTTTTCCACCATTACTGAAAAATTCCATTGCAAATAGGCCTAACCTAACCCTACCCCTAACCCCCTTCCCTAACCCTAACCTACGACCCTTTTTCAGAAAAAGGGTCCTATGCTACCCGGTATGTATTATGCTACAGGGGAACATAGGTCCCTTTTTGGGAAAAATGGGGAACATAAGACCTTTTTTTCTAAAAAAGGGTCCTATGTTCCCCAAGTGTGGAACATAGGACCCGGGGAACATAGGGATGACCCCTGGTCGAGGCTCTAGTTAAAACTAACTAGATGGCTGACAGTATTCAATGCATCACACCGACTGGATAAGGTTGATTGTCTCCACTGTGATGGGCTTATCCGTCTGCGGTGTTATGTTGAAGCGCAACCTGTAATAAAAGTCCATTTACTGCGAGAGTTGAAGTAGAGTCCAGAAGTGAACTTTCAGGCGGCGCGAGGTGCAGCAGTCTGGCTCGTTATGTGGGCAGAACGCGGCCTCTCCTCCGAGGGCGTTCCCTGGCTAAGAGCTCGGCGTGGGGCCCCTCCACTCTCAGAGACAGATGTTGGGGCCGGGCTCGGCCATCCACTCTCGCCATAATGAGAACTCATGGGGGCCCGGGCCCGCACGCACGTACGCTCATGCACATGCATGAACACACTGAACGGCATACCTGCCTTCCCACATTTCGCCTAAAAAAAAACATTCACACACACATATTCAACACCTCCGGCACAAAATGAGAACCAAACAGTGAGAGGCAGGAGTGATGAGTGAGCCCGGAGGTGGATTCATGATTTAACAATGATGTGCTGGTTAGAAAAATGAGTGACCTTCACACTCACAACCACACACACACACACACAGGCTTTGCTGTTAACATACAGTGTCTCCGACTGATAAGATATTCAAATAGAGGGCAGAGAGGGCTCGAGTGTGTGCGTGGTTGTGTCCTGCCAACCATTTTTGAGTGTTTAATGAATGAATGTAGCGCTTTAATTATTCACCACTCTATTATTAGCTTCCAGTCCACAATGTCCGAATATGTACGACAGCGTTCGTGCCTGTGAGGCCGGGGAATGAATCATGATTAAAACGTGTGTTTTTCTGCATATTTGCTCAACTCGAGTCCGGGTTTGTCCGTGTTTTCATGCGTGTGCGACTGAGGAACACATGCAGCGTCTGTGTGTGTGTGTGTGTGTGCGTGCCAGGATGTTTACGTTGCACGCTAATGCTAAACTCTCACGGCCTCCTCGGGGTACGGTTAGCCTTGATAAACTTCTTCAACTTCTTAAAGTCAACAAAAGCTACTCCGACGGCAGAACTAACAAAAAAAAAAAAGTCACTCAGATTAAAATTTTAGCTTTTAAATGCCCTCAACCTAATGCCTTTCCTCAAGGAGGTTCTCCGTGGGGTCCTCGTGAAAGACGCGCAGACTGAAAGAGAACAAGAGAGGGGAGAGACGGATCCTGAGGGAAGGAGAGAACATTGCGATAAGACCTGGCTAAGCCTCGCCGTCGGTAATTACCTCCCCGCTAATGCTACGACGGGAAATCCCAGCGGGAGCGCGGGAAACAGATGAGGACGAAAGATTGAAAAAAAAAACATTTGGAAAAAAAAGGCAGAGATATTTGAATTTGCGATATTATTGGGTCCCAGATTAGACAAAGACAAACACGGCAAAAAGACGAGGATGGAGGGGTGAGCTGGCGGGAGGCAGAGCGGAGGATGAACGAGGGGGAGTGAGAGGATGCAAAGCGTTGGGAGGAGCAGGTACACGGTGACCCAGATCCTCCTCCTGGTAACACGGGGGGGTGGAGGGGGGGGGAGCTGCTACAGCCAGGCTGCCGTCTGCCGCAGGACCGGGGCTAAGGATGAAGACGCAGGACACAAATGTGAGCTCAAGCAGCTGCTGCGGCCTGACAGCTGGAACAAATCATAATGCACACGCAGGTTTGAAAACAAATTGTGACAAAGACAAAGACTCTGCTGGGTTTGTTTAAGAGCTGACAGGCGCTGTCAGTGCTCTCTCTTCCCTCCGCATCCCCTCTCTCCTTTTTCTTCCTGGGGAGGGAGGAGGGAGCGCCATGGCGATGTCTCCCAGAGCACACGGGGACAAATGAGGCCCCGAGCGCCCCGTTAAAAAATGAAACAACCCAGCAGAGAGTTCGTGTCCCTCGGGGGTTTGACCTGGACGCAGGTAAACACGCGGCGCGCACACACACGCTCGCTGACGTATACGCACATGTTTGGGCACGCAATTACTGAGCAACAGCCACTGGGAGCCGGGGTGCACTTTTACGTAGGGGGAGAGGAGGAGCTCGCCGTGTGTGTGTGTGTGTGTGTGTGTGTGTGTGTGTGTCAGTGGCCCAGTTACAGCGGGGAGGATGAAATCGCTGCATCCGTGACAGGCCCCTGACACAAACTCGGCCCCACCTGTTCGTTTCAAAACGCTCCACCTGTGCATTCGCGAGCACGCCATCGCCACAGATGTCTTGGAATGAAGGGCGCCGTATATTACGCGGACATGTCTCATCGGCTCTCATAAGTCATAACGCACGCACGGGGGCCGCGCACACGCTTCCCCCGCGAACTCATCACAAAGCGGGCGGGATTCATGCATCATTGTGTGGAGATTTCTATAGCGGGGTTGGAAATATGGCCGAGCAGCCGGCGCGCGAGAATGGCTGGCCACAACTCAATACACTCCATACTGTCGGGACACTATTTATTTTCAGATGCTTTATGGTTCTTGGCTCTGGCGGCACTGGTGCCGGAGAGAGTCACGGGCAAACACACACAGACAACACACACACTCCGTGTTTGTGTATTCTTAATCAGCGCTTTGAGTTTAAAGCCGCTGAAAGCGTGGTGTCGAGACTTAAAGGCAGCGTGTGCAGGATGGTTAGAAACACACACTTGGGTTTGTGCTCAGTGGGGTTTCTTTTTTTCAAATTGCACTGATAAATCCTGGGGGGTTTTCTTTAATCATAAAACATTCTCAAACTGATTTTTAAAGGCATTTTAATCACGCGTTGTTTACGTCCACGTTTGTTGGCTTAATTCTCCACTGCCTTCGTTGGCACGCTGCTTTGAATGAGCCCTTCATTCACACTAACAGCCTGATTGTGAAAACAGATTTCTTAGGAACTTTGTATTAATTATGTCCCATTATCCAGTTAAACATCACCATTATGGCTCGCCATGTAAGAGCTGAACATTAAAAAACGGCGCTCCCCGGCAATGATCATTGAAATGCTGCACATCTCCCAGCCGTCCTCGCCCGTCCATCTGTCACCCATCAATCACAGCTCAGCCTTATCACAGCCGTGACAGGCTGTCAGGTCCCTGGCGTGTTCTCACATATCTCCTCCCCTCCGATATTCCTGCACGCTGGCGTAATATGCAAAAGCCCACTCGCACCGAGGCGCGAGCTAATGGAGAGGCGAAATCATCCGGTGGGTCTGCCTTCAGCACAATGGAGAGCTCTGCTGCTGCAGTCTCCTCGCCGAGTGTCATTGGCTCCTTTCAGGACCAAGGACAGCGCCAGACACTCGCTCCGTGTCTGTTTGAGGGGTAACTCGGCTGTTTTTCCTCGCAATTTACAGTATTTTCTCGAGGAGAATAAAAACAACGCGCTCTGCCGTCGGAGCAGCGGCGGCGTCGCAGCGTTGAAAGCCTTTCTAGTAATCTGAGATGCATCAACACATATTAAATATACATAGGCTTGATAATACAGTATATTAAGCAAGGCTAAATCTTTTGCACCCAGCTCTCGCCGCCTCAGAGATAATAACGCCTCGTATTTGAGTGAACTTGAAACAGAAAGAAAGCAGCGGCCGTTCGATGAAAGCAGAGCGGAGATAATGAAGGTAAACAGACATAAGCCCGGCGGACCTTGTCTCCAATCACTACCCATCAGAACCGCCGCGGATGGGTGACAGACTTTGCAGCATCTGCCGGCAGGCTGGCCTAACGCCAGGGGCGCTGACACCGGCACTGTAACTCACACCAACCAGCACTTGAATAACGCTTTTTTTATCAGGGCCGTATCCGTGGACCTCCGGCTGATGGAGATTTTAACTGCCAGAGAAGCCCCGAGTACCCCGAGCCCGAAGAAGAAATGTGTGTGTGTGTGTGTTGGTATGCGGTTATGTGTTTAGTGCTTAGGGAAGCGGCAGCATGTGTTCCGTTATTTGTTTGTGTACGTTCAGGAATGTTTGGGTGTATAGGTATAAGCTCTGCCAGCTCGCGTTCAGCCTGTAAGTGGCGAGCATATGGGATGACAACTGTTGCCTTCATGGGGAAATGGGCGGATTAATTGAAATCGAGCACAGATAGGAGAACAGACACGCGAGTGATGAGCACTTAACACAATCATCAAGGCGAAATCACACGGGGACTTGTTGTGCGGTGTGTATTTGTGTGCTCGCGTCTTTGTGTTTGGGCCTGACGAAGGAGTGTGTGTGCGCGAGCTGCCCAGTACCTGTGGATAATCATCAACTCTGCGAACCATTAGCAAATACACGGTGATGAGGGTTCATAACGCGGCCGTGTGTGCGCAGACTGACAATGAAGAGCGCGTGCTCCTGCTCGCAGCGCTGAAACAAGCAGCCAACGCTCACGCAGGGCAAATATGGAGCTGTGTGTAGCAGTGAAACCGCCTTACGCTGTTTGCAAACTCAAGCATCATGAGCAATATATGCACAGAACAAGCATCAGCCTGGTTGATCAGGGTCAATATTCAGAATATAATTCAGTTTCTTGTGTCCAACTGCGGATAAAATAAATTGATCTAGTATGTGCTACTTTGGCTCTGATGCAGCATCCTTCCCAACTCTGGTCCAATCAACACTGAATAATCTGAATCTACACAGCAGCTGGTAACTACAGTCATCAAATAAATGTAGTGGAGCAGAAGTATAAAGTGGCAGAAAAAGGAAGTACTCAGGTGTAGCACCTCAAAATTGTACTTGAGTACAGTGCTTGAGTAAACTGTAGTTGGTCACATTCCATCACCGGTTAATTTCGACGCAAAGATTTTTCTTTTTCACTGCAAATGTAAATCGTTTCCAGATGTCGGTTATTGTTCTCCTTGATTACGAATCATCGGTAAATGTATCGTCTCTGGAAAAAAACATACCGGTTGATCCCTTGTCATCAGGTAAGCGTATGAAAAACAGCCCGCAGGTTTCACTGGCGTCTACGTTGTTCATAAAGGCAAAGTTCAACATTTTGGAAAATACAATTGCTTTTGTGCAGAAGAGTTGCATAAGAAGACACTCTCATGTCTTTATAGTGGATACGTAGCTGGAGCCGGCAGTTGATTAGCTTAGCTTAGCACAAAGTTTGTAGACTGGTAAAAAACAATAGCCTGGTCACAAAATCTGACCCCCAGCACCTGTAAAGCTCACTAATGAACACATGAGTTGGTTTAATCCATAATATAGACAAAGCATAAACAGGATAATTTGCCTTTTTTAAGAAGGAATGTTTCTTACTGTGCCAAGAAACAGTCCCAATGGTTGCCAAAATGTATGTCCCTTGAATTGGTTTATATACAGGCAGGCCGATGTTTGGTTAAGTGCATAGGAGGATACTTTCCAGGTAGGCATAGTGTATGCAACAAAATCGTTTACTTTGCAAATTAAGTCAGATCTGATTCTTGTCTGATGGAATATACATTTTAGAGCAGCTAAATCACAAAATAAATGTAGTTTCTGCTTCTGGGATATGCTCCAGCGCCCGAGCCATCATTTTATAAACCTGAACAAAATGAGAATGTATAGGTGAACTATGGATGGGTATGAGATTATCTGTGCGGATGACAGGAAACTGACAGTATTGACAACATACAGACACGTCAACACCGACAGCACAGAGCCGCCCGCACTCAGCCACTGCTGCTCCGTCTGCATGTCCATTATAAAAGTCTGCACTCAACTCGGAGTGCTCCACCTGTCAAGTGTGAAGATTTATGAGTCACACAGAGAGAAGATCTGCAGCTCTCTCTCTCTGACCCTCTCTCCTCTCACTCGTCCTCTAACTCTCTCCATCTTCTCCATCTGATCATTTCCTCCGAGGTCAGACAGACCCAGCTGGTGGAGAGGGACAGGTCAGGCACTATCTGTCTGCGTAACCCTTTGCTACTCATCAGCGTGTGGGTGTGTGTGTGTGTGTGTGTCTGTCTGTGTATGGGTGTGCGTCTCACATACGTGTCATCACCCAGCATTGAAAAATAGAAGTCCACCGGTTAGATTGGACTGGTGGTAAGTGATTGGAGGGAAGCAAATGGATGAGAGGAGGACTGAAGTGGAGTACTTTAAAACATCTGAAGAGCTCTTACACGTGTGTGTGTGTGTGTGTGTGTGTGTGTGTGTGTGTGCGTGCGTGCGTGTGTGTTCCATGTACTACAGGCCATGAGAGCAAATCACCAAAGGACCATGATGACGGAACAAATTTGATTATCTTGAAGCAGTAGGGACTAAGTGTGGCACTACAGCGATGACATGGCACACACACACACACACACACACACACTCGAACATAAACAGGCAGTTTTGGAAGACGCTGATTTCTAGAAATAACCTGCTTTGATTTTCATCTCCACTGCACTTAGATGGGATTAAATTGGGTTTGGGGTTAAGATTGCATTGTCTAACACCAGGGTTGGGCGAACTGGACAAATATATTGGCTAGTGGTGTCCATCACTGGTTGGGTTTTTTGGGGATGTCAATTTTTATTTTTTTATTTTCAAGCTCAATAACCAGTGTTACAATGGCTCGTGTTGATTGTTCCTCTGTTGTCTCTCTTCTAGAGAGACGTGTCCGTCAGTTCTAGCAGCCTCTCTCTGTTAGCACCACATTACATTTCACAGATGCTCCGGCTAGCTTTAGCCACATGCTACCAGCACGGACACAGTTTCTGTCGAGCAGGTTGATAAATGTATTCATACGGAAGAAATATTTGTCCTTAAACATCAGACAAAATAAGGTTACGGTCAATCATACTGCAGGCAGTGACCAAAGAATAATATAGTGGCAGCTGCTAGCTGTTGGACTGACAGGGGCCAGTTGGAAAATATGTATCGCCCAACCCTAACACCTTCAGGTTGAGTTTTATCACTTTCTTATTATCAGTAGTGAGTTCCAGGATCTGTTCCCCCTCCTGTTTCCTTTTCCTCCTCACCAGCTTGATTTTTCCTCCACACCTGCCTTGTATCCATCTAATTAGCCCAGCCCTGGCCCCAGTGTGTTTCCAGCCTATCAGCTCCTTCCACGTTCCTGCTGTTTATCCACTCATTACCCTCGCCGGTGTTTCTCCACCTCTCTCCGCCTGCGCCTCACCCCCTCGTTAACTTGTTTTGTATCTGAGACCAGTCTCCAGTTCAGTTTTTGTCGAGTCATCTCTGGAGTTCCCCTGAGCCCGCTGTTGTGTTCCCCCGAAATTCCTCGGTGTCTGCTCGTTCCTTGTGCGCCGCATCCGGAGTAAAGCTCCATCTATTGATCTTCCTGCCTGCATTTGGGTCAACCCTCTCTGCTCCGGCGTGACAACCGCAAGATTAATGGCCACGGTTTTGGAGTCAGATGGTCATAACTTACACGCGGTATGTTGTTTGGGTGAACACAACACACTTCTGGCCAAGTAGCTTAGCACATTCGTGCTATTCAAATGAATATGCAACAGGTTTTTTTGGCGCTACAGCCTCATTCAGTCTGATACGACCAGTAGCTTATGACGGCTGTTGTGATCTAATGTTAGCCACCTTAAGGTAGATGTGGTTAAGTAAAAAAATATTACATTTCACCAACCATAATGGCTCCAGTCTGCTCTTCTTATACTAAGTTTTGACAATTCTATTATCCAGCATTTGCCTCTTGTGACCTTGTGGCCACTGTTCCAACAAAGCGAGGCTCGCTGGGGCGTGAATGGAAATGTTGAATGAATATCCTTTCAAGGGCACCCACCATCAATTCAATACATTCATGTTTCTTTTCTTTTTTTCTGCTTCAGACTTATTTGACACCTCATAGCTGTTCCATGGTGGCTAATGTTATGTACCTTCAGATAGATATGGACATAAAATACTCAAAAGATCACGTCTGCTCGACACACGTGCTCTTGTTACACTATAACTTACCATTGTCAAGTAATTGCCACTTGACATCGACGTGTCCGTGAATAGGCCGGTTCAAGTCGACAAAAACAGTATGCTAACACGTCTCTTGTCTCAGTTTTAAGCTAACAGAAAGACTTGACATTTGAACACTGAAGATCCGAACAGTCACTCAGTGCAAGAATTAACTTTCAGCTTCATCTCTTTTCCATTCCCCTAATCTGTCCGTTTATGTCCTTCTTCAGTCTGGCAGTTTACTTTTTCTCACCTTCCTTTTTTTTTTTTGTAATTCATTCCCTTGCATTTCCTCTGACCCTGGGGGTTCAAACTTAATTCTACAAAACCCGCTCTGGCCTTGTCTCTGATCAAATCCGCTCTCTCTTTCCTCTTTCTCTCTCTCTCTCTCTCTCTCGCTCTCACACACACACTTTGTAGCACAAATCAATGGGCCTTGGATGTCTGAATATCTGCTGCCAAGTATGGTCAGCCGTGACCACCCAAAGACACAAAGAAAAAAAGAGGAAGGGAGAAAAAAAAAAATGAGACACCCACTCGCTGCGCGGTGCTCCCAGTTCACTCAGCTACTGAACTACATGCTCACACACACTGTGACTCTACTCCTAAACCCACCCTCCTCCTCCTCCCCCCTCCTCCTCCCTCTCCTTCCACATCAGAAAAGACAATAGAGTTGGAAGAGACACAAATACTTGAGGTAGAGAGGGGGGAAAAAAAGAGTCAGGTACTGTATATAGAGTCAAGACGGAGGATGATGTAAGCGTATGGGCCGCGGTGGAACACCTCCGAAAAGCACTCTGCACTCAGATCTGATAATAGCTTTCAGGGACAAAACTTCCTTTTTATTTGTGATTCTCTCTGTATGTTTTACAAGGCGGCAACAAACACCCACACAATAACTCCTCAGCATCCCTCGCCTGGCATCGAGGCTGAGAGGAAAGGCTTGTTTTTTCGTCAACAATGGAAAACAGCGTTTCTTCGCTCGAAAGTTAAAGTTCGCGTATCGTTAATCACGGGATCACAGGAACCCCGCTCCTCCACCTTCTTTGAAGACGGCAACTTAATCTCATCCACCCTGACTCTATCCTTTTGTCTCCGGTGGCTGCAGGACTGCGCTGGCACCGGTCGCCTGGCGCCCCTCCACCGCCGCAGCCACCGAGCCCCCCCTGCTTCTCAAACGGTGTGGGGCTGATCGGCGGAGCTTTGAGAACAAAGCAAGTGTTGTGTGAAAAGAATGAAAAAATAAAGAAATAAATACAAATCTGTGTTCCTCCATGTCGCTGAGCCCTGTTCCCCCTGGCTGCCGCGAGGCCGGGCAGGATCTGCGCGGCATCCTGTGTCACAGACCGCTTGTACGATTTATGGCGCGCTCTCGTAATGCACTTCCTTTCTCCAAAGGGGGGGACATAAATCTGCCTCCATTTTTTTATTTTCTTTTTTGTCACCCCCCTTTTTATATTTGCTAATGGGATCCTCAAATGACTATCCTCTTGGCTTTCTTCATCCCTCGGACGCACACACACCCTGACACACATACAGAAGCCCTATATAGAAAACTATAAATTACAGGACCCGTGTCAATTAATCCTGCAACTCCACAAGCAGGCTTCCCACCGTAGCCGCCCGCCTAAAGCTCGCCACCAAAAGGCCGGACGTAACATTCTACGCGTTTGCATGTTCGCCGACGGTGAAAATAAAAACGTACAGCGTGTTTATCTGGACATAATAAAGCGGCGAAAAAAGGGCTCCACCAACAAAGAGCCGCACAGTGGGGAGCTGAATTAAAATATACTGTGCTGGTAATGAGCTATCTAAATTCAGAGTTCATATTGCTTGGAATTACACAAAAGCGGGGCTCCGGGCAGCGCTGGGGAGAAAGAAAAAACTCCACAGCTCTTTCTGCTTCGCTGCCAGAAGATTCTCCCTGTCGAGCGGCGACACGGTCGGTCCAGGGGAAATCGTTTGAGCCGCAGCGTGTATCTGCGAATGCAATAATTCCTTTGTAAACGACATCACCTCCCTGCCCATTTTTGCATACTTGGCGGCTGTCAACATGTTGGCTGCACTCTATCACTCACACACACTCACACACACACACACACACCTACACAAACAGACACAGGGACGTTAGCGCTTCGAGCTCCGATTACTGACAACTCTGAAACTCACACACATTCGGAGACGCACGAGCTGAATTGGATGACTGGAGGGCAACGGTGATTAAAGGAAGTTGCACGTCCACGCTCTCCCGGAATGAAACGGCGGCTAAACACAGAATGACAGGAGCAGCGGCGCTTCAAAGTTATCTGGAAAACAGGTGTGCCACGGAGGCGGATCTTTAGCAACACTCGACACGAATGCACTATTTCGGTTGTCGTTTTCCGAAAAAGCGAAACGGGAGAGAGACGGAGTCAGGGGTGAGAAATGCGAGATGATATAGGTCGTCGCTCGGTGTGCTTCCTGCCGACTGTGACAGGAAGTGGGTGAGGCGGCGAGGGTCAGCGTGTAGCGACAGATCCTCGAGACAATGGACTTTTATTCTCTCCTGGGTTTACTCACTGTACAGTGGCCCTGGGGAATCAATTAGAACCGCGGCGCGCCCGCTTTCACAGCCCCCACTGACTTGGAAGTAATTTGTTTGCTTCACAGCCGAGCCCTGGATACCAGAAGAATGGGAACTCCTTCCTTCCTTACAGTGCGTCTGTCCTTTTGTTTCCTGCCGCATTATATATATACATGAAACACAGCTTAACACATGAATCCCCAAACAGGTCATTAAGCAGTTTCTGCATGAGCACACACAGCACAGCACACGATAGTCATCACATTGTCGCCGGCAAGTAAATCCTATTTAAATGAAAGTGCACATGAGGCAAAAGCTTGACCTCCGGGGCCAGGTCAGGTGCTGGAAGCGGGTCTATTACCATATGTTTTCCTTCCACACACACACACACACACACGGCTCAGATTGCAGCAGCCAGCCAGCATGGAGGCTCTTTGGTGTGTCAGGAGGCGAGCGGGATAAACAGCTTATCACACTTTTGGGTGTCTCTCGGCTCCCAGACGAAAACTGACAGGTGTCACCTTGTTATTTCACCGTGTAAAAAGCCAGACTCCGTCTACGGGGAGTTGATTAGCACAGAACCTGTTGCCGCATTTTACCCGCTCACCTACGGCACACGCCAAGCTCACTGGAGGATTGAGCGGTCCCGCCGCGGCGGGGGATGCTGGTAGACCTAAAATTAGCTCAGCTCGTGATGCAAAACTGCCGACAGTATGGCACACACTCGTGACATCTGGATGTCATTATCATATATCTGTGCCTTTGGGGGATTATTTCTCGCTTGTTTTGGAATTTTAATTGGCTAATTGCGGCTGTGAATTCAATTAGCTTGCTGGTAAATCCAACCAAAGCTTAGTTTACAGACGCATATTATACAGATTATGATTTCAGATGGATTCATCAAAGTTTGGGGTCGATTTGCAAAAAGGCTGCTGCTGACAGACGAACCTGGAAAAACCCCCAACGTCCCTGTGTGACGGGTCCGGCTGCTGTCACGCCGCCAGCACTCATGTTCATCACAGTATTTACAGACTGGATTCTTAAAGACACGACCATCTGCACTATTATTTATGTTTCGGCTCTGAGATTGATTCTCTCGCTCCCTCGGATCTGCTCACCCCCGTCCAGAGGAGAGTGTGCGAATCGAACGTGGGAGTTCTGCCCAAGTCCACCATGAGCTAATTATGCGCCACATGTGCACTAACAACACCACGTTTTTTTTTAATGATGCTCTGCCCACTTTCAACTTCAAACCGGCTGGAGGGCACCGGAGAGGACCCCAATGTGCTGCTTCTTTGCGGATTTCGACACAAAACTTCACAGATCTTCTGCTCCGACGTCCCCAGTCTCATCAAATCCGACAATATAACAGAATGTTTATCCTCCATCCAGCCCCAGACAGAAACACCATGCTGGAACTAATGAGAGAAGGGTATTTTAGCACAACACTGCAAGCTCCCTGATTCAATATTGCAGAGATGCCACATGAGATTAACCCAAAAAAAACAACAAGGTCATGGTTAGCTCAGTATTGAGCACTGTAAATCTCTATAGAAGCACTGTAGGGACGCCACAGGAGACGAAGCCAATACCCTCAAGTGCTATCAGGGGCAGCACACAGTCGTACAGTAATTATCAAGTGCTCAGCCTCCACAAGTCCAGAGCTGAGGAGCATGCAGCGGGGAAATCATCGTTTTACTCAGGAAAGACCAGCAAACATGCACAGACTGCGATCAGCACCGTGGCAGGTGGGCAGCAGTCTCTCTCCATCCACGCACACACAGCCTCTCCGGCTGTATTCACCTCCTAGAATAAAAAGCCATAGCGCACTCGCAGATGCGCACCGCACGGAGCAAGTGCGTTGCCCTTCACCTACCGTACCTTTGGTGTGAGCGGCGCTCAGCCCCAGAGCCAGCACAGCCAGCACGCCGGCTATTCTCAGCATCTTCTCGGTGGAGATTCAGCCCCGGGAAGAAGAAGAGAGGGGGGACGGCGACCTCTTTCCTCTTCTCTCTTCTTTCTCTCTTTCTTTCTTTCTTTTCTTTTCCTGTCTCTTGTCTCCTTCTCCTGTCCGCCCTCTCCCTCTTATTCAACGCGTCAGAGTGCGCGAACAGTTCACTGATATGTGGGACAAGGCGGGCAGCGTGGAGTGGAGGAAGGACACCGGGTGCCCGCGCGCACTCCAAAAAAAAAGCACCTCGCCGCACCGTAGCCGCGCGCGTCGCAACCGCAGGGTCTCGCGGACGGTCGGAGGCAGCAACTAAAGTGGTTTCTGCTGAGACGGGACCGGAGAGCAGCGCACCCCGGGACCAGAGCGAGCGACGTCACAGGGAGGAGAGGGATGGATCCAGGCGCCTCTCTCTCTCTCTCTCTCTCTGTCTCTCTCCTCCAACCCACCCCTCCACCCATCTATCTCTCTTTCTCTCCCTCTCTCTCTCACACACACACACACACACACACACACACCCTCCGCCCTCCCCTCTCTCCTCCTCCTCCTCCTCCCATCTCCTATCTCCGGAGCATCCCAGCCCACTCCAACTCACATGAGTCTGCACGCCGAGGATGGACCCATGACGAAAACAACTGTTTGAAAACGCATCGACTGTCTTCTTTTGATAGATAATTAATTAGATACCTAGATCGATTAAATCCATAAAGAAAACACCGTGATTTAAACAGTTTGTGCATGTAGAGGCTTGTAATAACATTTCAGTGTTAGAATGGCAGTATGAACTCACAAAAGAGCACTTTTCAAATACCAGGCTATGATTATAATGTAGGAATTATATTGATATCAAAAACTAACATACCTGCTAAAATATCCTCCCTATAAATAAGGTTTCATTTGTCATGCAGGCTACAGCAGAAATAGAATTATCAGCCCAATGTAGGCCAGATCTTGGCACGAGTCTGCACCTTCTGTTTTTTTAATTTTAAATTCTTTTTTTTTAGTTCCCCCCTAAAAAAAAAATAAAAATTTCTGAAATTCTTGTAGCTGCTTACCAACAGAGGTATTTCTGGACTGAAGGATTTCACTTTAGCACGAGGGCTTTAAGCTTCAAAAGGAAAAAAGGAGGTTAAGATATAGGGAAGACTTTAATATAATGCCGAGACATTCATCTCGGTATTTTTCTTATCTTGGGGGAAGGCATTCAAAACCGCTGCTTAAATGTCACATATTCTCATTCTCATTCTAAAATAAGCAACAGATTTAAAAAACCTCCGAGTGACACGGCTCATTTTGCCAGAGAGAGCCTCTCTGTTTGCCGTGCTGCACAGGAAGAAGAAAAAAATCCTCATTTCATTCTTTCAGCTCGTCTGTAAGGTGTGTGTGTGGGCGTGTGTTGGCATGCCTGTGTGTGCGTGTGCGTGTGTGTGTGTGTGTGCGTGCGTGCATTATTTATTTTTTTCAGATGGTGCCCGGCAGTAGGATTAATAATAACTTTTTCAATTTTCCTGAGTAGCCTATCTCAAAGGAACTTTTCTCTTGGACCATCTCTGCTGTTTAAGGATTATTCTGGGAGGCAGAGGAAATATTGCCAGCGTTATCTATGGGGAGAGAAAAGAAAAAAAAAAGTAATACAAACAGATGACAATGCAACAGATTTGAATCCACACCGTCCAGTGATGAAATGAAATTCGGTCTTCTTCTTCGCCGGGAAACGACCTAAGTGGTGTGCAGCAGACGGAGAGGCTCTTCCCGAGCGCGTGTTCAAAGAGGTGACGGTTGGAACCAAAGCGCCGGTTCTCACGCTGAGGTGTTGAGACGCTCGGGGGACCTCAGACACACGAGGTTTGTTTAAATGTGACTGTATCATAGTGCTCAGAAAACTCAGTCATCATCGACTCACCTTCATGTCGACGGGGTCAGGCGCAGCCTCGTAGCCCATGGAACATTTCTTGCAAAAACAATGGGAAGAAAAAATTATGAAATGGCTTAAGGCATCTCATCATGTCTTCAGAAGCCCTGGGATCCCAAATTGATCTGTAAAGCCATGATTTACACCCTCAACGTGTGCTAGAGCGCACACTTCAGGCATGCTAACGATTCTAGCTTAGCATCTAGAGTGAAGTTTCAGCTCTAAAGAGGGTGTTCAGTTCCGGATCTCAATGATTCTGGAGACTTGGATTACATCGGACAAGCTGTATGGAGTTATTTCATGTTGGTTTCTTTTATTCCAGCTGTTTTGTAATGTTTTAAAACAAGTCCCCATCTACTTCAGTTGCTCAGGAGAGCGCTGCAACTCTATTTTACTGTGAAGTTCCTGAAAAGTTTTGTGGACCATGAAACTTCACCTGACTTTCCACCAGCATGAGGCTGAGTAGATGAGGACTGAGTTTTCACTTGTGGATGAACTTATCCTTTAATAACATCACGTACCGTAAACAAATCGTGTGCTGTTAAATCAAAAGCATTAGGGTTTGTTTCAATATGTTGAATCCCATTATATCAGAAGTTGCTTCTCCATATCTCTGAGAACATTTGAGGATGCACGGTGCGAGCTAATGTATTCCTCAAGGCTTTACAGCAGAGCCACGGATCTTCTCCAAATTATAGTCATTAATCAATGAAAACAAATATGGAAAAAAAAACAGACGATATGTGGGTGAAATAACTAATCTTAATCTAGCAAAGGCGAGTCCTCCGGGAGCTCGGCGGAGCGGGTTCTTTTCTGAGTTTAATATGACTTTTATATCAGTGGCCGGGCAGCATCAGGCAAAATACTTTCGTTTTTTTTTCATCAGGGCTATTTTCAAAATTACAACCTGCTGCAAATGGCCAATTTTGCTCAAATTCAGTTTCTGCTCTCCAGGTTTGTGATGTTTTTTCATTATTGACACACATTATACCCACTAGGCTACCGTATCAACCACCCTGGGAATAGCAAAATTGCGAGCTATAATACTAATGTGATATCACACTGTGTCCGTCTGTCCGCCCCGGGTCCAGAGGGGGAGAAAAAAAGAAAAAAAAAGTTTCCCTCGCGCTGTGTGTTTCAGGCAATCTGACCTGGCTGAGTAGTTTAATGTGCGGTTCTATTCGTCTCCTGTAAGTATTTCACTTTTGGGAGATATTAGTGATATACATTACCGGCGGCCGTTTGCCGTGTACGTCGCTGAACGATGATGGAAACAATAAGAAGATGAGGAGGATATTGACGACTGCAGCGCAACGTAATAAATATGTAATGTGCTGTGAGAGCTGTCAGAGGCGGCGAACGAGGAGAACGAGTAAAGCACCAAAAAAAAAGGATTTGAATAACATCTTTTTGTTGTTGTTGTTGTTAAAGCGCCTGCTGCCTGCTGAGAAGTCTGCTCTCTGTGCCGAGTCACAAGGGCGCTTCGAGGTTATACAGTGCATCGATGATCTAAAAGTGTCACGTCACGCCTCGTGTGCTCGCAAAACGGCGTCAGCCATCGCGCTGACCTGCAGGCCCGGAGTTAGATCAACCTCACGGAGAAAGCCGGAGTATGAATTCATCGCGCTGTGATGAAGTAGGTGGAATAGTTTTGTTTCGTATTGATTTTTTTTTGTTCCTTGAGCAAAATCCGGAGGCCGGGCCCTGGGTTCATTCCACAGCCATTTATGATCCGCCGCCGCAGAGCGCCGCGGTGCTAATGAGTCGCCCTCAGTGCACCTGGGTGACATTTCACACCGCGGAGCCTATAGGAGCTTTTGTCACAGAGCGCACAGTCTGCCAACACCTAATGTATGTGATATTTCAGGCTGCATTGCAGCGATTTGTGATGGAGACAAACGCACGATTCACAACGCAAAGTTTACGAACGGTCAAGCTCGCGTTCAGACGCAAACGTCGACGCGGTCCTTTCACAGTAACCCGACACCTAACACAATGTGATGTTCGTGTTTACGCTCTACAGTCGGAATGCGGGACTGTGTTACACAGAGACATCCATTCTCCTCATTTATCTTTCAGCCAGAGAACAGAAAGAACACGCACATCTTTCTTTTTCTTTTTTTTCTCCTTCCAGCGGAGCAGGTCTGGGTGGAGATCCCTCTGTGCACAGCAAGTGTGACAGATAGAAAAGCACACTCATGCATCTTAATTTGATCATTTGCCGAACACATGGAGAGAACAGAAAAGCCATCTTCTTCATTGCTGAAACCAATGGTCCATTGTGCTGTTATTTGGTATATAATCACAGAGAGAGAGAGAGGGAGAGAGAGGGAGAGAGAGGGAGCGCACGCTGTATGCCGGCGTTCTTCTTATGCCGAGGCCCACCTGAATGTATAAACATCAGCTCGTGGGGGAATGTGCGTCGGCATTTGCATAAAATACAAATCTTTCGCCTTCCGATGAATACGTTTAAACTTGAGGTTGCAGAGCAGGTCGAAGCCAGACGGCTCCCCGCCGCCGCTCCTGTCGCTCTCCTTCCTGGACACGAGACGGCTCCTCATCCTCCATCTTGCCACTCAGAGCAATCACCCGTCCACTCCGTCCACCTCTTATCTGTTCCTCAGCCGAGAGGTCGTTTTGTCTGGACCGACCACTCTCCCGTGTTCCTATTCGCCCCATCTTTCATCCCGTATCTCCACCTGCGCCCTCCCTTTGTTTCCACCTCCTCCTCAGCCCCTGTGCACGGCCTAATCACTCTGCCGACACCGAATTCGGATCTCTCCATCCGCCCCTCTCTCCGCCCTCACTCTCCGGTTAGCACGTGTGACAGAGTGCAGCGCCTCCGCACACACTCCCACTGACAGCTGGCTCGGGCTGGAGGAGGACGGGGAAGGGGAGGCAGGAGAAGGGAGGGATGAGAGGAGGTAGAGAGAGGCAAAGAGATAGACCATCATCCCCCCCGGCGCTTCCCCCCCCGGCTCTTTCTGAGGAAGTGTCGCGGCGCCTCTTTGAAGCCGCTTACATCATGCAGAGGTCTGAAGCTGTGAGAGCGCCTTCTGGCCCTGCGCTGCCTCGCCTCAGCGGCAGGAACTGGGCCAGAAGTTGTCATCTGCTCGAAGCCTCGCGCATCTCTCAATCCCATCGCTTTAAACTGCGGAAGTAAACGTTAGCTCCTCTCCAGTCAGACAATCAAAATTCACTTTTCACAACGTCGCATTGTTTCTGTGGCTTTACCTAATCTGTTTTTTTTTTCACTTTGCTTCTTCTCTTTCTCATTTTTACTTTAGAAGAACATACCAGTGAGTTTCAGATTTATTACAAGTCATATATGATACATTACAAGTAATGTTCTCCAAAGCATAAAGCATAAAGATGTAGTATTGAAGTATTCCGCATCAAAATGTCTAAAAACGACATCCCAAATGTTTCCGACAATGATCAAACCCAGAGAAATCGCCCCGTCTGCCCAAGGCAACGGTATGTTTCATTTCGTTCGTAGGGCTATAACTTACAGGATGGAGAGTGAGAGTGAAGAAGGAAGTGAATGAAACTCAAACATTACCTCTGCGGTGAACACTTCAGAGGGTGGCTGTTAAAGGTGTGTTCACCGCCACGCTCATGAAGTAAGGTACATTTCCCCTCCGGTCGGCAGTCAACATCTCAAACACCTGACAGCGGAGGTCACCTCCGCAGATCGCTGTAACAGGAAAACCAAAAGTTTGAAGGTAATCTCTGAGCTCTCCACCCATCGGTACAACAGCTTTGGACCAGAGTGTTTATTACTCCTGAGGTTTGCACCTCAGTTACACAACTGTTATGAGACAATGCAGTGCAGAATTTACAAGTCATTAGTCGGCACTCAATAATTAGTTAGAACTTTAAAAAGGTTGTCAATAGAATTGTACAACCTAAGCAAGTTTTAAGGGTCCGATTGATTTCTATACTGTATGGAAATTGATGGAAACCAATGGAGCCATGCAACAGTGCAAAGTGTAAGACTTGTAGCATGTTGTGGAAATATTCAACATACTGTAATTAGAATCAATATACTGCAGAAGGAAAGTATCAGTGTT
The DNA here is from genome assembly GCA_039737535.1 of Lagodon rhomboides. Lineage (NCBI taxonomy): Eukaryota > Metazoa > Chordata > Actinopteri > Spariformes > Sparidae > Lagodon > Lagodon rhomboides. Next base: position 26,156,534 of record CM077787.1, on the reverse strand, counting down.
TTGTATTAAAAAATCCAGAACTTCCAAACACACTGGTTTGTTCCATTAAAGGAATAGTTCGACATTTAGGAAAATACACTTATCCAGACAGACCCCAGCAAGCATTTTCTGCCTGTTTTCAGTCTTTATGCCAAGCTAGCTAAATACAAAATGATACACTGTTCCTGTTGTACCTGCTTCCAGTAGCCACAAACAGCTTTTTCGTTAAGTTTCGTATCAGTTTACCGATTACAGATACAGTATTGGCATATACACAGTCTGATATGTGCAAAAATTAAAAGTTTTTACACAACACAATGGAGAAAAAGATGCTAGGGGTGATTTATGATTAATAAATTCCCAGTCAAATTACTGTTTCATTGCATTCATTTTTGACATTAAAGTTTGTTGTTAAACTGTAAAATATCCTCCCTCTGTAACTATCCTTGTAGCCTTGTACCCTTGTTTAGTAGTCACATTTGAGGGATCACTGTAAAAATGATCATTATTTTTATCATCAGTTTATTAGGTGTGTAATATTTAGAATATATCGATATTGGATTTTTCCTTCTCCCTAAAATCAGTAATGACATTGGCCCCAAACATCCAGTATCGCGCAGGCTCTAGTTTCATTGCAAGAGAACACGACTGCACGTAGTTCAGGCCTGTGACGTCATTAGCATAACTGGTGCAAGTGAGCTATGGCTAAGTATTGTGCACGAGCTCTTCCTGACGCCTCTGCTCGTTTTCAAGGTTGCAACAATTCAGTACGTCTGTGAAGGCGTTACTGCGTCAGGAAAGGTTTGAGCCCAAATCACGTGACGCCGTTTTGAATTGAAAAGGCTTTTATATTCGTGCCTTTTGCCTTTTGGACGACCAGCAAAACAAACTGCAGTCCAGTGATTTGGGGTTCAACCCCGTACGGGTGCTGCTTTAACACGAATTGCTGCCGAGCCCTCGTGTCATATTGAAGAAACGTCGCACTTTGTTTGGGCTGAAGATAAACTGAGGTGCTTCCTGTACATTTCCTTCCGCCTGCTCAAATGATCTCTGGGCCCTCTCAAGGCTTCACATGCGGCGTGACTGTTGCTCCTCTGCTCTCTGGTGTCTCCTCGGCCCATTCGGCGGCTCAGCATTTTGTTTTTGTCTGTCCCTTTTTTTCCTCTTCGCTCTGTTTTTGGCTCTTTGTACTGCCTGACTCTCCACAGTCACCAAAGCTGCTGCTGCCTTTGAATAGCAATCCTCCTCTGGTCCAAGGCAGACTTGGCTGCCGCACAACAGGCTTGTTTGTGGGTCTTGGCAGCGACGCTTTGCAGACCTGAATGTACCTGCTTAGGCTTTTTTTTTTTTTTTTTTTGTAGTGTACTTACGTGAATGTTAATGTTTTGTGTGCGCTATGGAAGGGAGGAAATAGATACAGACGAGATAGAGAGAGATAGTGAGATGTGTGTGTGTGTGCGTTTCCTGTTTTTTCCTTTACCTCGCCTTACGTTTGTTCTTACCCTCGGCCGACTGTGACCGGCCTCAGCAGATGCATCCACAGCACAGTCGGACCCTCCCGTCCCTCCAGGTCCGGGATATCAGCCGCCTACAGACGGAGAGCTCTGAACAAACACGAGCTTTGCCCTGATACGCAAGGAAAACACAAACACACACATCAATAAAAAGGTAATTTAGAAACATACAAATCAAATCTGAACACACACACACACACACACACACACAAAGCCTGTACGTCCACAGCTCTGTTCTGAACCTCAAACACAAATCCAGCCAATTTCAACCACGTAGAAAAACAATCTGCTCCATGCTGAATAAAGGCTGTCATACATATAGGCTGTTTGGATGCTGGGGCGAACTAGCGGGTAAAATTAATTTGACTTCGTGGCCTCGGCAGAGCGCCGGCGAGATTGAACAAACGCAGTTCTGTTGTGTATTATGGCTAAAAAAATCCACACAGGGGTGAGGCTGTGTAAAGTAGGGGTTGTTTTTCCCCGTCCAGCCTCTCAGCATTCGACTTCCCCTGGCAGAGGGCACAGGTAAAGGTCACATTAAACATATATGGAGCTGCTCGAGGGGGGAAACCGCCTCCATGCAGGTCTCCAATTTAAAAAGGGTCATGATGGAGCAAGATCAGGGCAGCAGCAGCTGTGCAGATGACCTGGCTTTATTTAGACGGCGCTACGTTTAATACATACAAATAACCATCATTCGAATTGCAACTGACGTGTTTTGGACGGAAAGTGCAAACCACATTTAATACTGGGTGAAATGTTAACTTGAGCATCACATGTGTTGCAGGGGAACAGAACTCTGTACATGTGGTTTCTGTGGTTTCTTATGGTTCCATCAGTGGCCCGGTTTAAGAGGCAAGAAAAAAACAAGAGACATAAATGTGGGGCGGATACTGAGGGCAGATTTTAGTAAGCTGTTGTTTCCATGAAGTGCAGGGCTTACCTGATGTAGAGTGTCCTCATAGTCAACAGCAAATCCCCAGAGTTTAATTCCAGACATTACATCTGGATTCTTTCAAATCTAGATCCTTTCTGGATCAATTTCCCGCAGGCGTATACAGATGCCCCTCCATTTGGCAAAGCTTACGGGACTTGAGTGCTGCTGGCTCCCGAACTGAGGCGCTGACAAAAAAGCACAAAAGCCTCTGCTGCATCACAGGGTTTATTGCCAGAGACACATGACGCAGTGCCAAATGATGTTAAGAGCAATGAAAAGGAAAGCTGAGGAGGATTATGTCTTATCCCTAAACTTAAAGTTTACCATAAGCACTTTTTAAAGCAACCTACCCCTGTATATAGAAGGCATAATGACAGCACATGGAAACTCAAGCACAGCGTGCCAAGAACGAAAAAAAAAAAGTGATATTCTGAATAGACTATATTAATTTGAAAGATTAGTGTTTGCATCAAGCCCCTTTGAGATTGCATGGAATCAGCTAATCTCGTATCATTGAATCGTTGTTTAAAGACAAACAGCTCTCGATACATAGAAGCCCACACGAGCTTTAGATGTGCTTTAAAGGCACAGGTTGAGATTTGTATTTGTTAACATCAGAGCGAAACGGGCTTTTATTTTGAGTCATGGTGGTGTGGGGTGAAGCAGGTCCCACCTACAAGTCCTACAGTGCCAGACTGTATACGAGACAAACGTCATAATGAGCCTCTTTCAACGTCAACCTCCGCGGCCGTTTTTCTGACAAGGATGGACTGAAAAAGTGACACAGCGCACCTTTCATGTGAATTTCAAATCAAACACATATTTCTAGGTTTCAATTTTACACTTAAAAAAAAAAAATTGATTTGTGATTTGAAATGAAGTGGTAATGTATTTTGGGGACGTGTACGAGGAAGCAAGTGACCATGTGAGTAATTCACACTGATTCGTGACGCCACTTTGAGCTGGTGGTAATACACCAACAAATGTAACCTTGCAACAGCAAAGGGCCGGTAAGAAGAAGACAGTTTGCCCCTGAAGCATCAATGGGAATAAAGCAGATTATTATGTATAATTTTTGTTTAAACAGCTTTGGAGATGTTCCATGAGGAAGGACATGCATTCAATTGCCTTTACGTTTTTAAAGCAACCCGACTGGCATGTCAGCGTACTCCTGAGCCTGCATGGTTTGAGGAGAAGACTGATGATAGAGAACTTGAAAGCTTTGTGTCTTTTTGAACCACGTCGATTCATGGCTGTTACCTTTAACAGCCATGAAAAGACTCCTCACCATGATGAAGGCTTTTATCTAGCTCCATCAAGTGTGGCCGCTGTGATGTGAGGCAGCTCTCCCCACATACAGTATGGACGCACAATAGTTTACTGACCACGTTTTGTTCAGTAAACCCGCTTGGTTTTTACATCTCTGACAACTAACGAGGCGACCTCGAGCAAACCATTCTGGTAAACTTTTACGCAACACATCACACATTTGTCAGGAAGTAGTAGGTGGAGTAGTAATAGTATTCTGTATCGACTGACTGACTGAAGCGGCTCTCTGTATGCCGCTGCTTTTGGCAGTCTGCCTTTCTCGCCGTCGTTGTGTTGTTTTCTCTATTGAATCTCATGTAGCCGATAGGCCACTGACCTAACAGGTCAATCATTTATGCTTTATTTATGGCAACCGTGGAAGGTTTTGATATGTGTATTCAATACAGGTTGCAGAATTGTCCAGTCCAGACATCAAAATAATATGTTAGCAGTCAACATTTCTGCAAACCACTTATAGATTCACATGTCACAACATTGACATTTCTACAAAACGGGCCATATCGCATTTGAATGACATGTTTATGACCAGATTTTCGAATCAGGAGGCGGAGGGGATGGTGGTGGAGTTACAGGCCAAAACCGACGGACAATTTCCGTCCGTGTTTGTGATGACCGAACAAGGCAATTTTTTTTTGCCAGCACGTGATCTCTTCCTAAGTGCTTTTTTTGTCTAAACCCAACCCATAAGCACAGCGTTGTCAAACCTAAAATAGAAAATTGCAGCTGTAGAAACGCACAATGTGAACATCTGTTCTGGTGATTAGGTCGAACTGCCTGGGAATCTAAATGCATTTATGTTCAAGTGCAAAAGTTCTGCTGTTCTCAGTTTCAAAACCTCAGATCTGTGCCACTGGAAAAAAAAACCAACCACCGAAACTGTGAGACGGTAACCTTAATCTTTATCTCTGCTGCACATCATTCAGGCTGCCCTATCTAGAAGAAAGATCTGCCGACTGCTCAGGCTCATGTCAAATGTAGAAGAGTCCTTGAAGACATTTATTCAAATAAATTAAGCGTAGTTTTCGATTAAATGGAAGTTCCCACATTATTGATATATATAATTCCAGTGAATTAAGTCCAGCGTGAAACATGCTGTCTTCACTTAGGGACTTTTTTTAACATTTTTTTTTTTTACAGAGGACTGATTGAAGAATGTGTGAGAATTGCATCACATCGGGAAACAACAATCACCAGATGATCTAATCTAAAGAGCTTGGAAAAAATTTTAAAAAAAAACTCTGACGCTCGAGAACATGGATGACTCACAGCTGTCTTCAACAAAGAAGATCTCTAAGTTTCAGGGTGAGCACCCGAGATTTAGTGTCACCAGTTCAGAATCTGGCCAAATGTGAAATACGGCCATTATCTCCCCATCTGTAACTGTTACGTTTGCGTGTAATTTCTGAGCTACGGCAAAAAAAAACATGATCACGCTCATGAGAATGAGACGGACGGATAACCCAAGAACATGGTGCATGGCATAAAAAAAAAATGTGATTTTTTCTTTGTACAGCAAGATTTAATGATGAATGAAGAGAGACAGTTATCACTTTAAATGAGAATTGTACAAAAATAAAATATATACATATCCGGTTTTTCAACTTCACATTCTGCATATCCAAAAACAGCACACAAGTTATTCACATTCTGTTCGTACGGTATCAAAGCCACCTGTCCCAGTCTGTTGTTAACACCAGCTATTCTATTGCGAGAGAGGTATCCCCATCCTCTTTTCTCCTCCAGAATCCGTCAAAAGAAAAGTAGTACAACAGAGGATCCAGACAGCAGTTCACACTAGCAAGACAAAGAATTGATGTGAAAGCAGGTTGCCAGCTTTTAAAGAGAACAGCCACTGACACAGGCAAGAAAAACACACTGAACATCAGCAAGTTCATGACGAAAATCAGCATGACGTTCACCTTGTTGCGGACCTTTGCAGAGTCAGTGAGTTGGCTGCGTAGAGTCCAGGACACCAGAATGGTGCCCACAATATTGACTGCCAGCATGATGAACTCTAACACTGGCTGCATGTAAACCATTGGTGATGGAGGTTTACAATTCCCAAATTCAAAACAGGAAAATTTGGTGCAGTTTTTAAAATGCCTTGAAAAAGACCAGCTCTCAGGAACGTTCACCGTCAGCACGAACAGCCAAACGAATGCAACAGCCTTCCAGGCGTTGGAAGAAGTTCGAAGATGGCGTGACCTCAGGGGATACACCACAGCCAGCAGGCGGTCCACGCAGATGAAGGTGATGAAGATGGAGCTGGATCGAATGTTGTTGCGAAAGAGCATCGTGACAGAGATGCACTCTATTAGGCCCAGTGGCCAGGTGCCTGTGGCGTAAAAGTAGACCCTCATGGGCAAGGAGAAGACGAGCAGCAGGTCTGAGATTGCCAGGTTGACCATGAAGACGACACTCGGGGATTTGAGGCTGTGGTGGCGTAGCAATATCCACAGTGATACAGCATTGAGAGGCAGACCCAGGGTCATTACAGATCCAAACACCCCAGCGTACGCCTGATAGGCTCCATTTTCTATGGCCGTGAAGTGACACGGATCACACATGTTTGCTTGTGTGAGAAAGTCAGAGGCGCAGGCGAATAAATGTCACAACCGCACTAACCCCACCTCTTCACCAATCGGAGCTGTCAAGTCACTAAAGGCTGAGAAAATGTAGTTGCTACATGTGGAAGTGAAGAACAGGAAACAGGTTTAGCAAGAGTTCTTATATTGTGGTGTTCAACTGAAAGTTTTTTTTTTTTTCTAAACTTTACAGTGTATTGAGAAAAAAACTGAGGATGCGCGTTGCTTCGAGTCGAGTGCTGTGTGAATTCTGAGGTGGGACATGATGGTTTGTACCAGATTTCATAACCCTCTATCCGACAGTTGAGATGCTTTGCGCAAATGAACAAATGTCAACCTGCTGGTGGTGTTGGAGCTGAAGTCACTGGGATACTTAAAAAAAAAAATCTTCATGGGAATCTGTCAGTAATCGTTGAGATATTGTTTTAATTCTAATTCTATATAAATACTCTCTTTCTCTTTCTCTTTCTTGTCTTTCTGTCCTCCCCCTCAGCCTCAGATCTATTCCACTTCCTCTCTAAGCTGTTGATGAATGGAACTGTCCAGACTTTCTCTTTTTCCACCGCTCCGCCAAATGCCTACATTCTTCCGTGCCCTTCCCACACCCGAACAGACACCTGCTCCTCACTACCACATCGAGCAGCCGGCAACTTTCCAATCTATGGGAAAAGTATACCAATCGCTCATTTGTCAGACCGTGCTGTAAGTTTAGCAGCATAGCCACAGTGTTTCTTCCCAACTGCCTGTTCGTGACCTTTGCCCCTGACGGCTGCTCTGGATCACGAGAAATGACACCACACTTCACGTGCTGCTCATGTGAGGGAAGTGGTGGGTGTGATGATGGAGAAGATATATGCCAAGTGAGCAACAGAAACAACTGCAAGGCACCCAGTCGCATCTGCTGCAACAAACCAAAAGCTTTGCTTGAGCTGTAAGGACAGATGAACGATACGCTGTCACAACCGATCTGTACACAATGTGTGCTGCGGGGCTGACTGCGCTGGAAACTGCACCGGCGTCAATACAATGTTTGATCGTAGATTTCTTGGAAGGGTGGTAGATGCAACATATCTTAACCAGCCATTGCAGTCACTATCACACACATGTGGTTTATTTTTTTTTTTTCAACAACAGACTGATAAGATACAGTATGTGTGAAATATTAGCCTGAAACAAACTCGCCCACAAAGACGCACAGAAAATGAGGTCAGACAAGAAACTTACGTTGCGAACTTGCATGGAAAATGACGATGATGATGAAATGATGGAACTTGACAGTTGCTTGATGTATTTAAGCGCCGTCAGAAGGTGAAATACAATATTGTCGATTAATTAAAGCAATAGTTTGGCCTTTTTTTGAAAATGCTCTAATGTTCTCCTTGCGAAGAGCTAGATGAGAAGATTGACACCGCCATGCAGCATGTCTGTTTAATACACAGTATGTGATTTCTCGTGAGAGTTGTGGTCTTCGTTGTTGAACCCACACTTGGTGATGAAAAGCTGTGTACGTGACTCAGGCAGTAAATGTTAAAGCACAAGGTGAAGACTGAAAGTTTCAGTCATGTTATTTTTAGTACCATCTGCGACTTGCTGTCTATCTCTATGACTCACTCGGGGAAGCTATAGTGGCAGGCGACCAGGTGAAACGCTCTGTTACCTTGAACGCAACTGCAGATGTCTTTGGGTTGGAAAAGGTCTAGTTGTTTTAAGATATTTTTATGCAGATATGAGATATTATGTCTTTAAGTATGAAGCTGGAGGCAGCAGGAGATTAGCTTAGCAAAGCTTGAAGAGCGGAAACAGGAGTAAACAGCGTGATTCTGTTCAAAGGTGATGAAATCTACCTATCTGCACCTCAGAGGCTCATAATATGAACCCAACATGATGTACTAGATGGGTTCGCCCAGTGCTGCCTGGGAATATGTACATTAGGGGGCTTCTCAACTCAGTGCCCTTGACCAAGGCACTGGCTAAGCTCTGGAGTTTAGCTTCACCCTCAGGATGGGTTAAATGAAGAGTACACTTTGTTGAACAATGTACAGTATGATATGCGACACGATTAAAGACATCTTCTTCTTAACTTTAGAGACTTCTTTTCTGTTCATTCTTCTCTACTTTTATGTAAATAATGTGCACCTCAGGGTGAAAATATAAGTGATCTTCTCTGGACACTGATGCCTGTTTCTCGTTTTTGTTTCACAAATGTGAAGTGTTTCACATCTATGAAACATCCTCTTTCACATGTCAATGAAATGTCAGTGAACTGTTTCTCAATTCATTTTTGAGAAATAAAGATGAGTCACAAATTAAAGCAAAAACCAAGTGCTGCTTTCACACAATGCTTCCAACGTATCATCGCTCATTTGGTGTTTTGGTGGAGGAGAGTGCCTTTAAACACGGAAACCTCCCAGGTGTTCAGTGATCTTGTGAAGGCCTTAACAATTGCTTTATATCATGTTTATATTCATTTTCTTAAAGTCATGATTGTCACCTGTCTCTATGTGATTATATATATTTGATTTATTCATATTTAGTTACCTTTTAGGAGACAACAAGCAATATCAACTACTCCTTTTAAGATATAAATATGTACCTTTTCTTAAATTCTTTTATAACCAACATCATGGAACCTAAAGGACTCAGTGATATCAATTTATTATACAAAAGGTTTTTTTCTTCATCTTCAAGGTTTTCTTCAATTAACTGGCTAGCTTAAAGGTTCTTGTATGAAAATAATTTAATATTTGCTTCATCTATGTTCATTAAAACAGTCTGTTTTTATCTTACCAAAGAACGTGTTGCCTGTTGTCCATGCAGTAAAGGTGACAGGAAGTTGGGTGATTTTTTGTTCGTTGTCTGAGCTCTCACAGATTTGATTCACACAAACATAAAACCAGGTGTGACACAATAATTGGAATAGGTTGAACATAAATATATATGTTTTACATGCTGATACTGCGACATGATATCAGGATGTGTACGCTTTTACAGCTCCTTACTTTAAAGCTGCATCAGTTGAACCCAACAGGAAGTGAAACAGCAGTTATTTAGTGTATATCCTGATGTTCATCCAACACAGACTCGTGTGCTGATGGGTTGTTTCGTATCTAAGGGACAGTCAACATTAGGGATGTAACGATTAGGTATGGCTAGATACCAATAAGGCAACACAGAGTATATGTCTATACTTATATCAGTCCGATACAGCCTTCCAGCCTTTCTTAAACAACAAAGCTATAGACAGTACATCTGTATGGAAGCACTTTCCTTAACCTAGTCATGTATAAACATGCTTAAACTGTAGAACAAATATTCTACTTCTCTAAAGGAAGAAATACATAGACAACATCATGAATCAGTTGCTTTTTTATTTCCAGCAGTGCCGGCTGCTGTGGTGCACTTTTCTTTTTGGCACTCGTCGGCTGGAAAAATGTGGCCTTTCTTTCCCATGGTGTTTCTGCAAGTGTTGTAAAAAGTTTGTGGTGTAGAAGGATCCAATGGTGCTGCCTGCCACCCCTCGAAACACTTGCATAAATTGCACTCAGCTGTTTTGCTTTTTGCTTATGTTACCTAAAGTAATTTGACACTGCTGCTCAAGCTCGCTCGAGCTAGTGACATGACACATGGCGAGTTTAGGCTCATAAATCGGATCCAATTATACATTTTTCCCCTCTCGGATACCGAAACCGATACTGAAACTTAACATCCAACCAGAGCATCCTGTGTAATGAAACACCAAATCTCACAACATCAGGATTTTTTAAAAAAAATGCTGCAAGAGTGTCTCTAGGCTCGTTAGCTGGAGCAAGCAGGCCGGCGGTCTGCAGGGCGGCGGGCTGCCCTGCTGCTGCTACTCCACCCGGCACTGTCTGCTTCACCTAACAAGCCCAAAGACACTGCAGCAGCTACAGCCAAGCCGTGGTGTATACTGACGGGGAAACTGCGGCTAACAATCCCCCACATCTGTCCTCCAGTGTCCCCCCTCACTGCCAGCCCTTGGTGAAAGAGGGACTTCTACTGGCCACTGGTTGTTGTATTACCATTGTACATGTCCAATCGTTCATTGCCAAAGACAATTCATGGCTATGTTTTACACGTGGCTGGCTACTTTTATTTTACCATAGAAAAAAAGCAGAAGGACCTCAAGTAAAAAGAAAAAAACTGATTGTAAAGATTCAAAGTAAAGGCTCCAAAACCACTTGTGCAAGTTCAGGAAAAGGTCATGGTTTCACTTAAAATAGACACTTCCGTGTAACAGACGCCATGGACTACTGGCTTCACACAGGTATCAAACCCAGATCACCTGGGTGAAAGATCTATCAGTGTGCTGCCGGGCCACCTCCTGATGTGGACTTTCTGCCTTGCTATTCAAGGTTGGTCCTTTGCTCCTTCCACTATTTCCCCACTGCTGGCAATGCACTTTCATTTACTTGTGCACTTTTGGCGTAACAGAAGTAGCAAGAAAAATGACACCAAATGTTCTGCTCCTTCTCACATGTATGCGTTGAGTAACAAATCCCAAACTACACATGAACGTAATCTGCCAATTTGTGTGTAATCACTCCATTGCGGCAAAAAAAAAAAAAAAAAAACTTCATACCTTTTCACCTTATCAACCATCTCCAATTTACCGCTCGCCGTCTTATTCCTTCAGCCTCTCTCAGCTATAACCTTTTGAATGATTGGAATCAAAATGGCTGCTGTTGTGACGGCAATTATGTGATTTTTGCCCGACTCGCACACTTAAATGAAAGGTGTAGACCCTTTTTGAGAGCGTTAGGCTGGCTGGCTCATCAACGCATGCAGAGCACAAGAGAGCCCAGATTGATTTTGCTGGTAAAAGCAGGGATGCCATTTCTCTGGGCCCCGATATTTAAGAAACTTGAGTGCTTCTCAAGACAGATAATCTTTGTTATTAGTGCTGCAGGTAAAAACACTGCTTTAAAATGCTCGGCCCGCCGCTGTTGTAGACAGTTAGATGGACAGGGAGAGTTAGGAGAGGCGAGCGAGTGTGGTTTTTCTACGCGCGTTTGTATGCAACAGGGTGAGCCTTTAAAAGTTTTCTCCGTCTCTCCTTGTTTTTCTCCTCTTCACAAGTTCTGTTTTGCCTGCCTGTGGTTGTTCAGGTGCCAGGGCGAAATTATGATTAATGAGGACGATGATAATAATAATAATAATAAGCGCAACTGAGAGACAAAGAGAAAGAGGAAACAATAATAATATGGCAACCCATTTGTATGGTTGGGTCTCAGCATCCCTGACCAACATAGACCTGCGTTCACGTCTCAGCATACCGGCTCAGCAACAAATATCCATGGTGGAGAAAGTTGAGAATCTAGTATGCGCAAGAGAAGAGATGTTTTTTCATGAGCTGGTGGACCAAACTTCACCAGTGAAACAATGGATTGACATTCAACAGATGGTGAGTCACACACATCTGAAGGGGAATGTACTGGAGCCTCGCTTCCCCTTAGTGGTCCAACATTCATATAGGGCTGGAATTAGGGATCTGAGTTTAAAACTGCATAAACTAATATTTATTAGATAAACAATGGCGCACGACTTGAGTAAGTTTTAAGGATCTGCTACTGTATAAGAAATGATAAAGAAACCAATGAAAGGGCAGTAAGGACCAATCCACATATCTAACACTGTTAAGCATTCATTCAAATGTGTATTCAAGTAAAATGACTGTGTAGAGAGAAAGGGGGTCACTCAGACTGATCAACACCAGCTTATTTTCCCACCCATCGCGTCAAATGCGGCAGCTTGATCTGTGGCCCAATGCTTCAAACTATGATGCAGCAGGTTCATCTCTAGCATCATATCTGGAGGCATCTCTTTAGCGTAGTAGAATAAAGTGCAAGAAACGTCGCCCTTCAGGAGGCAGAATGGGTGGTTGGAAGGGTCATTCACAGTGTGACATTAAACAAACTGACCAATGAACATATGACCCACTACCTCTCATTTAAAAGAACCAAAAGTGCTCTTTCTGCCCTCCTAACAGGAGACAGACTGTTCAGCAATCGTTTTTCTGTTTACCCTGTCCAGCTTGTCTTTATGCACATGGCAGGCGGGTTTGGGTCATGGTGCTGCGTAGCCAGGTCTAACTCCTTTCTGACTCTGCTGATGACACAGGCACAACAAGGAAGAGTCAGGCGTCAACTGTTTCGACTTGGTCAAAGAGACCAACGGACCTCTGCGGTCATCCCTTGAAGAACAGCAACAAGGTCAGTACTAGACTGGAAGCTGTACTTCATTCTGAACAATGCAAGCTGAACTTTGAGGATGTCTGGGTTGATTTCTGGGTACTGTTGGACAACACCATGTATCTTTCCAGTTAAGAGAACATGTTCCCTCCTGCTCAAATCTTTCTCTGCACTGCATGTCAACAACGTAACCAATGAAAATATAACACCCAAAACACTCGACATGTCGACAAATCATAAACAGAAGATATTCACATACACACATATCAAGCTTATTTAAAAACCTCGAAAGCATAAACACTCATACACAGTACCTGGAAAAGGGAGCTGTAAATAACCATGACTTCTTCTCCCGCGGTTTCACTAACAATGAGGCACGGTGGCTCGGAGCTCCCCCCTCCCGCCACTGCGTGTGTGAATCACGCGATCTCTCAAAAAAGGACCAACAGTTAATTTAACTTTGTATACCACAATTTTTTTTTCTAGCTCTTTTAAACTGTTTTTGTATTTGTGATCATAATTTTAATCTATTTAAATTAATTTCCTTTTATTCCCTTAACCGTTTTATTTTGCTTTTCAAACAATTATCAGTTGTCTGAATAAAAATCACTCTATCACACTAGCACGTCCACGAATACAATATTTAGGCTTCAAATAAGCCACTTCTGGGTGGACATGTGCCGGTGTGAACTATGAACCTCCTCAGCACGAGCTGAGTAATAAATCTGACACAGCAAGAGAGGCGGGCCTTAATGCAGAACAGCCAGTCATCCGCCGGTCACACTCAAAGCCGGTGTCATGTTTGAAGCAACAACAGGAAAGGCTTCAACTATGACGCTCTACTGTGGAGCGTCATAGTTGAAGCAGTTGGCCAACGACCAGAGCTGTCATAACTGATTAGCTGGAAGTGAGTTCATGCTGCAGTCACACAGAAAATGATAACCCAACCCTGCAGTCCTCTTAGATTTCAGTAATTTGGATACAAATGCATCCTGGGTTCCAGTTACATGCGAGCTAACGGGAGCAGTAAAAGATCACAGATCTGTGGGTGTCTGTAACACATTACCAAATCCATTGTTTTGATCAGAAATAATGCACTTTTCAATGTAATGAGTATGTTAATCATAATTAACCATATACGTAGGTGAAAAGAAACATGTTTTCCAGAGGAAAATTACCATATTTTCTTGTGAGTGACAGTGATGATGACCTTGTGCTGCGGGTCGCTGTGATAGTCAAGTGGGCTGCTACTAGGCCTGCACGATATGAGCAAAATGTGCGATGTGCGATGACACCCTTCAATATTGCGATGACGATATGACTTGCGATAAATAAGAAAATATTTAAGTTTGCATACAGTTCCTGTGTCTTTCAGATTTTTCTGCATTAATAGATTCCCTGCTTTGAGGTACTCTTAAACACTTAATAGCTGATGACAATTAAATATATAAATAGAAAAAACAAATATTTTTGAGCCTGCTTTTAATGAACAAAACCCTTATAACATTAATTTACACATGTTACTGTTGGTGCAGTGATGGTCGCGTTACTTAACTGCAGCTCGACGTTTGCGCTCTAGACTGACTTAAATTGCTCGTGCAGGTCTTTATGGTGGTGCAGCAGGTGGTGATGGAGGTTGGTGGTGTTACCTCTGGATGTTGCTACAACTGTTCTGCGGGTCCTACACAGTACCTGAGTCTGTAAATTGTCTTCTGGCTTAAGTCCAAAGTATCTCCAAACCGCGGAGCTGCTATTTCTTTCATTTTTCACCGCTCTGCTCTCCTGCCTCTGTCATCCTGTTTACTCTGGCTACTAACTTTCAGGCAGGAACGTGAGCAGAGCTGGGCGTCATCTGATTGGCTAAACGGTGTGCATGCATTGCCCATGTGTCCAGGGCCGCATCTGATTGGCCAAATGTCAGCACGCTGAGTGTGAAAGCATGGCGGATGTAAACAAAACTTATCGCACTTCAGACCAGCTTTTGCGATGGGTTTATCGCGCACGTTCACATCGCGATGACGATGAAAATACGATTAACCGTGCAGGCCTAGCTGCTACGCTTGGTGCCTTCTTGTAAATTCTATCTTTAAGTTCTTAAAACGTGTGAGTTTGTGGCCTGGTCGTTTTTTTCTGTGTGCATCCTGTCTTTGCACAGAGTTTCAGATTTCATCGAACTATTAAAGGGTACTTCTTGTTGATTGCGGAGAAAGACTGTTGTGTTAGGGGAAACTGTAAAAACTTTGTGACGCATTTAATGCGAGGTGTGATTTGACACATCCGGCTATATTTGTTTATCTATCTCTGCGTTGAGACCTCAGCACCAGCTTAACACTGAATCTTTCAACCAATTTCACTTGATATTGATAACTGATGATTACGATGCGTTGCTTCCTTCCTGTCAGCCAGAGCGTGACTTTCAAGTGTTACACTCTCTCTGTCACCTCTCTGCCACTCCAATCAGTTTTAAGCTGCCCTCACTGTTTGTTGCCCCTGTTGCATGTTCAAGTTAGCCGAGTATCTTGATAGCAATGCCATTATCGATTCTGCTTATTGGGCCGATTCATCGTGTATTCCCTTATTGATTTTTTATCAATTTTCTGTGTGGAAAAACTGGGGTTGGCACAGGTTTTCGGCATCAATGCAGCTGTTTTATTGCCTCTGAGTGTGAACACCGGGTGGAAACAGAGCAGAAAAGATGTGGCTCAGGTGAGCAAAACGTCCCTGTTTAACCGCTGTTTCATTTCAAAACTGATTCTCTCCGCCATCTGTACCAGCTGTCATCTAAAATGGATGAAATTAGAAAATATTTGTAACATTAATTTCCATTAAATATTCTAAATCAAAGGAAAGACCATCTGCCCTCGCCATCGGCAATGGGCATGCTGCTCAGATGGGCAGCAGTGGCACTCTTAGTGGAATTAAGGGACATGTTGCATAGAGATATGTTTCAGTTTTTTTTACAGACATTACAACCACCACTCTCATCTTTCCTCGTGAAATCTCCACCATTAGTCCTTCATTCTTGCGAGTTTCCAGCAGTGCAGAATCATGACTTTGAGGTCACTGTTTTTACAATGCAAAAATGTCGGAAAAGACACGCTGGCGTCGATAAAAAGAACCGATAAGCTCGGAGGCGTACGATTCTGATGGATCAAGACAATTCTGAACCAGTTGAACTGCAACTGGTTCATGATTCCCACAACCTCGCCGATGCTGATGCTTTTCTAGCTTTACCTTGCCCCCGCTGTTTGCCCAGGTCTGTTCTGTTTACAGCCAGAAATCATTTGTCTTTTTTTATTTCACAGAGTTCCATTCTGTTTACGGCACCGCGGCACTCGTGATTGATTGTTCACGAGTCAGCCCTCATCTACAGGCAGATCCATAGAGATGCCCCTTTTGTGAAGATGGGCTGTGTACATAAACCTGACTTGACACAACCACAGCTACTGCGGCGGCTTTTATTGTGACTCTATTTTTACGGGATCTTTCAGTGTCGGTTCAGGCGACGTCTGTTCGCCATCATAATATTTTCAGGTTTGTGTTGTACTCCTCAAAACATTGTCCGTGTTTGAAAAGGACACACAGGGAGCGGCTCACTTCTGTTACCAAAGACCTCAAAGTAGGCTGACCTGTCGTCCTGTGCAGCAACACTACAGAGCGAAGCTGAACCGTCAGAGACATTGAAGGAGAAGTGGTTAAAGCTGAGCCGGAATGAATGAGGTCAATGAGTTCTTTATTCGCTTCTGCCATAACAGGGTACGTATGCGGACAAAGAGGGCCGGGGTTATTAGGGGACAGCCTGACTGGAGTTTTTTGCCTCTATCTCTAATGAAATCACTGGTCCATTTTTAGGCAATGTGGATAAAGTGCCATTCTCCCGCACCAGGAAGGGAGAGGAGACAACCACTGCTGTGCCCACTTCATTAAAATTTCCATTTCTGCAGCGGCAGGAGTCACAATGAGCCGTGCTCTTGTGGCCTGCAGAGCAAGAGTGTGTGTGTGTGTGTGTGTGTTCATACCAGCATCAGTATGCAGCTAGCCGTTTGAAAAATGACCGGACAGTGACCCGCAGGGCGGCGGATGTATGTTTGTGCGTGCATGCAGCCAGATAGCAAGTGTTTGACGAGCCCGGATCGTTATGAATATGGACAAATTAATTTTTCCCTCTTCCTCCGCGGCTTCAGTCAGGTAAATATCACCGCTGTAAACAAGCGGCGGCCGGTCAATACGGCTTTGGAGCGTGAGGCTGCTTCCCGCCTGCCTGTCACCGTCTCTCTCTCTCTCTCCTGGCTGTTGAAGTCAGCGCCGCGGAAGAGCCTCGGATTTGAAAAGATTATACGCTTTAGACGATTTCTCTGCCATTACCAGCTGGGCCGAGGCAATTAACCCGCTTCGTATGTTTCATCGGAGGCCAAAAAAAACAAAACAAGTTAATCTGTCCCAAGCTGCGGGGACCTCACTTTATAAAGTCCCACGCAAAGAGGGGAAGTCGAAAAAATTCCAGCTCAAGCGGTGCTTTATTACCTTCCCTTTTTCCAATTAGTGGCTGCCATCTTGAATTTTAACAGGTTCTGAAAGTGCGGGCTGATTACCTATGCAAATGAGTGGAAAGCTATAATAAAGCTGTCAACAGAAATAAACGGGTGTAACAGAGGAGAGCCCTGCAGTCCTGAACACTGCACGCTGGGCTAACCAAAGAGCAACAACACTCCAGAGAAGCTTAAAGTTGGATTGAGACAAAGTGACCAAGCGTTGGAACTTTGGACTGGAGTTTGGCCGGGAAGTGTCCTGTAGGCTTCTAGCCCAGTTTCCTCTCTGTTCCGTTTCTTAAACTGGTTATTTGAGGGACTTCCTCTGCTAAAAAGGAAAAAAAAAACAAACAGGGTTGCCTGATTAATTGATATTGCAATCAATCCTTGTGGTTGTAATTATACTGACAAAAACAAGGATTTTAATGAGCGAAACAGCAGAACGTTAAACCTGCAACAGCCTTTTGTTTCGCTTCGGCCTCTTGGATTCAGCACAACCAAGTTGTGAACGCAACATTGATGTGTCACTGCCTTGTAAGTTCAAATGGTGAACTTTACATCAAAGTCAACTGAAGAAGCTTCCTGGATGAGAGGTAAAACATCTTCAAGAAACTGAAACTGGACCAGTTGCTTATGACACAGGGGGAATTACCATGACCTGGATGACCTTCGTCAACTTGTTACACATCATACATATACTGAGATAAAGTGTCATTTATCTGAAGATACAAGTCTGATAATCTTTCTTTCACTTCCGTTCTTGGTCTTCACTAATTCCTAAAAGTAAATATCTGCTCTTTAGCTATTTAAAGCTCCACTATGTTCACCAGCAAGACACTAACTTGTGTACAAAGCTGCTGAAACCAAATCAGTAAAGTTGTGAGCTGAAGAGATGAGCATTGAGCTGAAACTTCCTTTAAAGCATTATCAGGCGGTTATTTCCTTCGGTCGATCACTACGAGCGACCCCCTTAATATCGACAGTGGAGTGAAGATACTGGTGATTCGTGTTGGTTCGATGTTGGTTTCTGACTTTACCGTCTCCAAACCTGCACATGTAAAGACACATGTTACACGGTGGAAGTGAGATGTGCTCGTCAGCAGTGAACCAGGTGTTAGCACAGGATGTTTATCACTTGCAGAGTTTGTGGTTAAATTCAGGTCTTTCCTGTAAGTATGTTATGGTGTCCTCGGGCGAGCCCCAAATTGCTTTTGAAGAACAGGCCAGTGCCTTGCCTGGCAGCTCTTCTACCTCAGGAATGTATGCGTGGGAGAATATGAGGCGCCGCAGAGTGATCTGTACAGCTGTCACGGTAAAAGCGCTATAAAAGTGTGGTCCATTTATCTGCCCTATTTTTCCACAATATAAAGGCTTGAGGTGGTGGACTGCCCATTTTCCATTAACAAAAAAGAATGATTTACTGTAATGTAAATTACTTCCTTCAGTCAAGCTGAGCCAATCACAGAATCACAGAGGACATGTTGTGAGAACGCGAGGGAGGAAAAAAATCACTTCATATTCAAAAATCAAATAACCCTCTCCAGTCTGCCAGGGGGCGAAGCCTTTTACTTTGGTCTGAAAATTGAACTTATTCGATTAACATGTTTGCTTTCATCAGAAATTTAATTTCTTTGGAGTTTGCCTCTGTGTGTCCGTACGGGGGGTGTTTGTGTCTGTTTGTGTCGACAGACACGAACGCCTCAGCAGATTTGCTGTCAGTGGGTGGCTCATATTAGCCTATTTGCACAGTTCATCCACGGCCGAAAGGGAAGCGTTACGCTCAAAATCATATGTAGCTTATATTTGTGCCTCCGAGACATTTATAAACATGCATCCATAAAGGCAAGCCACTTTGAGGCAAAAACTAGAAAGAAGACACGGAACGAAAGGAGGAGGCAGGGACTCATCACTCACGTGCGCTGGCAATTATCGTTCCTGTAGGTTCTGCCACAAACGGAAGCGTTAATTGCACACTGTAACGCTTATGCTTATTAGGCACACGGGAAAAAATGTAAATGCCTTCGCTTTAAATGGGAATAAGCAGAACACCATGCATACCTGTCTCCACCTGCCCAATTTGCTTCACACAATTCCCAGTGACGGCAGATAAGCACTGTATGGAGGGAGACGGGGGAGTGGAGCCCTGCACCCCACGATGTGGAGCCGCGTGGTGCAAAAACAATGCCGCACTTAGCTGGATGGTTAGAAGCGTGATGAGTTAGATTCAGGGAACTGAAAGAAGGACAGGTTTTTTTTTGGTTGTGAGGGACATCCTCTGCTAAAAAGGAAAAAACAACAAACAGGGTTGCCTTATTAATTGATATTGCAATCAATCCTTGTGGTTGTAATTATACTGACAAAAACAAGGATTTTAATGAGCGAAACAGCAGAACGTTAAACCTGCAACAGCCTTTTGTTTCGCTTCGGCCTCTTGGATTCAGCACAACCAAGTTGTGAACACAACATTGATGTGTCACTGCCTTGTAAGTTCAAATGGTGAACTTGTCAGCAAACTGAGCTGAAGAAGCTTCCTGGATGAGAGGTAAAACATCTTCAAGAAACTGAAACTGGTTCAGTTGCTTATGACACAGCGGGAATTACCTTGACCTGGATGACCTTCGTCAACTTGTTACACATCATACATATACTGAGGTAAAGTGTCATTCATCTGAAGATACAAGTCTGATAATCTTTCTTTCACTTCCGTTCTTGGTCTTCACTAATTCCTAAAAGTAAATATCTGCTCTTTAGCTATTTAAAGCTCCACTATGTTCACCAGCGAGACACTAACTTGTGTACAAAGCTGCCTGCTGCAGCTTAAAAGAACACTACGACGAGAGCCGCGAACCAAATCAGTAAAGTTGTGAGCCGAAGAGATGAGCATTGAGCTGAAACTTGCGTTAAAGCATTATCAGGTGATTATTTCCTTCGGTTTCCTTCGAATACGAGTGACCCCCTTAATATCGACAGTGGAGTGAAGATACTGGTGATTCATGTTGGTTCGATGTTGGTTTCTGACTTTACCGTCTCCAAACCTGCACATGTAAGAGTTAGATTCAGGAAACTGAAAGAAGGACGGGGTTTTTTTTGTTGTGTGTGTGTGTGTGTGTAAGGGGGGGGGGGGGTTTGCAAGCTGAGGCAGCATCAGTGCAAAAGAAGAAACGGGTGATGGAGGAGAAGTGCGAGCAGAGAGGTGGCTGCTAAGTAGGAGGGAGGGGATACGAGAATGAGAGGTGAGAGCAATTGTAATTCATGGAATAACACAACAAAACAAGGTGAGAGTAGGTGAGCGAGAGATGGGGAGATGGAGAGGCAGAGTGGGGAGAAGAAGACGAGCGAGATGGAGAAAGAAAGAATCTAGTTAATCTACTTGACATGTCTTTGGTCCTCTTTGTTTCTGGGGTGTCCCGTGCTTTCAGATGAGGGCTGCGGAAAGTAAGAAAGACAGCTTTGTGTGTGTGTGTGTGTGTGTGTGTGTGTGTGTGTGTGCTGAAGTTCACAGTTATCCCTTAGTTTGTCTTTGAGAATAAATAAAAACTCTTTGCAAGTTGTTTGTTGCGCATGCATATCAGTATCAACGTAGGGTAACAGTGTGCGGATTTGGTCGCGCCGTCGCGTTTCACAGGACAGAGGTCCTCCAAGGTGATTTAACTGTGGGACGCGTTGTTGATGGTCGCAGATTGCAAACTGTGATTGTCATTTTAGAACACCGTGACGCAGGGTGACTGTGACCTACAGCGGACCTCGGCTCTGCTAAGCAGAGACATTGCTGTGGATAAGGTGAAAGCTGTGTACGGATTTAAAGCGATATCTCGGTTTCGTACAGGCAGGGTCTTTTTTCTGTAGTTTTGGTGGTTCACAACAGTTGTAAGTTCTTGGTTTGACAGGACTATACCATTTGGCTCTCATGAGGCTGCACTTATGTACAGCCGTGCTTTGTGCTAAATGCTAATATAAGCGTTCTCTCTTTTATAATGGGGCTTTTTAGGGGAAGTTGTATTTGGACTGCAGGGACTTTTGTTTCAGTACCATGGTTGGCCTCTGAGGCCAAATCTTCAGCAAGGCTTAGTCTGAAACACTGAGTGAAGACTATTGCGATTGGTTTCAAGAAATGCGAACAAGCCCCTATAGCAGAGAGACCGCTGAGGTTACCATCTAGACGTGACCCAAGGCTTCCGTGCAGTTTACAAAACGTCTTCCGTGTTCAACTTAAACTTGCCCTACTTGTGTTCACTCACAGTTTTCCAGGTCAGTGAGAAGTCATTCTGAAACTTCAAGTACACTAGACTTTCAATTTCAACTCCAAATAAAATGGTCTGAATCAGGGGTCTTCAATGTTGTTCAAGACACGGACACCTCAGCTGATGGTGTCGACAGTAATGTGTAGGACTGCCTATAGTGCCATGTATAAACAAGTCAGCGGCAGCTGTAGCATGGATAATAGTGTTAGCCTCACCCTCTGTAATTTCTCTGGTGGTTATTGAGTTGGAGGGTATGCTCGATAGGTTACATAATCCAAGACTGTCTGTTCGCTTGGGATGATAATACTGATAATTGACCAGTATGTTTCCGTATTACTTAGTTAACTGATTGATTTGTTGTCATGGATAGGTGCAGCATTGTAATTTAGCGTACGGTTTGGTTAGCTTGCTCACATGATTGCACAAGAAATCATGGGTAGACCGCTATCAATGTAGAACAAATGATTATTTTTTTCTTTTTAACAAATGTATCTTTGCTAAGAATATGCTGGATTCAATCATCTGACTGCTTGTGTTTCTGTCTCTATTGCACCCTGTTGCAGCAATGAGGCCTTATCAATTACTTGAGTTAACTTCAGGGAATGAAATCTATAAATAAGACCCAAGTAGTTACCAGAAAGCAACACACACACACACATATACAGCAAATAACTTCAGCTCATATTCTCCAGTGAGGAGAAATTTTATATTCAGCAGTGAACCAACAGCACCAAACCCTGGGCTCTTTTTCCTCCGGTATTCACTTTCACTCTTCCTTCCCATCATTCACATCAACAGCTATCTACATCCCACCCACAATACTGAAACAAAATACCCTCCCTGGCTTTAACACTGTGTCTCCTCACCTCGCTGCCTCCCATCCTCACTACTTTTATCAGTGACAGACCTGCTTCTTGGTAAAATTGCAACACTGAAAGGGAAAAAAAAATAAAAAATGTCAAGGCTGCCTTGGCATTTTCTCCCCTTCACATTCTCCTTGCCAAGCTCGCGCTCTGCTCTGCCATTTCCATCCAAGCCGCCAACTCACAGCCCGGCCCACTACCATCATCTTCTGCGCTGGCCAGGAGAAGTAGATTACAGAGAGAAAATGTCATAAACTCTATGGAGAGGAGGCATAGGTTGTCAATTATACATGTGCCACCGCGCCGCTATCTCCGACTCTCCCTGTCTCCGCCCACTGCCAGCGACTTGGCCGAGGCTGGTCCGTTTCCTCCTCTCCTCCTCGCCACGCTATCTCACTTTAGGGTCTGACATCTGCCTTTTATCGCATTGCCGCACACACACACACACACACACCATCCCACACGGGTGCCGGAGGAGAGACGGCTGTCACAACTGAGCCCAAAAATATTCTGACAGGTTACAATCCAGCAATGGTTGGAGCGGTGAGGGGAACGAGTCGTGGTGCAGGAGATGGAGGCACGTATGTCTACATGCAGATGGCTCTATAAATAAACAACCTCAGAGGGACCCACATAACCATGAATCTGGCGCAAAGAGCCTGGCTTTGCTTCTAATAACAAGACACCTCTGGTAGGATTTCCCTACGTGCCATGCATGTTTTGGAGTGTTTTTTTCTTTTTCTTTATGTTGTTCCCAAAATCTAGACTGTTTACTGCTTTGGTGTGGTTGATCTCAGCACTCAAGGACCATGTTGCTCCAAATAACCACAATAATACACCTTGAAGCGCAGATCTTCAAAATCGACAAGCATCTCACGCACAGGGGTAAACACATTTTCTTTTCCCCGACGTTAAACTGTAAGATATGCAGAAAACATCTGTTCTTATGAAAGCCTGGCGAGGTTGTCGCCGGTGTCACTCCACATAACAGCTAACTCAGCCCACTCAGAGCCAACTAACAGCTCTAACATTTTAGCTGAGGTTAGGGAAATGAGATGGCTTGCTAAAAATAAGCGTATCACTGAGGGAATAAAAAAAAAAAAAAAATCATATCATAATGTGAATTTGTTACAGCGGCTCTCAGCACCGAAATCAGTCTCATGTTGCCGGCGCAATATGTCAGAGAGAACGTGCTTCACAGGCTGAATTAATAGAGACGCGGAGAAAAACAGGTGAAAATGTGCTGGAAATGCAGGAGCGTGCAGGTGTACACGCCTCCATTTCCCCCTCATAATCTACTAAATAAAACAACTCCGGAGAGCAATAACACGCAGCCATCGCACACATCGTACATACATACTGCTGGAATCAGTGCAAATTTCCAGGGGTGAGAAGACTTCTAATCTGCATCAAGGATAAACATCCATAAATCCATTTAGAAATGATATTAAATTATATCTTCAGGCTTGGTCCATAATCATCAGTATCAAAAGAAATCCTGGTGTTTGTAGCACGAATTGCTAGCAGTCTGTTGTAGAGAGCAGGTTTAATGAACTCGTTTGGACCTGAACTCAGAGTTGACTAACTAACAGGGTTTTTTCGGTTTTAGAACTTTTGCTAACGTTTAGTTCAGTCAACTTAAGTTCAAACCGAGTAATGCACGTGCATGAGGAGATTTTTTTAAAAAAGCCCTCGTCAATGAACCGCAGATATCATGATTCATCGAAGGGCTCCATCATCCTTCTTCTCACATGTGGATTTAGAAATATTATGCAGAATATGTCTATACTTGTGAGAAAATAAAGCAAAACAGTAGCAGCAGTAAAAGAACTTATGCTGGCAACATTAAAATGATGAACAGGTGAAATAAATGACATACTGTAGATCATCTAACAATGCAATCTTCTGATGGCAAAACCATGTATCCCGGTATTCATGGATGCCACTTGAGATGCACCACCAACCCAAACAACTGTTCCCTGACACACTACAAAAACTGCACCGGAATGACCAGAGCTCAAGGCATCGACCTGGCCTCCAAGTTCCCCGGATCTCAATCCAATCACGCATCTGTCAGATGTGCAGAAACAAGTCCTTTCAGTGGACGCCCCACCTTACAGCTGACTGGACTCAAACGCTCCACTACCAAGGTGCCAGACACCACAGGACACCTCCAGTGAGCAGCGCCTTGAGCGGTCCAAGCCGAGTGCGATCCACAGTGAAGCCGTTATCAATCGGACTTGTTCCAGCATGAGCATCCTCGGGATGTGTTGGAATAAGTCTGATATAAATATGTCTGTCTCACATTTATGCAGGTCCAACCCAACAGACACCAAACAGAGTTGGCAACAACTGAAAATGAATTTCAAAAATGCAGCTCGAATAGGTTAGGTACAATTCCATTATATAAGCAATTGTGATGTTGTTTAGCACACCCTATGTAATTCAACAGCATTCAGTGGCTACATTCAACATGTGATAAGTGGTTAACAAATAAATAAAAGTCCAAAGTCAAAGACAGTAGGAGATCCCCCACCACCACCGCTCACAGAGGCCGAAGAGACGGTGGGCAAGCTACTGCTGAAGGGATCTGTGGAGGAAGCTCATCTGACCCGACCACCTCACAGGACACAAGTGCCTACATTAAAAAGTTTCTCATTCCAATTAATGATTTATTCATTCTTTTGCCAGTGTTAGCTCGGTGATGCCCACTCATCCATCTTAAATATAACTTGACACATTGATTTTCTTGTAGCGGTACAACCCTTTTGTAATTCACTGCCGTCACTTTTTCAGACAGAGTGGTCCTTCAGACGTCATAATCCAGTGAATCAGAGTTATATATTTGAAAATTTGTGATAAGGCAGTGTATTTTTCTGGCTAACATTATAATTTAACTCTCTGGTCTTCTTCATGTTCCACCAGTTACTGATGATGTAATCTCTCTGGTGGAGCCTTCTGCCATAAGAGGCCCCCATGCAGTTTTAAGTGCTCCATATACTCCACAGGTGTTTCATTATGGAATAAAGCAGAACACAAAATTGGTAGTTTTCATTACAGGAGATTGTCAGCTGCCACAGAGAAGGAATATACAGAGATGTATATTGATTCTTATGCCTCACAAATAACATCAAATTGTTGAAGTTGGTGTTGTTTGGACAAAACTGGGACCCAACGACGTTAAATCACAGACCGTTGTGCCCAAAGAGACCTGTCTCCACCACAACGCCTAAAAAAAAAACTGTTGCATTCAAAGGGTGGACGGTTTTCTGAGCCGGCAGAGTGCAAGACCACAGCTGGACGAGGACCGGAGGACTCTGTGTCTATAACATCGATGCTTGGCGCTCTCACACAGTCCAAGTTGATGGACAGTGTTTACTAGATGTCCAACGTTCGGTGCGAAGATGCCGACCACATTACCGTCCCCATCTTGTCGCTGCTGTTTACATTCGCCTTGATACATATTCAAAAGTTGCACTACGTGTTTAACTGTATATATGCTCTGTAACTGTGCAAGGCGACACAAAAAACAAATTGGAAACTTTAATTCAGAAATGGAACACAAAGATGTAAATGAAAAACAAGAAATGCAACTGGTAGAACATCAGTTAAAGGTGGATTTTACTTGTTTTAACAACATAAAAATACTGAACTGCATTTGTACCTGCAAGAAAAAAAAAGGAAGACTCTGGTCAATCATAAATGATAGTAGCCTATTGTGTCTCTGACTGCTTTTCCATCTCATTTATCAGGGGGTCTGGTTGACATTATTCTTCTCTAATTGTGGCAGTGTTG
Organism: Lagodon rhomboides; assembly: GCA_039737535.1. Classification (NCBI taxonomy): domain Eukaryota; kingdom Metazoa; phylum Chordata; class Actinopteri; order Spariformes; family Sparidae; genus Lagodon; species Lagodon rhomboides. The sequence goes on along the minus strand of CM077787.1, from coordinate 26,130,553 downwards.
TGGAGAATCATACATGCCATATTTAGGGTGACCCTGAGCCTGAAGAGGCACTGGAACTGGGTTTTGACTTTCCGAATGATCATCTCCACACTGGTTTTTGTCCTGCAGTGAGCCAGGCTATAAGTACAGGCCAGGCTCAGGGTAAGGGGGTCAGCAGATAGGACTGACAGGGATACCTTGTCCAAAACTGATGTATGTTACATTTTTAGTTCGTTAAGCAAAAGGAGGAAATTAAATATTGATCTAAAATATGATTTAGCTCTGTATAAACTCGTAGCCAGTAAACCAAGCGCTCAGTGTTTACCCATGAAAAATTCAGAGAGCCTTTGCTTCAGTGAACAGTAGCATGTGGGCTGCATCACATATGATCTCCACAGTGTAGAACAGTAATTATCCGCAGTAGCCGTATTGTGAAGTATCTTTCATGTGTAAAGCTAAAGGCATCTATTCAGGGCAGCAGCAGTGAGCGGAGTGAGCTTGCGAGGGTCGCCGTTTCAGTCCCCGGACTGGCAGGAAAAAATCTGGGTGGGGGAAAGTGAAAGGCAGCGCTTCCCCTTCCCTCATTATGACCACCGAGGTGCTCTTGAGCAAGGCTATTTACCCCAGCTGAATGTGTGTAAGGGCATTGCTCTCAGTGGAACTAAATAAAGAAAAAAAAAATAGGTCTGCCTGCTGCTTAATACTGTAGAACGACTTCCTATTCACCTAATCTCCTTCCCTAACCCTAAAATAAATCATATTAACTGATTAGTGCTTCAGGCCTCAAAGCTTGATAGTACATGAATTAATTATCGCCTAGACTGATAAACTGCAATTCTGTGGAATTGTTCTCCGCTGTGTCTTGTGGGTCTGTGGCTTGGGCCATAAAAGTGTACAGTATACATTTCAGGGCAAGAGACACATATCTGTAAGGTTTTCATGAAATTCTCTCTCTGAAACAGGGCCCACACTCTCCTGGTGCAGATGTGCTGAAAAAAAAAGAAGTTAACAAAGAGAGTAAAGGCTAAAACAGATGATGAGAGGTGTAGAGTTTTACACTCAGCAAAACAGGATAGAGGATCTGACGGGGACAGAGGGAAAATGATTTATACTGAGTAAGCCGACTGTTGGATTGATTTGCAGGTGTGTCAGAAGATTGGTGGGAGGAAAAGGGGATAAATGTCGGAGTCTTGAATGACAGGAGGGGTAAAAAAAAGTGGCAGGTAATTACACAGGTAATGAGCAAAATAATAAAACTGGTCGGAGCCACGATTATGTCGCTCCATAAATCTGCACCAGATTTTTGGGGAGTGCAAGGTAAAGCTTGAATTATGTTCCAAATAACTCATGACTTCATTTTTTTTTTTTTCTTGTTTAACAAATTGAATTTGATGGCAAAAGGACTGTAGGGATGAATTTAGGGCCGGTCGTAATAGGCATTCAAACGAGCAAGGAGAGCTTTTTACGTTTTTGTCAGCAGTTTTGTGTATTTATGAATTTATTTGTCATTAAAAACATAAAGCAAACCTTATTTTTGTCTGGACCTATTCCCATTTCCCATTAGAAACATCACCAACCCTATCTGTCCACTTATTTTTTCATTAGATGATAGGCTTTAATTGAATTAACTTATTATAGCATGCCATTTGTCTTTTTTCTCACCACGAAACACTGTAGACAAACTATTTTCTATCCGTCATAAACACAACCTCCAGTTTTTTAATAAAATCGCAGCATGTTTTTTATAGACTCTGGCCTGTACTTTACCACTGTTAAAACCCGATCTTATTTTTAGACTGCTGGTTTCCATGTTGCTAAATACTGTAGCAGCTCTACGTTAATCAAATGAAAACAAAAGGTTGCAAACAAATCACAGAGATATAAAACAAGTATGAATATATCTAATACATTTCAGAACAAATTGAAAATAATAATCAATCTCTTTTTATTATTCTCTTCTTCTTTATTATTATAACTCTCTTTCACTCACTCACGCACGCATGTCGGTAAATGTCATGGAAGCAGAATGTGGACCCTGCAGAGGTCAGGTATAAAAGGCCTGCAGACCATTTGATTCCTCTCTTTTCACTTGGAGTTTGGCACGAGTTCACTTGTTGTGAACCCAAACTCTGGAAAGAGAATTAATAAAACCTCCTGGAAAGCTGTTAAAAAAAAAACAGAAATACTGCTTCACTCAGATATTGAAGAAATCCAGTGGGCCTGAACACAGCCCTGAGCAGATCACTGGTCAACCAGGGACACCAACAACTGGGCTGGACAAATCTTGGCCACAGTTAATTTCGGGCTGGCTCTGGCTCAGACCTGTTCGGACCAACCATAGTGATATATGGCTGGTTGAAAATTGACAAAGTTCCGGTTTAAATGAAGGGCATTTATATAGTGCATTGGCTCGGCTGTGGCTTCGGAGGCAAAGCAGGTCATCCACCAATGGGAGGGACGGTGGTTTGATCCTCCGTTCTAGCTGCATGTCGAAAGTGTCCTTGAGCAAGAGACTGAACCCTAAATTGCTCCAGATGGCTGTTCCATCAGTGTGAGAGTGGTTACGTGAATGGCTGAGCATAGGAATGTAAAAGGCCACTTTGGTTAGGATCGCTGTCGTGATGACAATATTAACAAGGAACAAACTCAACAGGTGATTTTTTACCATTGCACATAGGAAAATTGGAATTACACAGTTGAATGACATTACATCTGAGTCAAATAGTGATATTTCACTGTATGTAAATTATATTACATCTCATAAAATATTGATATTGCACAGTTGGTACTTATTCAATTGTCCAGAAACTATAAATCTCACTCTGTTATACTTTAATGTATTTTTCTTTAGAAGGTAAGTAATAATTAATGACACATACACATCTTAATCTTATTAAGCAGTACTTTACAGATTGCTTATTTTACTCACTCTGGTTCATTATCTTTCTTTATAGGCACTGCGTCAGCCTCCCCGTGAGAAGCGATGACGTGGAAGAGACGGAGGCTCTTCATCCAGGATTTTCCAGGGCGACAGAGAAGATCCGGACCAGGTGAGAGGGATGAAGGACTGCAGGAGCAGCTGGTGGTGTTTGACTTTCTTTCAGTGGGCTGAGTAAGTGATCCTCATACAGACATATGTGCACCAGCCGAGACGATGAGGAGCACAGAGATCCTGTGCCGGTGGGTTCGGGATGCTCCTCACACACGTACACACGGGAACCTCTGTGCGTCGATGCTCAGAAATCAAGACAGTCAGGAAAGAGACGGACAGTCCACATTCAGAAGTCTGTTAATGTATGCTGTATGTACAATGTGTATGCTGTTCCTGAAGAGTACGATTCAATGAATATGACAGAATTCAAGCTGTGAAAATGAGAGTCCTGACTGCAAGGTAGCAATTGACATAATAGTATTTCTGTGCAGGTAGGGACACAAAGGAAGTCGCACCGATCTACAGTGACCATGCTGTGTGTGTTTTATTGTTATGGATGTATCAAGTGCCGAAGGAGACTGTGTCTCTTCTGACTGTCAGTACAGAACATCAGAGCGACACAAAGGCATGTGGACACAAAAGAGGGACAATTGATACCACGTGTCACTCTGTTTTAATCTCTTCACGCACCCTCTTGCAGTATTGCTGAAGGTGATTGTATATGGTTTACAGTACTACATGTCATTACACCAGCAGGTCTTATACATTTTGCAGTAGCTTGCTGATAGTTCACCTGCATTCATATTTGCAGAGTGATTCAAGTAGTTCAGTTCCTTTTTTGTTTAGTTAATTCCTGAAACTACAAACAGTGTTGGGCCATAAAAGGACAGGAATGAGGCCCAGGTTTTGGAGCAGAGCTTGAGTCGTTCCAAGGGCTGACGGTTGTGAACATAACAGTCTTTGTGAAAAGCCCAGATGGGATTGTTTTGTTTGTGACCGGTTTGGATCTCGGGGTTCCAGGAGACTGGATTGTCAGCACACCTGTGAAACAATCTGGCTATGGTTGGTTAAGGTTTGAATCAGATGACATTGGAATCTGATTGAATGTAATTAGTCACAAGGATTGACTATTGCTATTTTAGGAGTTAGCCTAGCTCACAAGTAACCCTGCTCAGTGCCATACCTGCCACCTGGCTTTGGTTTCTCAAAGGCAGGAGTCCTGTTACAATTTGAAGGAGGGCGGCTGACACTCAGGGGTAGAGCCAGCGCCTTGTTACCGAAAGGTTGCTGGTTTGATTCCCCTGGTATGCATGTCAAAGTGTCCTTGGGCAAGATACTGAACCCCAAACTGCTCCTGATGTGCTGGTCGGCACCTTGCATTTCAGCCAACACCATCAGTGTTTGAATGTATGTGTGAATTACTGTAAGTTGCTTTGGACGAAAGCATCTTCTGAATGTAAATGTAGTTGAACCCAGAAGCAGACAACAAGGCAGGGAGTAGCGTAGCAAGGACATTTATTGAGGCGTCACAGGGAGTGTGCAGGTACGAGCAGTGGTAGGCTCTGGTCGGAGAATCCGCCGGAGAAGATGAGGTGGCAAGGCTGTTGGCTGCAGAGGTGCTGAAGTGACTGGGAGCAGAGCCGCTGGTAGATGAAACAAGGTGGAACACTGAAGGCAAAGGAGCAAAAAAAAAAAAAAGCTAAGTTAGATCTCTTAGTTGAATCCACGAGGAAAAACAGGATTAGCACAAGCAGGGGCCATGTACCACGCAGTACTGACGGAATCATCTGGCAGCAGGAAGAGTGAAGACCAGGGCTTTTCAGCAGGCTCTGATTGCCAATCTGCTGCAGGTGTGTGTGTGTGTGTGTGTGTGTGTGTGTGTGTGTGTGTGTGTGTGTGTGTGTGTGTGTGTGTGTGTGTGTGTGTGTGAGCTGCTCCGACGAGGGGAAAACCCAACCCAGCCTCTCACCGCAGGTTTGTACGACCCGTGACTAGGTGGGCAATATCGCAATAAACTAAATGTTGTGGTATCATTCTGATGACTTTATTATATCTAAGCATTTATATATATGCATTTTTAATTTGATTATTTATTTCTTCTTTTAAATAATTTTGTTATTTTACACACACACACACAAAAAAAAAACCCAGACCAAAATAGAGATATTTCCACAAAATTAACAGTTGCAGATAGAATAACCAGATTGTCTGACAACAAAATATCTGCTCTGATTAGGAGCAACTTTAGCAAATTGAGGGTGCGATCACACCACAAGAATCCTGCTAGTATCTCTCTCTCTCTCTCTACATGATCTGTTTCCCTTTTCTTTTTTGCACTGAGCATGCAAATGAAGCTGCTTCACACCATTCCTCTCTGTCTCTCGGAGGAGTTATCGGAAAGGTCTGGTGATTAGCTCCGAGCTCTGAGAAGTCACTTCAACATGTTTCATAACAGTGTGCTATACTGAATGTGATAATCACTCCGAATCAAGTGTCGGCAGGTCTATTGTTAGGAAGTGACAGGGAATAAAAATATGTGCATTTTAATGCCCGATCACAGGAGAGCAAGGGGGAGGAGGGGGATGTCAAAGAGTGCTCGAGCGAACAAGGCGTACACAAGTGCACAGAAGTTTTTTTCTCCCAGGGTTACTCTCCGGCGTGTGGTTGACGGCTGCTTCCTCTGCACCTATAGGCCAATAAACAGAGCGCCTACAGTACGCTGCTCAGCTTCCACAGATATCCATAGATCCATCTTGCTTGCAGGTTCATTATTATCAGGCTCGTGTACAGCTCACAGGGTCAGGGTGAAGTGTCTGTCTTTGAAATGTATGCAAGTGAATGCTTTTGCACTTTGAATGTGGATGGCCTTGAATGGCAGCGAGTTGAGCAGATAATCGGTATCCATAAATATTCTAGCGTAACATCAGTCAACTGTCAATTTGGATGTTTTGGTTATTTGATTGCTGGTCAGAGTGGAAACATTCTATCTTTACAATTCTACCTACGGTATCTTTAGAGCCTCCCTGCCTGGTCCATGGCCGTATCTTTAAAGTCCACAACTCCAGTTTGTTAAAACAGACTGAAGTCAAGCATACTGCCAGACAACATCAACAGAACTGATCACAATGTTGGTTTACAATATCTTCCAGGTGAAAAACCCCTGCCTCATGTGGCTTACGTAATTCAATCTAATTTATTTTCTATCTAAAATGCTTCTTTGGTGCTTTCATATGCTGATTACAACACTTGGGCTGGAAACCTAATTTAGCTGTTGGGCCAAAGACTAAAGAAAATTACATCTTGAGTTGACCAGAAACTTGCAGGCAGTTAAATGTCACGTTCGGGTTGAATTGGTTTCTCACAGATGATACCGAATCAACACAGAACTTAAAATAAGCACATTTATATTTCTAAATGTCACAGTTACAACTGAAAATGACAACAGAAATAAACAAGCGTGCCGATTTCACAAATCTCCTCGATGAAAATCAACCACCAGCTGTCTAACTGGAGGTCTATTAAGGATGATTCTACAAAATAACAAGAAGTTTATGTGTTTAAAATGTTCTCTTTCCACAATACCAGCGCATGGCAACTGTGTCATGGTTAAGACAAGGGAAAGATTGTGATTGTGGCTAATAGAAAAGGCTAAGTTAAAGTTAAAGTCAAGTTGCAAATTAGAAAATGTTCGCCTTCTGAGACAATGCAACACTTTCAAGGATGCTTCAATCTAAGAAAAAAGCAGAGTGTGACGATACAAAATCTTCCAGTAGCATACAATCTCACGGTTACAGAGCTGAGACGGCGAGGCCTCTTAATGTTGCGGCGCTCTGCTAACTTGTCAGTCAGGCTCAACATATTTTCCAAACTGACAATGTCCTCACAGCTGGATATTTCCTGTGTGCGGCACAATATTATCAGCAAACCACAAATTTCGAGCCACATTTTCATATTTTTTTTTGTCATCTGATGCCACACAGCAGGTGTTAGTGATTGTTACCATCGCTAAAACGCGAGCACAAAGTGTGTGTACGTGTAAACACTACACGTACACCCATTTTTTTATTCTGTCTCCTGTTCAAATCGCATATGTAGTTATTTATCTATACAAATCGACTCCACGTGCTTGAAAATACTTGTGACCCTTTACATTGAAGTAATGTAACACAATTAGATGGGAATTTTACATGTCATTAATATACTTAAAGCGACATTAAGCAGAAATTGGCATCTTGGGTGATTTGGCGCCCCCTACAGTCTCTGAGTGGAACAACACTGATGTAAATACAAATCCCAGGGCTGTAACAATTTGTCAGGTGTAATGTGGGTGCACACGCTACAAACACAACTCATCACATCGTAATAATAGTATGTCTTGAAAACTTGACGAGAACATCTTGAGGAAAAAACATGTATGTTACGTACAGAACTGAACCAATGCTGATCCCGAATGATTCTTAGGTGGACTCAGCTGGCTGATTTGTAGTCTTCAGGAATGAAAGCATCGGGTTAATTTTCTATTTTCCAGACTTTACTCGAGCCACAGAAGAAATTGCACAAGTGTTATTACAGACTGAGTAGCGCTCCCCCATGACAAGTACACTTAAAGAAACGGCTCAGGGTTGTTTACTCACCATGAAGGGTTTTATTACATTTCCACTGACAATACCAAAGATGTAAAGACATAAAGACATACATGAATTTTAATTTGTGAATCACAAACAGTGTCACGTGTTTCGTACATCTCTCTCTCTCTCCGCTGAGTGCTGCCGTTGTGACAGAGCTGTCGGGGCTTTAATCCTGCACAACGTCTCTGTTAGCAGCCGAGCAGAACAGAGCAGAGAACGGAGGCTCGGGCACATCTCCATATTACAGATCGGTCTTGGATAAAGCCTGCCCTTTATTCATTTCTCCGGCCTTTCATGTGTCTGCCCACTTTGAGCTGCTTTTATAGACCTCTTGTAATACATCTAAATGCACAGAAATCTTTGATGGAGGCATTTATATCTGTTCAAGGGCCTGAAAGGGAGCACAGGTTACGATAAAAAAAAAAAAGAAGTGGATGACGCAGATCATTAGGGGGAAAGAGACAGAGAAAAGCTAGACAGGAGAAATTGACAAGAGACTAACGAGGAGAGCAAGCCTCTGTATGTAACTCATCAGTTCTCGCCATCTCTCTATTTACAACGTAGCGTGCGAGTGATCCCAGCTGTCGGCGAGTCACACCAGGCAGGTTCGCTTTACACAGAACCTGAGCTCTGTCAGCGTGCCATCTTCTCCTCTCGTCGCTCTCACATCTCGCAATCTCGCAATGCCAGTGCGATTGGGAGAGCCACGCAGTGCAGAGAAACAGACAGCGTTTGGCCAGAGTGACTTCCGCGGGGACACTCGGCGGCGGGACATTTTCAAACGCCTGTGTTTTTTACTGAGCTCATCCGGTGATTTTGCAGCAGAAGGAGCAAGGCAACTGCGACGACATGGGGTGAATTGCTCATTACGGTTGGCCTTGGAGTGAATCGCTCGCCTACCTCTCTGTATGTGTGTCCATTACAGTCCATTGGATCCATATCCTCCGCTCCCCCTGCAGCATGTACACAGTCTATTGATCTGCCATCCTGAAGCTGGATCCAGCCCAGTCAATGGCCTGGCCACGATGACACACTCATGTGGATGATCTACTGTACCGCTCCCCTCCAGCCACACAACACACACATGCTTAATAAATTGGACCGCCTCGAGAGACACGAGGGCCCGATGTGATAAGCATCGATCGTGGTGTCCAGCTCATATCACTAATAGATGTTCTTCGGCCCTGAGTCGTCGTTTCCAAATGATCTCCCTGGTTTTGACACTAAAGGGCCAGTCCGCGGCGAAACCACAGAGATAAATCCTGACCCCGCTATCCGCTATTGGCCGACGCCGGCATCATCCGTCATGGTGCCGCAGCTACGCCTCTATAATACCCTTCATGCCGTCTGGAATGATTCCAGTTCTTAAAATAGTGTCGGGGAGTCGGAGGAAGGTGCGCCGCACTAAGAGAAAAGGAAGCGAAGGGGAAGGCTAGAGAATATGAAAGGCAGGAAAAATGACTGCGGTAGTGCGGGTAAGGAGGGCTCCTATTAGGGCAGTGGAGGGAGAAATATTGGCCAGCGCAGCCCCGTACCATTTGTCCTCGTCAGGATCTTAAATAGAATCGGGATCAATTATTCATAGGGTCTATAACTGGCAATAAATGTTAGCTGAGACAGTGTGGCGGGGGCCAGGAGGAGACCGAAAAGTGAGGTTAGAAGCAGTTATAAAAGGCCAAGTTTAAAAGTCTGGACAAAACAGCTGAATAACCAATTATAGTTCAGACCCAGAAGTGACATTTAAAAGCCCCCATTCGCTTGTTTGATGGGCCACTTCTAACCGCGTGATAATCCGCGGAAACACAATGCAGCCTTGAGCCCAGTAAAAAACCACAACAACATCAAGTCAGCTCAGCGTGAAGTAATAATACAGCTCAGAGCTGAAAGCAGCAGACGCAGACGTAGGCCCGGGAAGTCGTCATTTGGCTCAGGAGCAGTGAATCACACGAGGTTAAGGTAGAGGCTTCTGTGATTCAGTTATTGTCTTGCATTTTTATTGCAGTTTAATTTGAAAAAAAAGAAAAATGCCAGAATAAGGGCAATATCTCAAGTTAGCACATTGTGACGACGGTGTAGAGCAGACGCCAACACTGCTCACGTGTCCGTGATGGATTACCAGCTCCAGTTTTCCGGTGTAAACAGACATGAGAGACAAAAAGAAGTGTAAGAGGGTCATAAAGGGTGGACCCTTCCATTTACAGCAGCTGTCTTTGTTGGGGCAAGGACACTTGTTACTATGGATACAATTCAACTATATATAGCTATCTATAACTATTTGTGACCTCAAACCAGTACTGGCAGCACAGTGGAATCAGTGCAGTCAGGCAGCCACAGGTGAATGACGGTTGTAAATTAATGTCCTCAGTGCTTCTCACACTCTGTACAGAGACTTCGACTGTCATCACGTGACAACATGTGAGAACAGGGGGTCACAGTTGTGGAAAGGAGCATGTCTACTTCATGACAGATACATAACCCCGTGGTTAGGAATTGAAAGTTCACCCAAAAATGAGAACTGAGGCATTAACTACTCCCTCTCATGCCGACAGGAAGTCGGGTGAATGATGATGACTGCTCTTTCCTTTCGGTTCCTTTTCGGGTGAACTTGTCCTCTAACCCTGTGATGTGAGTGCCAACGCGAAACCAGTACACTGTCAGTTAAGGTTTTACTGATACATTAACATTTACACAGTACGTTGATAATCATGAAACATAATCAAGGTCTTACTAATAATCAAATGTTCCTCCAAAACATATTTGCTGTTCCAAATTAGCAGTATATTAATGTCATATAGGACACAGGAGTGGAATGAATCTGTCACAAAAGGTTGGTAGCGGACGTGGAGGAAAGACCCAGATGCACAGACGGGAAGCAGATCAAGGGTTGCGAAGTTCCAAAAAAGGATTTAATTATCTCAAAAAGCAAAAAACATGAACATGGCACTAACAAGACGTGAAGACAAATACAATTACAATTAATGACCAGACACAGACAGAACAAAAACCAAGACTTAAATACATGACACAAATGAGGGAACAAGAAACAGGTGAGACACGAGAGGGCAGGTGCACATAATCAGAACAGAACCGGGAAAGACGAGACATGAGACAAGACTACAAAATAAAACAGGAAGTGACCAGAACTAAAAACATGAAACTTGACGAGACAAACACAGGACGTGACAGAATCTTATTGGAATACCATTTGTTTGGCTTTGCTGTTTACACAACTGGCTCCTCTTCTTGCTCGCCGGCTTCCGACTTAAGGAGTGTTTACCCGTCGCGTGATACACGTGTCATTTTGAACGGAACTCTGGGACTGCATAATTAAAATGCACTTGCCATTGCCATCGCACAAATTGTCCGGGACTGACATCCTGAGGATTGTACTGACGTATAACGATGAGTTTAAGAGACAAAATTAGAAAGCAAAGTTGGTGCTTTTTCATTAAAAATGCACAAAAACACAAAATAAAACACAAAACAGGCCCACTGCATTTGTGTACTATACCAGGATTAATTACCGGGGAGACTGCGTACAGCCACAAATCATTATGTAGCAAATAAAACTGCGGCTAGCATGGAGCAGCACGGCCGAGAAATTCTGTAGAGGATACGACAGAAGTTGATCCAATATTGCGAGTTTGCAGGCCGTACGTCCAAAAGCCCACACTGCACACACATACGTGCACACACCAACACGTGCAAATCACCGGAATACCTCATTTCACACAACGTTTTTCTTTCATTGTAAAACGTGGCCCGTAAAATTAAAGGGCTGACTAACTGCATTACTTACAGCTCATCCTTTAAATGACGCTGCTTGCATTGTTTTTTCCGCCGCGCTCATGTGTGAGTATGCGGCGGGTAATGAGTGAATACTAGTCGGTATTTGAAATCTGCACTCAAAACCTCCATCAAAGTGTCCCTTGCATATCCGTCCTGGCGCAGAGACACAAGCCCGAGGCGTGAATTATCACACAGAGACAGTTCTGGTGATAATTGACTGAAGGAATGCCAGGCACTCACTGATGAACATGGAGACACTCCACTGTGCATCTCCAAATGGCTTTAGCGAGCTAATGGCGGTGTGGGAAAAAAAAAAATGAGCTCGCATAAGGCAGGGGAGGTAATGTAGCTTCCAGCTCAGCTCATTTTCTCCAAACGAAAGAGATAATCTGGACCCCCTGAAGGCTTCCGAGATTGAAAGCTTCACAAGCGGAAAGGCCAAATAACTAAGAGAAATTAGACGTGAACCTGGGCCAAAGTTTTTCTCATTCCACTCCCACGCCTCCCATCAGAGGCGGCGGCGGCGTTCGCGAGCGTTACGGTGAGGATTAAACGCGATGTAACGATCTACCTTTTCCTTTGTTCCCTTCATCCCCTGTTTCATTTATTCCTTTCTCTCTTTTTGTGGGAAGATTTCCCTTACATCGCTTTTTTTTTTTCCCACCCATTCGTGTCGTCTTCCCTTTTTTTCGTCCCTGCTGTTCTCCGCATCAGTGTTTGCCGCGGAGAGGGCGCGGACTGAGATGCACAATGTTTGTGACAACTGGAGCACTCTCCATTTCTGTCCAGATGGACTGGCAACCAACTGTCTCAACAGAACAGGCTTTCATTCCCACCAGCAGCTCCCCTCCTTTTCGTCACCCTGCTGAAACCAGCACAAGCAGCGTGCTAGACGGGGTTTGAGAGCGGGAACAAAGACAGAATAAAACACATTAGATTACATTACATTTAATTGTTTGCTCCAAGTGCAGGCTGAGATGAACATTTTTAGGCTAATTTTCTCAAGTGTTTTTTTCTGCCTTGATGGATAATTTAATACAACAGAACACACTACGGCGTTAGGAAAAATCCATATGTAATAATGATAACAACAGAGGAACATTCGCAGGGAGAGAAATGACGCCGAGAATGGCTCCATTCACTGAACGAGACCAGCGTTGGGGAAGCTAATTTAAAATTATGATTCCACAAGCTAATCTTCATTAGAGTAAGCTATGCTACAGCATCACTTTACTTTTGTTGAATGTAGAAAGATATATTACAAGCTGCTCAACCAGAACAGGGGACAATATTTTGGATTGCTTTCTGCCCCACTCCGCCTCCTTGGTTTGAATTGGTTTCCTCCGCTGGTTAGGTTGGTTAGGTTGGTTAGGTCTCAGCATGAGGAGGAAGGCCGCGGTCGTACATACGCAAAATCAACATTCACTTCCCATTCACTCCCAGTCCAAGCAAATAAAGGAGCAAAAAAAACATTTGATCCAGTGGCAAAGCAAATTCCACATCTCGGCTTAGCGTGGAGTTTAACTTTGGTGAACTATGACCGACTCGGCCGCAGCCAATAGCAAAGACGTGTGTGTGGTTGACCCCTAAAACCAGACAAACAAACTGAGTTCTGTGCGCCTCACGTCCTGCACTGCCCACACTCAGCTCCGGCAGGGGATTTTCATCCGCCTGCATCGTGTATATGTGACCACACGGCCTCACGGTCAGGGTCAGAATATCAGGGTAACCAATCAGAAGCAGAGCAAGGCAGGTCAAGGAAAGCACTGGGATCCATTTAGACGGCGGCTTGTTTGATTCCCTTCTACATCAGAAAACATTTGGGTTGCACGTACAGAGTCTATATGTGTCTTGGAGCAACATTCCTGTCATTATGGAGTTTTGTTTCACAATAGTTTTTTCAAGAAAAACTAAGAGGAAGCAATGTTGCTGAATAAATTGCATGAATTTGAAAGTACAGAGGCAAGTCATTTTTAATAATTTACATGGAGGACGAGGAGGAGCAATAGAATCCAGCAAAGTCCAGCAAATCCAACGTTTGGTGACACTTCAGACTTTTCAACAGAGGTGTGCGACTTGATAGGACCCATGCGATTTTTGCAAAATACACCATAATACCAAATATACCAAAGAGTTAGGTCTAGTGTGTGAGGTGTTATGATAATGAAACCGGTGTTTACAACTGTGACTTTTCACATTTGAAAGCGGTAATGAAAGACCCGCTTGTGAAAGAAAAAGTGGTTTCAGGCTATATTCAGGCCCCGTTCTATTTAATTTCTTTTCAGAGATTTTTTTCTTGCACTACAAAGGACCTGTGAAAAGGCCTGTTTGTGAAAGAGCCAAGTGTGTTTTTACAGGTCAAAAAGGAAACAGCATTAATGAGACTATGAGTATTGGAAATGAATACAGTATCCAGAGTAAAACTCTGGATTTCAAAATGTTATTTATGGCTTGCTTCAGAAGCAAAAATGAAAATGAAGATCAAACTCAGTAGCGTATTGAATTGCACAGCATCATACTCTTTTGCGTTGCACAATTTGTGGTGAATCGCAATAGAGCTGAATTGTATCACATAGTAACCTCATATATTTAACCCCACTTTAAAATGTTGTGTTTACCAGCAATGGATTTACAAATCATGTGTTTCACAAATTGGTGAACCCCGCCCCACACTTGCTTGTGAGCGAAGTCTTCGAGGATGCCACTTTCATACCCAATCATAATACTATCACCGGTCTCTAGGGATGTAACGATACACCGAATTTTGCGATACTGCGACAAAAAGATGCAATTCGTGGAACTGTGACGATATCTACCAACCGTTCATGTGGTTATTTAGCTTGTTAAATTCATAGATCTAACAAGGGAAATTAGTACAGTATGACTGCATTCTGCTATTGCTCCTGTTCTGTTTGAACAGCAGAGGGCGCAACCATGCTGCTAAAGAAAACTCTCCCGCCCTACTCCCCCTCTGATTGGTCGGCTTTGTTGGTTTCATTCTCAATGCTCGACTCAAACTGTCACCTTAATGTCTGTTTTCGGCAGTGCTGGAGCTGCAAGAGTGACTCTAGGCTCGTCAGGTGGAGCAAGCAGGCCAGCTGGTTGTAGGGCAGGCTGCCCTGCCACTGCTCCACCACCCATCCTGTCTGCTTCATCCAACAAGCTCAAAGACACCGCAGTGTCGTCAGCCAGCCGGTGTGTTTACCTGCAGGGAAACTACGGCCCACAACCCGCAGCATCCACTCTGCTGCTGGCTGTTTGTTTCTTCAAACCAACACCTGACAACCACTGAACATACAGCTAGGAAATGATAACCTGTTTATTGATTTGCAATTATACATAGTACATTTTGCACAGGTCAAGACAGGTTAGTTTTATTTTACTAAAGGAGGCAAGCAGAAGGACCTCAAGAAAAAACTAATGGTGTTTTTGGAGCATTCCATGACCTTTTTGCCCCTGTCCCCAACTACTTCAAAATGTGTTGTTGGCTTCAAATTCAGAAGAAGCATATATTTACAAAAATCAATGAAGTTGAGGAGGTTAAACTTTGAATATATTGTTATTGTCAGTACTTTTTAGGAGCTGGGGTTGAATCTTTAATGTATCGGATCGTTGTGAATGCATAGCGGTGTGTATCACTTCAGCGTCACCGATGGAGAACTGCAAAAGGCGAGTTGATCTTTAATCTAATATGTGTTGTCAGGAGCCACAAACATGCCTGTGAAATCTAAAATCACCTGGTGAAAATAAAAAAGACTATGAGTGCGTGTCTCTCAGGGGATTTGCTGGGAATACAAAAAACAAAGCTGAAATATCACAATCGAGTTTTTACGCTTGGCTGAGGTGGAAAAAGTTGGTGTACGGATGCAAAATATAACAAAGTGCAACAGAAATAGAATAAGTGGATAAATCATGACGTACGTCACTCATGCGACCTGAATGTCCACTGAAGCCTCTGCTCTGCTGAAGAGATGAATAATACGGGCACATGAAAACATCGGACCAGCGTGGAGCGATGAGGAGGCTGGAAGCTTTCACATCTGTTGGCAAAGTGCTGCAAAACCACATAAGACACGTTAAGACTTTACGTCTCTTTATGTTGCAACTTTACATTTCATTAGGTCCACTGTTCAATTTTTCTCTTTCGA
Organism: Lagodon rhomboides; assembly: GCA_039737535.1. NCBI lineage: Eukaryota > Metazoa > Chordata > Actinopteri > Spariformes > Sparidae > Lagodon > Lagodon rhomboides. Next base: position 26,115,077 of record CM077787.1, on the reverse strand, counting down.
CAGTACTGTAAGAACAGTATTGCCACAAAAGAAAATTTGCTCTGGTTAGGTGTAGGCAATAAAACCACTTGGTCGGGGTTAGGAAAAGGTCATGTTTTGGCTTGAAACACCTGCTTCGGTGGCCACAAACATGGCTGTAGATGTCACATAGCCTTACTTTTTCACCACAACCACATCTTGACATTGTCCTGTGGTCCCTTGTCAAAAATATCCAGTGTTTTTTTTTTATATGTGCACACTGGAAGGCGGAAAGATGCACTCGACAAATTCTGCATTCTGTGCGCTACAGTTTGTCTTGTGTCTCTGACGTATAAGAACACCAGAACAACAACAACTAACAGGAGTATTACAGTAATCTGTACCACTAACACGGAAACACGGGAGTGTGTACGGGGCTAAGTAATCATTTCCCTCCATCTCCTTTCTATGACGTGCCGGGGCCCTCCACTGCAGAATGCGAATCTGGACACCCTTTCCCCGGCCCGATCCCCCAGGACCAGCAGCCCTTTCCAGCTCCGCGTAGGAAGCCCCATGCATTATGCATCACCATCCAGGCCTATTTCGGAGCAGAGAAGCAAAAAATAGCGAGAAACACAGAGCTTCCTGGGCTCCCGCAATCAGTCCCACAGTTGCTCATGTTTCTGTGGAAAACGAGGTCTCGTTCCGACCATACGGAATTACCAAGAGGAACACATGAAATATTTAGCATTGTCATCCCCTTCTTCCCCCCCTCTATTTTCTAGCTCAAACTTCCTGAGGGAGAAAAAGTCGGAAAAAAAACAAGTGAGAAATGGCAGAGAGCCTACAGTATGTTTTCTTGATATGATTATCTGGATGCTCCTTTCTCGGGGTGGTTGGGTGAGGAAGCGGCAGCGTGAATCGGTGGAGGTCAGGATCGCGAGATTTCCCCCCTCAGGGGAGGGGATGACACACGCAGAGGTGGAACATGGGATTTGATTTATGCTCCTTGGACGTGGTGGAGGAGAACGGGGCTCGGGTGCAGGCTGGTATGTGCCGGATCAAAGCGGGCGTGCGGCGGACTGATGATGGTCAGGCACTGTGAGGCATTTAGCATGCATAAATGGACAAACATCCACAGGCAGGCGCGCACAGTACATGCATACATTCATGACAGAATGAAAAATGCACGGACACAGAGCTTCTTTTTTTTTTTTTTTTAGACCAGGGCATTTGTATGAAGCAGCTGACCTACTCACAGGGTGACCCTGACAATAGAATACGAATCCACAGGTACGCAATGCCTTTCTCTGAGAGCGTGTCTCTGTGGCACCTGAATGGGCCACATCTATTGACATCAAGGCTGTCCAACCTGCAGACCTATTATTTTCTGCTCTCCAAAGGACTTCACACTATTTGCGAGAGCGTAGAGGCCATAAAATGGACTGGCTTTTTGTCCTCAGTGTGAAACTGCAAAGGTCTTTTGAGTCTGAAATTGTGATTTTTCTGTGTACGCGTGTGGGCATGCGTTCCGTCTGTATGCGCAATCTCCTCCAACACGGCCACGTTTCATCTCGGTGCTGATGCATGTAACGCCGCTGCCGAGCTCCTTCTCTTCCAGAAAGGCTTTCCATAAGGAGGATAAAAGCAAAAATCATTCAATTGTGTGGGAACGCTGGGGCTCTTTCAATTCTCTCTGGGACATCAAAGCACACAGCACGACACTGCACTATTAGAGTCCATGGGTGGGATGGAAATATATTACAATATCTACTCTCTGCTGAAATCCACGACGAGGGTTTCATAACAAAGAGCAGACTCCTCTCAGTCATTTGTCTCCTCCGAGGATTGTGATTAATCTAACCTTTGATGTTTTGAAACAACAGGGAGGAGGAGAGAGATGACGGGGCCGCTGTGGGAGCCGCACGGCGATGTAAAGACTTCGTAATACGCTGCTTTGAATGCCGGGCTAATGAAGCAAATTGAATTGAATCACACAGGATATTGAAACTGTATTGCGGAGAGTGACACAGCATGCGGGCGCAATGCACAACGGCTGACTGTTAAAAGATTAGGCCCGAGATGGAGGGATAAAAGAAAACTCAACTCTCAGAGGGAGAGCGGAGAGACGAGGAGTCACAGGAAATGGAAACGCGGGATTACTCCGCAGCCCGTCGACCGCTGCATATGATGTGTGTTTAAAAGCGAGACGCCGCACGTATCATCATCTGCAGCTTCTGAGCAGATACGCTCGGAGGTGTGAAAGGCGGCCAAGTTGTGCAGAAATGTTGGAGCGTGTTCAACACGCAGCCAACACATGTATGATCGACGAAATGCTAGCACGGTGTGTGTGTGTGTGAGAGCGTGTGCCTCCAAGGTTACGGGGCTCAGGAAGTGCCATTAGGTGTGAATTAGGCAGAATTAAAAATGAATCCGCTGTCATGCATTATTAAAACTACCCTAATTGCATTTGCATACGTTTATGAGATACTGTGTACCAGGGAGAGCCTGTGCAAGTGGGTTCGTTCTTATAGGATTACTTGTCATTTTCTAAATGATAAAAGTGGCGCATGGAAAAATTCAAATTCATTCTTCATCTGGCTGTTTGCTGTAAACAGTTATCGCCTTGTCTTTAACCCGCGCTTACAACTTACAAATTCCTTCCGATTCACCTGACGAAAAGCAAAACAAGCCGCAGAGAACAGATTTCCAGCGAGCCGGCCCTCGCTTACCAGATGGCTCTCTGTCATCTTAACTTTGATCACAGTATAACATGTGGTACTGTTCTGCACAAAGCACAGGGTAGCACTACCTCTTTTTTCTTCACGAGGAGCTCTGACTTACACTTGTATGCAGCAACATTGCCCCTGTGTGGTGGAAGGAACAAACTGTTGATCAAAGTTCTCAGTCATCCAGGTCATGGTAATTCTAAGTGCTGTATCGTAGGCAACCGGACTTGGTTCAGTTTCTTGAAGATGGTTCACCTCTCATCCAAGAGGCTTCTTCAGTTCTGGAGGGGAGTTGCAGGCTTTTAAACTCCGTGTGGGAGTGTCCTTACAGAGTCGTTAAGGTCACATGTGAGCTCTGAGTTTCAGAGTCATTGGGGCCACTCACTAGGTGAGCCCAGGTGTGAATGGTTGTTAAGCTGTCTGGGGAGAGAACTCAGTACAGCATTGTAGGTGGGTGATAAGTAATGTCGAAGGCCACATCCTTGGTTCAAAGGTCGTTCCAGGTCGTTCCAGTTCGATAGATTCTTTTACTCGTCTTTCAAACCATCTGTCTTCTCTGGCTAAGATGTTTACATTGTTGCCCTCAAAGGAATGATTTTTCTCCTTCAGATGTCAGTGGCATAACATTATGACCACCTGCCTAATATTGTGCTGGTCCCCCTTTTGCTGCCAAAACAGCCTGAGGCATGGACTCCACTAGACCCCTGAAGGTGTGCTGTGGTGTCTGGCACCAAGATGTTAGCAGCAGATCCTTTAAGTCCTGTAAGTTGCGAGGTGGGGCCTCCATGGATCGGACTTGTTTGTCCTCACATCCCACAGATGCTCGATTGGATTGAGATCTGGGGAATTTGGAGGCCAAGTCAACACCTCAAACTCGTTGTTGTGCTCCTCAAACCATTCCTGAACCATTTTTGCTTTGTGGCACACCTCATTATCCTGCTGAAAGAGGCCACAGCCATCAGGGAATACTAAAAATTCTGAGGATATGCTCATTCAGCTGAAACAATGCAAATTAAAAATGCAATTTGTTCCAGCAGCATGTAGTATTATAAGTTGTTTGGATTTTTTTTAGATTGATGCACCATCAGCAAATTCTTAGATGTATCCTTTTCAGGTGTGTATTATTTTGCTAGGTTAAGAAATTGACATAATACTCCTTGTAACTACGTAGTATAAGATCTTTGTTATAAAACTACATTACTATGCCCATCACACACTTCTAGCAAATAGTCGAGCAGACACACATCAACATTAGCATTTATTGCATTGTGTTTCTGTCCAGCTGGTGAATGTACGTTCAGTTTTACACTCCTATATCTGTTTGTTGCTAAACAGTGCACAATGGGTTTATTTTTTATTTTTTTGCTGCTGAAAACGAGATTGATCAGAGAATAAAACCAAAACAATGAGCTGAAGAATGCTAAAATGAGCCATATAACTCAGAGGAACTACAGAGTCTGGTGAGGCTGTGTGACGTTTCTCAGGTTTCACATTAGGTGATGTCAGTTTTTTCTGTCGTCAATATGCATTACAAATATTTCTGAAAGACTTAGCTTGAGGCTACATGGGTCACCAACAGCCCAGTCCCCTGGACAAACATTTCTGCAAACCGCTGATACATTTACATTTGTATGTGTCATAAGCTGTGTACCATATTGACATTTCTATAAAGCATGTCATATCTCATTCACATAATGTGTTTAGGACCTGACAGGAGGTGGAGGTGACAGTGGTGGCAAGCCAGTGACCGCAGTTTTAGATAGCAATCAACATTTAAGTGTGTGAAAACACTTGATATTTATTAAGAGACCTCGAGACATCTCCTGCGTGTTTGTGGCGACCAAAACAGGTATCTGAAGCCAAAACATGGCTTTTCCTTACTCTGACCAAGTGTTTTTGTGCCTAAATCTAACTAGACTATAAGCACAGCATTGTCAAAAGATGACATTGAAAATGAAGCCGAAAGAAACATAAAGAAAGCTTGGATTTCAACATATTCGTCATTTGCAGAAACGCGTGTTGTCAACAATTATTATTCTGGCAATTGGGTTGGTCACCCACTGTGTTTGATGGTTATATATGTCGGAAAATATATACGGAACCGTTTGCAGACAACATTGGTTGTTGTCATCACCCAAAAGGAAGAAATGGGTAAGAATGAGGTGAGGGAGTTTAATTAGACATTGCAATCTGATCTTTGCCTGTGTGTTAGAGATAAGTTTTTCTGAAGATCCAGGCATCTTATCAGCCCTGATACAGCATGACACACACCGACCGCCTCACCTTTGACCCTCCACATGATGTACAATCCTATCGCTCCCAGATCAAATTGGGGTCAGATAGAGCGGTTGTGAAACCCATATCATGACCGCAGCACATCTAAAGCGCCTCAGCCCCTCTAAAGCCATCCGGAGACCAAACTGTATTGATCACGGCTCCTGTTGAGAGTCAGTAAGAGGTATTAGATGGCAATTGAAGATCACATTTCACAAACATTAACAACAGACTGTGGCCACTTTGCATAAACCAACACACAAAAACATTGGTGATAAGTGTGTGCACACATGCTCACACTCCACTGGCTCCGGCCGATTCAGGCAATGCTAATGTGGGCTTAAAGTCAAGACTCTTAAGAGTAGTTCCGCAAAAAAATGTGTCTCAACTTTGGTCTAAAAGCTGTGCTGGAGTTGCAATCGAGTCAACAAAATTTCTTCACTTGAACTTTGTTCCTTGATATGAAACCAGAGAGGAAACTTTCCAGCGCAGCCAGAAAAAGAGCCGAGCATTCGTCTGTGTCCGTGCTCCTCTCCATCCTCCTCCCTCCATTCCACCACATTACAATGAGTAACTGCTAGAGCCGGTGTGCTGGGAGGAAATGCAGATTGAAAGTACAGCCGACTCTTTAAGTGCATCCCAGTGAGTGCGCACACACTTAGTGCACAGCCGCATAATGCATGTGCACGAACACGGGGTCGTATAACCACGGAAAATACTGTAAACATGCATGGTATAAAAAGGAAGGAGTGTGTTTCCAATGCACAAACTTCATATCTCTCTCTCTCACACACACACAAACACACACACACACACAAACACACAAACACTGCCCTGGGGAAATTATCAGGCGGACCCTGTCCTTTGGTCCTCATGCACACACACACACACACACACACACGCACACAGAGAGAGAGAGTGTATAAAAAGGGTTGGGCCCTCGAACTCTCTCCCTCAGTTTGACAGACCAACCTCACTGTAACGGCAAATACCACCGCACGCCAGTCCAAAATGCCTGCTGACTACAATGGACGCTGGGAGATGGTGAGCAACGAGAACTTCGAGGATGTCATGAAGGCCATCGGTGAGTTCTTACCGCCTACTCAATGCATAATGGCATATCGTAAAAGGGGCTTGTAACTCTCAGGGAGAAAAACAGGAGTCAGTTAGAAGGTAACATTCGATGATGCAGCCGAGTGGGAAGCGAGGCCCGGGCGGCAAATCTGGTAGGAGTGTCACAGAAAAGAGTGAGAGAGGGGCAGTGTGGAGGTGGGGGGGAAGAGGAATACATACAGTTGCACTGCTTCATTTCCTCATTGAGCCGCTGTCAGGCCAAGTTAACCTCCACTCTCTTAGCGGTTGCCGTCTGTTACCACGCCAAATAAATATTGATTCACTCCTTTCTGCATTTTCATCCTCCTGGTGCGCAGAAAAAGGCAGACGGATTCAGACCCAGGATCAGGCAGCGGGCCAGCTTGTCATTTAAAAAAAAAGGGAGAGAGAGACAGTGAGAGAGAGAGAGAGAGAGAGGGAGAGGGAGAGAGACTGACGTTGAGCTATCATTGATCAGGCCAAGAAACACTTTCATTATTCACAACTCTATCTGCAATTCATAAAACAACCCCGGTACACTCAGCTCACACAAAAATCCGGGAAATCCTGAGCGCCTGCACCTCATTTCCATCGAGCGGATAGGAAAATGACATCCTTATGGAAATGGGTCAAAAATATTATTTCGATGGGTAAATGTGGGGGGCCTCATCTGTAAGAGTGATGGGGGGAAATTGAATTTTCACTTTAAGGCAAATGGGATATGAATATCTAAACGGCCGGGGCGGGCGTTTCTCCGTGGCGGGGCCCGGTGCTGAACGGGGCGGAGAAACTCATTTAGGCCCATTTTGACTCGGAGCAAGGTCATTTTTTAAAGGGTAAATGAGACTGTCAAAACGGCCAGCCGGAGAGGACTTATCACAGTAAGTGGCGTGTGCCGCCATGTGTGTCCCCGGACGTTTGCTCACGGTGTGTCCGTGCACGTAACGATTGGGTCAAACGAGACGCTAAGCCAGGATGGGAAATTGACTCCTGCCATTGACATTATATCCCATTGGTGTGTGTGTGTGTGTGTGTGTGTGTGTTCACGCTCGCAGACATCGACTTTGCCACCAGGAAGATAGCCGCCCACCTGCATCAGACAAAAGTCATCGTCCAGAATGGAGACAAGTTCGAAACGAAGACCCTGAGCACCTTCAGGAACTACGAGGTCAACTTCACCATGGGAGAGGAGTTTGAGGAGCAGACAAAGGGCCTGGACAACCGGAAGGTCATGGTGAGACTGTTTTCATGTATTTCACACAGACCTGAAAGATGAAGTGCTCTCGATGAAGGGTTTTGAGTAAAAAGTCACTGATGGTAAATATAAAACACATGTTTTGGTTTTTAATCTATGATGTCTGTGCGGTGACATCAGACACTGGTTAACTGGGACGGAGACAAGATGGTGTGCGTCCAGAAGGGAGAGAAAGAAAACCGTGGCTGGAGACAATGGATCGAGGGAGACCTGCTACACCTGGTGAGAGAAAGTGTCACACAGAGTTCGGGCAGAGTTAGAAAAGGGCTGGGTTCAGTCTCTGTCGTCAGCCACATTAAACAGCAAAGCAAGCACCATAAAAAAGTTATTATCGTCTCACTTGATGAAACTCGCATGATGAAATCCTTCTCAACCTTCAATTAGATCAGACTAATCAGGCTAATTTATCTCCTAACTGTGGGCAATAACAATAAAAGTGATAATGAACCACTATCTTAAACATATGGATGTGAGCTCACCTGATTGCGTAACTCAGACGCTGACATTTGTTGCATCACGCTGGACTCGCAGTCTAAAGGTCTCCTCTCTCCTTCTCCCTCAGGAAATCCATGTGCTTGACAAAGTCTGCCACCAAGTATTTAAGAAGAGCCAGTGAGATGGGAACCACCTCAATCTGCACAAAGCTGCCTTTCATGTGATGCATGTTTCTGTCTATTTATAATGTAATTGTGAATACCTGCAATAAATTGATTTAATACTAATGTCCTTTTCCTTTCTGGTGTTTTATTATCTTGTCTAGTTCCTGTCCCCTTTAGTTCAGCAGTGAGTTTATCACGAATTTCATGTATACACACAAACACACACAAACACACACACACACACACATATTTTATATTTATATAGCTATATATATATAGGTATGTATACAGTATATACATACATACATACATATGTATATTTATATACACACACAGACACATATGTTATATATATGTGTGTGTGTGTGTGTGTGTGTGTGTGTGTGTGTTTAAGATTTGACACATAGTAACTGCTTTATGTATTTATGAACATTTTGAAATAGGCTTTTATACTGAAAGTTTTTTCTCATATGAAAATTACTAATTGAATATTCATTTATAATTAGATATATAATTATAACAGAGGGAGGCTCTGATGATACACTGCAAAAAAGTTTATTTTTATTTCAACAAGAGTTGCATAAGACTGAAGACCAACTGAATCACTGCTCATGATTCTGCACTTGCCTGGCAGATTGTAGGTTTAAGGCTCAATAATAAAGTTTGCGGGCTGTTCCAGGGCTAGCCTGTGTTTGTTCGCAGTGTGGGTCGAGCTCGCAGGTACAACATGTTCTGCTTCTCTGCCGGATCTTGAGCTGCTCCCCACAGGAAGCGCTGGAGGATCCACGTCGCCAAAAGAAGCTGCGTCAAGTCTGACAGCGGCAGAGAGACTGTAACCGGAAATGAGGCGAATTGTCTTCGAAATAAAAGCGTTGCATTTACAAACATAAAGCTCAAGGACATTGTGAAATGTGAAAAGAAAAAAACTTTTACACAAATTATGTATATCACAGTTCAAGATACACATTGTGCAACAAGATGCAGGTTACATATGATCTATTTGTGTCAAATGTACATTAGAGCAGGCTGTATTTCCTGTACACAGAGAAGAATACATGCGTACTCTACAAAACAGCACTTATTGTAGCCAATGCACAAGTAGCTTTTTACACTACCAGTACAGTTATTCCAGCCCTCCCACACACCTTTGCACTATGTGTACTGTTTTTTTAACTTCTAACCTTTGACCTTTAAGTATGCTATTGTCCATTTGCTTTGTTTATATAACAGACATTTGATAAGTTTATCTATTGCATAACACTGTTCTCCTTGGAACTGTATACACAGAGCTAGGTAAAGGTGGAGTCTATTACTCAGATGGTTGTTATTCAGATTACTATAGATTTTTTTTTAAAAAATTACTCAATTAATAGGCCTACTTAATACTACCAATAATAATAATAATAATAATAATAATAATAATAATAATAATAATAATGACAATAATAATAATAACCAAAGATATATACATAGTTTTACATATAATTTTAGGGAGCGTTTCACTTTTTTCAGAGATTTATTATGAAACTCCGTACCGGAAGTGAATGTGTTTTCTATCCTTGCACTTGGTCACCGAAGTTTGTCCACTGAGCTCCACGGGAGCAACACGACGGCAGCAGCAGCAGCAGCAGGCAGGCCGGTGTCTTTACTGTACAGCACCGCAGACTCACTGACGTGGAAACATGGTAGGCGGAACAGACTAACTAAATACTTTAACTTTGCCGGTTTGTCGACCACTGCGGGGTTGTTCTTTTTTGTCCGTGTGCGTGAAACGACAACCGGTGAACTTTAACATCAGAGTTTGAAACATGCAAAACTCAGGGCTGGCTGTGTGTATGCAGCGACCATATGCAACAAGAGGAGTCCAGAAAGTTGACTACCGTGTACTCAACTGAGTTAAAGTTATTTATTTCTGTACAGAGTACGACAAGAATGTAATATTTGCATAATGGAGGGTTTTTAAGTTTACACCCGTGTCATTATTAAAAGTAGATAAATGAAAAGACTGCTCGTTTCCATTGGTATGAGTCGTCCTGAGAGGGCCCAGTCACTCTGGAGCAGTCATGCACAGAAAATGTGGAATGGGTAGTATCAACAGACACGCCCCCTTCAGAACCATCCCCAAAACCTGAAAAACAGTACAGTGTGACGTGCCATTCAAAATGTCTCTGCCCTCTAAGGTAAAACATCACTGAATTAAAGGTGTCTGCAAGGCAAACCAGGCCGTACGGACTGTGTGTCAAGTACAGGCTGTTGTTGAGAGGAGCTGATTGGTTACCTGATTCAGACAGATGCTGAGTAATATCTCTTAGCATCACGATCATCTTTCTTTTATGTGCATTACAGCCTCTGCGGTTGGACATCAAGCGGAAGCTGACGGCTCGGTCAGACCGGGTGAAGAGTGTGGACCTGCACCCCACCGAGCCGTGGATGGTGGTCAGCCTCTACAGCGGCACCCTGGTGGTCTGGAACCACGAGTCACAGGTCACTATCAGCCCCGCTCCACGTTCCTCTAATCAGTCGAATCATGGGGTCGTTCCTTCACAGACACACACACAGCTGCTTCATATTTGATTCATCCAAGCTTTGTTGATCGTCTGTGATGTTAATTTCTCGTTTGGGTTGCAGACGATGGTGAAAACCTTCGAGCTGTGTGACCTGCCTGTCAGAGTGGCCAAGTTCGTGGCCAGGAAACACTGGGTCATCGCCGGAGCAGTAAGTGTTTTTTAACTCCATGAGAGCAGCCATGTACTTATTAAAGTTATCTTCCTTTTCAGTGTGTGAATTAATAAGAAATTAGAGGTACAGACTGCCTCATAATGAGAATTTGTGGAATAAATGTTAATTCATTTTCAGTGTCTCAAGTCAGGTTTCAGTTTAGTCCCTTTATTTTTCCTCCTCGAGTTGCGTTGCTGCAACAAGGGGCTACCAGAGACTTGGATTACACTGGATAAGATGTATATATATGTATATGGATAAGATGATGCTCTCCGGGGGCAGCGTCCACACAGCCAGATAAATCGGTGTTATTGTGTCGCGTGTCACGATCTCTGTGCCTGTCCCCAGGATGACATGCTGATCCGCGTGTTCAATTACAACACGCTGGAGCGAGTTCACATGTTCGAGGCTCACGCCGACTACATCCGCTGCATCGCCGTCCACCCGACACAGCCCTACATCCTCACCAGCAGCGGTACGAAGGAGCTACACACACAAGTTCATATATAAAATGCACCTTTTGGTCCTGAAACTTTTCTGATTTCCTAACTGTGTGTGTGTGTGTTTTCAGATGACATGTTGATCAAGCTGTGGGACTGGGACAGGAAGTGGTCGTGCAGCCAAGTGTTTGAGGGGCACACTCACTACGTCATGGAGATCGTCATCAACCCCAAAGATAACAACCAGTTTGCCAGCGCCTCCCTGGACAGAACCATTAAGGTATACACACACACACACACACACACACACACACACGTAAGAGCACACACACAAGTAAGAGCACACAAAAGAAGATTGCTTCAGGGCACAAACAGAAAAAGGTGCTGTTCCTCCAGTTTAAACGAAGGCGAACAAAAGGTGACAGACAGTGTGGGAGAGGCAGGGACACTTCGCATGCAGTCACAAGTGACGGGGTTTATGGGAAATGTGGTCTCATGTTTGAGAAAACACAACCGCAAACAACACAACTTCACTGAGATACAGGCCACATCTATTTACACTGCTCACAGAATGACTCCAATACAATGATATTTACAATACTCACACAAATGCTCTACAAAATATAAAAATGTCATGTTGTCGGTTGCTGCTGTCAGACACGCTTCCGTACAAACTCTCTCTCTGCTTGTTCCTGCTCTGCGTGTGTGCTGCACAGGTGTGGCAGCTGGGCTCCAAGACTCCCAACTTCACTCTGGAGGGCCACGAGAAGGGAGTGAACTGCATCGATTACTACAGCGGAGGAGACAAGCCCTACCTCATATCAGGGGCTGACGACCGCCTGGTGAAGATCTGGGATTATCAGGTAACAAAACAAACTGCCACAAGCCTACACTTTATCCCGATCAAGACCTTATTTATCTCATCTTCCACATCATCTCCAACTCACGGTCTACTCTACATGTTTCATAACAGCTGATTCAGTCTGAGTGTCATCCATATGTATTTATCTTATTAAAAAGCATTGCACAGTTCCCAGTAGAAAGGGCAAGAGGAAACACACTGGAACATTCACACATTACATTGAACTAATGCCAAATCTCAACTGACACCAAAGATCTTTGCGTCTCAGAAACATATTCTTATTTGACCTACCCATCACACTGGGTTTAGTTCATAGACCATCAGCCCACTGCGCTTCACTCTCAGCCGACACAGATTCTCCGAGAAGACGACTGTTGACTTTTTTCATAATTAGAAAATGCCTCAGCAAACCCTTAGTTGTAGATCTATGTACACATCTTTTGACCCCAGAGCCAAGAATTTGTTTAGAAATAGAAATCGTTCTTGCGTGCCTCCTTTCTTATTTATTAGGTCAATCATTATCCTTAACGGAGCTATACAGCGAAGCTCACATGGATCTCCCATAAACAGTATATGTAAGGACGGCAGGAGCAGTGGATAGAGTTGAATCTGTAGAGCGAAAACAGGAGAACATTTCTTCAATAGTTGGTCTCAGATACACAATACTGATCATTTCCTATTCTGAAAACAAAATGACACGTTTTCTAAAACAATGTCAAGCATGCATCTAATATGTGAAATAAAACTTAGCACACAATAGTTGGATGTAAGGCAGCAGATAGCACGTGCATTGTGATCATTCAGTGTTCAATATTGCTAACATGCACACCTGAACAGTTACGGTATAAAAGGTGTAGCTCAGTGTTGACATGTGACATCATCCGATGAGTGTGTGTGCTGTGTGTCTTCATCTGCCAGAACAAAACCTGCGTTCAGACTCTGGAGGGTCACGCCCAGAACGTGACCTGCGTCAGTTTCCACCCGGAGCTGCCGATCATCCTCACCGGCTCCGAGGATGGTACGTTGTGGATTTAGATGTATTTAAAGTGACTCAAACACACACACACACACAAAAAAACCTGCAGCCCAAAATCAGAAGGTGCAGCGTCGTGGTTCAGTTCGGTCTCCTTGTTGTTTCCTCAGGCACAGTTCGAGTGTGGCACTCCAACACCTACCGACTAGAAAACACGCTCAACTACGGCATGGAGAGGGTGTGGTGCATAAGTGGCCAGCCCGGCTCCAACAGTGTGGCTATAGGCTACGATGAAGGCAGCATCATCATCAAGGTCTGTGAACACATATGAGCCTGTCCTCCCAGAAAATCTAAAAATGTTTCAAACAATTATCATTTAGTCAGTGCAGTTTTTCCCAATTTCAGCCCATAGTCCCTTTAACTTGTGCACCAGGTTCAATCTTTTGTCAGCGGGGCCCTGAGGACAGCAGCTAGGAGCCTCAGACTTCAGATATAATGTCAGTCATCTCTTGTTAACAGAAAATTGCACATTAGCGTTCAAATTTAAACCGTAAACAACATTTTCAGGTTATTAAAGCCCGCAAATCCTCCGAGGAAATAGAGGACATGACCTTTTTAACAACAGCAATTGGCAGTCATGAAACACCCTCAGCTGGAGCACGATCATCCAGCAGACTGTATAAGCCGAATGAACATTTATTGACCAGTAATATGAAAAAGGTGCCCCCTCCCGCCTTTCTCCTCTTTTTTCTTATCTTACGCCTCACCCTCGTCTCCCCTCTCCCCCTCTGTCCCAGCTGGGTCGGGAGGAGCCGGCCATGTCCATGGACTCCAGTGGGAAGGTCATGTGGGCCCGCCACTCCGAGGTGCAGCAGGCCAACCTGAAGGCCATGGGAGACACGGAGATCAGGGATGGGGAGAGGCTGCCGCTGGGTGTCAAAGACATGGGCAGCTGTGAGATCTACCCTCAGACCATCCAGCACAGCCCCAACGGGAGGTGAGGCGCTGGTGTGCTGTGGGGTGTTAAAGACTGAGAAGTATTTAAATTATATAGATGGTAGATGGCCTTACAGAAATGTGCTTGGTTTCTTTATCACATGTAGTCCTTAGTTAAACTGTATTTCACAAAACATCATTTTCCCACCACTTGTCATTTTGCATCCTCATACTCACTCCTGATGAAAATATGATCTTCATGTGCAAAGGCTTTTATCTGACAACCTCTGATCATTTTGGGCATCATAGAGCAAATTCTGGACATGTTTTATATTGATGACTTGTATATTGCTGTTTAAAATACACACTATTTGTCGGAGTGTTTGTCCTGATTTGATCTATTGACCGAGGTTTATAGTTTTTATACAATTTGGAGTAACAACACATTTAACTTTTGTTGATAATGTGGCTAAATCTGTCCCGTGACCCCTTCAGAGCAGGCATTAATTGAATGACGTCTGAATGAAATCTCGACTGTATGTTTGTGTCTGTTCTTTTGAATTGTATGTATCGTCCTTAGTTGAGGTTTCAAACTGTAATCTTACATCCAGATTGGTTGTGTTTTGTGTCTTTGCGTATTCGCAGGTTTGTAGTGGTGTGCGGAGATGGGGAGTATATCATCTACACCGCCATGGCCCTGAGGAACAAGAGCTTCGGCTCAGCTCAGGAATTTATCTGGGCGCATGACTCCTCACAGTAAGTCCTTCACACCTTAAAGGAACAGCTCAACATTTTGGTCCCCACCAACTTGAAAGAGTAGGTAGACGTTTTGGGAAATATACAAATTTGCTTTCTTGCTGAGAGTTAGACGAGAAGATTGATACCGCTCTCACGTCTGTTTCTTAATAATGATGACGGAGGCATCAGGCAATTAGCTTAGCGTAACATAAAGACTGAAAAGCTAGCCTGGCTTTGCACAAAGTTAAAAAAAATTGCCCACCAGCTCGCTAATTAACACAATGTATTGTTTGACTAATCCTTACACCACTCTGTGCTTTTTATATGGAGTTTTGTGCTGGAACAAGTTTTCAGCTAGCCTAGAGTTGCTAATAGGTAGATTTTTTAACTTTGGGCAGAGCCAGGCTAGCTGTGTACGCTAAGCTAACTAAGCTATTGCATTTTGGCTTTAGCTTCATATTAAGAATGAAAGCTTTGATATTTACTCTTGCCTGAAAGTGATCAAGTGTATTTCCCAAAATGTCGAGTTATTCTTTTCACTATATTTGTAAAATATCACAAGTAATAAACTTCATTTTGGAATGTGTGTACACTATTTTCATAGGTATGCCATCAGGGAAGGCAACAGTATGGTCAAAATATTTAAGAACTTTAAGGAGAAGAAGTCTTTTAAACCTGACTTTGGAGCAGAAGGTGAGCTGTATTTTCTTTTTTCTCTTTTGACATGGTTTTGTGTGCGTGGATACAGTGTGTACATACATGTGTGCCCGTCTCTGCGCGATGCTTAGTAACCTGCTGTCCTGCAGGTATCTTTGGTGGCTTCTTGCTGGGAGTGAGGTCGAACAGTGGCCTGGCCTTCTATGACTGGGAGACCTCAGAGCTGATCCGCCGCATCGAGATCCAACCTAAGCACGTGGGTCGTGTTGTCAAAGCTCTCACATCTCCAACGATTTGTGTATTGGCCCTTTTTTTATAATATCGTGCCTCTCTGTCTGCAGATCTTCTGGTCCGACTCTGGGGAGCTCGTGTCTATCGCCACGGACGAGTCCTTCTTTGTGCTGCGCTACCAGCCGGACAGAGTGGCAGCAGCCGTGGAGTCCAAGGAAAATATCCCAGAAGATGGGATAGAGGACGCCTTCGAGGTGTTTATTCTGAGAGAGCAGACATTTTTATTTATTTTGTGTCAGCCTCGATGTCTCTGTTTTTAACTAACTCACCTGTGCCACGTCCTGCTCACCAGGTCCAGGGGGAGGTCCAGGAGGTGGTGAAGACAGGGGTTTGGGTGGGAGACTGCTTCATCTTCACCAGCTCTCTCAACAGACTCAACTACTACGTCGGAGGAGAGATCATCACCGTTGCTCACCTCGACAGGTACGATGCTTGTATACCTGTGAGGCAGCAGGACAAAACAAGTTTATCCCAGCGCTCTGCCATCATATCCCTGGCATGCTGGGAAAAATCTGCTGAAGGGCTTTGAATCTACTTGGTGTCTCATGCCGTCGGTTTTTATCCTGTAAATTCGAAATACCATAAAAAAAAATCTCAAAGCCGGCCTCTCTCGTGTTTAGGACCATGTATCTGCTGGGTTACATCCCCAAGGACGACCGTCTCTACCTGGGCGACAAGGAGCTGAACGTCATCAGCTTCTCCCTGCTGCTGTCAGTGCTGGAATACCAAACAGCCGTCATGAGGAGGGACTTCGGCACGGCCGACAAGGTTCTACCCACAATCCCCAAGGAGCAGAGGATCAGGGTAGCCCACTTTTTGGAGAAGCAGGTACATTTGTCCCCCAACTTTTTGCGCTCCTCTGTGCTTTAGTGGAGTCAGGGTTTCATGAATGCATAATTTAAAGAACATCAGGCAGACAGATGGAGTGAAACATCTGGGCAGAATTCTTGTGTGCTTCTTTTGAAATATATTTATCACTTCTCACGCAGTCTCTTTTACCGCTTCACGTTTTCACACCGACAGTTTCACATGTCCAGTCCTCCACCACCGGCAGCTGTGCTCTACATAAAAACAGATGACGGAGCAGAATGTATGGAACAGAAATGTCAGGATGTGCTTTTGTGTTTCTTCTCGCGTTGTGCAGGGCTTCAGACAGCAGGCCCTGGCTGTGTCCACTGACCCAGAACACAAGTTTGAACTGGCCCTGCAGCTGGGGGAGGTGAAGATAGCGTACGAGCTGGCCTTGGAGGCAGAGGTGAGAGCACACAGAAACAAGATGAAAGCCCAGACCCATACTCATCATCAGTATGCTGTCTTAGCTGTTAGTAAAACAACATCATTATACTTCATGAAGTACTTTTTTGGACATTATTTTTTACTTAAAGGTGCAACATGTTAGAATTGCACTCCGAAACATTCTTTCATTCTTTCAAATCTCTTTCTCTCGATGGTCCAAAAGCTCCTGTGATAGCAACACAAACACCAACACTCCACCAGTAGTCCGGCTGGTTGCACAGCTAACAGAGCTAACCAGCTAACAGCAGCAACAGTCATGCATGTGTACAAAGAATACAGATATGTGTGTGAATTTAAGAGTTGGCCAATTTCCTTCGCTTCTGTAAAGCCTGCCAGCTCTCTCTACCGTTGCAAAACTCAGTGTTGCAACAGTATTTCATCTTGATCCGTGTCTCCAACTTTGACATGTTGGGTCCTTGAATTTGCAGGTGTTTGGTCTGAAAAGTCCTTGAATTTGATGTTTAAGAACACGTGGGGAACCCTGTGTCAATCAAACTGCAACTTGGAAAGCTACTGCCAGTTTAACTCCTCTATTTCCTTTGTGCATTGCATTGTGGGATGATACAGCAGCACACTCACAAATGCATACGTACCATCTTCACATATTATTATTGTAAAAAAGATGCTGAAAACCCGCTTAGTTTATCATCGGGGTGGCTTATCGGAAGGTTGCTGGTTCGATTCCCCTGGTATGCATGGTCGAAGTGTCTTTGGGAAAGATACTGAACTCAGATCTGCTCCTGATGTGCTGTCGGCACTTTGCATGGCAGCCACCTCCATCAGTGTATGAATGTGTGTATGAATTACTGTAAGTTGCTTTGGACAAGTGTAATCTTAGTTAAGCTTTTTTAGCATGCTAACATTTGCTAATTAGCACTAAACACAAAGTACAGCAGAGGCACATATATATTCATGTGGTCATAGCAGCTTAAGCCTGGTTCTTCACTCATAACAAAACTGTTACGTTATATTCAAAATCAATTTTAGGTTGTTTCTCTTTCATTAGTAGCTGTGTAATATGCCGGAAAACGTATATAGAATGTGTCATTGTGAGTCACGACCCAGGCCTCCCATGCTCGCTAAGCGCCTCTCAGTGTATTGTTGAGTTTCACGCCTCTCCTCCCGTGATAATCCTCTCTCCTGTCTCTCTGGCACCTTGACATGTGGGGGCTCCAGTCAGAGCAGAAATGGAAGCAGCTGGCAGAGCTCGCCACGACAAAGTGCCAGTTTAGCCTGGCCCAGGAGTGTCTGCACCAAGCTCAGGATTACGGGGGATTATTGCTGTTGGCCACCGCCTCGGGCAACGCCGACATGGTGGGCAAGCTGGCGGAGGGCGCGGAGAGGGACGGGAAGACCAACGTGGCCTTCCTCACCTGCTTCATGCAGGGAAGGTGGGTGGAAGAAGAGGAGAGGAAGCTGCGTCCGAATCCACGTTTCAGCTAACTTGTACGTGTTGCTAAATTATTTAAATGTTTTCATCCACACTTTTTTTTGTGTGTGTGTTTGCCCAGATTGGACAAATGTCTGGAGCTTCTCATCAAAACAGATCGATTGCCAGAGGCTGCATTTCTGGCGAGAACGTATCTGCCCAGCCATGTGTCAAGGTAAAGTTGTTCCTGCGCAGCGTATGCCCGAGTGCTGAGCTCCACTGGCTGTGTTTGTGTGCAAACAATCGTCCTATGTCCATCTGTGTCGAGCAAAAGCTTTGCTTTTAGCTTTTTTTTTTTACCAGAAGGCGAAACTTTACAAAGTCCTTATTCCTGAAAGTTTATGATGACGGCAGTATCTGTATCCGTGAGTGTATTTACATTATTCATCCCCGGTGAGCTGCATACGTTTCCCTTCCTCCAGGGTGGTGGGGCTGTGGAAGGAGAGCCTGTCCAAGGTCAACCAGAAGGCAGCAGATGCTCTGGCTGACCCCGGCCAGTACAGCAACCTGTTCCCTGGCCTCCAGCAAGCCGTGCTGGCGGAGCAGTACCTCAAGGAGACTCACGTCAGGGTCAGGCCCGCTGCAGAGTACCCACTCGTCATGGTCAGTGGAAGTCGGACGAGCTATGCTAAAAAAACTCTAATAGATGATAGATTTTATCATAAATTATGCACAGAAATTGATCCATTTGTGCAGAAAATGTTCAGCCAGTTGTTGAATTGGGATTTAGTCTCTCATACGATTTCTCTGCCCTTACATCACTGTTCATGAACCGCTCATACATTAAGCATGCTGTTTGAGATGACATTTCGCCTGTCTCTTTATTCTCCAGCCAAACGAGGACCGTGACGTTCTGGAGGAGTGTGCGAGTTTTGTGCCTAAAGGAGGGCTCGCCGAGCCGGAGGTGAGGATCACAACCTGCAGTTTTAAAAAGATTGCTGCTGCTTTAACTGACCCTGTGAACAAAAAATGAACGCCATTACTAAATGAACATCTGATAGCAAAACGGCTATCGGCAGATTTTTGTCTGCCTAAGATGGTGGCTGGAAAAAAGACTGATATCTGCATGATTGTTTTGTAGAGAGATCGGAGACTAAACAAGAGTTCAATCCAAAGCTAATGTGAGACTTCAGCAGTCTGAGTCTGACTAATGAGGTGGCTGTCTATGTAAAGGTAAAGTCTTTTTATTTCTTTGCTCCACAATACTGTCTGGGTAAAACACAAAGAAAGAATTTTGCTTTGGAAGACTCACACTCCATTTGTCTAACTCAGACTGCTGAGGCCTCATTAGTTACTGCTGAATTTAAGATTGAGTGTTTGCACAGAACGAGGACAGTGGATTTTTGTCAGCCATCCCTTAGTGTTGCACTGAAATTGCTTTAGAAAGGGATCTCTTCATGACCAACATGGGCAGTAGGGCAGTAAAACAGTAAAAAAGGAATACAAATGTTTTACTTTATGTGAGTGTTTCCATTTGATGCTACTTTAAACATCTACTCCAGTCACCTTATGTCTTACACAAAAAATACATCATAAGCTTATAAAATTTAATTTTTTGTTAAAGATAAGACCAGTCAGTGGTCCGTAACCTGTTTTTTGTACAATCTCAAGACCTCTTAGATTTATCTTGTGACTCCTTTGAGGGACCCGTCCCAAAGGTTGAAAACCAAAGGACTAAATTGTATAGAAAGTAGTTGAAACCAGCTTAACCTTCAGTAGCTACACCAGTAAAATGCTGCTTACACAATGATGCATCAGTACTAACAATCTATTGTGTTCTGCTGAACAACCTTTGATACTTCAAGAAATAGTTCTTAATACTTCTGTACTTCTACTTTCCCAGAGCCCAAAGTGACATCTTCAGATTGCTTCCTTTGTCCAACCAATAGTCTAAAACCCAAAGTGTCTTTGTTTACTGTCATAAATCAGGAAATGCTTATTTTTAAGAAGTTTGAACGTGTGAATGTTTGACATTTGTGCTTTAAAAATGACTTAGACAATTCATTTATTACAAGAAAACCTCACCGAGTATTGCGCTGGCACCATGTTGACACATGCTGGGCCCATCAATCCAGATTTTCAGTGTGTCGTATTTGAATATTTTTTATATGCATTAGTACTTTTACTTACTCTACTTCTTCCACCACTGAGTGTTTCAAGGTACATTTGGATGAGGAATGTATGAAGATAGACTTGTGAAGCTCTCCTTTCACACAGAATTGTAATTCTTCTTGTTCCATACACAGGAAGTCACGAAGAGCATGAATGAACCCGTCATGGCAGCCGCAGCGACGGAAGCTGCACCTGCAGAACCAGCAGTGGTGGAGGAACCCATTCCACCAAAACAGGAGATTATCGATCCCGTGTCACCAACAGAAGAAGAGTCCATCCCAGCGCCATCATCCCCTGTGCCTGTCACAGTGACAGAAGAGCAGGTTGAACCGCACCAAGCAGAATCTGTCGCCGTCGCTACATCAGAGGAGGCTTCGGTCTCTGAAGAGGAAGACCTCTTGCAGCCTACCACAGAGATTACCCCCGCAGAGCCAGAGATGGTACAGCCCAGCCCCATGGACGACGTCAGATCATCGGCTGAGACGGATGTTGAGGAACTTTCTCCAGCCGCTGATGATGTTACTGCTGCCACTGAAACACTAACTGCAGCAACATCAGAAACCATCGTGGCAACAGAAGAAACGCCAAGTGAGACAGTGAAGACAGAAACCATAGCAACAGAGGATGTCCTAGTTAGCACTGGTCTGACAGTTGATACTGATATAACAGAGTCTGTAGCAACGGAGGAAATGCCTGTTGATGAGGAAGTGGAAACGGACATCGTCTCCTCAGAAGCACCAACCATCACAGAGGCAGCAGCAGCAGAGACTCATGTCACTGAGGAGCTTGTCTCCGAAACTGCACCGTCACCTGTAGCAGTGGAGGAGCTTATCTCCTTTGAAAACACACACAGCCCAGTGCTGGATGCGCCTGTCCAAGCCCAGACCGTTTCAGATTTGGCCCTCGATCCGTTGCTAGACCCGTTTGGAGATATAATGCCAGTACTGAAGCCGGTCACAGCTCAAGAGCCCGAACAAGAGGAGCTAACCACGGCGCTCCCAGTGAAGCCTGAAGACAACCTGGAGCCTGCTGCGCCTCTGCAGGCTGAGCCAGAGGTTTTATCCCCAGCAGCCACCCCCGCAGAGGGCGACGTAGCAGAGCAGGAGGCAGGTCCCGAGGGGACTGAGGAGGTGGCAGAGGACCTCGAGGCAGAGCTGAATGAGGACGTAAGTTCCAGGGTTGTTTTTAGACATGCATGATTTATGTTGGACAGATCAGCCCGGTATATGGAACTTTTATTATTTATTTATCAGTATTACTGAAATTATGGCCCATAATTATAGATGAAAATACAAACCAAAATGGCTTTCAAGGACTTAACAAGCGTGTCATCTACACACTCTCATACAAAGTGTAAAGGTTTAAATCATCTATCTTTGCTCATTATGTCTGAGGCTCTCTTACCATCAGGTTATAGACTTCTTTTTAAAATGCAAAACTGTGAAATTATTGGTTATCTTAGCGGTGTCTGCACTATGAAGCAGGTTATTATCGGTTATCAGTATTGGCTAAAAAAGTACAATATTGTGATCCATAGTCGTTTTTTTTTATTCTCTAAGTATTGGCACAATTATGCAATTACATGTATTCTGAAATCCAGTTAATAATTGTACGTAGCTATGAACTTCTCCTTCAATGCAACACCGTTTGGATTTCACCCACACGTTTTGTTCTTCCTGCAGGCCCTGGACGATCTGGATCTGGACAACTTTGACCTGGAAGATATCGACACTTCAGACGTCAACCTGGATGACGATTTCCTGAACGATTAGAAGGGAAAATGTTTCACGAGCCAGACTCTGCGGTTTCTGTTTTTGTGACCAAAGAACACAAAGGGCTGTTTTCCAGGACAACAATAAGCTGTCAACAGACTAAAGACTTTGTCTGTGTGGTACTGTATGACTCAACAGTCATAACTTAAGCAAATCTCCGAGAAGGCAGGTTCGACCTCATACTAAGCCACAGCCTTGATCAAGAGGCTGTGTTTCAACTCCATCTGGGAGACCAAACACATGCAGTGGCCTTTGGTAGCAAAGGTAATAACGGTAGATCACAAGGGACAAAAATGTATAAAAGGGGAAGCTGAGATGAGACACGCAAAGGCGTATGTGTTTAGAAATGATGCACTGCAGCCAAAGAAATAAAGCCAAGACTTGTTGGTGACCCTTTTTACTCTTAAAACCACGTTAGAGCCATCATGGTGGTCTGTGATGAAAGTGCTCTCACATTACTAATGTAAGTATCACCAGTTTACAATAGAAATCTGAGTTTTAGGGGTAGAAAGCTTAACTAGCTGACTGCTATGTCCACCAGCATGTAAATTAAGGAATTACACTCAGTACCTCTTCTTCCTTCCGCACAGTGTAACACCACTGTTGACCAGGGTGTTCTCCAAACCATTGAGGAATCCCTCACGTTTTTTTTATATTCCTTTCATTCTTGAGGGGAAGTGTACCTTTTGTTTTCTAACATTCCTGCTGGATTTTAGCTCATTAGAATAGTATTTTTAATTGTCATCATCCTGTGTTTTCTGAATGCCATGATTTTTATAACTATGCATTCAATAAGGTTGAACAAGCCCACGATCACAACTCCCCCATGTGGTTACACTCGGTGCCTTTATTACCTCTTTGTTGTTTAGCGTTCTAATAGTTTGGTGCATGTTTACTTCCCAAAGCTTGTATTCACACAAACTGCTGCTGCTTTCAGTTTATCAGATGAACTGAATGTGCAGTGTGTTTCTGTTACAGGTGCCTTAAATGTGTTTGTGGATGGTATTGACTGGACTTGAAAAGTGAATTCTATAAATAAAGTTTTCCATGTTACCCAGGCCTGCAGTTATTTCACTCCGACAACGAGTCACGCAAGTAGAAAGATCTTTATTTCGTTATGTACATTGTTTGTCTCAACACATCAGGTTTCACTCAGAGGTCTAAATGAAATTCACATATAGACAATAACAGCGTCTCCTACAGTTTCTTTACATGGATAAATGACCAACCTCGTGAACCATACAAGCTGTCACTAAACTGATTCAAGTCGATGACTGAAGTGTACGTCTTCCAGTTTTCGACCCAAACAGTGAAAGAACCTTAAGATGTCGTACTATTTTTAGTCCGTTCCTCTGGTTTCCTCATCGTGGATGAATTTGTATATTACTATCTAGGAGCAGGGCAGTCAGGCAGCGGCGCTCTCATCAGCTGTCTGTTCATAGGCCTGCAGGGCCAGCTCGATGAAGCCCGCCCTCTGGGACTCCTTCTGGGCATAAATCTGCAGGGACAAGGGTCAGAGGTCAGCATGATGGAGGAGAGAAAGGTCACACCGATTCCGTTGAGGTCGGTGCTGTGCAAAAAGTATTAATTCTTTTAGTGCCCGACTAATAAAACACAGCTAAGTATGCGCTCCACAATGAAGCGTGACTAAACGAGAGGCCTTGTGCGATAGCGACTGTGCAGACAGACACACACCCGTGTCTCCTGCCGCTAGCCTTTCACATTAAATGGCTGTCATTCTCAATGTCGTTCCCCTCCGCTTCAAGGCCGAGGGGACGTGAGCGCTAATAAGACCTGATGTGTCCCGGGCTTGGCCCCACAGTTCCCACGCCGGAGACAAAACCCAAACCTCTCGCACGGGAAACCTTAGATGAGACGGCCTTGACGCGACCTCTCGAGAGCTACACTGACTCCTGATTCACTCCGATGCCTGAGGGACACCGTTTATATGACCTGGGCAATTTCTGGATCAAATGGCAATAAATAATATATAAAGAGCAAAGTGAATACAAGTGTAAAACAGAGCTGCGAGTCAGCGGATATTTCCTGTCAATTTTGTGGGCTCTCACCTTCAGCAGGTCGGTGCCAGTAGCCTGCTGGCTGGCAGCTTCCTGGGCTGACTCACTGTGCGGGTGGACCATGTGGAACAGGGACACTAGGCCCACTGCATCCTGGTACCTGGAAACAAACACACAAGCTGGGGGCTTAGGCTGCATCCTTCTGTCGGCAGGTACGGTGGCTGGTGTGACCTAACTCAATTTAAAATAAGGCTAAAGTACCAACAAAAGACAGAAACAACTCACAGCTCTTTCTTCAGCATATCCACTACGAGCCCGTCCACCCTGCGAGCGCTGACCAGGTACCAGGTCATGCCCCCGAAGTGTCTGGTGGAGCGCAGCAGCTCATATTTGCCGTGCTTGTCCAGATCCTCGTAGGTAGCTGCGTGGACCTAGACACATGTGTAGGATAGGATATGATCCTAACTTCACTGGATGTTCAGCACAATGCTCCTCACATCAAATTCATTAGCTTTCCAATCCACACTCTTGTTCCCATTTTACACTCGGCATATCAAGTGGCCTTAAGAAAATACAGAACCTGACTGTGGAGATTTCATGGTTTAACAGCCCGTGTACAGTCTGCAGAGTTCAGTGCAGTTGGCGATCAGGTCAGAATAACAGGAAAATCAATGTCATCTCACCCTGATGTATTCTGAGGAGTCTGGCTCAAATTGGACCAGACACAGGTTCAACACGTCCTCATGACGGTCCTGGGAAAACACCATCTAACAGAGAGACATGGATAAATGGGAAAAAGCCTTTAGACACTCGCTGGACACCCACACAGGTGTTTTCACTTATTCTGCCTGATTAGACTCTTCTCAGGACTGGAATAATGTTTACAGACCTCACAGAGCTCCCCATCTCAGGGATGACAGTTAAAGCTTTATCACTGAGTGTTAACATGCACATTTGTGACCCAGTAATTACTACAGCCCGACCGGCACTAGCCCGGCTGCTAAACACACATTCTTTGCAACGATCACTCAAATGTGGTTATAAAACCCTTGTGACATCTTATGGAGGAATTATATTTTACAGTGTAACAAGAAATGTGATTGCCAAAAGTGACACCAGTGCGTTGAAACAGTAAACTTACTGGGGATTTAATAATTATCCCAGGCATCAATTTCTGCATTATAATGTAAAAGAAAATAAAAAATGTCAAACTGTAACACATGCACAGATACCAATTCATCTGTGTAATTTCTAGGTTTTGGTGGGTATTCTGTTTAATTTCTTGAACCTGAATATGCTAGATGGAGAACTAGAAACCAGAATAATATGATGTGTATACACCTTAACCAGCTGTTTGATTACTGTCTGCAATGCACCTTAGCTTGATTTACATGTTACTGAGAATATAAAAACAAAAAAGATTGTAAACAGGGTAATAATCCTACATGCTGAATCTGACACTTGTACTTTAAACAGAGAACAAAATAGTTTTGTGAGGAGGGTGATGTTAAAGAACAACAAGTGTTTCTCAGTACAAACATTTTGACCTGCAGCAGTAGCACACTCACTACCTTGTGATGTTTTCAGCCAAGTTTTTGTTTTTTGTTATGAGTGGGTCCTCAATTTGTCTGTTTTGTGCACATGCATGACACAATACACACTGCTGCCAATGGTTTCACATTTACCCACTGATCGACACATCACATAAACATAGATGATGACGTGGGTTCACTCTGGAAACCTCAAAAAACTAAGAATGAATACACACACCCTTGATTTTTGATTGCTGTTGATGTAAATGCAGATGCTGCTCTGCCTGAGAGAAAGTGATCAACCAAACAAGTGGAAACAATCTATACAGGATTAACATTATGTAAAGCCAGTTTATCTCACAGGTCAAATTGGCTGGAGAAATGGGGAAACTTTAAGTAAAGAGGAAAGACTATTCTCATCTTAATGTCACCACAGGAAAGGCGGTCATCTCTGATCTGCTCAGTATAACAGGAGGAGGCAGCAGGCAGACTTTTCCTACCTTGAGGTTCTCCTCCTTGAAGATGGCAGGTGGTACGATTTTGCGTCTGTCCCTGGGGAAGTAGGTCTGTATGAGCCGGTCTCTCTCCTCCCAGGTTGCCTTCCTGAGGGTGCCACTTGGCTCCCGTACAACAATGAACCTCTCCTGGATGAATAACAAAGCATTTAATGTGTATATAGGGAGAAATGTGAAAGTCCCTAGTCCATTATCAAAGTACAACTTTGTATTTCAAACTTTATTTATATAGATAAAAAAAAAATAATAAAGAACAAAAAGTTGAGACATTTCTTTTTTATATAAGTTGGAATCAAAAGTATAGAAACTAATAAAAACAACTGAGCAGCAAGGATGACTCCTCAAAAATTTATTTTTTAATTTAAACTATCTGATTTTATAAATCCTAACCAACTTCTACAGACAAGAAAATAATGCAAGATATGTGAGCAGCTTCACAAACTCATGCTGCAATAAAACCCACGCTGACCAACTGAATTCTACTTTGGCATGCAGTTAAAAATCCCCCATCCAACCCTCAGTTACACATATCAACACAGAATAAAGCCATGTGCCTACCCTGTGTGGGATGTCATAGGTGATGTCTGTGAATACGTATTTGGCCGTGTCCATGCCATCCAGGATCTTATCCTCGGACAGCACATCGTTGATGGGCTTCCTCTCTGGCAGGACGGGCGGCATCTGAAGCAGCTTCTTAGCCTCCTCTTTGGCTGACTCCATCGCCTGGGAACATACACAAGGGATTGGTTAGACAGGTGCTACAGGGCCATGTGAGTTTGAGTGTGTGATTGAGCAGTTATTATGGTTCATCCAAAGGGTACCTGCTGCAGTTGCTCATCCGTCATGAGTTTATATGAGGGCGGTTTCAGCTCTTGTTTAATGGGTCGGAACACCTTTTGCAGGTCCAGGCCCGTTATCCTGGTGAGGATGTCCTGCACAGCTGGATCTGTGAACTGTGGCTTTGCATTGTCTGGGAGGGCTGGATGAAAAGTGACACGAGTTAATCACATGTACAAACCACATCCACTACACCCATAAACATTAGCACTTGAAGTTCACCAATTTATCTCAAATCGGCTAACATTGTTTGCTGTTACAATCTGCAGTGAGTGGCCACGACTGGAATGTAACCGGACATCTATTGCATTTCTTTCTAACTTGTAGTAAAGGAGCACACACCAGACTCCTTACAAATATCATCATATTTAACGGTTGCGTTGACAAGAGTTGTGGCAGTCAGATTTCATTGCAACTGCCCCCTCCAAAACGACATGCAATTTAAACTTGTAACTTGTTTTTTGATTCATTTTACCGTTAATTCTGCCAAATTATTTGAATGAAATTCACGTTGTTATCGATTTTCAGGTCAATGCAGTTGTTAGCCAGCGCTATTAACCAGTAAGGTTAGACTTCTAGAAAGCTGGTGACACTTCATTAGCTAACTACCGAACGCAGTGCCGAATTTATACAGATACTCAAATTAATTTTAAAAGATATCAAATATTCTTCTACGTGGTCTATATCTGTGCCAATGTGTGAGGTAACGTTAAAGAGGCAGATTTGTTAAGGGAGTGTGACACCCGCACTGAAAGAATCGAGGCTAACGAAACACGCCACAAGGTCAGTGTTCCACTTAAGAAAACAAGTCAATATCAATGACATTCACTGCATTAAAACATACCGTTATCTTGTGATGCACTGCAAAGCGTCCTGGTGGTACACCTCGCCAACATTTGCTTGCTCTTCTGAACATTTTTCGCCCGAGAGTAGCTCCGAAATAAGCACCGTGCCGTACCGAGCGCCGCCATGTTTGTTATTACCTCATATGGAGGCGACCTGACCTTTCACCTTACAGCTCCGCAGCCAGGCAGTGGTGATGGGATATGTAGTGTTTTCTTTCGTCTGTCCGTAGAGGCCCGTACACAGACTATCATTTGTTTATTTTTGTTTCCCACGGCCTATGAGCCATTTTATCAACGCAGTGAAAGACTAAACAAGCAGAACGAGAAGCAAACCGTTTGGTTTTCAACACTGCTCTGCTTTTTTTTTTATTAATGTGGCCCTTTTTCTGTGCAAAGGTCCTTTAACAACGTAGGAAAAGCAAATGTTTTCTCGTATAGTAGCCTACATTTTAAAATACTCAGACAAATATAGATGAGATCAGAACAGATAGTAAATATAAAATAACAATAATACTATAATATATATTAGAAGTCCATTAGGCTATAAAATGTGACCTGTGAAAGTGCTTAGGGAATTCATTTGTTTAATTATGATTCATTTATGGGACAGATTTCTTTGCTATTTGGAACCTTCTCAAATCAAAAAAATAGTTTGGTTTTTAGTGACAAAATCTTAGAAAACAATTAATTTACATTTCTGATCACCAGGTGGCACCATGCTACCAAATATCCTGAAAACCTGCTACGTCTCTATAAGAAGACCAGTGTAGCATCTTATTCTTGCTCTCAAAAGGGAAAGTTTGAGATAATGCTCATTTATACATATTGTGCGTGTATATCAGTCCCGCAGCTTCTTTTGTCTATCTCATCTCTGTGTAGCCTACACACATTCCTCACTTGTCATTACATTGTGTTCTTGAGCTGGCAGATAACTTTATAAAATCTGTCTGGACGATAAGTAACTGTGCGGAGGAAGTTAAACACTTTTCACGTACGCTTAGAAATGAACACTCTCTACCAAAACAGTTGTACTTGCCCTCTCATTTCATTTAAACTCTGCCATAGTGCGAAAGTGTGGAACCGAAATGATGTTGAACAATTATCCATGGTCATAGCAGTCTGTAGATAATGTCAGGTTATGTAACAATTGCAGAACAATCACACTCACTCTAAATGTTGGTTGTTTTTTGTTTTGTCTGATTTTTATTTATTTATTTTTAACTTTTTACTCTTGAATAGATTTTAATGATGGATGAATGTGGCATTTTAACAGGAGGGTCATTAAGAAAAATATATGGGCCTATTTTATTTGATAGAAAATTTGGATAAATTCCTTAATGGTGTACTTAAAAAATTCTGAGGACTTAAGAAGAGAGAAAGGACGCAAATATGCATAGAAATACACACTCATACACACACACACAGATGTGCTGCCTGATACATTATTATTACACTGACTACACTTTTTCAGCGTTTGCTCGCTAAACTGACACAAAGTCTGAAAGAATTACAAGTAGGACAGATAAAAGATACTGTGTGTCTCGCTGCAGCGCTTCACGCAGTCCAATAAATCCTTGAACAGTAGAGATACTGCACACCAGGTCATCCAGCTTTCGGGTCATTTGCTCTCTTGAAGCTTCAGCAGTGAGTCAATCCCTGACTCATACAAATGAAACATGTGCTTCACAGTTACATCAAACCTCGGCTAAAAACAAAATGATGTCCATCAGCAAAAGCTGTTTTGGAGATAAATGAATAAAACCTGAGAATAACCATTGCATAAATAAATTTTGCTGCTATGGCAGATTTTTTCTCATTGATAACAAAAGGTTCATTTTAAAAGAAGGCAGGCAACCATTAGAAAAGGACAACAAGACAGCTTTTAGTTCAGATTTACCCCAAAAGATAATTTTCTGTGTTAGAAATCAACCCGTTACTGCTGTTAGTGGTGCAATTGAGTGGAACCGGTGAAATCCTCCACTGGGGAAATTGTTCTGTGAGCTGCAATTATCACACTTAAATGCCGACATTTACAAAAGTATAAAGACAATTAAAACAAATGTTTTAAATTACAATCAAATTAGTTTGATCAACTGTGACATATGAAGGGTTAGATTGTCATCTGTCATCCGACTGAGTCAAAAATCCACTTGAGTAAAAATAAAAATGATTTCAGCATGGCCTTGCATGTTCTAATATGTGATCAGCAGGAAAAGGATAATTCTGGTAATATTCTATATTCTGTTAAATGACATTGTTAATATTATACAACATTATATACAATCCAATATATTATAGCTCTGTGCCTCAAACCCACTTTTCCCAATAAAGACGTAAATGCAAATATACAATTTTCTTTTTTTAAAAAAAGCTGTACACAGAAGTTTTTAAATATTTGGAGTGGAAATGATTTGTTGGAGACTATTTTCAGACACAGATTTGGTGCGTTTGGTGAGTATCCACAGCAGCAGGACAGCGTGTGTGTGGGAAGAAACTACGGTGTGTGTGTTCGTTATAATGAAGGAACGTGTCATCCTGTGCAACAGTGTGGCTAACTGACGTGGTTTAAACAGTTTCTTTTTTTTTTTTTTTTTGCTTTTGAGGCTCGATGGCACGAATGAGTCATGTCAAGCCGGTTTATTTATACTGCACATTTGAAAACAACGGGAGCTGACCCAAAGTGCTTTTCAAGTCAAGATGTGATAGACTCAGATGCCTCAGATCCGGTATGCACCATCAAAGAAATAAAATGTACATAAAAGGAAATAATGTGATTATAAAGAGAAGGAGCGACAAAAAGTAGTAAAAGCTGATGAGATCCAAATCAAAGTAATAGAAGAAGTGATGGAAAACAACTGACTGACATTATAAAATCAAAGTCGAAGCAATGACACAAGAGGATATATCAGGCTTTGATACGCAGACTAATATTATTGCTGACAGTAAGGAAAATATAAATCACCAGATTACACCAGACAAAAGGAGGTAATAACCATTTAATGGAAGACTTCAAAACAGTTGACCGTCACTAAATTTTTAAAGAAGAGAAGCCTTTTTTTCAAATTTTTGTTCATCGTGCAGCGATTCTAAAAAATCACATGACGCCATCTCTCTCTGTTTCTGTCTGGCTCTCTTTATCTCCAGCACACACATGCACAAAGTACAGTAACGGCCACAATCCCCCAACGCCATCCGCCAACTCAAAAAGCAGCCGCCACCGCACAAGAGATCATTAATAAAGCCTCATGTGCCACGCACAAACCCTTCCTCCAGGATCCTGTTTCCCCTCTCCCCCCCGTCCTCCTCCTTCCTCCTTCCTCCTCCTCATCCTCCCCCCTCCCTCCTCCGGGCCCCGACTCCCCCACTAATCTGCAGTAGGATTTAGATATTAGGCGGACAGATGGAGGTGTGGCTCCGTTGGTAATGAGGTGAGCAGTGGCAGCGATTGCGGAGGCCCAGACACCGACCAAAACGACGTGTGGATTGAGCTGTGAGAGGCCCCTACACAACCAGATGTACACAGCTGTCACGCTGCTGACAGAAAGTAATCCTGCGACCCCGGCCGCACTGCCAGAGAGAGACGGGGTCAGTATCTCTGCTGTGGAGGCTTTAATGACTAGGTATTAAATTAAGTTAGTTTAGAAGATCTATCTATCTATCTATCTATCTATCTATCTATCTATCTATCTATCTATCTATCTATCTATCTATCTATCTATAGTATTTGCAGGAAGGGGAGCATGAACCTTTCGCTGTAACTCTAAGTGATCCTAAAGTGGCACTTAGCTTCAGCTCACAGGTATGAAATGTGAAATGCTCGCAGCTGAATCGGAATTTCCGCCCGCTGCCCGAGCTGACATCGAATTGACCCTGAAATAGAAGACACGCGGTGGGATCCGCGCGCAGTCGCCGGATTAGTTGACAAGCTACATTTGATGTCACGTTCTTTTTTTTGCTTTCGCCGTCAGGTTTTTCCAGCATCTCCAAAAACCGGGCTCGCTAAGTATAGGGAGTGTGAAAAACACAGTTATGATTCCATGATTTAACTCTGTGATTAACTCATGGAAATCTGTGGTCTTTGGTTCGTGACCCCCAAGGGGCTCCTGAGAGTTACTGCAGGGGAGGGGGTGCAAATTATTGTTTGATATTATTTTTTAAAGTTTAAAGTGTCAGAAAGTATAAATTAACATACACATTTAACATATTAGCAGCAAAGATACATTTCTAAAAAACAAAAAGGAAAAAAAAGTGCAATCATGTGAGCAAGCTAACCAAACTGTGTGCTAAATCACTGTGGCTCCTATCCATACTGACAAACTAGTCAGCCAGCTACGTATGATTCAAACATTCTGGCCAGTTGCTGTACACTGGGTTGTGTGATTTATCAAACGAGAGACTCTGAAGTCCCCTCCACCTCAGAAACCACCGGAGAATTCACAAAGGGTGAAGCTAACGTGCCTGACATTAGCCATGCTGCAATTGCCGCTGACTTGTTTATACACGGTACTATAGGCCACCCTGCATGTTACTGCAGGCCTCGGTTTAATATGCAAAATCACTTTATACAATATACTGTAGGTGGTCTCTGCTCTCGTCGCTCCGTCAGCTGAGGGGTCCTTGTCCTACACGGTGGGAGTTTGCATTATAAGGTTTGTTTTTTTTTAAGATGGGAGCATTTTTGAGACTCGATAGAGATAGATACAGATTAAAATTTCTCATATAAACATGTCATCGTCTTAAAAAAAACGATGCGCTGTCACAGATGAAAATGCCTATTAATACATTGAATCATGAATATTAACTCCAGCTCAGCCAGCTGCAGCACCAAAGTGCAGCTGACATGTGAACGCATCAATAATAATCACAAGCCAATGATGGAGTTACATAAAATATTTAACCTCTGAGGAAAATAATTCTGCATACTGACTACTTCCTTCTCCATCTGTTTGCATTTGTCCTTTAACTTAAGTATAATTTTGAACACATAGATTTGACTTTTAATGTGATTTTTAGTATTTTTGAGAGGACTCCTTCCAGCTGTGCTCCTGTGACAGTCAGTGGGTTGAGTGTGAGAGTGTGTGTCAGCGTGACTGGGAGCAGCAGGAAGCTGAGAGGTGAAACCTGAGTGTGGAAGAGGGACTGGATGTGGGTGGGTGGAGGTGGTTGTCGGGGGGAGATCATGGAAAGGGGATGCAGGGGGTGTAAAGGGTGGTGGGCCGGTAGGTGGGCGGCTGGCTGGGTGAGGGATGGTGGTGGTGGGGCACTCTGGGAATGACTCGCCGCACATGTTTATTAAGCTTTCTGCACAGTGGACGGAGAGCGAGGGTTCAGAGCAGGGTGAAACGGAAAGGTGCGCGCGCGCGTGTGTGTGTGTGTGCGTGTGTGTGCGTGTGTGTGCACAGAGCGAGAGAGAAAATGTGAAGAGGATGTCTCTCCTCAAACAACCGAGGCCGTCAAATACGGACGACTCAGAGAGGAGATGATGGAACAAATAACTTCATTTGAAACTTGTCATTGTCAATTCGGCACATTGTTTCCATCCTGATATATGGGATTTATGAAGTGATGGGAAAACATCTGTGTCTTTGTCAAGCGGTTTGCAACTCGGGTGCAGACAGCCGCTCTCAGATGTTATCAGTTTATAATATTCTTGCTACACTGCTCATATTTTTGTTCAGTTGATATTTCTTTATTGCTCGGGGTGTGACGGTCCCCCGCTGCTGTACAAAAACTAAAAACTAAAATAAAAAATAAAAACAGGAAGAGATAATAATCACTGCAAAATCTTCAAATTTGATTCTTTAAAACGTATGCTTTGTATATTTTCTTCTGACGACCACAACTCAGTACATAGAAAAGTACTGAAGTTGGAACACTTTCTTTTGCAGCTCCTCAGTAGCTCACCTGGTAGAGTGTGCGCTCCATGTTCTCAGCAGCGGCCCCGGTTCAGTTCCAACATGTGGCCCCTGCGGCCACGTGCCACATGCCACATGCTGTCCTATCAAATAAAGGCATAAAGAGCCCCAACAAATTATAATTATAAAGGAAAAAAAGAAAACTTCTTCCACAAATGCATTTGATTAGGGTGATAAAAATGACCGTAAAGAACTGATATGACACCATGTGAGGAGTTATATGGTGTATGAGCTGTGCATGAACAGATACATAAACAGACAAACAACTTCATGTTGACCCAGTGATGTTAGGTACCGTACGATTGGTGTGAGTGAGGCCCAGGAGAGGTGGGACTCAGAAGATCAAACTGCCATAAAACTCCAATAACAGAAATCTAAATAGACTATTAGGTTTTTGTTAATGAAATGGAAACACCCAAAACAATCATTTATAACATCATCAGGGCAAAATTGGATTAATTAGCTGTCAAAAAGTGGTGAAGTAACATTAATCTGTGTTTTTTGACCCCGGATGAAACATTAAGATTAATTGCTTGGTTCAAATTTGCCTATATTCATAATTTTTTGGCAAACTTCTGATTGTCATCCGTGACTCTTAAGTTTTATCTTTAGTTTGCTGCAGATGATCTGGGTAATTTCTTCTTCTATTTTGACTGTTTTATGCCACCATTTTGGCAGGTCTGTCTTTTAAAAAGATATATTATTTTTTTGCATGGATTCATTTCCACAATTAATGTCACATTCAATCATTCTGACTGTGTTTTGTATTTATCCATGTAAAAGTAGGACAGATTGAATCATACTGCTGACAACTGATTTTAAATGTGTCTGATGCAACTTGTAAAAGAATTTGGAGATTGTTGCAGTGTGTGCGTGTGTGTGTGTGTGTGTGTGTGTGTGTGTGTGTGTGTGTGTGTGTGTGTGTGTGTGTGTGTGTGTGTGTGTGTGTGTGTGTCTGAGGGAGATATTGTGGCTTGAGAGTGGGCACTCAAGGCCAGTCTTCTTCTCCTCCTCCTCCCGTTCTTTGAAGAGGAATGAGGATGGGAGAGAGGGCAGATAGAAGGCCAGGGGGAGAAGCAGTGATAGGAGAAGTGAGGGGAAGACGGAGGGGAGGAGGGGGGGCAGAGGGCGCAGTGACATTACCTCCGACGGCCTCCGCGACCTCCTTCTGTTGTTGATTTAATATTTCAAACCGATGGATTCAAATACAGGAAGAAAGTGCAAATCTATGAATTACTGAAATACATCTGTCGCTTTTTTTCTTTTCTTTTTTAAAATAAAAGAAATAAAGTTATAAACGTGTCACCCAAACCTACACATGTGCTTCATTAGACTCTCTTCTACTTTGTTAAAGCAAAAATCTGCCAGTTAACAAAAGTGTAACTGTAATCTACTGAACGTCTTTCCACACTTAAAACACGTTCTGAAATTAAGTCAATTTCACCTCTTAATTAATGCTTAATTGCATCTAAATTCCAAAGAGTTCTCACTATGAAGACAAAATACAGGCTGGAATAAAGTAGCATCTGCATTTTCTGTCTGCTGGAAAGAAGAGCCGCGGACAGGAAACGAGGAAAGCGAAAGAGAGATGGTTCTGACAGACAGTGAAGGTCCCCTGCTGGAACCAAACCGGGACGCTGCGGTCGTGTGGTATGAGTCTTAACCACCACGCCACCAGGACACCTCAAGTGGAATGATTTTAACCAGCTGACTAAATGTTTCTCTTGTATGTTTCTGTGTTTTTGTTTTATTTTTTTTTTATATCTTTTAAAGATTTTATGATGGAGCTTCTGAGTCTGACATTCGCTGACATTTGGGACGGAGACACAGAGGACAGAGGGAAGAGTCAGAGAGAGTGCAGCGTGCGTGTGTTAGCGTGTGTGCTGTGTGTGTGTGTGTGTGTGTGTGTGTGTGTGTGTGTGTGTGTGTGTGTGTGTGTGTCAGATGGGGGCTGTGAGAAGGTCAAAGTCAGGGGAATGCAGGAGGTATGCACGCTGAAGGCAGCAGAGTTCACCTGCACCTACTGACCTCACTGACCTCCATCCATCTGTTTATATTCACTGA
Organism: Lagodon rhomboides; assembly: GCA_039737535.1. Lineage (NCBI taxonomy): Eukaryota > Metazoa > Chordata > Actinopteri > Spariformes > Sparidae > Lagodon > Lagodon rhomboides. Next base: position 26,079,220 of record CM077787.1, on the reverse strand, counting down.
TTCTATGCCTCCTAAATAACACACACACACACAGAATCTAAGCTTTGATGGAGCAGGTGATGTTTAGTTTTTTCCTTATTGGCTCATAACTCTGCTTTGTTAAACATGACGAACTTAAATACTTTTATCATACCACGTTTATTTTCGGCATTGTCTAGTGTCTAGTTAACTTCCACTATGAACACAATGAACACAAAAAGTGAAACGCAACAGTGTACTGTATATAGACACAGAGAAAACAGCATGGGAAGAAAACAGCATGTATAGAGTTAATTAGTTTGGGCCTGCAGCTAATGATTATTTGCATTGTCGATTAATGTATTTATTATTTTATCAATTAATCGCTTGGTTGTGCTTTATTAAATGTTAGAAAATGGTGAAAGACGTTAATCAGCGTCTCCCAAAGCCCAACATGTTGTCCTCAAATGTTGCGTTTTGCCCATAATCCAAAGATCTTCAGTTTGCTGTCATCGAGGGGTAAAGAAACGAGAACATTTTCACATTTGAGAGGACGGATACAAGACTTTTTCCCTTTAAAAATCACTCCAATTCACTGGTTTGAGTACTTGATTCGTTGTTGCAGCTCTAAATTAGTTCATCATTCTGTCATGCATGTGCTACACTTCTCCATCAGAACGACACACTGTCTCCAGGTAGTGCCTGCAGCTGGCCTTCAGTAGCATACGCTAGCTTTTCCAATGCCAGGCAGCCTGAGAGGCCAGTCAGACATTTATTAACAGTTATATATTGATTTTTTTTTCTTTTACAATTCAAGTTAAGTGCTCAGATTTTACAATGTAGCAAGATCACCAAAATGAATTCAGATGGTATAATGAAGCCAAAGTCCTGTACAAAGCACATATAAAATATAAAATAAAAAACACTAATAGAAACATACAAACAACAAGGGCCAAAATACAAAGTTATAGACAAGATAACGGATTTGAAGATTAGAGGGCCCAGATTAAAAAAAAAAAACAGTGATCTAATATCTAACTGCTTCATCTTTAACAGTACCTGCAAAAGTTCTGTCGATGTTATAAGAGCTGACAAAAATAACGACCACGGCTACAAAAAATAAACCCCAACTGTAATTATTTTTCTAAGTTAGCACTGTAAGAAAAGTCTGCACACACAGATGCGCTGCCACACACATAAAAAAAAACGACTTCAGCCTCACCTTCATCCCCCCGTGACCCCCCGCCGCCCCGCCAGCTCCAGCTGAAAGGCAAACCGGGACCCGACCCACTCGAGCATACCTCCATCAGACCTCAGCGCTGCATTTGTTTCCAACTAAACCCCCGGCCGGTCGGGTTTACGGGGTTTACATGCAACGCGAGAAGCAGCACACACTCCTGCATACCCCCCCACCCACCCCTCCACCCGCTCCCCTCTCACTCTCACTTTGTTATTTTTATAATTTAAGATTGGGGTGGGTAAGAGATGGGGTGACAGGGGGAGCGTGGCACTGATAAGGTAGCTAATACCCAGCTTTTTAAAAGGTCAAAGGTCGCCTCTGCTCCACTGGGTGGCGTTTGGGGTGTTTTATGCGCGTGTTGGGGGGGGGCTGGGATTTTTGGGGGTGGGTGTTAGAGGGAGGGGGGGTGTCTTTTATCGTTTTATATTTAGCAGCCGCAGAAAAAAAAAATAAGCAAAAAGCTGCAGAAGTAAAAGGAGAACGGCGACGGTGAGCAGAATCGGGGTCCCACAGGAACAGGAAATCCAGTGGGATCAGCCTTCTGATCTGCCCCAGCACTCAGACAACACACACACACACACACACACACACACACACACACTTGCTACCACTAAATCAGGCTGTTGATTGAGCCGGCCTCTAATTTTAGCCGCAGACCCCCGGCTCCCCAACCAGCAGCCCTCTGCATCCCAGGTCCGGCTGGGAATTGGCGGAAGAAGAGGTGATTAATAACTGTCACGTCTGTCACGGCAGAGCGGCGCACGAGAGGGGAGGGGCCTCGCAGGGCGCTGACGCTGTGGGGGGGAAGCGGAGTTACACGCGAGATGCTAACAGCTGTTGTTGTTGATGTTGTTGTCCGGGCCGGAGAACAACTGGAGCGCGTTCCTGCATTTGCTGCAGCTCAGCTCTGCACACTCTAATCATTTTGTGATCATGTGACATACAGATAGTTAGGTTAGACATTACGGATGATTTTGGACGCTCAAATTAAACTTCAGTGAGAAAATGGTGTCAAAGATAAAGTCCATAGAGAAACATCTTAAAATAGTTGAATGTTAATAGAATGTTCTTGTAAAAACCCCGGAGCATTATCTGATCGTTCATCTGTCCATCATTTAATTTGCAGAAGTCATTTTGAAATGATAAAGACACAAATTCAGATGTAATTCAAGAAAAATAATCCTGATGTGCATTCATGACATAAGATGTAACGATGTGGATGGAGGCGAGAGGGATCAGTGTGGTTTGTCACAAAGACGACAAAGAAGGACAGAGGTGGACAGAGTGTTCTGACGGCCTGATGGTGAAGCTGTACACCGTGCCTCTCTCTATACTGATAACACACATATATACATACAGCATATGCACACACACATACACACACACACACATACGCAGCCACTGCTCCACATCAGCTCACACATTCTGTCTTTCCTCTTTTCGTTTTCCTTTAACCTAAGTTTTTTTTATCTTACCCTTCTATTCCAACTTTTAACGCCTAAAAACAAACTCACCAGAACGTTGTTTTGAGCGCGATCTCACTCTGCATCTCCATCATGTGATCTGACTCATCTTCTACCATCCCTCCACTCCACAGTGACACTCAGCTGGAGTCACGGCTACATGCGGATGAAGGGACCACTAGAGGGCGTTAGGACAGAGCACTGTGGGTGACAGCAGAGCCGACCTCACCTGATTCCCTCGGAAATACTCCAGTGCGGCTTGTACAGGCCACAGAGAGATTAAATAAACTATGTTAAGCTCTTAGTTGTTCCTCCTTCCTCCTGCACTTGTCATACTGGATGTCATATGTTCAACTGAAGAGTGATTTCTTTGTTTCGCCTGAATATTTTCCAGTGACTACACAACCCAGTGTCACGGCAGTTTGTGACCAAATAGTGACAAAATAAAAAAAAAATGTGTAAATGAGGCATAAATTGTCTTTTTTTTATAGTTAGAATATTTATGTCAATGTACATGAATACTAAAGATTACATTTGGTCACCATTTCACAAACTAATAGATATCAACATAACCCTAACCTTAACCAAAGAGAATCCTATCGATTCCATTTCGTGACTGTGTCACAATCTGAAAATTTAACTGAAGTACTGTTGTTGTCTGAACCTAACCACGGACCGGATTTGAACCCTAAATTCTGGTTTGACAGTTGTGCGCCCGCCACCCGCCCGGCCGCCTCCCTGCGGCTCCAGCACGGTTCATAAATGTAGTGTTTAATTTAGACAAAGAAACGTGGCGCAGGCACGGAGGGTGGTCGTGCTGAGAGTCATGAGGAAAATTTAAGTATGTGTCCGCGTACGGAAATCCTGTAGAATATATTAGGTGACTATTATCATAAACTATGACAATACTAAGTTGGAACAAGATAAGTAAAAGATTAGAGGAAAGTAGAAGAAATATGCCTTTGCTCTGTTTTAATTATCTCAAACCCCAACACAAGATTTATATTAATCTCAGACCCCGTGTTTGGAACACTGGCTAACTGGTGAAGTGCAAAAAAGTAAACCTCTGCCTGACGCTAAAAAAAAAAAAAAAAAGTGAATAATTGTAACTGTCATAAAAATGGTCATCAGGAGGGTTTCGACAGGACGCAGAGGACGGAGGAGTGTGTTTGAAGGTTATCTGCGTACAAAAACACTAAATGTTGAAGATTCTGGAGTATGAGTGTGATGTCACGAGAAATTTCACACTCTTTCACTTGGAGCTCCGAATTACACGTCTCACATCGCTCGTGCACTCTTTCTCTCTCTCGACACACTACACCCTCGTATTATATTGCTTGTCAGTGCTGTGTTGGAGGGTTTAATCTTAATTAGCGGCCAACATTAGAGATGTTTAGACGCGTCTGTCAGCGCCAATCACTTAGGGCCGAGCTGGTTTCGAACGAATCGGCCGCGGTCGACCTTGTTCCTTTGATGATCAGCCCGGTTAGCACCTGTTTGCTCTGCCACAGGTAAACTCCTGTTGTGACTGCAACTGACGGACAGTGATAGGAGCGTGGAGAACGGTACAGCAGGATCATCAACTTTGAAATGTGCGTATCAGAGCTGGGCGAGATTTTTGTTAAGTTGAGCTGCGGTGCACAGTGTGCATGCACTCAAGCACGCACGTGGGTGTGTGTGTCCATCTGTGTGAGTGACCTCAGCCCGTCCACCGCTCTGTATCTCCGGCCCTGCAGCCTGCGTATCCCCTTGTGTGTGGGAGGCTCCAGGCGTTTGATGTGGCTGACGGTCGCCTCCTCTCTCCCTCTGGCCTCAGATCAGTGGCCTGGATCCGCGTGGGCAGGCCCGGTTGAGATGACCGCAGCGGTGACGGTCAGCCGCCAAACCCGACTGGTCAGGTTCTCCTCGGTCACATGACCCTGGTCACGTGAGCCGGCGGGGGCAGCCAATAGTGTTGCTCGCCCTCGTCCCTCCATGCGGTGGGAAAACATTCCGACAGCTGGCCTCGGACGGTTCCAGAAACATCTGCGACGTCCGCCACTGGTGAGAATCATCCCCCCTGCAGCTTCAGAACATAACCTTGTGATAATAGAGTCGGTGGATTAGGGGTGATATTAAAAAGGCTCTTTATCTTCCGTCAGTGCCCGACACTCGCGTCCCGTGGTGGATTCTGATCAGCTGTGTGAGAGCACGAAGTTTTTAAGAGCCCCTCGTCATATCAGGCTGACACACGGAGCGGACTTATCTGTAGAGGTGCTGGGGTTATTCCTTATCTCAAAGCAGATCTAAGTGTGTGTGTGTGCATGTGTGTGTGCCGGAGAGCGCTCCATAGCCTTTGACATATTGTTAATTTGAAGAATGTTTGAAGTATGATGCAACATCAGCTGCTCTCACTTAGCTTTGAGCCGCTTTCCTCTGAAAAGTCCCCTCCGGTCTCAAATTACCGCAGAGACAGCACTCGTAACACACTGTGTGTGTGTGTGTGTGTGTGTGTGTGTGTGTGTGTGTGTGTGTGTGTGTGTGTGTGAATTGTAGAAACAACAATACTTTGAATGCCTTGTTAATGTGGTTAATACTGCAGCGTTTATTCCATACGCGATGAATTTAACATTATTTAAAGGTGTTTATTTATTTAAAATGACAAAGAAAAGGAAAAAAAAAGTACAATTGGGGCACTCCAAATTTCCACATCCAAAATGTGGAATAGATAAGATCCATATCTGTTTTGGAAATTTGTGCCCGGCTAGTTCATGGCTCAGGCCCAGTCTCCAGTTAGGGATTGTTATGAATAATATTCAGTTGAGTCTTGCGCGCAGCCCCTTTGTTGTGATGTGGAAGTTAGCCTGAGTCGGTTGAGTAAATTTCCCAATCTGTTGGTGGAAGTGTGTGGTAGAGATCATTTTGTTTCCATTCCATTCGCTTCTGTTTCCTATAACCCGGAGAAGAGTGTTTGACTAAACCTCTTCTTCCTCTTGTCATGACGTAACGCGAGAGTGTTCTGTTTTCTCCTGATTGCGACCAATGCCCTGTTTGTTACAACGAAGTTATGACAAGCTGAATATTCAGCGTGAGCCAGTGAAAAAACTGCGTTAACGCTCGCTCGACCATTGACACTACCTGACCCGTGGAAGATGTCGCTTCCTCATTCACACTCTCTTCCCGCTGCACGTTGCACACATGAGCTCATTTGTTCATTTACCTTGTAGGTTGGCCTCTCCCCGTCCCCGTCCTCCCAACAGTACGTCTTGGTGCCGTGCCAGGTCTTTAACACAAGTCCCACGGTTTCGTACTTTCAGATTTGTTGGAATTTTACATGAGCAGCAGGATGACTGATGCTGGAGTTTGATAAACAGGAGAGGACAGGACTTGCAGCGCCTCGTTAGCCCGGCTGAAGCGGCTGCATGGAGGACGTCAGGTACACACATTTTCACACAGTTGTTGTGATCACTGCAGAATACATTTGCATTAAAAACTCCATTTAGCATGTGTTCATCCGTTATATTACTGCAAATATAAGTGTCGAGCTTGTTTATCAGGAAAGTACCGAGCTTTTTTTCTCTGACAAACGTTACTCATGCACTGAGCATAATTACGCCACGATATGACCTGTTTATAAAAACTATCTCCGTACATGCCAATGTTTTATAGTTGTATTAGTAAATATAACAAAAATACCCAGCAGAAACAGGGGTGGGGTATAACACAGGGATTCACCTTCAATTAATCAGATTTCAGTGATTCATGCTTTTCTTTTTTAAATAAAGTTCGGATGACAAAATGTATTTTTGCAAAAACCTTCGCACGTATCACTTTTATGATCTCTGTTATATTTTGTCTCTGTATCAAACATCCTGTCCGTCTGTCCGTAAGTGTGTGTTTTATTGTTGCTATTGTTTTCACAAGGTCCAATGCCATGCCTATTTACAACTCTTATTTTATATCCATATTTGATATTTTCTATAGTTCATGTTAACATTTATATTCATGCATTTGTATTCTATATGTATTTCCTTCTTGTAGCTTTGTGCAGCAAACTGAATGTGATTGCACATGTACAGCAGCCATAAAGGTGTTCTAATCTATGTCTTAATGAGATCACCTGCAGAGATAAAGGTGAGATCATTTTTAAATTAGTGCACAAAGATCAAGTCTACTTTGGTGAGACAATTTTTGTATCAAAACTAAATCCATAGATAATGCCCATATTAACTGTCAGTACCAGTTAATAGATACATATAGTCTACAATACTACTACTACTACTAATAATAATAATAATTATTATTATTAAAAACAGGCAGGATTACAGCGAGGTACGAAACTGAATTGTTCAACTCAGTTCAACTCAAAAAAGACGCGACAACAAGAATGTGTTTTTGCTCATGGTAAGCATTAAGTCGTGAAAACAATTACACCAAGATAAAGTTAACTTTTGCACACTGCTGTGAAAAGTCATCCTGGAGTAAAAATAAGAATTGTGTATTAAAGCAGCTGATATTAAATGTACTTAAGTGTCATACAGTAGAAGTAAAAGTACATTTTATATATACATATGGGTTGACTGATTGCTGATAATCAGATCAGATATTCAGTATCAGTATCAGTGTTTTTTTGTTTTGTTTTTTATCTGATTGATGCTAAAATAAACTAATTTAAGAATTTGCTACTTTGGATGATACTTTGATGCAGCATGCAAGCTGGAAACATTTTGTCGAGTGGAAGTACAAAAGTAGCACAAAGTGGAAGTAGTCAAAAACTTACTTCAGTATGTATATGAGTATATGTATTTAGTTATATTCCTATATTTACATTACATTCATTTCTAAATAAAGAATTAATGACACAAAAGTAGAAACTATTATTATTACAGTCCTTATAATAAACCTCTTGTCTCTCTTACCAGCCACCATTAGTAGATATGCTGCTTGACAGTTATGTTAGATGGGTCATGCATCGCCACCCATCACTCTCTTCTACATCCAGCAATGTGAAACAACAGTCATAATTTGCACTGGCATGGTCTTTGACCTCTCACCTACATGAAGTAACCTCAGGGTCTGCCCTTGTCTTTCAACTCGGAGCACAAGCCCGGGCCCTCGAGCTGCTAGCCTCTGGGTCAGCGTGGATAAAAGCTCTCCGTTGTAGGAAAAGGAAGCAGCACATGTTGAGTTTGTTTTACATGGGGCTTAATGGATTCCCGCTTATGCATGCATGTGTGAACGTCCGCTTCCCCTCACCGCTGGCCCGGCGGCGCAGACACGCGCGACCACGCATCGCGCCTGGGGGACAGGATGGGCACCCGCACATATGCCCGCATCGCCGGGGCTCGGGAGGCACGGCGCAAGGGGCAGACGGTTGCCAAGGCGGCTACGGCGGGCACAATGGAAGGATGTGGAGTATTGTTTTAGCCCATGGGGCGACGGAGCGAGGGCTGCCAGAGGCGAGCGTCACGGCTTCACACATGTGACGAGCCCGATGACTGACGGTGGTAAGAGCCGAACTAGCGCAAATGGAAAAGACCCGAACCGTGAACTTGAACTTTTCACTGCGGTTGATATAATGAGATGTTATCAGTGACATAATGCGAAGTGAAGGAGAAAGGGTTATGAAAATGATTTACTTTCAGCAGGTGCTGCCAAAATGTTTAACCAAGGGGCTTTCTTACCAGGTCTGTGGTAGAACAGCCACAGTTTGGATGCTGTGTAAAATGTAGATACAAGCGATGAACCTCGCCCCATCCTTGCTTGTGAAGGACTGAGCCTTTTGAGGATGCCTGTTTTATACCCAGTCATGATACCATCACCTGTGTACCTGTTGCCCCTTTCTAATTTGTTAGTAACATGTTGCTAACATTCAGTTCACTTTGTACTGTTTCAAGTTAATGTCAAAAATGATTAGCAAATGATGTCACTCTGTTTTACGAATGTTTACACAGAGTCGCATTTTTTTTTTTTTTTCTAATCGAGGTTGTATGAGCTTGAGTGTCAGGGCTGGATGTTACAACACATTTCAGCTGTCTCCAGCAGCCATGTATAATCTGACGGGGCGACATCAATGGGAATGTAAGTCGGAGTGGGTTAGACTGTGGAATGTGCCACAGCCAATCAGGCGCCTCAATCTCAGGCTGACAGCCAATCAGGTCATGGCACTTCGGGTCCCTGAGAGACCGCTGAACTCGGCGCAGAGGACATTTCTGAAGAGATCATGAACTTTTCGCTCCAGGAGATCTCTGCTTCCTTCTCTCCATCCATAAATTGCTTTTTTTTTTTTTTTTTTTTCGGTAGAGTAGTGTGTCTCTCTGGTAATTGTATTTTGCCTCATGCCAAAGAAATGTTTCCTCTCTCACCACCCCTGATCTCTCTCTCTCTCTCTTATTCTGTCTCCCTGTCCGTCTCCCCGAGTCCCCCCCCCCCTCTGTCTCACTCGAATGATGGGAAAAGAGCCCGAGCAGGAATTTTTGTGTCTGTGAGTGCTGTTTGGTTAGACAGAGTCATATAACACGGCTATGGCGCGTTCACATGTGCCTGAGTGTTGGGGCAGCGACGGCTATTTACATTAAAGAGCCCAGAGCGGGCAGCAGTGGGGCTCCCAGCCCTCCACGGTTACATTAAGTGAAATAGAATCGGCCTAACCCTCAACACTCTGTGTCTCTGTCTTCTATTCTGTCTCAACACTTTGTCTCTTTCTCTCACACTCTTTCCATGACCGGGCTTTATCATGCTCTCCAAAATCTCGAGGTATCTTGGTCACTTCGGCATCATTTCTTGCTCTCCACTGCCACTCTTTCTTTTGGCGGACGTCGTCACCCTCAACGCCGAGGCAGGCCAGCAGCACCGGGCCGCCGTACAATCTTGTTAGTCCACGTGGAGCTAGCTTTCAAAACGACAGAGGTGTTTTGGGCCCATCTGTCATTGGTAAAGTTGATGGCCTTTCTGTGCCTCTCTGCCACCCTCCCCTCCAGATGCACCCAGCACTGCAGCATCTGGCAGGAATGGACCTCCACCTATACCTTTTCACCTCTGCGATCCAGCTGTTTTGGTGGGAAGAAAATCAGTAGGCATGTACCTCCTATGTTCACTTTTCAGTCCACGTGCACTTATATATCCTGTCTTCTGAAACAAGTATCATGGCGTTTTAACACTCTTACGAGCGACACCACTGGATATCCTTAATGAGAGGCCGCTGCCGCTGTCAGACACAAGCCTGAAAACACCGGCTATTTTCAGTAAGATGTCGGATATTTTCCAGTTGTGTTCATGGCAACGGAATCAGGTAAGATAAAACATTTTTTCCTAACCCTAACCAGTGTTTGTTGTGCCTCGCTCATGTCTGTAAATATTGAGCTACAACCGGCAGCCAGTTAGCTTAGCTTAGCATGAAGCCTGGAAGCAGGGGGGAAACATGGTTCTGTCTGAAAATACCAGTGAAACCACAACTGTGTGTTTTTACAGTACAGTTTTTAAATGGCTTGAACAAACATGATACAACACAGTTGGTCTCAGAGTGGGAGTGGGACCCCCCGGAGGCGCCCAGAGTTATCACGGGGGTGGCAAGGCCACCACACAAAGCCAAAACAAGGACCACAAAGACAGTATGAGGCCAAACGAGTTGAGATTCCACTCGGAGACTACAGATCCTGAGGACAAAGAAAAACCTTTGGACAGTTACACTGTAAAAGTTGAAGATGCACGATGTCGTGTCACTTTTAATGCTTCCACGACAGAGGTGACTTTTCCTTGTTTCGTTGTTTCACTGAGGTGACACACTGAAGTCCTAGTTTTTCAATTAGCTACAGCCAACGTTTAAAATAATTTCTACAGGAACCACTGACATGTGTGCGGTCACAGGCTAAAGCTAAGCTAAAGTCAATAAATAGGCCCACCTAAAAAATGTAGCATGAACAATTGTTAAACTCCAATGTCTCATTTACTGTTCAACTAGTATTAGTTACAGAATATGAGAGATGTAGGTGTGGAGGCCTCGGACTCGGTTAAAGGCACCCTTGACAAATAAAAGGTAGGCTAAGTAATAAGAGCAATATTACTTCAGCTGTTGAGTAATTACTCAAGTGATTACTATTGAGTTAGTACTTGCCTTTTTAATGACTAATATTAAATGAGCAATTAATAAAACATTTTAAGTAATGTTCTTGACCAGTACTGTTTGTTTTTGTATTGCACAGATAATCCCGCAGATTGTTAATGGTGTTAATATATGTGATTTTTCGAATAAGAATTGTATGTAAAAAAAAAAATAATAATTCTGCTCAAAATGAACTTCTATCTGTCTGCTTTGATTTGAAAGTTTGGTTAAGCCAAATTCTCTCCTCTTATCTATTGCTTCTACAGAGCTACACTGTGTTTTAAGTTGTTACGCGAAGCTAAGCTAACTCAGCAGCTTCACAGTGAGTGTACAGACGTGAGTGTGGTAACTGCTCATCTCATCTCTCTCGACCATAAGGCAAAAAGTGGAATAATTATTCCTGCTGCAGATACCCGGCCCTCTACCTGTCACAGCTTTGTCTGAGTTTGCCTTCTGATAATTTCATTTCTGTGTGTTTACACCTCCACTGATTCCCATGATCAGGGGACTTAGACAGGTATTGGCTTTGGCTGCCGCTGAAGGAGGCCAAGCTGCAGCCAAGTATCTCCACACACACACACACACACACACACACACACACACACACACACACACACACGGAGTTACCATGACTAATATCGTACTTCTTGGCAGGCACAGGCTGGGTTCAAAGGTCAGCTCTGTGTCAATAAACAGGAGACCACGTGATTGGCTCCACAGTGACTCAAAGCATTACTGCAGCCTTTTTTGATTGGTTTAAACCCGGGATACTATCTCTGAAATGATCTTTTACTGAGTGATATATAACCATTTTTTTTTTTTTTTTGCTTCAATCTGAGCCACAAAATTATATCATAGATGATATTTACATGAATTTGCTCAAGTGATTGGGGTTCATGTCACCAAGACACACGTACGCATAATTGATTAGAGGGATAAATGGATGAATTTCAGTCCAATTAATTGGCACTGAATCAGTTAATAACAATCGTCTAGTGTTTCAGAAACTTCCAGATTGATAGAGCGCTTAATATTTTCCAGTGTTATTTGGATTTGTCCCCTGATGTGAGTCGAGGCCTTACATTGACCCTCCCGAGATCCATTCCTTTCCTTTTCAACCTGCCGATGGCTCTACCTCCAGCCCCGCTCCAAGAGACAGGTATAGTGTTTCTGCCTGAGCTTTACACTCTGCTTGACCCCGCCGCATAGAAAACATGTTAGATAATGGGCTCGGGCCGGTCGGTGGGGCCAAGTCACAGCGTTTGATCAGGAAATCCTGCATGCGGCTGTGCTGGATGGAAATCTGATTAGTAACCTTGGTGACGAAGCGATGGGATCCACGAGGCTTTGCTTCAATCAGATGTGACAGGTCGGGTCTATGGCTCCGGCGCAGCAGGATCGAGGGCGGTCGACCGGCCTCTGATCGTGCTCCGATAACCTGCACCATTTACCTGATTTAACTGCTCCCAGTGACCTACATGCCATGTAACGCCTCGTTTTTGCAAAAGCGCCGGATGGTTCCGCGGCTCCGAATATCAAACAATATCAGAGCTCTCGAGCTGTTTATGAGCCTTTTAAGGGCGCAGGGAGGAGCGGGGCCGAGACGACGCAGTGGCCAGGAAAAATCAGCAACCTGAAGGGTGAAAGTAGATTCCAGTAGTCAGGAATTTCTAAGCATAACAAACATGTCAGACCTATTTAGCAGGCAACGGCAGGTCACTTGCCGGAGCTGTGAGGTGTATATTGTTTCTGATTAAGCTTTTCTGCGCTCACGTTGCCGCACTTTGTTACAATTTACTTTAAATTCATTAGCGCTTCAAACATTTTGCTTTGCCATATCCATAAAAAATAAATCAGCCCTGCGGAAGGAATGAGGCGGAGCGCTGATTAGCGGCAGCGTTCTCTGATCTGTCCAATGATCTATTGGATTTTTCCTGGATTTCGAAAAGCACGCAGATAAAAATTAATTTGTGCTCTTTTTACTTTTGCCAAAGTCACACTCTCTCTGTAAGGCTTCCAATTTCCTTTTTATCCATACATTGATTGAGCAGAGATACCTATCATTGTTTAACACTCAGACATTCAAAACAAATCATCTCCCGGAGTTTTCAATCTATTTTTTCCCCCTAAGGTCGAGGACACGGATATCAAATGGGAACATTTCACACCAAAACACCTCATCCGCTCTCTCTCCGCGCGCGTCCCCCGGGGATGTGGAACAAAAGGGATGAATGGGGGTGACCGTAAAAAGCCAGCGCGCCGATAATTTCCCAGACATCTGCGAAAAATGTAACCTTTCCGTCGCTCTCATGATGTCAGCTGGCCGTTGCGTTCAGCGGGGGATTGGGCTAAAACGCTTGTGACGGAGCCAAGGTAAACCGTTCCAAATGGAGCGCGGCGCGGGAAAAGGGACACCATCGCAACAAAAGGAGTTAGATATGGATCGTTGGGTCTGAGCGGCGGCCCCAGCTTGAGCCAATTATTGGTGTCATCTTGATCCAATTTAATCAATCTGAGGGGGGACTCAGGGAGGAGGAGGGGGGGAGGAAGTGTGGAGTGGCGGGCGGGTGCAAACGTTGGTCAAATATCCTGAGCCGACTGAGGAGCTGTCGACCTCCCCTCCGACACCACCCACCCACTAACTCACACACAAACTACCTTGAAAAAATACATATATAATCACAGATATTTCTTCCCAGATCATTGGACTTGTGATCAATTTGACTGATTCCATGTAGCTATCTTCAATTTGCGCTGACCGCAGTCTACAAACTCCGCTTACGGCCCCAGAGTGTGGATTACCAGGAAATGATTACGTAAACATAACGTATGAGGGAGGATGCATGATATTCAAATTTTAGGTAAATGTGTCCGTGTTTTTTCTCTGAGCCAGCAACATCTACTTACACCATCTCTACCTCTGAAAATGTAACAGGAGACGCGACCAGGCGCTCGTGGCCTTAAGGCATTCGATCCCTCTGCTCAGCGTCGCTTTTCTGTTTTCTGAGGTCGTCCAGCTTCACAGTTGTTTCAACACTTTTTTAATCATTCTTTTCTTTTTATTCACATGAGTAAAGTACGAATTTCTTTGCAGAAGTGACCTTCCTCATATTCACAGTTATGCACATGCACACCTTGAACCAGCCCGTGTAAACAAATAGCCTTAAGAGTCTCACCTTTGTTTCAGCCAGAGGAACCAGGATCTATATTTAGCACCTCAGCCGTGGTTCCTGGTGCCAAGACAGACCCTGGTCTGAGACGAGTGTTTTCCAAAGGTCCAACAACTGTCGGGGCAGATTTTGCGGTGCCGAACATCGCTGATTGGTCAAACACAGACCTCATGTGTGCAGCTTCAGTCACACGGTAAGTAAGTCCCGGTTGCCACTAGCTGAAGACATTTCTGGACAGCTTTTTAAATGTTTATTGATATGAGCAACAAGAAAGCGAGCAGTGATTGAGAGGGGTAGCATGTGACAAGAGACACCGACCTTAAAGCTGTCCTGTGGAGGTCTCCTGCAAGAAAATAAAACTCAACAAAAGAGGTCTCCTGCAAGAAAATAAAACTCAACAAAAGAAATGATGTTTCGAACAAACGTGTTTAATGCATCTTCTTCTTAATATAGCAGCTGCGAAGATGACTTTTAAAACGTTTTTAGGATCACACATTTTTAAAATTATTTGTACTCTGCTATTATTTGTATCTATGATTACCTACGAGCAGTCCTCACTATCGGCCAAGTCCTGCAAATTAAATGACAAAAAACATTTGAAGCTGCCTTCTAAAAATACTCATAGAAGAGTTTTCCTGATTTAAACTCACTATGCAGAAAACATCATTTGTCTTTGCCTTCCAAAACTGTACAAACACTGCTGAAAAATATACTTGTTTTATAATGTCGCAACTTTATGGTTAAAGTTTGGTTAGGTTTAGGCACAAAAATGACTTGTTTAGGTTTGGTGAAATCTCAGAAGCAGCTGGCTATTGTCTGAAGATGATTTAGCCTCTGCAAACAACGGCTAATGTTTCAGGCCGTTTGGTGTAGCCAGCAGATATCTGGATCTCCCTTTCTTCATTATTGTTTTCGATACGATTTGCAATTTGAAACGTGAGAATGGAGTTGAAGTTCAGCGTCGACTCCTGATCTATCTTTTGCATATTGGCCAATGCATTCTGCCTTTTTTTTGCTTCACACAGACTGTTTACCTGCCTGCGGAATCTGCTCAAATGTGATTGGTCAATACTACCTGAACTGCAGACAAACAGAGACAGAGACGGAGACAGATAAACCACAACGTTTCTGTTGTCCTGTGCTTGAGTCTGGTTCATATGCAGATATCAGTTTAAACAAATTAGGTTCAGGAAAACTGGCTGGGTTTAAATGCAACAGAGGTTTCCTGCATTAAAGCTTGGGAAGGTAATTCTGTTCAAAAGCATTTCCTATCATATTTGTATAACATTTCTAAACATCCAGACAGCATTCAAAATGAAAAAAAAAAGAATCTGCCCTTACCTGACCACCCTGTGCTGTCCATACACTGCTGGATCTATGGCGGACTGATTACGACAAGAATGGCGGACAAAACTACAGCCACACTTCTCATCACCAGCCGTACCTACAGCAGCTTACACCGCTGAACAAAGAAAGAGAAGAAAGACTTAACTCGAGAAGGCTACCAAAAAAAAAGAGGTAAGACAGCACAAGAAGTAAAACGAGGGTCAACATCAGAGTCTTTTCAGCGATGGTGACAACTGAAGGAGTCGAAGGGCCTGAAGACGGACGCCATGTTTGCTGTGTTTCTGTTGGACAGGTCATGAGCTGGTTTGTTGTTGTTGGGGAAACGTATTATTACTCTGCATTATGTAGTCAACGTAGCTAACGTTAGCTCCTTATGTTGCTGTCGTATGTATTCACCCAACACTAACGTTAGCAGTTTGTAGCTACCCATAGCTAGCTAGCTAGCTAAAATAGCAGACTATTGCCATATGAGACATATTTACATGTAACGTTAACGTTTACACACAGGCCAACGTTTACACGTACTGTGGATCTAATCCATACAGCAGTGTTCACACATGCACTGCTTCCCTGGGCTGTTTGGACGTTAGCCAGACGAGCTGTATGTGAGAGGCGGATTAATTCTTGTGTGCTACACATGTGAAAGGCCAAGACCACTGTTCAGAGGTCCTGGGAAGATCTGTGAATATAGTTTGCATTGTATTTGTGAGCCGGTGTTGTTAGAAGGTATTTATGTGATGTTCAATCATATAGCCTTTGAACTGTGGGTTTTAAAAATGTGCTGATGTATCCTGATTCTGTGACCTATAGTTACGAGAGGGACGCATCAACATCCCAGCTTCACAGCTTCATGACAGATCCATGCCCGGCTGTTTCCACTATTTCTGCAGAGTCGCTCTCTCACACAGGTGAGTGTAACTTGATGCTGATAGCAGCATGGATCAGACCACAGTTATTCATGTAATATGTGTCTTTGATGGATACATTTCATATGTGTCCTTTCATATCAAGTGGGTTTGCTTTATGTGCATGAATGTGCTCCTTCGCAGGGCTACAATACGAAAAGGAATGTCATCATATCATTAGCTGCACCACTACTGGTCCTAACAGTCACATGTTAGCCTGCTGCTTGAGACTATTGCACATTAGTAAGACATTTTTTTCAAAGAAAATAGACTTTGCATTTCAATTCACGATCTGACTGTCAGCTGACCACTGTAGAATGTGGGAAACACAGAATGCACCTGCCGATCCCTAAAAGCAACAGTCCTGTGTTGTCTTTGACAGAATCAATAACATTTGTATGCCCTATTAACACATTCAGATGTAACTTTATATCCTGTAAACACATTTGGTTCTCCATCCTTATCCAGTTTTCTGTAATTATTGTAATTTTGGCAGAGATGTCGCCCTCCCACGTCCACAGCCTCTACCGCCACTTTCTCTCTGAAGAATATTAGGTGTTGACTTACAGGTGAATGAGACATAAGGTGGCTACTAGTTGTTAGATGTTGTGATAAAAACAATGCACCTAGTACTCTTCTTCCCACCGCTCGTGAGGATTCCAACTCCAACGGCGGTATTCGGCAGTTGTCGGACGGTGTGCATTAATGGTTTGGGGAGAGCGGCTTTGGAGAGAGGCCTGAGTGCAGGGGGCGGGGTTTACCGACTGGATATTATCAAAATCTAACCTGGGCTTGACGTTTTTTCCAACTTACCGACCCCAGCTTTAAAATCAGATATTGTGTTGACCCATCCGTTAACTCCAACGTCCGTAAGTATATTTTGTAGTTCTATAAAACCATACTTTCGGAGGGGCTTGTTGAAACATTTGCTGCTTTTTTCTTCGGAGGACAGTCTCTTATTGCTACATATCTGCCACCAAAGTAGGACCCATTCATAAAAACATTGCTCCACAGCACTACTAGTGGTCACAAGCGCCACAGAGCCCCTTTAATTTACCATAAAACAACTTTAATTCTATAAATCCATAGTTCATTAATTGTTTTTTTCAAAAAGAAGCTACAGTCTTATGTGTTGGACCAGCTCAAGAGCATCTCCTGATAAACACTAATCATGATATATGTCTGTGTATGCTAAATATATAGACGTAACTCCAACACTACTCAACAAAACACACACACACACACAGACTTGCAGTGTGTAACAACACACATCTCATCAGTGTTTCAATCTCCAGAAGTCTGTTGAAATAATTAGGGCTTGAGTAAAACAATACACAGGACTGGCTCTTATTTTTCATCTAAAGCCAGGTCACGTTCCCAATTACTCTAAAATGTTGTGATGACATGCTCTCTGTTTTCACTGATAATATTGATATTATTCCAGGTAATGTGTTTCGGCACGGGACGCGAGCGAGATGGTCACTGCTAACAGCACTTTGGATTGGAAGTTTTGACACAACCGAAACCTGCGTATGAAGCTGTTTTCATTTGTTTAGTTCCCTTGATTTTTTTTTCCCCCATCGCAAAAAAAGCCTGAAGCGAAAGATAAAATACCCTCAGTTTTTCAGTCTTAAATTTGTTTCATGTAATCTTTCTGATTAATTCCACGTTTTGTCCGTGATTTTCTACCAGTGTTGGTCTTCGGGTCTCCTTCACAGTTGTTGCAGTAATCTACCTCGTGTCCCATCAGCCCTGTGATGTTGTGGCAACCCTGGCAGCCGGTGTGTGTGCATCCACAGGATGGTAGCCAATTATTTGGAACCCGCTTCAGTTTTCCAAATTAAAAATGGCCTCCTTCCACTGTTGACCTTGGATCAGCTTTCCATTTCTTATTATTATTAGGTTATTAACACAAACCCCTGAAAGTATCTTTTTAAAGTCTAAAACAAATTCGATTAGGCCTCTTTACTCGCACCGGTGCAGACATATCGCTGTCTAACTCCTGTCTGCTCCCTATTACCTTCGACACTGAAGTCAGTGAGAGAGTCCGGACCTGAAAGCCTATATCCCCCGCTCACTGGTCAAGGCAGGGGGGGTGCCGGGTTTGCAGCACATTACCGCTTTATTGAATTAATTACGATAAGGATCATAACTTTAAACGCGGGGTGAGGCGCGGGGCGTTTTTTTTTTTTTTTTCCGTGCAGATCGCTCGGAGCAATTTCTCCCCTGAACGACGGTGGAGGGGTTATTGGATCTGTCAGGCCTGAACTCTGTGGCATCGTAACGAGCTCCATAAGGTAAGCTGAGGTTGGGCACAGTTCGCCGCACTGATCCCCGTACGCCTGCAACACGGGGGAAATTTGTACTACATACTGAACAAATAACAAGAGAAGAGCGAGAGGAGAGAGGCGACTGGTGAGGCCTTGTTTTGATGGCGCCTCAGTCCGAAAGGCCCCGAGGGTCATTCGAGGTTATCGCGAGGTCTCGCGCAATATATAGTTCCAGCAGATGCAATGAAGTGTATCATTGTGTTATAATGCCGCTTGGATGTTGCAAATACTTTCCTTTTTTTTTTTTCCTACATGCCGAGCTCTCGCTGCCCCCAAAGGGCTGTGTGTTTGTGGTTTGTGCAAGATTTTTTTCGCTCTTCCGTGGGGTCCGAGCGTCCCCAGAAACTATAAAGTGGTCAATTATGGCGAATTTTGGCGAGACCACATCAGTCAAGGAGCTATTTTTGGGGAATCGCAGCCGAATTTAGGTGATATAAGGTAAGAGAAGGGGTTAAGGTCGGTGGTGGCGTGCTGGCACGTCAAATCAAGGGGCTCAAGAGACAATAAAAAGTCAACAGACTGTCCTCACACGTCTAACAATTCAAGGATGTGTGTGTGTGTGTGTCTGTGTAGAAACCTCAACCCCCCCCTCTACCAAACGCACTTCAAAGGATTCCTATCCCGTCGAGAGTCCTTTCTTATTTCCACCATGCGTACCCGCCAGCTACACTGAAAGTGGTATTGGACATTTAGTGAGAAACATTTGTCGTCTTGTTTTTTCGGGATAACAAAAGGCTTTAATGCGCTGGTTTCGCGAGGAGGGAAGGCTGAGGGAAGGGAGATCGCCGCGGGTTAGTCCGCTCCGCATTAAACGCCGTATCGATCAAGGGGCCTCCCCTGTGGTCCGATGGGCAGATAGAGATTTTATTTCTTTGAGTGCCCCGGCGACTTTTTAGCACGTCTGACAGCTCTCCGCTCTTTCTCAGACGTGTGAGGTGTGTTTTTGATGTAGGAGTGCGTGTGTGTGTGTGTGTGTGTGTGTCCTTAAACGTCTACAGGCCCGTGTTTGTGCGAGGGCGCGTATGGCCGCGAGCTAAACGTGTGCAGATGTATCATAATATTTTTACTGTAAGAAAGCGTCTTTGAGGCACAATAACCTGCAGCTGAATCAGCGTGCTGCCCCGCCACGCGAGTGCCTTTCATACGAGCCACCCAACTATCCGGAGAATGTGCAGGCTCGCTGAGGGCGAAAGCCGGAGCGCTCTTTTTTTTCTCCCTCTGCTCTGTTCATGCACCGTCACGGCCTCTGCGAGCCGCTCTGACATCAGCTCGAATCTGTCTCGCTCTTGCGTCTTTCTTTGTCTTTGCACACCCGTGCTTTGACAGAACCACCCTCTCCGCACACCTTTCGCGTCCACAAATATGATTTTTGGCACACACACACACGGGCGCTACTGATACGGCGCACACCCCCGCGCGTCCAGAAAACAAACCCGCCTGATCCGAGACACCTCTCTGTTTTTTAACCGCTGCTCGCGTTCGCTGATGAAGGGAGCAATAAGTCTGCTGTGTGGGGTATTTGGGGCAAACAGTGGGGAGATGAGATGCAATCACAGGCTTGTACAGCTGGGCCTTGTTTAGCTGCTCGACGCTGTCGAAGGGGGAGGAAAACTAATTCCCAATCAAAATACATGAGCATCAAAGAGCCTCCGATAAAGCCCCGAGAGCGAAGGCTGTGAGTCATCGCGCGAGTCTGGGTGATCCTTTATTGACTGAGTGCTGAATTAATGGATTTCCTAACAGACGTTTGTGTGATCTGTGAATTCTCAACACTGCATTCCTGTGGCCGCGCACAATAAATGTGAATGTATCCATTGTTGTGTATTGAAGGATCTTTTCGGGCAGTGCAGTTCCACGAACAATGCCAGCTAGTGACAAGACACATTTTTTTTTAAAAATGTAAGGCCTAGGGGCGTAATATGCACTGGAGATGGATATTAGAGTACTGTTCTCTTACGGTCCTGATGAAAACAGATCTGAGCTGATGAAAAACATCGATTTACCCTTATTCAGAAAACAATATGCGCTCAAAGTAATAATCTTCATGAGCAGCAGCTGTTTTTATTTACAGTTAATATTGTCCTGAAATATGCTGGAGTTTTATAATTAAGAAGAGTAGCTAAGTTGGTGGGAAACAGTGACTTATGGTGACTTACAAAGCAGAGGTTTACCTGGCATTTTTCAATCATTGCTTATTAATCATTAATCATTATTATGGAAAGCAGAATACCTAATTTATCATAATTTTTTTTGTTGTTGTTTTGGTCAGTTTTTTAAATAAACCTATAAAAAAAAGGGCTAAGACACAACTCCCCTGTCGGCCACGCCCACTGAAACGTTTCTAAACCAACCCCTTATGTGCAACACCCACCTCGACCATCCTTTTGATTTTGACCATTTTCCATCTTTTTCTCCTCACTTTCAAAATTTGAGAAAACAAAGACATCAGTTACGTTTTCCTTCTCTGCTATAAGAGGAAACATACATAACGATAAACCCCGGGTCCCGTCGGGAGTCGAACACATTTTCAGACACCCACACAGCATAATGCAGCAGATAGAGGGAATAAAACATGCATTGTGACTACGTTGAGGTGCATCCGAAATACACCCAGACACACAAATGGCCCTCTTTATTTAGACCCTCGTCCTCGGTCCTCCCATCTCGCTCCAGCTGTTCTGCAAGGTCACGCAGATGCACAATGTGAGTACTTTCGTATTCACAGTACTGAAAATATGAACGTAATTATTTGTACTATGTCTTTCTTGTGTTATTATATATTGAGTTTTTGCATGAGTATATTCAGGGGTTGGATGCCGAACAGTTAACTTGAATGAATTGAACCTTGACCTCGGAAGAAGGTATAATGTGACTTTTAAAAAGAAAAAGAAAAAGTGAAATGAATGAGTCAACAAATACATCAACACAAAGAGAATGTGTGGAAAAAGTAAGAACCGAGCCTGATCCAAACTCGCTGGGCATTCTGGTTTTTAACACAGGACTCCAACTCGAGCCTGACATTTAATTTGTGCTTCAGCACGGAGTGTGTGTTACCCAGTCACACAGAGTTCCACATGAATGTTTGCCACCTGGAAACAGGCAGATGTCCTCTGTGCTCAGAGATTAGTCACGTAAATAATAAACCCCAGTACGTAACAGGACGTGTTATTGTCAGTTATCACTTCATACCACATACTTTTTCACTATATCTATGTATTTTTTCACACAAAAATAACTTGAAAGCACCATGTCAGCTAGCGTGACCAACCCCGAACCTAATCCAGACATCCTTTCAAAATAAATGTCCAACTGTATTTGTACTTTTTAAGGTATTGGTATGACGTTCCGTCGTTAAAGGATAATTCCTGATAATTCCAACTTGCATCTTACTCTTTGCAGTTTTGGATTCGGTTTTCTATGAATGAAAACATCGTTGCACTCTGTACCAAGTTAACTGCTAAGATGAAGTTTTCCGCTACGACCGACCGTCTTGTTTTGATTTTATGATCCGCCTGCTTTTGTTTGTCTTCTTCTTCTCAGACTTGGTAGGTGCACCGTGTCCCCGGATCGTCTCGAACAGCTTTGGTGTGTGCAATAACATAACAGTGGCCAAAAATACAGAAGGATGACTCAGGTTTTTCAAAAAAACAGACACCAAAGACACCATAACATGCTTCTATGAATATTCCAAAATGCGTTTCTGTGACACGTGATGTAGGAAGAGTCAGAGCTGCTCAAATTCATCAAAAAAAAGGGGGAGCTGAATGTACACTCCGTCCTCATAATAGCTTGAAAATGTAAAATAAGTTGACTTCAATTGAGGGAGAATGTTTTCATTCTGGCTTTGACTGTTCATTTCTTTAAAAACAAAGTTGATCTGAATCTAAACGTGAAATGATTGGTTACATTTATCATCAGACAGGAAGAGGGCTCATTATAGATGATGCTGATGCAGCTTCTTCATGTTGTGCAGCCCTGGTACACATGCTTGTATAGAGAAACTCCCCTCCATCCATCCATCCATCCCTCCATCCCTCCTCTCTCCTCTCCCTCTCTACATTCTGTTTGCTGAATAAATATTCAGTTGGATCGCGGTCTCTTTTGGATTGACAGCCTCTCTGAACCCCGCAGAAAAGCCTCTTTCTTTCGCGCTCTGGACCTTTATTGGCTGAGCTATCGCTCCATCTCTGGCCCGGCTGAACCTCTCCGATTTTTGGCCCGCTCTCTATCTTTACATCTCCGTCTCTTTGCCTCTCTTTCTCCCCCCGTCTGCGAGTGTCTGTCCTCATCTATCCCCTCGTGTTTTTTTTGTTTTCCCTCAAAAAACGCCTCGTTCTATCACCTTTTCCTGCATTCCTCCCTCGGCCAAAACACACATTCGCGCGGAATGATTCGGTCGCGGAGTTCTAAAGTGCTGTGGGGCCCGTGGGAATGACATATTTTCCTCAGCTGATCTCTTCATCAGTGCGCTGACCTGCCTTTGTGTCATTTTTTGTGTGTTGCTTTCGCTTCCCTCTCTTTGTGTTCCGCGTGGGTCCGCCGCAGCGCTATTTATGTTTTGCTCACTTGTCACCTCATTATTTGTTGTGCCACGGTACAGTAAATGTTTCTGATGGAGATAGGAGCCGCTGGAAAAAGGCGCTCCTTCGTTCGCCTCGTGTTTATTTTGTTATCCTTCCCTCACTCGCTTTCTCTTCATCTCTGGGAGGGCGAGCAGGGCCCGGTCTTTATCTGGTAGCCAAGTTTACACACTGGAAGGGGAGAAAGGCTTCAAACAAACAGCTTCGCTACTCTTAACGTAAACACCAGCACTTTAACTAGACTAAATATTTACCTTTCGCCCTCGTTCATCCCTCTGTTCGGCTTCTCTTTCACCTCGCCGTGCCACACGCCGGCAGATGGATATCGCGCGCGCCGTAATTCGGCTTGGATTCGAGGAGCTCCGAGTGTTTTTGGCCGATTTTTGCTTTAGTGTGTGAAAGTGTGTGAGAGTGAATGAACCGCTGGGGCTTTTATTTTTTTGTACTGCAAACAGGAAGTATCTGAAAGTACTTAGAGGTGTAGTCCTTACCCTTCCGGCATCCAACTAAAACTACAGCGCCAACATGGCCGTCACCTCGACACAGAAAAAGTGTTTCAGGCGGGGGGAAATTACAACAAGACAGACGGGGCACGCCGACAAAAGTAGGTCGGTTCTGTGAGCTAGCTAAAACACAGGCCCAGCTCTTAATGGGTTTCGGTCACTTAAACATCCCAAACAGGTGTGTCAGGTGTATCAGACCTTTGTCGTACCCTTGAAGTTTGGTTGGGTTTAGAAAAACATTACAGTTTGGGTTCATTTAATTTGGATTTTGCTCTTAATCTCTGTCTCCCTAGCTTTAGTCCATCTCGCAGGAGCAATGGGGAGCCAAGGACAGCGCCCAGGGACCAACTCTGATCTTAGCCAGTGCCTTGGTCAGGGGCACTGACTGGAGAATGAACCTAATATACATGCCTATGCTGCCTAACTGATTACTACGACCACTGGAGGTCACCTCTTAACAAGAGCCATGGGTCGCAATAAGCTGCTTTCACAGTCGACCTACAGGATGCAGACGCTTTTCTGACGAGGACGGACTGGACTGTTGGGAGTGGTCTTTTTAATGACATATTTTTGCAGTCTTGTACGTCAACCATTTTTTGACAAACTTTGGACTTTCTTGAGTTAAAAAAGGATCTTATAAATTGACAAACATCATAAGTGAAATTCACAGCACATTTCAAATGGAATGATCCGTCTCCCTCCATTAACTATTGTACAGACTGTATTTTTTTTCTGAAATAAAGTCCTATGGTGGTAAGGCCTTTGCCTCTTTATATAAAAACACGAATTACAAATGGACACACACACACACACACACTATACACATATTTCAACAAGCACTTAACGCCTATGTTTGTTTTTTTTATATTCACAGTCAAAATAACTATTCAGATACTCATAAAACACACACACACACAAACTCACTCACACTTGCATTTTGCACACAGGCTTTGATAAACACCTGTCATCTCACACACACACTCTCACACACACACACACACACACACTCATATCAGTAAGCACTTGGTTGTTTGTTTTCATACTTGTTTCAAAAATAATAACATAACTGGCTGTTACGCTCCCTCTTGTGCACTCAGCGCACACACACACACACACACACACACACACACACACACAGACTTCACAGCCTGCTTTTTAAAAGAAGCTGGAACAAGGAAGGATGTGGTTTGGGTTTAACTGCCTAATGCACGGATTCACACAGTTTTACAGATAAGGTGACTTTACATTGGAGCTACTTAGAGGACTTTGATGTGTGTGTGTGTGTGTGTGTGTGTGTGTGTGTGTGTGCGTGTGTGTGTGTGTGTGTTCAGCTCTCTCAATGCTCATTGTGTTTGCGTGTTTGTTTAGGGGCACGGCTTTTGTTTGCTCCCGTCAGACACCTCATCACGCTCTTCCTGTGCCGCGTGGTGTATGTTTAGCATTATGCGTGTGTGTCTGTCCGAGTGGGCGGGGCATATAATTCTGGGTTTGGTGATCTGGATTCAAAGTCAGGCAAACGGTCACCCAGGCGTGAGTGAACAACCTTGATTTATTGGAAGACCACCGAAACGGACCTCCGTGCATTTCCTTGCTCAGATATGACTTTGCACTATTTTCATGAGCAAACACCAGTGTGTTATGTATGTGTGTGTGTGTGTGTGTGTTGTTAAAGAACAGCTGCAAGCAGCAGCTTTTTAAATTGAGAGTGTAAGTACTGAGCGTCACTTCACACTTGAGTTCTGAGCCAAAGTCTGCTCCGACATTCCCCGCTGTCACTGCTGACACCTGCTGCAGCGCACACACACACACACGCAAAGCACTAACACTGTCGGATACACGGAGAGAGAGGTGCTCACAGATTACTGCCACTGATGACTCATCAGAAAAAGTACAAATTAGAGGTAAATTCTTACCCACTAGAGCTGCTCCAATCCAGCTGCTGTAACCACTGTTACTATAGAAATGTACATTTATTAAAAAACACACATGGTCTGTTCTTAATAATTTGTGATAAGTAATATATTTCTTTCATCAAAGACATTTAGAGCTGAACTATTGAATACAATATGAATATTAGTGATGTATCTGACTGAGATTATGCATACTTATTTGCTGATCTGCACTGTTGTACCTACGGTCAGATGAAAGAACCCTCTCTGATTAAATTAATCTATTCCACAAACTAAAAGCATTGTTCCGAACAGAGAGGCACTCATCACATCTAAAGGTGAACTGCAGA
This sequence comes from Lagodon rhomboides, assembly GCA_039737535.1. Lineage (NCBI taxonomy): Eukaryota > Metazoa > Chordata > Actinopteri > Spariformes > Sparidae > Lagodon > Lagodon rhomboides. The sequence goes on along the minus strand of CM077787.1, from coordinate 26,053,405 downwards.
CAATACAAAGTCTGCAGGATTTGGTAAAAGTCTATTTTTGGGGAAAGGGGCAGGATTAAACATTTTTACAACAATAAATTACAAACATCATAAACACACACTAGAATGGACGATACACAATATTAAGTTAAAACATTATAAAAGACCATAGAAAGAAATCTAGATAAGAGGCTTGGACAGGTTAACCTGACATGCAAACATGTTCGTTTCACAGAACCATCTGGGAAGTTGTTCTGAGAAACTGTTTGAAGAAGGGGCGGGCACTTTGATTGGATGAACCATCCGTCTATCAACCAGCCAGATCAGAGAACATTCTGATTTAGACAAAGCAGGTCGAGAGAGGAGCGTAAAAATCCTCTCCCCCGAACAAAATGTTTCAGTGCCATTCCTTGTTTTGTTCAGTGGATGAATACCCTACAGTCTTTACACAGCTGATGCTATAGCAACACCTACACAAATCTCTCTAGAAGCGGCCAGCTAACAGTCAATTCCTGCCTTTGTCACCTCCACGGTCGTCCTGGCCTAAACCACGGCCATAGCTGCCGGTGGTTCTTCATGAGACACTTATTGGTCTGACCCTTTATGGTTCAGACACAAGCAAATGAATTGAAGTCTAATCCAAAGCGAGTTCAGTTCAACATACCCAGGATATCGTTTCATCATCTGGCTTCAGACAAGCAACGGTGGTTATCAATTGGTCAAGTCAACACAGGTTCGCTACATCTAGCCATGACTGCGTTAACATAAAAGACACGTCTACTGGCAGCACAGCAGAATATTTTAGAAAGAAGAGCTAATTAAAATGTTCGACAAACACAAGAAGCAGCTCTACACGACATAACACAGCTGGAAAATACAAGGTGGACAGCTGACAAAAAAATGACTGATGGTTTAGCTTTATTCTTTCAGCTCTGTCGCACTTGTGAGCAAATCAAAAATAACTATAAAAACATTTTGGAGCAGATCTTTTATATTTTATAACAAGAACAAGATGATAGCATTTCACTCAGTCTCTGTTGGAGGGTGATATCGCTATGAAAAAAAGCACAGTGAGATGGCTCTACATTTCTTGCAGTCAACAGGAAAAACCTGTCGCGATCCGTGCAGCAGCCTCCGTGTCGTGCCATTTTCCAGGGACTTGGTCATCAGGCACCGCTTCAATACGTGTTGATCTGTTATCTAACAGCATGAGTTGCTGTAGCAGTGTATCCCAGTGAGAAGTGAACCCATTTTTTATTACTGAACATCCAGAGTTTGGGTGACCTCGCTCGCCCCAGATCCAGCCTCTTAGTGCAGGCCTCGGCTGCCTTGCAACCCGGATAGAAAAACCGTCCTGGACCAGATCTGGCCCACGCCAGAGATGGCAATCCGGCCTACATACCATGCGGAATGATGGCCCAGATCTGGCAAACCCGAATGGGCCGGCAAAGAGCCATCTCTCCACGCAGTATGTGAGCCCGGTGAGGGCGTGTGGTTCAACTTTGCTATCTGGGAAGCTAATAAACGGGTTTGATTTGTTTGTAGTGGGAAGCAGCCCAAGGAGAGATTTATATCAACAAACCGAGTTCTAAATCATTTTGATCTCTCTTAGTTCTCTCTCACAGAGGACCATCGTTATATTTAGCCTGTTGCTGTATATCCTGGTCGTAGTCAGCTTTAGCTTAACCATTTATAACCGTTTTTGATGGCCCTGAGGTTTTGCTCTGTCCAAGTCAATTTGAAGTACGAGCGAGGCCTGCGTGGACAAACACACATGCCACATGGACTCGTCTTGCCTGCTGGGCGGAATAGAGGCTTGAAAGCACGCTGCTCTTACAGGGAGCACACACGGCACGTCGTTGCGTTGTTTTTGCACTTGTTGGCTTCTTTTCCGCCTGGAGAGATAAAGCGCCAGGCTTCTGGGCATTTCCCTGCCACAGCTCCTCACCACCATCCCCCCTTCTCCCATCCCACCCTGGTATTTGGGAGCCTCTCACGAATACCAGCATGGACGAGCGTGTCCTATCGCTGAACCTAATCCCACCTCCTTGGTGACACACACACACACACACACACACAAGCACCCGCCCTTATCGCCAGCATCGAGCCGCGGAGTAATGCGCATCCTGCTCTGCTCGCACACATACAGTATGCGCGCTAGCCGCTTGCAGAGCGCGGGCGCACAGCGCACACGCTCTTGCACTTTCAGCGTCGCAGCACCAGCCTTATCTCACGCGCTGAGATTCAATCACACATAACTTTATGCGCTCTCATACACAAACCTCAGACACAGAGGGCACACACTCACTCGCTCTGTGGTCTGTGATGGTGGTGGTGTGTGAGTCCTGTCTGAGATTGGGCGAGATGCCTATCTGGACCCTACAAGATGAGTTGGGAAGACAACGAATGGGGGGGACAGGGAAGGGCAGAGACAGACAGACAGACAGACAGGAGAGGGAGAATGACTCAGAGACACAGAGGGACTGAGGTATTTTATCTTCTGCTTCTAAATTTACCTGCTTATCACGTCGATGTGGTCACACAGTCACCTAAACACAAACTGTACACAGACATACGCCCACAGACTAGCCATCTGGATTGTCTTGGTGTGAGTTGCGGAGTTTTGCAGATATCGGCCGTAGAGGTACCAGTACCGGCCTCCTTTCCAATAAAATGGGACAAGATGGCGTTTCGGCTTGTGGTGCTCCAAGTGCCAAAAAATACATTTTGAAAAACTGAACAGCAAATCATGACTTGGTTACTCAAGATTATCTACCGACCTTAATCTGAGCAGTTTCATGTAGGAGCTATTGTCTTTCTGTGTCACTGCACAGAAGGAAGCGAGCATCTACTCTTCTACTGAGATGCTAGCTAACTACACAGCTGAGACGAGGAGGACGGCTGTCACAAGGAAAGGGTAACACAATGCATGTACCCTGAGCATTGACCACACATGCCATGGTTCCTTTCTCTAACCGGCTTCCTTCTTCTGCTGGCAATTATTTTGTCGGGCGCTTCCACGGTGACTGTACTGGTCACTGTCCGCAGATCTTTTTATCGGAAGCAGTGGCAGTCTATAATTTCAGACAGGGTTGAGGGGAAGTCTGCCACATTGGTAGGACTGAAGCTTGTCACCCTTGAAAGGCCGGTGGCCTGAGGATGTAGGAAAGATGTGGATTCCGTTCTGGGAGACTGGTAAACCAGTCCCTCCCAGTCATCTGACGGGCATCCTCGGTCTTTGGATAACTGATCTTGGCCAGCTGGTAGGCAGTCCTCTGAACCTGAGGGCAATAAAGACACAATATGTTGTATAATAATTTGCATAAACTCAGTCTAATTTATGAAAGATGACTAACCTTGTTATTGTATTCTCAGTAATAAGCCCTGTAATCTGAAAAACATGCCATGCTGACCCCGTTTTCCTTTTTCTTAATAAACCATGAATGTTGCAATGCAATTAAGCCTGACGTGCTCTGACAGGAACACGTCTTACCTCACAAGGACGTCTTACCTCACAAGGACTCAGGTCATGGTAAATAACTACAATCTTTAGCAGATCATCCCTGAGCCTCCCCTCTTTCTCATCAGCAAACCCTCTATTGTGAGCTCTGTAACCTGGAGCACGTACAGCGCCGTCTCTATTTTCCTAATTACGTAACTGTTTCAGGTGGAGCCGCACGCGCCACGAGCCTCAGCAACACCTGTAGTACACACTGTCCCCCAGCCTGACATGCTCTAGCATACACATCTGGACGGGGTGAGGCCTCTGTAGGTCTTGCTCACCCTAACCCTGGGTATTTCCTGCAAGGATAAAGACAAAGACAGACAAAAGTAACCCTAGGTTACTTTGTTCCTCTGCTGTTAATTTGACCCTTTAACCTTAACTCACAGCCTATAGACATGTTAGCATACAGACGCAGCCAGGCTAGCTGTTTGGGCCTGTTACCAGTCTCTATGATAAGCTGTAGCCTAGTATAGCTTTATATTGACAGGATAGACATGGTGTGGTGGAGTGGTATTAACCTTTTCATCGAACTCTCAGCACTAAAGAAATGAGGATATTAACCATAATGTGAAACTATTCCTTAAAGATATTCCTTTAAAGAATTGCAGGTATGTACCAATATGTTGGCATTGCTTATCTGAACGCATCAAAAAGTAAAAGTAACACACGTGGAATGAAAGAAAAACAAATGCATTTTCTTAGTAGCGCACAGCTTTGAAGGCATTGAACCATTAAAATGAAAGGTGACATTCCTTGCGATATGAATGCGGGGAAAAAAAAACAATTAGTGCATTGTCTCCAGAGAATCACCTCTTTACCCTCTCTCTCACACACACACACACACACACTAAAATTAGCGGTGGTTTCGCCCGGAGGCAGCGAGGCTTGGTAATAAGTGCTTGTTGATGTTTTCCAGATCTTGCTAATAGGAAGAGTAAACACGGCCTAACCTTTTAATTGAGCGATGACATGACGATGATGGAGAGATTGTTGAGCACTCAGTGAGGAGCCAAGAGGTTTCACCCCCCCCCCATCCGTCCGTCCGTCTCCATCTATCTGCGCCGTTCCTGTTTGTGTTAATCAGCGCCGCTCACAACGTCAGGATGACTCAGGAGGATGTGTTGTTTCATTTCGTCCCCTCTCTGCTCAGTACAGTGTGTCTCCTTGTTACTGCCGTATATTCCATGTACTGAAATGCCTCTAGATGCTGTTCATTATCTGTCTTATTGTGCAAATCTTCCTTTTGTCTGCCGATCATTACCGTCGGCAATGAAAGCAACACAACCCTCCGCTCGTTTCTTCTCTTCTCCTCTCTCCTTCTGTTGTGAGATCCCTTGTCAGAGCCCTGCCAGTGCTAATCTCTGTCCCTTATTTCCTCCCTGCTATCCTCCATTCCAACACTTCATTTTCTTTGTGGCACCGACCCCGTGGGTACTGATAAAACCACACACTCGTGTAGTTTTAATCAAAATACGGTGCCATTATTGGCAGAAAATACCGCACCACAACGTTAAACAGAAATCCTTTGTGCGGTGCCACTACTGCATGATTCAATTATGATCGCTTATTTGGGTTCTCATTAACAAACAGCTTAAATGGTGTCAAGATATCGCTCCTCTGCTGCACTGTTTCCATCCTCAGTCAGTTCGTATTCCAGGTGACCCTTCTACATCCTGTGCTACGGTGGGCCCTGATGATGATGGTGCAGTCTGCCTCTCAGTTCGTCGTCATTACGAGCAGGCAGTTGCCGCCAAGGCTCACATGTGGTGATGAAGATCGAACTCCTGAGGCAGTCTGAGGGTTCAGCTGTGAACTTCGGTGAAGCCAGATCCACAAGATGTGTATTTCAGTCCTCTTCATATTTGCTGAGCTAAGCTGAAACAAGTCGTTTGAAGAACTCATTGTACTATTTTATAAATGTTAAACAGATCAATAGGCCTTTATCGTGGAGGACTTTTTGACAGTTCATATCATTTAAATTGCAAGCTATGGCTGCCTTAGCACTAAGATGGCTAATATCGGTAAATTGGGTTTACATTTAAAATTAGCCAGCACACGCTAACTTTGCAGTAGAGTTTACGTAATATACCTTATTCAGTGAATTTCTTCTGTGTGCCTCAAACTGGAGAAATACTTGAAGTACTTTGAAATGAGCTGACAATTGGGAGTTCCAAGCTTCACATTTTTTCACTTATCAGATCATCTACATGTGTCACTAGCATCGGTGCATTCGGGATTGCAAGGCACTGGTCTTGCACAACACCAGCTCCTCGGTGCCTGTCACACCTGAATTAATCCGAGCCGTCATCATTGATCTTAGTTAACTGTGCCCTTCCTGCCGTGACACGTCGAAAGATTGGCTTTGAAAAAGATCCGCTGTTGGCTTTGAGCTCTAAGAGGCAGTCGCACCCAAAGTGACACTTGCTCATCCATGAGCTTAAAAGCTTACTGAGCTTGGTAGCTAGCATAAAGGCCTGCAAACCACTGTTCTTTTATAGTTTTTACTCCAACAGAGGAGGTTAGATAACAGTGTATGGTGGCAATACAGCTAATAAGTTACGATAGCTTCCTGTATTTTGAACTCTCCAGGCTTCCCTCCCCTTAAACATCAGCAAGTTCACCAAAGTGGAACTGTTTGCAGTTGACTTCGGCTCAAACTTACGTTTTTAAATTTCTTGCACACCTACACAGGTGTATTCAATTAGCAGTTTAGACCCCTGCTCAGGTGGAGGTTGGGTGGAGCCATGCTGAGAATTACAGGAGGTCCCCAAACTCAATTAACCAATGATGTGATTAATGATAAATGTGCAAGTTGCGCAACAAAATGAACATGAGTGTGCAGCAGATGCATGCTATTAGTAATAAGCGAATGGAAACAGACAAATCATGTATCCATCATGCTGTGGTTTTAATCACAGTGCCCTGGCAGGACACATTGTAATGTGGCATTCTGTACAATGTGATCTCTGAGTGCATGTGTCTCTACGAAGCTGACCAGGAGCATCCAAGGTCAACAGAAAACTTCAATTACAGCATCTTCACTCTGGCATGAACGCTTCCAAACTGTTGCTTCATGAGGACACTTATTCCCACAGGGTGCGACCGCAGCATTAAAGCAGGACAGATACTCCACTTCAGAGCACAGCGAGCACTTTCATCTCTCCTCTGCCTCTTCCCCTCCTCATCTGGGCCGCCGAATCTTAGCTCCGCTCCCACACAAGAGACAAACGTGTGTTGGGATTCCTTTTCACGTGCACATTTTTCTCACGTGACCGGCACAACAACGGACAGGTGTACGCCGACTGTGTCTCTTTCACCCACACACAGTCGTAGGCATGCTCTTAAGTGCCGAGTCTGTGTCTGTCTGAGCGTGGGGGAGGTCCACGGCCCCCAGGGAACCAATAGCAGGTCACCGTTGTGAGGCCGGGGGGGCCCGTCGGCCTATTAGAGAGCCGCGGAGGAATTCTCTGTGAAACAGAGACCAGCCGACTGACAGAGACACCACACAGCTGCGAGGCTGCAGCGCCGCCGACAAGCTGTTCTCGCCGTTTTCCTAAACCCCACTCTCTGCGTCTTCTAATCCGTTTCCCTTTGTCGTCAATCTTATGCAATTCCTCCAGATGAGTTTGCTTATTCAAGTGGTTTCCAAAGCCAACGAAGCACAGACGCGATTAGTTTGAGGCAGTATCTGCAAACAAGTAGTCTGTTCTTTAATAGAAAATCGATTGGACTCGCATAAATATGACAACATGAAGGTTTTAGGATTGTTGGAGTTAAAGTTTTTGTTTTCCCTCAGTGGATACGATGCGATTTGCACCGCTCGCCCCCCACCGACACACACACACACACACACACCACCTGCCTTTTCGTCTCAGCACATCTGGGGAATTGGGAGGAGGGAGAGGTGTGTGTTGAGATACGAGTGTATCACACACACCTAGTGTTTGCCTTGGCCTCAGAGGTGCAGACACAGACCGAGGGAGGAGAAGAAGAGGGGAGTGGAGAACCGTGCCCTGCAGTGTTTTGATAATGAGCTGTGTGTGTGTGTGTGTGTGTGTGTGTGCGTGTGCGACTGTGTGTGTGTGTGAGGATATGAGCGGCATGTGGATTCTCTTCCCACCGGCCAAATGATTTTCATTCTTTCAGCGTGTGAATTGAGACAAGACATTATCGCACATGCCAGTCAGCGCGAAAACAAGGAGAAATGCCACGCAGCGGCGGCGGCGGCTCTCTGCGGCCGCAGTGTTTTGTTTCCACATCATCTGATGAGTGTTTCGCATGTTTCGCTCCCAATTCATTTCACCCCCTTAATTGGCGTGACGTGTAGCGAAGCCAAAACTCGTGTTATTCTTGTGCTATCTTTGCTTTCGATCCGTAAAAAAAAAAAACACACGCACGGACGCACACTCGTGGTTCTTGCGGTGGGGCGGGATGAGTGGCAGGCGGTAGAAAGGAGAGGAAGTGAGGCTGACAGGCCTCTCAGGTGGTGTTAACTCCCGGCTGACAGGCAGGCCGCGCCCTCACTGACGGGCTGGGAGAGTCGCTTAACTCTTCCTTGACCACGCTCCCTGGATTTATTGTACGGTTTCCAAACTTTAATGCTCAAAGTAGGTTTTTTTTTCTTTAATGGGAGAAGCCAGTCAACAGAGGTCGTGGAGAACTGACCCCGATCGTGGTGTTGAACTCATCTCGTCGGATACAGTGTGCGACGCGATGTTATTTCTTGCTTTACTGATGCGCTGTTTTGACACGTTGACCTTTCAATCGTTGCCTCATGTCTTTGTTTCAGTCTCACTTTTTTTTTTTTTTTGTTTCTCCACCCGCCCCCCCTCCACCTCTTTCTCTCTTGTTGAGTACTATCTTGCATCTGGTTCCTTCTGTCTTCTCCTGTTTCTCCAGAGTGTTTCTGCTGATCCCTGACTTTCCCTGCAGTTCCCCAGGGTGTGTGTCTGTGTGTGCATGTGAAGCCAGGTGTCTGCTCTTTGGGCTGTGTCTGTCAATGATGTCGGGGTTAGTAGCGGGAGGGGGGAGGCGGAGGAGGTGTGAGTGTGTATCTGTGTGTGTGTGTGTGTGTGTGCGAGCTGGTTGAGTAGGAGCTGCCGGGGCACTGTGACCAGGAGCGTCTGGGAGAAATTCCCTACATTCCCAGGGATCTGCCTGGGATAAAAGCTCCGCAGCAGTGCCATGCACCTGGCTGAGAGGGGGAGACGGAGATATACAGGCACGGCCCAAACCCCGACACACACACACACACACACACACACACACACATGCCCAGAAGCACAAACACACACACAGGCATCATCTCTGCACCAATTAACCTGAAATGTAAAACCACACCATCAAGTGCAAAGGTCAAACTGAAAAAAGTTGAACCTGCGGACCACCCCTTCTCTCCACTCCTGAGAGATATTAACAGAGATTTTTTTTTCTGTCATTCTGTTTGTTCACTTATACACGCCGTTTAAAACAAGCTCTCAGATACTGAAAGAAAATACGGATGGATTTTCAGGCAGGAAAAGCAAAAGCAAACACGTCCTGTCCCGCGGATTCAATCCTTCCTTTTTGATACACTTCGGTATTATCTTCATCTTCTTCCGTTCTTGTTGGGGTGCCAGTCAAGCTGAGTATATAAAAGCGAGTGAAAGTGTGCTGCCGGAGCTGTTTGTGTGATCAGAGGCCCTTGACAGTCCGTCGTCTGTCAGCGCCGGTCGTCAAGAGCGCTGGGAAAACAACCACAGACACGGACAAGGCACAATGTGAGGAGGGAAGAGTGTCATAGGAGACGGTCCTCTGGTTAAACATTGTGTTTAAATGGTGATTTAATAGATGGTTATACACAGTAAACGGACACAGCAAGTCTCTATTGAATTACATGGAGGGATCAGGAGACGAGGGACTTCCATTTTTGTCTAGTGGGTGTGTAATTTATTTTAATTTTAGTTATTTGCTCCATTTCTACTATCACGTGTGGAAAGTATGTAAGTATACTTACGTAATAACCGTACTTATGTACAATTTAATGAAATACTTGACTCGTACTTTAGATCAAGATCAATACTACTCCAATATCTGTCAGGTGAATATGAAGCTCCAGCCAGGACACCAGTGGCTTAGCACACAGCGTGGAGGCAGTTGGAAACAGCTGGCCATTTTTACATTTTGTCTTTATAAAGATAAAAGAAGAGGAAAAGAAATAGATATAACATGTTCATTATTGAGCTTTAGAGTTTTTTGTACCTGTATGTGCTGGCTGTAGCTTCCTTTAATCGACCGACGTAAGAGTGACGTCAATAGTCACATCTAACTCTCGGCAAGAGAGTTAAAACTACTGAACTGCTCCTTTATGAATGAGATCTTATTTCTTCTTCTGCTACTCCCATTGTTCTGCATTTGTTAGTTTCTGTTTCCTGTTGCTCCTGATATTCCCTCATAATAATGAAATGCTCCTAGTGTTTCTCATATTGCTGGCTGATATAACTTACTGTTAAAGGTGAAGGTGGGGGACACATGGTGATTGGCTGTTAAAAGATCTTGTCTCTCAATGCAGAAAAGTCAAAAATCAGAAAATGTATTCACTCTCAGTTCCATAACTGACAAACAACAAATAAATGTGGACAAAAGATAGGCTACAGACACAGTATTTCCTTTAAATTATTTCAACATAACGTCTAAAACATTTCTCCCAGTGAATTAGATGACTACTGCATTGTACCGTTCCGCTGATGTTGCTCTAGATTGCCTGATGTGTTGCTCTCTGGAGCAGAGCGGCTCAGCTCCGTAAGCCCGTCTCTTTGATACGGAGCAAGTGTTTACTTGTACTTCACTCCCCTCCTGTTCTTTTGTTATTCCTCCCTTCCCTCTCCCCATCCATCCCTCCCTCCCTCTCAGCGCACGTCTGTGTGTGTACGTGCAGGTGTGTTTTTGTATGTGCGTGTGCGCCTGCTGGAATGTTGACCCACACGGAAAGAGGGTGAAAGACTTCCCAGACATCAAAGGGGCAGGTAGCTGACAGGGAGAAGAGGGGCCGATAAGTCCAGTCGGATGACAATAGACCCCAACGCACACCTGGACTGTATGGAGAGGCAGCGACGTGGAGAGAACTGCACACACACACACACACACATGCACACACACGTAGTCTGTGGCACACTTGCCGCTCAACACTTTCTCATTCATTTCCCTCTCTAGTTATGCCTCAGACACACACACATCCTCTTAAACGCCTCCGAGCACTTAGCTCGGTTACCATGCATGTCTCCGAAACGCTCCTCTCGGCCTCCTCGCAATCCGCCCACGGAGACCCCCACCCGATCCTCATCCCCGACCTCTGCACCCACAGGTGTTGGGGTCTTTGTCCTTGGACGTGTGTGAGCAGCCCGATGTTGTGACGAGCCCCTCAGACCCTCAACCGCCCCCGACATCGCTCCTCTCAGGTGCAGCCGGGGTCTCAGGTGAGCTTGTGGGGGTGGGGAAGGAGGGTGAAGATTAGCTTCACACCTCACAAGTCAAAGCACGGTGACTGTTGTTTCTTTTTGACTTAAATCCATGTTTTCAATCGGTTATTTTAATCTATTTCAGATGATATTTTGTTATTATAGAAACCACACAGTGATATTGTACAATCTATGTGAATATGTTACATATTTGAAGGCCTAGCATTCCCAAAAAATCTGCTTTATAGCAGCTTTGTCAACATTAACAGCAGATCACGTGTTAACTTGTACGCGAAAGGAGTTGCTTGTAACAATGAATGATGCAGTTCCAATCAGCTCATTGTTCTGGTTTCATTTCCCACAAATGTAGTTTTTTTTTTTTTATTCTCTCTCGTCATCACTCATAAACCTCAAAAAAAGCTCTGATAAACCCACCCTAACTTTTTTTAAAGCTTTATTTGCTGAAAAACTGCTGCTGACTGGAAACAACTCTGATGAAGGTGAGACAAAACAATACAGCTGTTGGACATACAGCCAAAACAATGTACTGAAAGATGCTAAAATGTTCCACAGGTGTGTAATTTGTAAACAAGAATTCGAAGGTCGCTTTCAAACTATAGCACTTGTCGGTACTGAGTAACCGACAAGTGCCTGGTCTTTGCCAGCTATCCTTACCTATAGCTAGCCACCGCATCTGAGACCTACAGAAGTCAGGGCCTAACAGTACAGAGGTTAGTTACAGTGGCTCTGATTGCATCTAAGACTCTGTGGAAGAGAAGACATCGCAGGCAGTGACAGGAGAAAGGTCAAGTGGAGCAGCAGAAGTGAGAGTCAGGCATCATCAGTGCACAAAAACAGCACATAGAGCCGGAATATTTTCGCATCTTACTCTGTGAATTGAAGATTTATTTTGACCAAAGACTGACCCAGACCGTTTTGGTGAGTCTGACCACCAGTTAATGAGGCATTTTAGCTTGATTTAGTTGGGTCAAAGAGAGAAACTTGAAGTCAGAGAGCATACAACTTTATTTTTCTGTTAGGTAAGGGAACAAAAGGTGTAAGAATATTTCCTTTCTCAACATTTTGTGAGTTAATTTTATGTATTTATTACGTTTAAAGCTAAGAGAGCTTTTAAACTCATCACTCACTGGACTCTTGCAGTACAAAGTGGTATTATGAGACAGGATGGGCCACAGCTAGCCGGTTAGCACGCAAACTTCCGTGTGTGATTTCTGAAAAATTGTGGTGTTTAAACTTGGGCATGATGTTGTATGGATCGAATCATGGTGTGACGAAAATGTATCTTTAAATTAGACAAAATAAAAAACAAATAAAATCCCAAAGCTGGAAACAGAACACTGCCACATTAAGGGCTGCCCCCAGAAAGTTGAGGAGCCAGTCTGTCGGAGACTGATTCTTCATCGGTCAGTATACGTTACAAACACAGGATAAAACATAGAAGCTTACAAAAGTCTTATCAATTAGGAGTTATATATATACTTTTATATAAGCTGCAACATTAGTTTAAAAAATCCAGCTCACAACATGCAATTGTGTTTAACAGAAGACAGAAGCTGGGATGTGGGGTCACCACATCCTAAACTCGCCCAGGGCACCAGAACGTGTCGCCCTCCTCTGAGTGTGCTGTCAGCAGCCCAGCAGGAGACACTTGGTGGTGCCCTTGGATTTTACAGTATAACTGAACTATGAGCTGGATGCACACTCTCTCTGACTGTGTGGAAATCTGATGTTTTCACATACACACATTCTGATGTTGGTCCCGCTCGAAGGTTGTAGTCTGCTACAACCTCTGAGCGGGACCAGTATCTGCCTAAACACTTTGTTTCTCTTTCAGGGGTCACGATGATCTCAAAGAGGCTGAGAGTCCCTCTTGATTCTTTTTGAGCAAAAAGACACGGAGGTATGACTGAATAGCTACATATGAATTATTTAGATACAGTTACAGATAAATGCTCATCTTGCGCACCATTTAACATGTGCAGTACTCTCGTTGTTTCTTTCTGGATTCATTAAAGTTGATGAACCTGAGAGCTTGTCTTCTGGGTAGAGGAGCAGGTGTTTTGTCTGATAACCAGTCCAAGGACACAGCGGGGAGGAAGAGGGGGAGATAACAGAGAATAGAGACAATGACCTCCAGCCTTACACCCCGTCATTGATTTGGATTGAGGTAGGAGGTGGCGAGGAGTCACTGAGTTCTGGGAAAGACAGACAGAGGCATAGCTGGGTTTATTTTACATCCTTCATTTCAAAATTATATCCAGATTGTTGATTTATTGAGATATGTGTTGGTTTATATTCAAGAATGGGTGTGACATGTGCATTTAGATGTAAAGTCATTGGTGTGCCCCGAAGCCTGTTCACATGGTGGCCATGTTTATTTTAAGTGACACAGTCCCATTAACACTCGTGCCACAAATGAAAGAGGGGAAAAGGGGCTGCACGCGAGCAAGGAGGGGTCCAATCAGAGTCACTCCTTGCCCTCACTTCCTGTTTTCCCTGCCGAGATGTCCCGTCACCTAGGCGACCCAGCGGCACACGCAGCCTCTCAGGACCTCCCTTCTTCAAAGGAGTTATCAATAAATAAAGGGAACCATAAACATACCCATGTATTCGCTGCAGCATCAGTTAAAAAAAAAAAATCAAACAACACGTGCAATGATGTTTACAGACGAGAGTAGCTGCAATTTTGTGGCACCGGATCCTAATCTGGCCCAGGACACCAAAACGTGTCGCCCCGCTCTGAGTATAACTAAACTATGCACGGGATGCACACTTCTTCTGACTGTGTGGAAATCTGATGTTTCTGCATCGCACATTAGCGAAGACAGGCGTTAAAATGTGAGTCTGAGGCTGCAGGTAAAACATTCTGATGTGGGCTGAAAAAAGAGGTTAAGTGTGGCACCGAACTGAGCAAAGGACAAATAATGGATTTTTTTAATCGAACAGCCGAGTTCTGATTTTCCTGACATAATCCTGAGTTGGGTACAGCCCTGTCAAGGATTGTGTAAAGAGTGTAAAGGATTGGTGTTTGCTGCAGCAGAGCGTAGCATGTCACCACAATGTAGACTATGCACTTGGTTGGAAATGGTGACCAGCAGATTTTTTTTTGGTCTTGATAGCAGGATTCCTTTAAAAATTATTTCAACACAGATTTGTTATTAACAATGTAGCATCATCAGTGATAAAATGTGGTGCGTCTTCTGGACACATGGATAGTGAGCTCACTGCATCCTTTTGGATTTGAGATGCAGGACCTATCAACATGGCTGTTTTTTAACTACAATACTGGCCATATAATACAAATTGCTCCTTCAAGAGATGACAGGGACTGTAAATCCTCTGTGGGTTTGTCACTGCGGGCAACAGCTTTCACATTAAGTAGACATTTTTTTAATTGTTCATTTAAAAATATTATTTGTTGCAGCTTTAACAAAACAGCACAACAGTTGGTTTGAAAGGTCAAAAGCATCTTACCATGTGCAACAAATGAGCCTATATATACGTGTGGGTGTGTGTGTGTGTTAGTGTGTGTGTGTGCTGTGTGTAAATGTCTAACCAGTGCGTTCACAGACATCTCTTACTCTAGTAGGATCCTGTATAACGTCCTCCAGGAAGAAATCGCAAACATATTATACATGTCAGAACACGGTGTCCTTTATACACACATCGGACTCCAACATCCGAGGGGGTCGAGACCAATGGCTGAAGTTCTGAGAGAAAGGATTTGACATATCTGCCTAAAAACTTTGTTTCTCTTTCAGGGGTCACGATGATCTCAAAGAGGCTGAGAGTCCCTCTCGATTCTTTTTGAACAAAGAGACACGGAGGTATGACTGAATAGCTACATATGAATTATTTAGATACAGTTATAGATAAATGCTCATCTTGCGCACCATTGTGCGTGTGCAGTACTCTCGTTGTTTCTTTCTGGATTCTTTAAAGTTGATGAACCTGAGAGCTTGTCTTCTGGCTAGAGGAGCAGGTGTTTTGTCTGATAACCAGTCCAAGGACACAGCGGGGAGGAAGAGGGGGAGATAACACAGAATAGAGACAATGACCTCCAGCCTTACACCCCGTCATTGATTTGGATTTAGGTAGGAGGTGGCGAGGAGTCACGGAGTTCTGGGAAAGACAGACAGAGGCATAGCTGGGTTTATTTTACATCCTTCAATTCAAAATTTTCGATTAACTGAATATGTGTTGGTTTATGCTCAAGAAAGGGTGTGACATGTGCATTTAGATGCAAAGTCATTGGTGTGCCCCAAAGCCTGTTCACATGGTGGCCATGTTTATTTTAAGTGACACAGTCCCATTAACACTCGTGTCACAAATGAAAGAGGGGAAAAGGGGCTGCACGCGAGCAAGGAGGGGTCCAATCAGAGTCACTCCTTGCCCTCACTTCCTGTTTTTCCTGCCGAGATGTCCCGTCACCTAGGCGACCCAGCGGCACACGCAGCCTCTCAGGACCTCCCTTCTTCAAAGGAGTTGGTTAGCCTCAGGAAATTAGTTTAAGGCCTCTGAGAGGGAATCAGTCCATTTCCTAATGGGCACTCATTAGAACAATGGCCGGCTGCCAAGTCCACACTGGCTTCAGTGTGACGTGTTTTCCTTCTCCTTGTTGATTGTGTTTGATTCTGGCCCTTTTTTGGGGGGGGTGTTAACCAACATCCTTTAGTTGAAGTTCGGTATGTACTTTCTTCTCTGCTAGTCAAGCTCTTAGGAGAGTATTTTGGTGCCTTATGCCGACACCTCATTAAAAACGTTCAGGGCAAATAGAGGGCATCCTAGAGAAGATCCAGTTACGACACAAAGGGCCGGACGGAATGATAATAATATTGCGATGTTTTTAGGCTATATCGGTACACAAATCATATCTCGATATTTGGAAATATCCTCAAAAGCACTATTTGGCCTGTAGATGTCCTCAGAAAAACATATTCTTAAGTTACATTTACTATTTACACACAAAATTCAGAAAGGTTCCAAGTTCCTGTGCACCATGGAGCGACAACCCGGAGAGACTAATAATGATAATCCTTTAGAATTTAACCGGGTCCTCACACCGTTCGGGGCTCAGGCACTTATGAAGACAAAGACAGAAATACAACAAGACGAAGAAGAAGAAACCGTGACTGATGGCGAGTATAAATGAGTCAGCGGAGGTAGAGGACTGGCCCATAGGGTGACCAGATGTCCTGAAAAATTTGGGATAGTCCAGAATAACAAGCATTGTCCCAGATCCTGAACCCTGTCCTCGATTGTCCCAAAAATTAGGCTAAATCAAAGTTTTGATGACCATTGTTATATCTTCACCCTGCTGGCCTTCTTCTTTTGAACCAGATGGGATGAAGACGATGAATAGAAACCTGACCTTTTGCATTCAGGATGTTTTGTTGCTTTTTTCCCATACTGAAACCATACCAAACTGTGACCCCAAAACTGAGGTATGTACTGAACCATGACTTCTGTCTTCCGTTAGATCCCTACGGTGTCAGCAAAGAGCGAGCGTCATATAGATACGGTAAGCCCAGAGGTCAAGATGTGTTGTCATACAGTACACTGTTTCATCCTTCCATTTCAATCACTGACAGATAGTCTGGTAATATATCAAATCTAGCAGGAGTAGGAGGGTTAGGGCTGATCATATATGGATAAGGCCAACTGCGTGGATACCCATTGGGAATTAAAGGCTCAAATTCGAAGTTAAAAAAGTTAAGAAACCCATATATGTATTTCAGAAAAACAAAGGGATAGAAACCACCACGTTGAGGTAGTGCAGAAACATTAAACAATTTGTCGTTTACCTAACAGGCGAACAGCTGGGCATGCCCTGTGCTCACCAGAGAATTGTCAGGGCTTTGACGGGGCCACAGAATGTACTGAGTACGTGCTGACTGTTGGTAGCTGAGAAGAAGCTGGCATGTGTCTAGATGCAGCCAAGACCTGTCACGTTAATCTGACAAGGCCATCTTAGTGGTGAAATGAAAGATACACTTTTATTGTAATGTTAATTAAAGATGACTTTTGCCTTGCCTATAAACATGCTAGCATCACATAAATGTGCACTGATTCTCAGAACAGCGGCTTGTCCGGTCCGTCATCACATATTGTGGCCATATGTTCCTTGTCTGTTTGTTGAAATCAGGTATGATTGGTCTCTCATTACACGTACAACATCTGTCGCCGACTTGGTCTGACTACGATCTCTGTTGATGTAGCTGCTAAAGTATTAGGCTAAGCTGACATGTGCTGGCCACAGGATTGAGTCCCAAGGCTGTGTGGTCAGGTTCCTCCACGGCATCTTCCATTGCACTTTGGGTTTCCTTTTAGGCCCATTCATACACATTAGCGCACACAGTGGTCAAAGCAGACCTTCAAAGTGATGCATGCATACTTGCTAGTACGCGGACATGCGTATCAGTACGTGTGTGTTCTCCTTCAGGTTATGCTAAAGGTCAGGACTGAACCTCTGGGAGACGTCTAGGCACACGTTCACCTCACACCCCTCGCCCCCCCGTACCGCTTTTCCCTTTCATTCATAATAGGGTTAACGAGATCCGTCACCACCTCGCCCTGCGTTTATTATGAGTGGGCTCTTTCCTGTGTCAGGTAAAAATAATCGAGCAGTTCCACGGACCCATTTGGCCACTGGGGTCCTCGGGGTTCCTAGATGGCTGATTTGTTTTTCTTGCAGATTCTCCAGGGGCAATGTGTTGGACGGAGGGGAGGACAGAGAGGAAGTGACTTTAGCTTTTAGGTCTGCAGTCGGGAATGTTGCCTCCATCGCTGAAGGATTCTCATCTTACCTGCTAAAGTTCACGCTGAAAAATGTATGACGTTTCAATACGTACGTATTTTCGGCTCACTTGTTGTTCAAAATACATGTTTCAACCTGCATATAACATGCTCCTGATTAGCAATCTAGCTGATGTGTTATGCTTAATACCAAAGTAGTCCTTCCTTCCCAACACAATGGAGGAGGAACTACTTTTAACAGAGGATCCAGTTTCCTTATCCACTTTCCACCAAGGTCTGTTGAATGTCCAGAGTAAAGAAGACAACTGTTGCTGAGGCATTTCAAGTGTTGTGTAAACTCCATAGTTTATGAGTTTTGTCTGCGCAGGACAAATCTCATAGTAACAATATTGAACACATGGTTAATATTGTGAAATTGTCGTAGGTTGATTAGGGTTAGGCAGGAAACGATGATGGCTCAGTTTGAAATAATCAACTTACGAACATTAGTTTAATGACGTAAACATGGACTTTTGGTTTCACACAGACAAAAGTCGTGTGTGTGAGCAGTTCATCCACTCACTCTGTCTTATCACTCTTTCTACCATGTATCACCTGACAGTTGTTTTTCTCAGTGACATTCGAACGTAAAAAAGGTGTGTTGTTCATACGCCATTTGGTGAGACCAGGTTGACTGAAAAACTAATTGTTAGGTTTTTAAAAAGTGATTTAAAGCTCTGAGGAACACAAACAAAATTCAGTTTACCCGTGCACTGTTTTCAGACAGGTCTTGCAGCACATACAACCCAGTCGCCAGAATAAATGTTTCTACTTTTCTGCAAATCCACAGATAAGTTAAAACTCAGCGTTTCTTCATGTTGCAACCTTTTGTTTCGTTATTGTTGAATTTTTCTCGTCACAATGCTGTGATTATGCTCCGGTTAGGTTTAAGCACAAAACCATTTGGCAAGAGTTAGGAAAAAACATAGTGGTTTGGCTTAAACTACCTGTTTTGGTCGCCACATTCATGGATGGAAATGGTCAAACGTCCTTGAGAAATATCCGGTTTTGACGCCAGAAACTGTTGACATTCTAAGATCAATTATAGTCTTAGAAATTCAATGTTTGCTACTTCTGTACACAGACTCATTGGTCTTCCATGCAATGTCCCAGTTCAACCACTGCAGCATGTGTCACTCTGTGGAGAGGCCAAAAACCTCATGTAGTATAAAACTATTTTTAGCAAACCAACTGATGATCTGTATTTCTTGAAAAAAAAAAAAAGTATAATAATATTTAAAGTCTGCTCCGGTTAAGTGAAGTATGACTTCATTAGTTAGTATTCCCTTACTCCAAACTGTCTCAAGTGTGTTTGCAAAAAGAGGTTCAACATGTCTTTTTCTCACAAGTTTGAATTAGGTAAACATTTCAGGGATCAGTGGTAAAATTTGTCTTTTCAACTGAAAAAGAAAGAAGAACAAAATATTTTTTTTTTACATGTCGAAATCTGAGTTCACAAAAACTTAATATATCACACAAGACAAAAAGAACCTTGTCTTCAACTTAGTTAATTGAATGAAAATCAACTAAGGCTTCAAAGTTCTTATTTGTGAACTCGGGCGGCAAATGTCCTTTCTTGACATCAAGAATTGATTTTGCTTTGATCAGACACCAGTGTAGTGTGTGCTGTCCCCCTTTGACTTTTACCAGTAGCTTCTTTCCACCAACCGCTTCAGTTCATTTTGATTTCATTTCATTTCCCTTCGTATCATTTCCTTCTTCTTTCCTTCACTTATTCATCATGCTGAGATATCAACCTGTACCTTTCAGCTCTCCTCACTCTGTCTGAACCTTATTTCACATCCTTAACTGACTGCAAGACGCCTGACCAAACATGCACGCACACAAGCACACACACAGACACACACACACACACACGTATTACTGTACACGCACAGCACTGGCTGTGATATCAAGCATGCCTGAGCTGTTTGTTTTATGCACCTGTCGGTAAATGTGGACACCCACAACTATTCGCAGCCGCCCACACACACCACACAGGAGCTGTTTATCCCGACGGGAGTAGAGATGTAGGTCCATGTAGGCCAAAGTCAGTGTTAGGAGAAGCAAAATATTTTCATTGCGAGGGTATCTGTTCATGTCAACAATCTGATAGGGCGCTGGGTAGAGATAGGCGGTTCCCATGAGGCCTGTGGCCTCGAGAGCGACAGGGAAGGGGGGCTGTGGGTACTGAGGGTGAGGAGAGGGTTGAGGATTGGTTGTTCCGAGATATCAGGAACATGATGAGTGTCAACACCTCCAGAGGGGCAGATAGAGGGAGGTCAGGATGTGACACGCGAGCGATAGCCACTGTGGTACAGGTGAATCTGCATCGAGGTGATTCTGCATTCAGACGGTTCTTCTACTTTGTTCCTGCGGAGAAATATTCATTTTATGTGGCGATGCACAGAAAAAAGATTGTACTGTTTTCCATTTTGATTTTTTAACATAAATATTGCCTATATACATAAATTGTCTCTTTATTAGACATAATTGTTCACACATACATCAAACATAAACAGCTTATCATGACCAGCAGCGCTCTCATTTACTGCAAAACACCTGGCACCTGAATGTGTCTCTTAAAGCCTGAAAGAGAGAAAGAAAAGAGAGACACAACACATCATGGGGTATTTTTAGTTTAACACGACCGCTTCCTCATCTGCAGGGGAAAAAAGCTGTTGTTCTTGATTGATGAAAAAAAATAGCATTGATTATTAATTTTGATTATTTATTTTAATATTTGGTGGCTGAACTGGGAGCCACGTCTTATTTTCTCCTCAGGGCCCCTCAGCAGGCTGATCTGACCATAGTGACAAAAATGTTTACCCAGTTAACCATCGCTTTAATGGATCATGTTGCCCAAACTAACCCAGGTACAGCAGTTTGACTCTATAACTGACCTGTTTAATACGACTCTGGAATATATTTACATCAAATTAGATGGTCTGTTTTCCCCTTCAGATGTTGCTTTTCTGCACCTCTGATATGCTTCCTTGTTTTTCCGCCCCGTCTGTAATTGTGTGTTGCCGCTTATTGCTATTTATTTTGCTGTTTTCTGGGATCGCTATCTAGTTGTGTCCTTCACTGTGGAATGTTTTTTTTCTGCTGTCTTAAATCGTCTGCACTCTCACTCTCGTCGGAGAGGTGAACTATGGAAGGGACTACGGAAATTGTGCGAGCGAAAATCTTTGTGTGTGTGTGTGTGTGTGTCTCTATGAATGAACTCTCCTCCATCCATCTAAGGGCCGTTATGTTTTCATAACACTCTCTGCAACACCGGCCCAGCAGTGTGTCACGAGGAACACACGCTCTGAGCATCTGTCATGGCCAGATGCATTTCTCGCGATGATATAACAAACTCATCTCTACTCATCCGCACACGAAGGCCGACACAATGCAAATTGATTGGAACTGCGAATTTATCTTCTCTATCCTATTACCTCTGAAATGTCTTTTAAACACTCCGCAGTGCTGTCATAATATTGGTGTTGCATCTGTCATAACATGCAGCGGCGTATTATGCCTACGGCGGTTTGAGGGGGAAGAAAAAAAACACGCCGATTACCCGGGCAATCACTCCTTCAACATTTATGTGTCATAAAAACATTAAGTGTTGTTGCTCGCTAAGTCAAGCTCGAAACATTACATTTTGGAGTGTGTGTTCGATCAAATAAAGCGAGATAAGCACATCAGGTGTCAGATACTAAAATGATGAGTGGGGCTAGACGTACTGAAAACAAAAGTAGTAATTTATCGGTTACATAATAGGGAGATTTAGCATGTGTTTTAGATTATGAATTATAAATTGATGCTGGTAATTCATAAGCAAGATAATATTTTAATTATTTCAGTTATAGAAAAAAATGCATACACTTTTTCACAGAAATAGTCTCTAACAATGAGTCTGAGCAGTGATATTTTCCCCTAACTTCCATTCAAGCATTTGCGTATCTAATATATTACTACATATATTTACAGACGAGGCAGCAGACCAAGGCTTTACCCTTGAGAAACATGTCAGGAACAGGCGGTTCCCTCTCTGACCTGATCTCTGTGACAAATCTCAGACAGGCCACCGCCACATCGGCCCTAACGGGACACACCGACGGGGCCGACGGTGGCCTTCGTCGGGGAATGTTTAGCCTTAACTCTGGAGCGACAACATCTTAGCAAAATATTTGGGAATTTAAAAATAGCCTTTCTGCGCATAACAAAAATGGGAGCAAGGGCTAAAATCTACGAGTGGCGAGATGATTAAGAGCAGCTGTGGCAGGGCCGATAAATTTATCATAAGAAGTGTTGAAGTGAGCCTATGTAGGCTGAGTTTTGTGATAATGATGAAGTGGAAAACAGGAGATGCTAAAGCCTAGACTAATAGCAGCCTAAGCAAGAGGAGATAAAGCTGCTCTTATTCATATTTTTGGATAAAAACCATGAAAAATCTCTCATAACAGCAATAGCTACAGTACCTGTCCTGCACTTGATGGCAAACACACAAACAAGGTGAACACAGCAGAGCATTAGCCAGTGTGCTAAT
The DNA here is from genome assembly GCA_039737535.1 of Lagodon rhomboides. NCBI lineage: Eukaryota > Metazoa > Chordata > Actinopteri > Spariformes > Sparidae > Lagodon > Lagodon rhomboides. The sequence goes on along the minus strand of CM077787.1, from coordinate 26,031,129 downwards.
GTCATTAGCAAGGCCTACCTGTCCAGAACAACACAGTTTAGCAGCTAGCTGGTGAACATAGCATAGCATAAATTTGCCAAACAGCCGAATATGAGTGAAAAAGAGAAGATATCATAGTTGCACACGACTCCAAAAGAATGCTAATGTTGCTTCGTGTCTGCAGGACGTGTACGATGGGCGACTGTTTGCTAGCACATTCCTAAAATAAACTTTAAGCTAATAAGTCAGCTAATATGTCATTGTTGTGTTCACAGCTTGTCCCACAGCCTCCAAGTGGACCAGACGATCAGCTAATGTGTTAATTAATACTGTATCAGTTACATATTTTTAAAGATTATGCTAATATCAATCACCATAAGCTATTAGTCACATAGCAGCAAAACCCATGAATGTATTGAACTCATCAAGGGTACATTTTATTGCAGACAAATTCAGCTTTTCACGTGTAACAAGGGAATATGCTCGCTTCTTTCAAAAGTCTCCATTTAAAGCAGCTTGTGGTAGCAACAAAATTCCCGTAATTGGATAGTGCAGCATAACTCGTGCTTCAGGTGCTACCTATCCACGCTAGTTATAAATGTCCGCGACATTGTACGTATTTAATGAACCTAAATGGCCCGAGGCAGCTGAAAAGGCAGACTGATGTGTAAGCCGCACAAAAAGGTTTCGAGTGCGCAACATTTTTGTCCTCCGGAGGCTTTTTTTTTTTTTTTAAGTTTGATGAATAGGACTCCAGACAGACGTTCCGTGTCACTGAGGCTTTTGTGCAGCCAAACAGCAAGTCCTACCGCTCAGACGCCCTGCTTCCTTCCACAGAAATTCTTTGATAAAGTCACAGTGCAGATGTGAATGCGTGCCTGCCTGTCCGAAAGCGTCAGCAGACATGCTTTTATGATTGTGTGTGCGCTTACAAAATTGCATCTTATGTAAGATGTCAAGACAGATAAGCAGATTATTATTATTATTGTTATTAATATTATTATTACATTTTGGAAAGAAATCATTTCTTATTCAGCAATGTAGGAATTAGAAGAGAAGAAGTGGGGGCAAAAAAAGACATGTCTACCAACATCTGAAAAATGAGATTGCATGGATATTTGCACGTGGCTGTAATCTTTTTCCTCTTTTTTTTATTTTCATGATACCCTGAACCGGAATATAGAAAGAGGCTGTATCAAGGGGAAGAAAAAAAGAGCGATTGACAAAGAGGAAAAGAAAGGAAGGGTAAAGGAGAGGTTAGCTGGGAGGCAGACAGAGGAAGGAGGAAGTTCATCCACCTGTGTCTGATTTACAGCAGTCGGATATAATCTCCCTGACCAGAGAGAGATACAACTCTTTTTTCAGATCGATACGCTCAAACAGGACTACATAGGATGAGGCCTGGTCTTGATATCCGACTACAGATATCAGACAAAGGAGGTAATAGCATTCCAGTATAAGAAGCGTATGGCCGCGCCGTTTAGAGATCAAAGACGTGAGAATTCAGATGTTTGAGATTTGTTTAGTTTAAGATGAAATATATTGCTGGGTAATTTTTTTTTAAATTTGCACAGTAATCAGTCCTGTCAGCACGCCTTAAGCCAGTAATCTCCAACATCAAAAATGTAAACTAGTGTAGATCGAACGTGAACTTTCCAGGAAGTTTGCGCGCCTACCTTCGGTAGAGAGGTCAGAGGTCGGGTTCAGCTACAAACGAGCGCCTCGGGAGTTGATAGGTTTCTATTTTTTGCTCATGAACGCTACGGCAAAGGCAGATGCTGGGTGACACAGAGTTCGGCCTCAGGTTTCACCGTGCTGCTGCTTGGATATGATGAGCAGGAATATAATAGTGTGAGACCAGCCCGTCCGCACCAGGAAAACTGCCGTAAAGGTTTCCCGTGCAAACAGCTTAATATAGCCCATATTTATGTTTATTGTTCGGCAGCAACCTCTAGTGGCCATGATAATTATAAGGGAGGCAAAGGAGGTAATCAGGAGAGGAAGTATAAGGGAGGAGAAGAAGTAGGAATGGGATGGTGGTTCAGAAAAATTGAGGGGCCGCTGTTCATGTCATCTGTAAAAAACAAAAGTAATTGGTGAGTTCTTTTGAATTACGTAATGTACTTAAACTATGACACATACCTGATGTTCTCGTTTCTAATCTAGTTTACTTATTTAAACCCAAACCTTGATCTTTTCCTCAACCTAACCAAGCAGTTTTTGAGCCTGAACCTAACCAAACTGCAACCGGGTCACAACGTTAACCACATGACATTGAAGGACCAGTCCAGTTCTCCCGTGATGGTACTCACCAACAGTTACATAGTTTTGGTGGTGTCTTTGCAGGCACCATCAGAATGTATCGTCATTTTGGAATTCATTTGCAATCAACCCATTCGGTCGTTTATTGTCTTTTTTTGTCCAAGCTCCTCTTCTGATTATTCCAAATAATCAGAAATAGGCACTCACTTCCTGTTTGCCACAAGGGCCACATGGCATGCACTTGCAAAGATGCATTTTTTGCTTTTTTTAGCAACAAGCTAAAAAAAAAACTCAAAACTCAATGCAGACTTAAACTAATATCGCCTTATAAAGTGGCACACACGATATCTAACAGTTGCTCATTTAAACATCAAGCAAACACAGAGAAACCTAAGCATTTATTTCGAGTTGTGTCTCTGGTCACCGGATTAATGTGTCATTCACTCTTCTTCTGGCTCAATTTTGGTCTTGATCGTATTTTCTGTGGGATGCATCTGGCTCTTTAGCTGCTACATGTTCACCAGCTAGCCACTGACTTTGTCTGAGAGCCGTTTGGTGCTTGGCAGGTGGTATAGAGTGAGCCTTTCTTTGCAAGAAATGCAGCCTGGTGTATCTGATAAACAAGGCTGACCGAAGCTATGAGACTGAACCCAACAGTACAGTTTTGGACCATAAAAAGAAAACAATGAAAGATGTTAAAACCCTCCATAGAGCTGATAGAAACGGCAGACCACGATAATTCTCTGCTAGCTTGTAACTTCCAGTGACCCCTTTCGCATTACACAGAGTCATTTGATCCATTGCTAACATAAAAATATTGATAAATTTTAATATTGTTAACGTTATTTATCAAAAAACACTCACACTCGGAAAATCGCGTCATCTGAGGAGTGACCTAGAATGTATTCAGCTGCACCACCTATTTAACAATGAGGACATTACAAATAAGTGGAGATTTGCAGGGGTCTGTTTTGAATTGAAAGTTGTCCACATCTAATTATCAGATTTGCACAGGGACAAAAAGAAGAAGTGAAAGGGGACATTAAGGCACTACACCCTGCATCAAAATCCTTTTCGAGTCATAACAGGGCCGTCCTCGTCCTGCCTCAGTGTGACTGTCTGAACCAGCTCCCTCAGTAATCTGCAGCCAGTCCTGTTTTCAAAAACAGGAAAAAATTCAACTTCATGAAGTTTAGGTAATAACTTAGTTTGATGATTCTTGAACTTTATGACACATATGTCCATCTGTATGTCAATATTTTAGTATCCCTACATGTACCCTTCTTTTTTTCTCCTTTTGTGGATGGCTTCATTGTTTTTGACAGAATTCGAGGACTGAACTCCAAGTCTTTATCAGTTTGAATGCTGATCATAAATCTAGCTGTGTCTCAAACAGCAAGCGAAACAGCTTTAATAAACTAAAAGCATTCTTGTGCATTGTAAAACAAGTGGAAAAATCCTTTCCTAGTCGCTGGCTTTAAAGGCCGCCTAACCCAAGCAGCCACACTCCACCTCCAGCAGCTACGCACGGAAGAGCTAATCAGCAATTAGTGATTAGCTATGTCGTGCCACCAACGTAACCCCACCACAGTGACATTTCCTGGCGGCGGGGCCTCTGCTGACTGACACCCTCCGGTTCTTTCACCCGCGCGGATCCCTCCTCAAAGAGTCGGATGAGGCGAATATGGCCGCTTGTTACGTCGTCGTCCGCACACCCGCAGCCTCCTCTCTTCCCTCGCTCTTCTCTCTAATCATGGGCGAAGCGGGCCTCGGCTCTCGGAACAAAGGGCGGTGTTTGTGTTTTTTCGCAGGCCTTTTTACTTCAGGCGTGTTCGTCCGTGTGCGTGCGCCGGCCTTTGATGTGTAACACAGCAACGTTCGCCTCGGCCCGGCCCGCTCACTGATCTATCTGGGCCCTCGACGAAAGCGTGCAGAGAGGAGGGAAGAGGGGAGGAATACAAGGGAGAGGAGAGGTGTTTTCCTTCCTTCTCAATCACTAATAAACCCCTTTACGAGCGATTGTTCGAGCCGGGAGCTTTTCATTTAGCTCGGCTCTGATCTGAGCTAATCAGCTGACGTGACAATGAACTTTTCAACCGCGGCACACAGAGCGGACTGTTCCTAACTTTAGCTCCATCTAGACTTCTTTTTCCGCCTACCCCCAGCTGTTTATCACAAGGAAACTGCTTTTTTTTAAAAAAACCTGTTTGACCTCACGAGGCCTCGACCGAAAACTCCTTTTCCTTTGTTGTATTTGTCTAGACGGACCGTGAATCACAGAAAACTACACGATTTCTGTCAGAAAACACAAACCGAGTTAACAGCAAACGATGCTCAGACGGGTGCTGATTGCCCGATAGCAGGGAGTCAGACGATGATGATGAAGGGACAGAAACTGATAAGGTGGTGCTACACGATCAGCCCCTCCAAACACACACACACACACACCCACCCACACACACACACTTCTCCATCGTCTGCTGGATACGACGCTTGAGCTAACACGGAGAATGCCTGCGTTTTCGTGTGTGTGTGTGTGTGAGAGAGCAGAGAAGGTGTGAAAAGTCTGACTTCTAATTCACCTCCCTCTGCATAGGGGTTAATTCTTCCTTTCCATCCGGCTTACTTCAGATTTAAGAAAAGGGGGGTCTGAAGTGGCAACAGATGCATAAATGTGCCTGTGTGTGTGTTATTGGAGGAAGCACCCTTCTCACACTCAGATGTCTTACCGAAGCCCCGGCTGTCACAATCCTGCAACCTAAAATCCCATAATTGTTTAATCATTTTGAGCGCGACCCTGCTTCCTCACCTGAATTCAAAATGAGCTGACACTTCTATAACATAACGGTTATCACTTCTCTCCCGTATCTGCAGCCTCCCTCCGCTCAGACAGGAGCTGTTTGGAATAACACATCTGCAAAACCAACAAAACAGAGCGTTATCAGGCCCGGATCAGTCAGTCAGACAGGCAGTAAAAGCTCTCCGAGAAGCTGTTTATGCTCTGCAGCGATCCACAAGGGGGCAACGTTTGTAGGCCAAGTGTGTGACATAATTAAGAGCTGTGTCCCAAATCAACAGTGTGGACTGATTCTGGCAGGTTTCTTTTAGCATGTACTGTTCCTTCTTGATAAGTGGTGAATTGAATACACTTAAAATGACCAAAAAAACACTTTTTGATTATTGTAATGTTGTTTTGCACTATTTTTGCTACAACGCGCGTTGAAATCGGAGCTCCCCACTGCACAGAAACTCTAATAAAGTTAGGATGTGTGTTAGTCACCTCCTGGGAGATCTAGGAAAACAAAACTGAAAATCCTTGGTAAAACATTCAGCGTGAAGTTTCTCTTGCAGTCACAGTTTGACTGACATCCATCAGTGCACATATTGGATCATTTTCTGTCTGTTTTGTCTTTTTTTTTTTTTTTTTTAGCAGAATACAGAAAAACTAAAAAATGTGACACGAAGATCTTTTCAGGAAACATGATTATGACAGTGGATTTTTCAGATAATCCAGTGTTTTTTCTGCCTAAGCCTTTAGCCTTCAGTTGTCCTCACTATTTCAAAATATAAAACTTTGGAGATGCTTTTCAATAGACAGTGATGCACAGACTGTACATTTGTATGTAAAATGAAATTGGACGCTTTCATGAATCAAGAAAATGTTGTCTGCATACTGACATATTTAATGTGTGACTCATTTCTTTTTTTTTTTCTTTTTTAATTTTTCCTGTGTGAAAGCGCGACATACTTAATAACCTGCTTAGAATGAGTGTGTAGCGTACAGCTGGGTACTATTACAGCTGCATTACAGCTCATTTCACGGGACACACAGCAGCTCAGTGTGGAATTGTCACAGAGGTTTGTTATTGTGTAGTTTGCACCATAACCGCCGCTTTAAAGGTAATGAACAAACACCAAACAAGAAGAAGAAGAAGAAGAAGAAGGAGAGGAACTCTGGAGCCGTCGCTTCTTCTTTCCTCCATCTACCCGCTCTGGTAGCCCGTCCTGGTAATACCATACATGCCCTGCAAAGGCTCATAATTGCCAAGTGCTATTAGATGGCCAAACGGGATTATTTCTTCAAAAGAAACATTAGCTGCCTTTAGGAAGGAGTGTGAGGGATTGGGTCTTGCTGCTCCCCCTAATCTGGCAGGAGACCCCCACAGTCACACTCCTCCACCTGGCTCCCATTACCCCTCCACAAATCCCTAATCCCTCCGTTTGTTTTCCCGGATAGAGTCCGAGAAGAATGGAGGAGCGAGGAGGCGGAGGAGGAAAGGGAAGGCATGAGTCGGGGTCACGGGTGACGGCGATAATAGTGATTTGACAGTTATTCGCTGGTTTACGGCTGCTTAATCGTTGTGTTAATGAAACATAAATTCTGCCCCCATTTGTATTGAGAGGGAAGAACTGTGTGTGTTTCTCTCTCCCGTGTGTGTGTGTGTGTGTGTGTGTGTGCGGCTGGCCTCAGCGGCCTCCTCTCCTTTAATAAAAGTATTGTTTGTGTTTCTCCTGATTGGGAACACATTGGGCCTGGGTCGGGCCCTGCCGGGGCTGGGGTCCGGGGTCTGGGGCAGACCAGGGGTCCTGTTCTCCGGGGGTCTCTCCTCTGGTCCTTCCTCTCCTCTCCTCAGAAGTCCCGTCTGCTCGGGGGGCCACGAGGGGCGGCGGGGTCACCCCTGAGAAGTGTCCCGCCGCGGGATGACCCCGCGCTGCCTCTATCGGGGGGTAACCTTAGTCCTCTCCTAACGGACCCCCTCCCCTCCCTGCAGGGATGTAATACACGCACACACAAGGCCAGTCACCAAACAGCCACACAGGGTGATGAAATACACGTGCGCACACAAAAATTCACATACCCAGCCATTGTTCTCTCCGTACCAGACTGTGAAACACATACACACACACATTCGCACCCCTTTCGCTCGCCCGGTCGCTTGCACACATGCACACACACACACACACACATTACCAAAGAGACCATCATGCAGGTCGGGCCCAGCTCTGCCTGTGTGGCTCCGGCTTTGTTGTCTTGACGACACCCTGTGTTTGAGATCTCCACATCTGATAGTGTTAAGATGATCAAATTCTAGCTGTTAGAGCCGCGGAGCTGATCGAGAGACACGGGGAGACAGAAATCTTTTTGCTCTAGCAGTCTATTAGATTAAAAACGCAGAATAAAAAATGAGACGCGGCCGACGCCGTCGAACGTGAAGTGGTTCGATGGGCAAATAGGGAAGCTTAGGATGAGAGAATGATAATAAATTGAAGTCAGAGATGAAGAAAGAAACCATGGCCCGCCACACCTCCGCGCAGCATGGATAACGAACACATGGACTCTTTATTAGCTCATGGAGTTAACAAGCAGCAGCGGCGCTCTGACATGAGCTCATGTGTTTGGACAGATCTGCCGAAGGTTTAAGAGCAGAACCGAAGCCTTATCTGATCCAGAGATAAAGTCTCTCACTAAAGAATGAGAGGAAAACACACACACAGAGGCAGCCAGTGTGAATGAGTGGTCAGAGGAGAGCGGCGGAGAGACAGAAATGTGGCTTAAGTGCGAAGGACAGAAAGAGGAAGAGACAGAGCGAGCCTGGCCCTGGATAGACCCTGTCCTCTGGGACCCCCGGACACAGAGTCCACACTGGGTGTGTGTTGATGATGATGTCAGTGTGAAATACATACGTGTGGACAGTTATGAGAACAAAAATGACCACGGACCTCAGTGGGTGTATATGTGTGTGTGTGTGTGTGTATGTTTTCTTAAGTCGCCAGATTTATGAATGAATGTGACATCTGTACGAGTGTGTGTGGTATTAAAAACATAGCTGCATGGAAATGAAGTTCTGTTCCTCTGACTGTATGCTGTCATTTATAAAGAAAGTGTTTTAATCTCATATTCATCTGTGAAATTCAATCCGATGCATTTGCTTTTTAGTAGCTGCACATCAACATCAGGGCCGCGGACAAGGGGGGAAGAGGGGAGCACTCTCTGGGGTCCAGCCATAGGGACGCTTTGGGATTGTAGCCAACCCATCCTTCAATCCCAAAGCGACAGTACAGTAAATGGCGGGTTGGGAAAACCAAAGGGTCAGTCCAACTCATCAAAATGAGTTGGTAATGAGACTCAGAAATCAACTTTCCTTCCAAATAGGACCTTTAATTCAAGATTTTTTTCAGTCCACTTAAACTGTAACTTGCAATTATTTCAATAATAAATTTCATCACTTCCATTTTAACCGACTTCATTCAGTATGTTGACTATTTCAACTTGTCAGTTGTGAGCACGCTTACTTTTTCTTCAAAAGATTTTGTGTTTTGTAATTTTATGATTCCAATGCATGTTTCCAGAAGTTTTTGGAAGTCGATATTTAAGTTTATTAGAGTAGAATATAGCACATTACTTGTGTATCAAGATTTTTTTATTTTAAAAACCACTTCAGTGACCGAGAAATTTTCCAATTATGTTAACACAGTTTTGTTATCTTGTCATTTTGAAAAAACACATTCAGTGCAACGTCATCATGAAGTGACATGTTCAGACTTTCAGTATTTCTGCCAAAGACACAGAAATACTCACACTTTCTCAGCATCTCTCGTCTATTGCCTTTGACTTTTTGCACATCTGTACGTCTCTCCATTACTGAACCATTACATCTGTAGACGGCACACATCAGTACCAGATCTGAATGGCCGGTGCTTGCCAAGGCTTTAGTGCCCAGCGTGATGTTGCTTCCTGCAGGAAGAGGGAGAGCAGAGGAAAAGCAAAACAGGACATCTTCAGATCTGTCAGGGGAGCAGCCCCACTCCTCCTTTCTGCCCTTGGGGGAAAATTCACAAAAGGAAGCGCTTTCTCTCCCTCCTTTTATCCCCCCCCCCTCCCCTTTTCTGCCCTCACCCTGCTCTGCTCTGCTCTGCCTGGGACGTGTTCTCCCTTCTGATACTCCTCTTTTCCCCTGTGACACTAAAATCAAACAGCAATGGCTGTAACTTCTCACAGCTACCTGTTTCCCACAAAATGACTGTAATTCCTCATTACTGCCGTCGACTTCCTGTTAGACTTCTTCTTAGGTTTAGAAACAGAAGTTATTATTCACATGAACACAACAATAGATATTACTTGTGCTCACTTAATGATGCAATGTGTAGCATTTTAACACCAATACACAACTGTCACATTAATACTTGTGTGAATACATAATGATTGTCAGACTTCGTACTTATAACTGCTTTCTCGTAACTTCAGGGGTTCTCAACCTTTTTGACTCGTCCATGACGTTTTCATTATCATATTTACACTTTTACATGAATAAAATCATTTTTTTCAACATTTTGATTTGAAATTATTATAAGACTTTTTCTAAAATCTTTTATAAACAGTAGTGATAAAATATAATTCAAACCTTATTCCTTGGAAAAACTATTTTAAATAATCCCCCTTTAAGACTCAAATATTTCTCATTTGCTTCCTCATGATGTCTTCTACTTGTCGTTGAAAAGAGAATATTCTTACTTTTTGCTTCGTTTGCATGGAAGTTACACTGGCCATAGATATTCAGATGCACGTTACCTTTGCCACCCACTCTACCAGCTAGCACTGTGTAGCGCTTTCATGGAGCAGCAAAATTTACATGAACATGTAAAATATGTAGCCATAACGTCTTTTTCGGTGACCATTTTCAAAAGGAAACGCGCCGTAAAAATAACCCATGTGATGTACAATGAAGCCAAACACAACCAAATAAATCCCCAAAAAGTATTTCATCTCCTGGGGGTAAAAGATGTTGGAATATTGAGGTTAGATGAATCAATATTCCTCATACCCACATCTGCGTTTTCCACCAGTAATTAGGTGTTTATGACTGGTCCAAGTGGAGCCTGAGGGGATTCTGCTGTGTTCCAGTTGGAAACGGTAACCCTAAACTCTCATCCTCCGCTAGCCCGCTCTCAAACCATCGCCAAGGTTACCGCAGCCACTGTATGTTCTGTTTGTGCGCGAGTGCGTGTGTGTTCCATTGCCTGGTTTTCCTGTTTGTTATTGTGGTCGTGACGGAGGCAGGAGAGGCTGGAATTGGGGAGGTTTGTGTGGTGCGCCGTGTGCCAGTGGATCCAGCAGAGAAGGACACTCTCTTGGCCGAACACTGTGTGTTTTAGTGGTGCGTGCGGTTTCGAGATCTCATCTTCAAAATATATTCACTGGATCTGTTTGAAGTCAGCAGCAAGGGCTTCAAACATCGTCTGTCAACACGTACAACATCAAGAAGAAAACAATGGCAAAATTCAAAAGCCTTTGATTTACAGAAAAGTCCCTCGATACTCCTTTCCCCAATTATTACAGTTTGTTTGTGGTGATTTAAAACAGTGGAAAAGCCTAATTCTTGCCTGAATTTTGTATTCCCGTCGGCAAGTGATTAAAGGTTCACCCAAAAATGAAAATTCAGTCATTATGTACTCCCCCCTTGCCGATGGAAAGTCGCTTAAAGTTTCTTTTCTGGAGCTTCACAGCAAAACGGCGCTGCAGCGTTCTCCCAAACAGCTGGAGTGGATGGGGACTTGACAAAAACAAAACATAAAATGTCTCTTTATATCTCATCCAGTGTAATCAAAGTCTCTGGAAGCTCTGAGATAGCAATCGAGCTCGAGCACATGCACCCACTTAGGATAGATGAGCTAACGCTTTTAGCTCAGCTGCTACAGAGAAGATTTGGGCCTAAAATTGTGTAAATATTGTCTTTTCAACTCAATGTGGGATCCTTTTTAGGGATTTGTATTACGCAGAATGAACTTTATGGAGCCATTTTATGTTTTATTGGTCATGTATACACTTTAAAACAAGTCCCCATCTACTTCAGTTGTTAAGGAGAATGCTGTACTTTTCTGTGCAGCTCCACAAATGTTTAGAGCTTGTAACTTTTTACCTGACTCTCCATTCGTGTGGGGGTGAATAGATAATAACTGATATTTCCTTTTTGGGTGAACTTTTCCTTTAAGTCAAAACACACTTCACTATACTTACACTTTTATACTTTGTTAATATACTCTGATCTTGAATCGTAAGGTATATTTTACATTAGCCATGTTTCCATCATGGTATTTTTATGTGCGTTTGTGAAGTATCCCATCAGAAAAAGCCAAAAAGGTTTTTGCCCTCACTTGAGAGGACTTTGCCTTTTTCAAAAAAAGAATTAAGGCGCTAGATGGGAGATGGAAACACTTTTTCCGAATAAGTTCGGATGTAGTAAACATATAAGTCACGTGACTGATCATCTCTTCTGCCTTTGTCCTTTTTTACTACATGTCAAAAGTTCAAGTCAAATTTGCTTGACAATTAGATGGAAACACAGCTGTTGTGTCATCATGTGTGTAACGCTGTCCTCTGTCAATATTCTACCACTTTTTCTCTTTTCGGTTGTGTGCATGTCGCAGCATATTGAGCTGTAACGCACCGGAGCCATCTCTTACAGCAGCTTCTGTTGCACCTATCAGCGAGATTGTCATTAGCAAAGTAGCATAGCATGGACCCCGAGCTATATCTACGCTTAATGAATAATGACGAGATGGGGGAGATAAAGGAGCAACACAAGAACAATATAGAACGCTGATTAGAGAGAGAGAGAGAGAGAGAGAGAAAAAAAACGCGTAGAAAGATCATGGAGGACAGATGGTGTTCAGTGGCGACTGTCTGGCTTTCCGTTGCTGGCTTTCCATGCGGTGATTAGATAACATCTCTTACCTTATTCACTGCAACCCACATACACTCTGCTCTATTGTACATGGGTAGGCTGGCATGTAAGAGAAAGGAAGAATAACCTCGCCTGGTTGCCCTAACAACACTATGGTTCAAAGGGAGGCTGCAGGGTGTGTGTGTGTGTGTGTGTGAAAGAGAAACAGAAAGAGCGACGCATACGTATTTTATAGTATTTTGACAAGAGTTATGTGCAAGGCATGGCCTGAATGAGTCATTTAAAGATATATTATGTAACATTTCTGCATCAAGCTGTCTAAAAAAAGCCTTTATATATATATATTTTGTTAAGTTGTGAACTTACATTTTCCCCAAAAATGTTCAAACCCAGAGGAAGAAAAGTCGTGGTGCTTAAAAGGATGCCCAGAGTTAAGATGATGTGAAACTAGGAATGAGTGGATGAAGGCATGAAAGTGGCTATTGTAATAGACTCGTCACAGAGAAGAGCCACATTGACAGGTAACACGTCCACCATGTCCGATATCATTCCTCACCAGGCTCACACACACACGGACCACCGGAGCGGCGCACCACCCCCCAATATGCAGGACACCTCCGCTGTACGTTCTGCACCATTAGCGCACGCAACCTCGCATTCAACTCAACTGTAAAGTTCACTCTGTTCACCTCTGATTCCCTCTCCATCTTTCAACTGCGCAATCCGCTGCCTATATAAAAAGGTGTGCGTCTGAAGAAGATGATCGTGCACATGTGAGAGAAAAAATGAGTGAGTGGTTAACAAGCCGGCGTCTGAACGCTCTGCTCCTGTTCCTTGTCAGGCCTTGGCTTTGATCTGTCTTCAGGGTGTCAGCTGGCAGCCATGTTTGTTTGCCCAGCGAGGTAGGCTACCTGTGTAATTACCTCTAACGAAGTGACTTGTTTTGATTTGGCCTGAAATCTAATCCCCAGCCGGGATGAAGATGTGGAAATGTGGCTCGAGGTTACTCGGGGATTTTGAAGTGTGAGTCTGGCTGTGGCTAGTTAAGCTGTTTCAGGGGTGAGGAGAGGGTTTGGCCGGCGAGTTTCGAGGAAGTTTATACTGCGAGGAGGAGAATTTTGGCTCGGTGTGAGCTTGGCTTGTTACTGTTCTTTTCTTCATATCCACCCAGAGCTTTAATAATCACCAGCGCGCCTTCTTTTTCTCCTTTTCCCTCCCTCTTTACCTCTCACATGCACACACACACACACACACACACACACAGAATCTACTTGTTGACTCAAAGGCTCTCCGTCAGCTCAAACACACATACAGTACACACATACCCCTGCTCCTGTGAATCATTTAAGTCCTGGCAGCCGTTCAAGAAAACCTCAAAGAGGATCTTGTTGGCAGGAGGCTGCGGTACTTCACCTCTCCGTAAAGGTTAGCAGGAACACAATGTGGCTCTCCTCTGCACCGTCCTCTCTCCTCACCTCCCTCCTCACCCTGACTTATCCTTTGCAACCTTTCTGTGCTCACTTTCTCCAGCCTGTGTCGGGACTTCCTATGCTCCTTTAGATTTTTTTCTCCTTTGGTGCAGAAAGAAGATTCTTCCTGCATTTTTGCATCCAAACAGAAATTGAACTAAAGCCCCCTTCGCACACGGTTCCCAGTAAATTACTGAGATAACTTTTCAGGCATTTTCACGATTCACATTCACAAACATTTTCTTTCATTTTGACACATGCACGGTGCAGGAATAGGCGAGGCAAGTGACAGTCCTCCTACAGTGAATATCAACTTACAATATCAACTTACAGGTATGAAGGCGACACAAATGCACTTGCAAGAAGTCACGACTGGCTTTGGTTAAACGTTTGGTTCAAAGATCCAAAATAGAATTCATGATCTTTGGACTAAAGGCTTTGCAATATAAAAATCTGTAGTCAGTGATGGAGGATGTATTTGGATCCTTTACTTAAATAAAAAAAATACTCATGTCACACTGTAAAAATACTCTGGTAGTAGAAGTCCAGCATTGAAAACTTTAGCAAAAGTATGTGAGTATAATCAGGAATATTGGGATTTGTCCAATGTGCGTCGATATGAAACCACATGTTTTGGTTTGAAGAAAAAGATGCCAGGGGTAAATTATGATAAATAAATTCCTTGCAAAGTTTGATTTTTCAGTGCACATGTGTCATTTTAGGCAGTAAAGTTTATTTTTAAACTGGAAAATATCCTGCTTTCATTACATATCTGTCACAAGTGCCATATGACCACATGTGAGGGATCACATCAGCTGATATATCAATACCAGAAATGTTCACCGCTTATTTTCAGTATCAGCATCGCCCCAAAAAATAGACTCCAAAAAGAGTGTCGGTCGGGCTCTAATCATAGATTATAACTATTCATGCATTAATGCAGAAGCAGGATTTGTACTAACGAAGATGGTTTTCTTTTGCCAATAAGAGCCATATAGTCAATTACCCCGAAATGTTACACGGCCTTGAGATGGAAAATTGGCAGTGCAGATTTACCCTGAATATCGCATTCACACATTTCAGGGACAGACTGCATGTGTGACAGCGGTTTCATACACCCACGTACAGTGTACTCACAATATTTTACCCATTAAATTTCAACACAGTGAAGCATGCAAATTAAACGTCTTTGTCGCTGATTTATTTTGCTGTGTGATGGAATCTGTCACAACTCAGCGGCCGCTCCCGTAAAACCAAACTCAGGGCGACTTTAGCCACTTTTTGATGGACAATGCGTGTGTCACAGGAGGCCCATAGAGCTTCCCATAGGCTTCCTGCGGCCGATAAGAAACGTAAACACGCCGGGCCACCAAAAAAAAAACATGTCACCCTCCACGCTGGAGCTAATGCAGGGCAATGGTAGGGGAGAGGTGGAGGGGTCTCCTCTCACACAATGATCTGAGAGTTTAAAAGGAGAGGGGATGGACTGTACAAAGTAAGGAAGTGTCCCTCACACACCACCCGCCGAGCATCCCCCTTAATACGTTTTTTTTTTTTTTTTGGGAGCACATGCATGTACACACAACACCTCAAAAGCGAGACCATGTGTGCATATGCATATGTGTCTATGTCCTTGTGCATCTCCTCTTTCCGCATCCACCCCCCCCCCCCAACCTTAATCCATGCGGGCGGGGATGTAAAGGAGATGGCTGGAATCTGGTGGTCAGTGTTTATTTGCTCTATCTCTCTCTTCTTTCTGAGGGGAACAAGAGCCATGTTGGAGACGCCGCATGAGGGCTGAGGGTACATCCTTCTTCTTCCTCTTCACCTCCTCATCCCTCTATCCCTCCATCACCCCCCATCTCCCAGCTCTTTCCTGCATCTCATAAGGATTCCATTGAGGAGAGGGAATGTCTTGTTGATGTTTAGTCATGCAGGCAAGCCAGATGCAAATGAACCAGAGACCATCCCAGAGAGATCAAACTGGGACAACCGGTGAGATGTCTCCCGCCAAGGCAGATGCACCGGTGCTGATGGACAGAAGATAAAACGATAAGTCAAATGTTCAACGCTTTTAAATGTGACTGATTGCAATGAACACGTGTGAACTCAGACATAATATGTCGCTTTGGCTGTGTTTATTGTTCATGCGTAGCAGAAGTAGAAGTAGAGTAAAAGGGCATCAAAGATTACAAAACTCGTCAACAGGTTGCTTGACACTCAAAAAAACATGTACAGTTCAAAACATTTAAATACTGAGTTTGGGGACCATAATCATTGCCTCTTGCTGTTTGTCTCAGTTTTTTGCAGCACTTTCATTTTAATATATCAGCTTCTCCCACAGAAGACATAACATTCAGCTGATAATCACCTTATCGTACAACATTCTGGAATAATAAATTCATTGCCATTCACTTCCCAAAAATTAAAATAGAATATCCTTTTTTTTGTTTACAGCTATATTCGAGAATGTGTGGTTACAAGACTCTTTAAAAAATCAGTGGCGCACTTAGAGAATAAGCCAGTGGGACTATATATATATATATATATATATATATATATATATATATATATATATATATATATATATATATATGTATTTAAATTATAGCTAGTTTTTATGAAAAAAATATAATAATGCAACTAATACTACCTCAGGCTGCTAATATAGTAGTAGTGGTAGGGGTAGATAGATAATAATAAAAGCCTATCAATAACATATATTTCCTGATGCAATAATTGTTTATTATTATTATCATTATTGTTATTAAATGAGTGATTATTTTTTATGATTGTGATACACAATTTTATTGTATTGTTATAAGAGGACAATGCATGTATGATGATATATAATAATAATAATAATAATAATAATAATAATAATAATAATAATAATAATAATAATAATATTGTAACTTTCTCACCAGGTTGCTCCCCGGTCCTACCTCGGTTCCAGGGCCTGACTGAAGCCTCTCCGGCCCGGCTGGTTGTTCTCCGGTCCCGACCTGACCCGGCGGATCCGTCCGCCGCATTCCACCCGCACGCGCTATCATAAACATCCTAGTCCCAGACCTGCGAGGCCAGGAAGTGCGCGAGGACAGGAATTCCACTCTTTCAAATGACATCACGGCCAGTTACAATGAAAGTGTAAAGACACACGTGGGCCTATGTATATATAAAAAAAAATGTATGTGGGAGAGGAAACAATATCAGAGTAAAGGTTCTAATAGGACACGTATCTATAGGACGTTTTTATTTTTATTTTTATATAGTGATGTAGTTTGTAATTGCGGCAACAGAGATTGATTTTACCCCTAAAATATATTCTATTGTTTCACAGAGGCCTGATACACGAGCATAGTCTATATGTAAATGTAATATATATGTTTCAGATGTTTCTGTGTCTGAGTGTGTGAGGTAGCGTGATGGATCTCATTATTGGATCGTTTATTTGAGGAGGATGTATATTCATCTTCATCAGTCAGTGCAGTGCACGCAGCTGTCTCTGTCTTCACGTTATAAACGATTAACAATGCATTTAGACCGGAAACACCATGTATACCCTAACTAAATCAAGTCAAACTCACTTAAATAAAGTTATCCTCGCATTTATGCCTGTATTTTAAAATTATCTATTTTTCTAAGAGGCCCTATGTGGCAAAGAGCAACATTTTCCCTTTCCTATATTGTTTATTTTTATTTTTTTATTTTTTTATTTATTTTTTTATTTTAAAATATCTGAACACGTCAGGAAAAGGAAAATGTACCTGCCAATGATGAATCGATCTTGGTGTAAACTAATTAGAAACTGGCACAATTTTGAGAACTTAATGAATCAAAGATGAACTTCAGGCGCAGAGCGACTTTTCAACTTGTGAGGAACGGGCATGTGCCGGGCTGCCATCAGCAGCCATACGTTCCCCTTTTTTATTGTTATCTATTTTTGTTTTACTTATTAATTATTTGTTTGTGTTTGTATTTATCTCCTACTAAAGTCCATGCCTATGAAAACAGGCTGTACTATCAAATTAACATTCCTGAGCGCCTCGCTGAAGCCCGGCAGCAGTTCAGGTTTCAGGCTCCTTGTTGTGTTTACGGATTGTCAGCGCGCGGCGTTGTTGTGACGTGACGCGCGCGACTGCGGCAGCTCAGACCCGGGACGGTTAGCGTTAGCTCTCAGGTGAGGAGGAGGAAGAGGAGGAGGAGGAGGAAAACTAACTTCAAATTTCGCTAAACAAATGAATTTAACCTAAAAAGACAATGTCAGTTGTTAAGTAGCCGAAGTTTCGTTTGCAATAGAGTACAAAATAGTTTTTTTGTTGTTGTTGTCTGTTTAAAGCAGGGTGCTCCGTGGTCTGTCAGGTGAAATTAATATTAAGCTAATTAGCTTAGTCAAGTTTGTGAGGACAGCTAGCATGACAATGAAACTTTTGTCACAGTGTGTGTGCTAATAGGAGTATTTTCCGGACGCTTAATAAATACCTGAAATAGCTGGTTTTGAAATAACCACGCTCACAGGGCTACATTCCCCATGGCACAGGCTATCCATTTTAGGTTAACTGGTGGCTACATCCGAGCACAGTTAGCAGTTAGCCTGTAACAGTGGTTTAAGGGTGATCTACGGGGACCACCATGGGGTCTTTGAAGGGGTCAGGGGCCCTCTGCAAAATGAGGAATAGCATAATGTCACTGTATCTAATTAAAAGGAAATTATGGCCCATAATAATGACATTTATTCTATTGAATTATGACTGGATAAGCTTTCGGGCCCAGGGAACACATTCACCTTTAAATATATATATATTTTTTAACAGCCTATATATGTGACAGATTTTAATACATGTTAACAGACCAAATGACAAATTTAAATAAAATGTTAATTTCAAGGATTTTCCCTCCAAAGTACGTTGGATGATTTCCTATTTCTATTTCTGCAGAACCAGAGAAGGCGAGCAGACCACAGAGTTTTTCTGGCGCAGTAAAAGGAGACTAAACAAGTCCCGAAATCATGAGGTAGGCCTGAACCTAAACATATAGCGGGCAAGGACAAAGAGGGTCTATTTTGTGGTCTCTGCTTTATTTTGACAAACTTACACACCACTCAACCATATATCTGTTGTGTTGTGTGTTCTGATGTGTGTGCTTCATGTAAATGTAAATGTTAAGAAAACACTAAAAGAAAAGAAAAACTAATTACAACTGTCATTTTTCACACTACTCAGTCAAAAATAGGCTATTCATGCAGCAGTCTATCCATTTATGAATATTCTCATTTATTTCTGGATCAAAATCAATGTTTATCATATTATTGATCTGAAAGTTTGTCATGGTATCTTCTTGTGTTATCTGATAGCTCTATTAATTAACCCACTGAATGATGTCATGTGTTAACTAAGCCAAATACTTAGAAAGCAGAGGCGTAATAGTGGTGTTGAGATTATCGGGAAATGCTCTCCGTCTTAAACATGTGAAAAAGACATTGAAACAAGAAATAACATCGCGCTGTAACGCTTCAAACTGCGACTCTGTGGTAATTGCACGTTGAGAGATGGTTGGCTCTCACCGCGTTTCAGCTGCTGCGGACAGGCTGCAGACTGGCTGCAGGGTGATGACACACATGCCAATGCTGTTCCACCTGCACAGACTCCCAGAGCACGGAAATACACTTCCAGAGAAAGCCGAGGGGACCCTCATGGGTGGCCGGAGAAATGTATACCTCTCCGTGCACTTCGCTCTCTATGTGAGCTAATTATGCAGCACTATATGTCCAGATTTCGAGCTGTGGACGCGCAGCCGTTTGCAAAAGTGCGTGGGTTTGGGTTGAGATGAGAGGCTCCGATTGTCTAGTCAAATATATTTGGCTATAGTTTCACTAAAGATGTCTGGGACGAATTTTGTTCAAATAACTGTTTTTCTAGGCAATACATAAATATCTTTGCATTTATGTGCTGTATTCAGCATTTAACACACCCAAAATTATTCTGCCCCACATTTTTAAATATGTTACTTTGAGAGTAGAGTTTATATATTTGAATATATCAGATGTATTTGATCAGTCATTTATTTTCTTTTTCTTTCTTTCTTTCTTTCTTTCTTTCTTTCTTTCTTTCTTTCTTTCTTTCTTTCTTCTTTAAGCAAATTGTTAGGGTTATGGTTAATTGTATTTTGAAGGATTCTGCAAATACAAACAAATGAAAATAGTACAAAAGTGCGTTGTCCTTTGAAGACAGTTTGTTTATTCAGTTCATTCAGACATTAAATTCCATTAATGAATGAATGTCCTTATGATTAAAATTTCGTCGCGAAAACTACGTAATGCACCTTTAAATCAAAAAATTTGAATAGCCTTTTAAACGGTTAAAACTGGTATATGTACTTTATAACATTCCTGAAATCTATTTTTGATAGATTTTTTTTTTCCATCAATAAATGCTTCAGGTGTGTGTTGTACTTTTAAATGCAAATTGATGTTTAATGTCTGTAATATTTTGACCAAGTTGTGATGAAAACGAATTCCAACATGCTACGAAAACTTAGTTGTTTTTTTGTTTTTTTTAGTCAGTGTAACCACCGGAGGCGGAACTCAAATACGTACTAATCACGACCTACGTCGCTCCATAGAGAGCATTGGAGCAAAAGCAGCCTGTCAGTGCCTGAAAAAAAAGAGGAAAGGGCTGGGCTTACTGACTCAAACCACAACTTGAGTTGCTCCTCCATCAGAAACCAGTTTAGAAAAATCCGCGTAGAAGAGAGAGGAAGGTCTGGTGCATGTCACCTACTGAGCAGCAAAACAAGATTTCTCTGTTCGCAGTTTGGCACACAGCTTCCAATTCGCGGTGCATCCTGAGGTTCTGCACCACATCATTTTGCTCATCGAGTTTTCAAGCGCCATTAAAAGATTTGCTTTTCGGCGTTTGGACTGGACTTGTTTTGTTTTGGTGTGCGCAATGATGGCCACTTACCAAAGCCCGGAGGATGACGCAATGGCCTTAATGATCCACGATACCAACACGACCAAGGAGAAAGAGCGACCCAAAGAGGAGCCGGTCCAGGAGAAAGTCCCGGAGAAGCCGGATCCGACCCAGAAACCACCGTACTCCTATGTCGCTCTCATCGCCATGGCCATTCGGGAGAGCACAGAGAAGCGGCTCACTCTGTCCGGTATTTACCAGTATATCATCAGCAAGTTCCCCTTCTATGAGAAGAATAAAAAAGGTTGGCAGAACAGCATCAGACACAACCTGAGTCTCAACGAATGCTTCATTAAAGTTCCGCGGGAGGGCGGCGGGGAGAGAAAAGGGAATTACTGGACACTGGACCCAGCCTGTGAGGACATGTTTGAGAAGGGGAACTACAGGAGACGCCGCAGGATGAAGCGGCCGTTCAGACCGCCACCGACGCACTTCCAGCCGGGGAAGTCCTTGTTCGGAGGAGACGGCTATGGTTACCTGTCCCCACCCAAGTACCTGCAGTCTAGCTTCATGAACAACTCTTGGTCGTTAGGCCAGCCGCCCACTCCGATGTCCTACACGTCCTGTCAGATGGCCAGCGGCAACGTGAGTCCAGTGAACGTGAAGGGACTGTCAGCCCCCTCATCGTATAACCCCTACTCCCGGGTGCAGAGCATGGCGCTGCCCAGCATGGTAAACTCTTACAACGGCATGAGTCACCATCACCATCCCGCGCATCCCCACCATGCCCAGCAGCTGAGCCCGGCCACCGCGGCACCACCTCCGGTCTCCTCCAGTAACGGAGCGGGCCTTCAGTTCGCCTGCTCTCGCCAGCCCGCGGAGCTCTCGATGATGCACTGCTCTTATTGGGAACACGAGACCAAACACTCGGCGTTACACACGAGGATTGATATTTAAAGTTTACCAAATGGTCTGTGTAAAATGAGGACTCCAACATTGCGAGATGATTCCTGTGATTTCAAAACAGAACCAAGAGTATTTTTAAAGAGACCATTCTGACGAGCTGTTTGGGTCCAGCTGACACCCATATGCGCGAGCTGATGTGGAGAAAGTTTTTACAAAATGGAATCGGGAGCTAAAGAAGTCATCAGGACACATCAGGTAGCACAACCTCTGGGAGCCATTTCGTGCGCCTGTATTACACTTGGACTGATGGCCGTAACTTGGTATTATAGTCATAATTGTGCTTATGAAAAACTTTTCATTTTCGCGGGGTCAGACGTTGCTGACAGTGCCTCAGCTCTGTGTTACTGGTATGCGTAATGATTTCGCTCATCTTTACGCACGTCTCATCCTAGCTATTGCCAAATGAAACGTGGACATCAGATGCCCTAATTAAGTTAGAGCTTTAATATGTAATTGAATCAGATGAATCAGAAGTCAGTTTGGCCTTCACAGGAACTTGCACTGAGCAAGGCCTGCATGATGAAACGAAACCTCGTAAGTGTGTGTAGAGATCCATCAGACTGCCAAAAAAAAAAAAAAAAAAAAAAAAATACAATTCAGGGTTTTTCATATTTCTTGATCCCATATGTATGTATGATATAATTTCCAATATGACGCCAGCCAGTGCCAGGTTTTGTTTATCTTTCTGATTATTATTTTTTATAAACGTGATTAGCTATATTGTCTCATTCATGTTGGGGCCATGTTTCATTTTAATTAGCACTTTTCCCTCTTTTCTAGGTTTGTGAATTTCTTAATAAACTTGTATTTCTTAAAGTAATACAGTGGTCATGAAGTAATCTGTTTTATACTCTAGGCTCTGATAACCACTGCTGGCATTAAAAAACAGCAATCAACAATTAACCACTCTGTGAATTTAACGCAGCATGAAAGTATGCATTGTTAACATATACAAGTTTTTACAGCTCGTTTAGAAATGCCAAGGACATAATAATCGTAGGTAAACCATTGAGCAGGGTTATGGAGTTTTGGCTTTGCACTTATTCCGCCGTTTACCATGTAAATATTTAGGTGCAATATTAGACATTTTTTATCATAGTTTATGCCCAACCTGCAAGAGCAAATTTATCACACTGCATGGAAACTTTCTATCCATAGTGAAACTTGGTGAACTAAATAATAATAATAATAATAATAATAATAATAATAATAATAATAATAATAATACTAATAAGGCACAGTGTCAATGATCATTTGTGTCCGACAGCGACTGATGATTGTTGACTATTTAATATGTTGGGTGTAAACGTCTTTAGGCTATTCACCTGCTAAGCTAAATATTTGTTCTCCTATGTGATATTTAATACATTTTTTATTTAATATAATTCACAAATGGCGCTGCATGGAGGCTATGACCGTGTTTTCCTATGTCTATTTTGAGTAGGTTCAATTCCAGGCACGGCAAAAGAACCAAATAACCCAAAGTTTTCCAACCTCAATTCGATATGTCGTTTTCGTTGGATGTGTGGACATCAGTCTTTTTCCCTAAACGTACTAATTGTATTCTAAACTACAGCAAATCATCATCAGCTACAACAATACAAATAATAACAATAATAATGATATTAATAACCATCGATAGTATGATGAATTTGCCACGTATGTTTTTTTACGTGTTTTCTTTTACTGTGAACATTAGCTGTGAGTACTTTTGATGCGGTTAACTTGTTGACTAAATAAAACACACTCATGTAGGAAATAAGTTCAACAAAGACAGGAAGTGTAATAAAAAGTCGGCAATGCTAAATCTTCTCACAGGAGGTCATATTAACCCCCTCTGAGGCTCTGACATCACAGTAAGCGCAGTTCATTCGCCTTGTTCTCTGTCCTATCAAAGAGTCATTTGTTTAAAATGTTGCGAGTCCTCTCTGGAGGACTGCATGAAGCTGACACAGGCAGCTCCTCCTTCTTAGTTGTGTTTTAGTGTGAGACTGTTGAATTACGTAGACACGTTCCTGTCAGCCCCAGAGGACCATCCCGTCGCCCTGAGGGCCAGCTAGCCTCTTGATAAAAGAGATATTCGATGAGTGAAACGCCTCAATACACCGACTGATCTCAGCCCCGTCCCTCCTGTAATCACTATCATGCTATCACAGCGCATCGATCTATTAGTGCCATCTGGTTCTGACTTTTACATTTAAGGGGTGTTTCAGTACAGTAAGTGCACTGTTTTGACAGCACATCACAGCAATCACACACACTGAAATATTAGTTTAAAAGCTGGCCAGTCACAGAATATGACGTTTTAACATCTAATAGTCCATTTTTCAAATTAGATTGTGGGATCATCCTTCACAGATCAGACGTACGTGGCGCCAGAGTTAACGCTGAAGCCCAGCACAGTCCGGGGTCTCCCATTCCCCTTCATCCACCCTCTGTGCTCCACAGCGACTGTCAAACATAAGGCTCACCATTCAAAGGCTCTCTTCCCAAAAAATGAAGTTAAAGAAAACACATAGCCTACACACCCTTATAGATCACTGAACCAACCAATTAACAAACGACGGCATGACATAATGCCCCATTTACTCTTGTAATAGCTACTGCTGCTAATAATGACTGTAGGTGAATTAATTAGTGTGTGGTGGTATTCGAATTATTGAAGGATCGTTTGCACATTAAATTTAAAAGGTTTCTCGATTTGTTAGTTGCCTATTAGCCTGCAGATAAAATATTTTTTAAGAGTACTGTCGTTTTAAACGCCTCGTCTGAAATTGTATTGAAAAAGTATTGCTGACGGAAATATAAATGCAATGCGCACCAAAACACTAACAGAAGCAATATAAGACTAGAAAAAAACAAATAGAACAATAGTTATCGAAATGTATTATCAGAAAACATGTAGACAAAAAAGATCACACAATTATCAACACTGCAAATGAACACTTGATCATTAACAATATGATTTTTTTAAACAAAGATATATTTTTTTATGCTTTCTACATTTTGTGCATAATTTGACTTAGGACTGCAATTTTGTTGACCTGCTTTTATGAAGGCAATACAAATAGTTACAAAATAATAATATAGAGTAAGCCTAGTGTAATACAAAAAGCCCCAAAAGTTGTTTCAGCAAAAAAAAAAAACTTAAAAAAAAAAAAAATACGTACTTTTAAATGGCTCATTCATTTTTTTTTTGTTATTTTGTTATTAGTATTTTGTATTATTCATGTCTATTATTTACATTATTATTCACTAATTTAAATGAACTCTGTCTTTTTCCGTGGGTTAGGCTATTCATTGTTGCTGAAGTCCATATAATACACTGTATTTCTTTGTGTATCTTTATATCAGATATCCCACACACACATGTTCGCTTTGCATTTACTTTAAAAAGAGAAGTAAGAGATACATTACAAGAACTCAATGAGATACAATTTTTCAGTCCACTACTTGAATTTTGTGTAAAGCAAAAATTACTTATTATTATTATTCTAAATAGTTGACCATATCGGCTACTGCCAACCAGACTTGTTCCTCTCTGCCAGCCGTCGGGATCACTGAACACAACCAAGATCTTACCGTCGTTTGCTTAACGAGCAGCTAACACATGTTGTGGAAATGCCAGTGGCTTTGGGACTGTTCAACAGTCGTGGTCCCGGTCGGAGACACACTGACACTTGTCCGTCCTCCTGTGTGCAGATGGAGCGTCGAGGCGAGCCTGAAATGTAGCTGTGTACATTCTCTGCTTCCTCACATTAATGTTTTGTAAACAATGAGGAGATATGGGCGCGTTTGAAAGCCAAGTGTATTCTAAACACTCTCCCAAAAATAATAAATACGAGTGTTGGACAAGAAATTATGTTTCGGCGAGTGTAACTAACCTTTACATAAACTATAGGCTGCAGCAGAAAAGTTAAAGTTCTTCTTGATTTAAAGTTAGGCGTGTTAACACATAAAACATCCAGTTTATGCTGTTGTGTTTACGGACAAAGAAAAACACTTTTATCTCGTTTTTAGTCCTGTGTTTGTGGAAAAAAGTGACCAGTCTCCATAACATGTTATACAAAGATTATTCGATCTCTGCAACACATGCATGTTAGTAAAACACATACAATACACACACGTATAACTTTTTTGACAAACTTTGAGCCATACATTTTCTCAGTAAAAGTCATAAACTGTGTGTGTGTGTGTGTGTGTGTGTGTGTGTGTGTGTGTGTGTGTGTGTGTGTGTGTGTGTGTGTGTACTCGGGCGCGGCAGGTGTGCATTTGCGCAGAAAGGTTGACAGTTCAGCCGGTCGGCCGGGAACAATGGGCCTGCATACAGGATGTCTCAGGGGCTGAGAGAGATAAGGCCAGCCGAGGTTCAGAGCTCCAACACAGGCCGGCTTTAACACACAGGCTAGTCTTCTTTTACTGATTGTAAAGCCAGCAGATCCACGGCTGTCAGCCGGGACGTGCCTGCTGCATTCATGAAATATATTCTAGCATGGTCGTTTAATTTACTCCTGACCAAATTAATTCACTGATTAGTAGCCTTTTATGAAATCAATTAGGCCTATATAAAATAAAGAATTTCAGTTCGCCTCACTCTCTGTTAGATATAGAGTATCCGTTGAAGGAATGAGAGTTGCTGGCATACAGCCGACATGCCTGCATGATTCAGATGGCGCGAACATTTAGAGAGTTTATCAGGTGAGTCATACCCTAAAAACCGTATATGAATTATAAGCCCATATTCAATGTATCAACCTAATACTAAATGTAGCATTAGGGGTCGTGCCTCAAAAACAACAAGACAGCTTTATCACATTTACATGCAATAATGTGCACCCACTGGTGGGCAGCGGTTAAAGGCCTTGTATAGAGTTGAATAGGATGTATAGGTGGTAAATGTCTGTTGACTCTATATTTTTTTCCCCCGCAGGAGGTGAAAAGGTTTCGCGCAATGTGCGGTTTTGCTTTCATGCGTGTTTTCCGCCGAGCGCGCACTGAATAACCGTGATTGTATCCTTTGTTGTGCTCTCAGAGATGACAGATTATAATCAACAAGACGAATGAGGTCAACTCATTGTAGAAGTACGCATTTGACCCTCGCTTCTTCTTCTTCTCACACTCACTCACACACACACACACACACACACACACACACACACACACACACACACACACACACACACAGGGTAGCTTACCTGGACTCGTTCCGGGTATGACAGCTTGCATGCTCGACGGGGCACCGGCGATGCGACCCGGCCGGTCAAGTCACACGCAGGTTGCAGGCTTCCCAATGCCTGCACACAATTGAATTCCTGGCATTCTCGCTAATGTTTGAGATTGAAGAGCAACAGTTTCCACTTCGTTGCGGCGCACATCACCCCAAACCCATTGAAAAGCAGAGTGGGGGTCACCAATGTTTGGTATACATCTGCTCCAAACAGGAAAATATGCAAAGATTTGATTCGCAGAAAATCCGGCAATTGTTCCAATCAGCACGAGTTTTTTTTTTCTTTCTCTCTTGTTGGAGCAGAAATACTAGAAGTTTCATTCTGTCCGCCGCATATCTGTGCTATTTCTACGACGTTACTCAATATAGAGCTGTTTATTTTCGGAACGCGTCCTCTGGTGAATCTCCAATGTAATCAATGTGTCACGGTGATCTACGTGATGTTTTCACTGACTCCTGATTCATATCTTAATGACAACCCCGCGAAACAATGGATCACATGTAATAATTCTTTAATAAGCCAAAACAATTACAATAGAGTGTGTTGATTATAACGCCACAGTTTATAAATAGGAACCGTGCGTTTGTTCAACAGGTCCATCCAATGTCTAGAGTACCATGTCTATAAATACAAACCAGTGTCATCTATTCACGGAAAAGATGGACTGTCATCTATTCACAGAGAAAAATCATCACGCACTGACCTGTGTTTACCCTCCAGCCACCACCAGGACACTCAAATGTCACATACGCACCATCGCTGTCCAAATGAGGGGGGTCGCGACTGTAACCCTCACAGGGTAGGTGGTGGATGATGTTAAATAGTGTTTATATTAAGCCACATAAATGATACGTTAATCCAGTTTGGATATTTAAAAAACAAAATATATATATATATATATATATATATATAACTGTATTTTCTTGCACAAACTGCTGTCTCTTTTATGATAAATTATCTGGATCAGGAAAATAAACTTAATGCAGATACTCACTTTACCAAACAAGCGTGTTTCTATAATGAGATATAACCCAAAAACTGGTTCTGCACCAACAGACCCAACAAACGCAGCAGCCAGCATTTACCAGCACTGAGCTGCTGTTAATTTCTGCTATGGATGTGGCGGAACTGGTCAGCTTATACTGTAAAGGGAAATGCGATAAAATGTTTCCGTTCTCTTGATTATGAGCTGCAAATTGCTTTGTCGGGATTTAAATGGCAGGTCTTTTCCCATCGTGCACTGATGGAGTCTATTTTTAAACCCCTTTCCTTTCGCCCCCTAAAAACTTCCGCAGGGTTGGCAACAAGAAGCTATTAGGATAACTCCTCTCCTGTTAACATGCCAATTAATCAAAGATGAAACTAAATTCCCACAGGGATCATTAAGGGCCTGCACCTGTTCCACCGTATAATAACGCAGAACAACTTCTTGGTCAGACTTTGGCTGACCTCTCGGGATGGTGTGAGACATTTAATCACTGCAGGCCTGTTATACATCAGCCCGCTATCAGTAATAGAAATATAACCTCATTCGGATATGAATGCCAAACACTGAGCTTATTTCAAAACCAAAACAATTCCAAAATGCGTTCTTACTGATACTATCAGGATTTTCTTCAATTTCTAAACACTGCAGCCATATTAGGATACAAATTGCATGAGAGGTAATATACACACATTCTTCAATTATATTAAGGGATGATTCGGAAAATGATTGGCTGTTATTGAAATAGCTCCGCATCAAATGTTTATTCAATTGTCATATTATTATTTTATTGTCATATAAATTATATGGTTTGTGAAGTAAGTCTCTCTCGATTGGCTATAAGGTACACATGCAAAACAGGAAGTTAGCCTTAGGCATAACCCTTGCCCCGCCTCTCTGTACATGCCAAACCCAGTCCCAGGTCAGATCCCAATTTCAGCCACATTTCTTTCAAGCAATTACATACCTCTTGGCAAGGCCTCACAATTAAACAAATGATGATATTTTGATATCCATAATTATACGCATTCGCATAAGGTACCCTTTCAAGTTAAATATGCTTTTTATTACACGCTTATCATCTGTGATGAGATTATGCACAGTGTGGGTTTGGACTGAGTTAGGGTACATTTAATCAAATAAGAGGAACAGTAATGGAAGCATGCTGGACCCAGGACGACACTGCATAGGCTGCTCCCTTTGAGCCCAGCTTATGTTTAGCACAATGAGAGCGTTATGAGGGGAACTCTGAGGAAGAGCCTTTAACCCCTGCCCACCAAGAGGTCAAGCACATGGCATATGACACAATTTTCTACATCACTGATGAGGTGTATCACACATACTTGTGAGCTGAGGAGGTTGTTTAAATTTACGTATTTCTGACAAAACCAGTTATGGTATGGTTCTGATCATGGTGTGAACTGGTGACCCTGAAGAACTTCTCCAGGCCAGCTGTGTACATGGCACTGCAACCAGGCAAGAATCCACGTGCAGTTATGACACTGAATACCATCATCATTGAAAGCAGTCGCAATGAGAACATAATTTTTTACAGAAGTCACCCAAATGTACTCACACTGAAAGTGTAACCGTTAGTTCCCTCTTGAAAAGGACTCACGCAGTATAAAGTGTTATGTGTGGGTCATTGCTGCCCCCTTGTGGCATAAGAAAGGCCAACTTTTTGCAATGTGACTCACCTCTCCCTGTTGCCTGAATCCGCCGAAATTATAACATTCCTACTACCAGGAACACAATCAAAAAGTATAAAACATAACAAGTTGACTCAAATTAGTAAACATTTTATGTGAGCAGCGCAAGAATTTATTATTTCTCAAAGGAACCAAACGAAACATAGGCTTAATTTAAATAAATGAACTTTAAATATGTGAGCAATAGAAACAGATGGCTCACAATCACCAAAACCACTCATTTCTATCAAGGTCAGAAGGAATAGTAACACATAGCACCTTTTATTATGGAGTAAGTGAGTGGCTTTAAATTCCAAAAACTGTACAATCACAAACTTTAGCTCATAACTTGTAGATGTTACCTCTAGTTTGCAATAATAACCCATAAAGGTACATCCTAATCATGCCAAAATCCCAATGGCTTAGGCTACTTACCTATAGGACTAAACTAGTGTTGACGGGGTAAACCTCAAATGATAAAAGGCTCACAGCAAAAGTCCCGTGTGGAAATCTTTGCCATGTTTTAAGAAACTATAGGCCTTTATAAACAGTTGAGATTTTGGAAAAGACAGATATAAATGATAAAATGAATGATACAATTCATGAATTCCAATCAGCTGCCTTAGTTTCAGGGTCTTGATATTGTGAATGCAGGCTCACTATCACTCTTACAGTTTATTGGGACACTTAAATTAAACAACGTCAATCTTAATATTATTAGTAACACCTGTGCTGAATGACAAGTCAAAATGTATTCTATGAAAAAGTGTCTAAAAATGTTAAACTTGATTTTTATATTTTGAAAGGAAAATCATTTTTGAGTGACAGTATACATTAAATTTGACTCTTTTTTTTAGTCAAATTTAATGTATTTAGTTTTTTTATATATAAATAAACAATTGCGTATTTCCCCATCATAATGTTATTCCTGGCATGTGTAGTCACTTGCTGCTGTGTTTGTGTATGGGTTGAGAAAATTCTCTCCTGTCTTTGTCTAAATAATAGAACCCACTGGATTGTATAAAAATGCATTGTCACACAATGCTGAAAAGAATGTTTCTTATATATCACTTACAGCAGCTTTAATCGTTTCTGGACATAATTTGGAGGGGGTGGTGGACTCAGGAATTCAGTAATTCACCCTTGATGGGGTTATAAGAACAAGTTACATCTTAAAAAGCCTCTCGGCCCTTATGTCTTGTCAAAGGACTTAAGCAAGTCCTTAAAGTGGACCAAGACACTCAACAGACGATCTCTGCTGTGTATAGAGCGACACTATGATGACTGTAAGATGATATATATATATATATATATATATATATATATATATATATATATATATATATATATATATATATATATATATATATATATATATATATATGGACCATCGTGTTTAAAGGTTGATAAGCACTTTACAAACTACAAACATTTTCCACGATAACAAATTGTATAATTTCTGTACTGAGTTGAACAGTTTCTCATTTGATCACCAGAGGGCAGCAGAGCTCATTATGTTTTCATGCCAAACCACTGTACTGTACACTCCTTTACAGGGTTGTGCTTGTTAACAAAGATAAGAATTTGGGTCATTACCAAATGGCTTAATTTGGTGGTTAATGACTGAATAAAAGATCAATAACGGCTGAAGAGACGCGTGTTGTCGCCTCATATATGTCTATAAGCCTACTGCCATTTGGATTTTGCGCTTGCCTGATGAATTCACTCCGGGTTTTCTTGAAGAGGAGGCTGAAAAATCTTGTGTTTCCGGGTGAAATCACTGCTCAGAAGTTTTGTGCCGGTGGTATGTGGTTGTTGGAAGAAAGCCGGCCGCCCTCCATGCCTCAACCGGAGAACTGCACCAATCAGCTTCAGACAGACAGATGAGATCCAGAAGAAAGGAGATGGGACTTTCACAATAAAAGCCTCATAGGATCACTTTGGAAAAACAGCCATTGTTTCAGTCTGTTAACTAATGAGGCCCATTAATAGTGACATTAATGAAGTAGCCCCGCGTGCTGTTTGTTGTTTTCTAAAATATGTTACAGTTAATTCGTCATTTGAACAAACTGAGGAATAAAGTGACAAGTTGTACTTCTGATGTGGACACAAATTGATTCACAGCAGTGAACCCTAAATTCTGGTTGGCACTGTAGGTCTGAGAGGTCATAGGCTTCATAAGGATGTAACAGTTCCCGCAGCTGCTGTGGCTTTCTGTTGAGACCAGGTTACAGACTCATGGTCCAGAAGATAATTAATGGTTACACCCCATTTTGCACACGTGTTTTTCATAACACAAAAGATGTATCTGCGTAGTGAAATAGTCAGTAAAACAAATCTTTGTATGGCAAGATTTCTGACTTGATTATGTACCTGAGCAGTGGAGTACAACACAATCTCTACCTACTAGAAATACTGTCAGGTAAAATAAGATAAGGACTATTTTTTGAAAAAGCAGAAGTGTAAATGCCTAAAAACTGTTATATAGTGTTGTTTGTAGAATGTTTTTACTCTCTGGATGACTATTTTAAGATAGAATAGTGATCTGTTGAGTGTAGCCTACTCTTCAGTTAAGTTATTTATGTGTGG
Organism: Lagodon rhomboides; assembly: GCA_039737535.1. Lineage (NCBI taxonomy): Eukaryota > Metazoa > Chordata > Actinopteri > Spariformes > Sparidae > Lagodon > Lagodon rhomboides. Next base: position 25,999,369 of record CM077787.1, on the reverse strand, counting down.
TGTATTTCTGAAATGTGACCATGGCTTCCTGTGTGTTATCTTTTGTATTTGTTCTTTTCGTGTCTTTTTATAAGTAGTCTGAAGCACGCAGTTCAAATATTATCTACACACAGAGTCAGTGTGAATGGAACAAAATATGTAAAAAAAAAAAAAAAAAAAAAATGTAATCTGATGATAGCCTATATCATTTCAAATCTTTACGCTCTATTTCCCATACTGTTTATAAAAGGAATGCAACGATGGAAACTCTAGATTAGGGTGGATTTAGTCTTCTATGTTGCCGCCGGTCATCACAGAGGGTTTTTATTTTGAACATGCTGAGCGGAGGTCCTGCTTCTCTGTTCCTCTCTCAGACTTGACAGCGGTGGCGGAGGGAGAGCAGGCGGAGGAAAAGCAGCGGCAGTGGTTCACCTTCTGAAACAAACAGGAAGCAGGACCGAGCTCCTGTCCACCTGCGAGATCCGTGTCCTGCGTAGGGAGACAGCCGGGCGGCGGGTCGTGTGTCACAGACTTTTTCCATGTGAAACCGCTCTGTCGTGAAGACATCACGGCAGCGTTAAGTTTCAGCTGCTTGTTGGTCCGATACATTCTTCAACGACCTCGCACCACACAGTGACTAAAGGTAAGTCCTCGCTTGTTATTTCTTGTTATGTAATTGATATCATCCCCGTAGCCCACTTTCCACTTGCCGAGCGGGGACCTCACGCCAAACTCCGTTCACCCGTCTGTCAATTGAGTGTCGATTTGCTTAATCATAACCCTGCCCCGGAGAAAATACCTCGAGAACTTCTTCAAATGTATAGCACCCACATTTTAATGCGACATTTAACAGGCAGACCGTTTATATTTAGATAAAATGAATCTGGTGTGAATGTATTTTCGGTTGTTGCCATAAAGCAACGTTCACTAAAATAGATTGTGACGGGCGGCGTTAGCGACCACGGTGTTTAACTTGGAAATGTCACATATCAAGTGTTGTTCCCGGCTAGTATGCCGAATATACCAGCAGACCCCGAGGATTGGTTAAAGATTCAACATTGGTTTGGAGAGGTTTGCCTTCAGCCGCTAACCAAGACAACTACTAAGTTATTTCTAAAGTGAGTTTGTTCTGTACTCCCTCCATACGAGAACAGAATGAAGCATTCCGGAGTGATTACACCCCAAGGGAGGTGAATCTGATAAGTGCCTGTATTGTAACTGTGTTGTTTTTGGCCAAAAGAGCTTGTGTTAAATTCTCTTATATTGACATCAAGGACAGACGCAGGTCTAGTTAGCTTCGTCACATGTCCTAAGCTCTAATATTGGAACTTTAGTATTGAAGTTGATGTAAGTTCATATGTGTCCTCCTCAGGGGTCATGTGAAAGAATCCTACCTACATTTAGGTAGTCAGCATTGCCGTTGTGTGATGATTTAATCTGAACTGTAATGGGATCATCAATTTCAACTATTACGTTTCTCATTCTGTCAGGGATCCTCTTGATCGTCATCAGTGACCCCTGGGCCCCAGTCCCCATTTCATAAATCTATCTATCTAAGAAATATTATAACACACTGCACTGCGTCACTGATGACAACTGTGTCTGTTTTGCTGAAAGAGGATGTGAAACCTTTGGGAGTAATTCATTTAGTCAGCTTTTCTGCCCTATCCATAAAAACTTGGTTTTTATAGTCAGAGAAGGAGGTCAGCAGAGGCTAAATATCTTTGGTAGAGTTGAGCTGCTTGGTTAAGTTATACATTCCTTCTGATGCTTTGTATCTCGTGCTGATTCGTGAAGACCTTCAACAGTTGTGGATTAGTTTTACTGAGTTTAAAATATAAAATGCTAAAGAAACATTTGGAAACAGCAATAATACATGTCGGGAGTCTGTTTTAAAATATTCGACTAACAACTGGCCGACTTGACGGTTGCTACTTCTTGAGAATTGTCATCATTTTGAATTCTTGTTTCGGCATGTCTTGTAACACAGCCCTCCTCTTTCTCAGTAAAAGAAGAAGACCGATGCCAACTGTTTTCTACGTTTCCTACATGTCATACATGTGGATATTGTGACTGCTTTTGTGTGTGCTTACATGTTTGTGTTTGTCCTTACACACCCTTAGGCTCAGTATTCCTAAATGCCCCAACGCTCCTTATTCATGATAAGGCAGAAATGTTTTGTGAATCAGTCTCGTTTGAGCTCAGTCTGCATCAGTAGGTCTGAGGTTATAATTTCAAGTAACACAAGGAAAAAGTAACAAATGCAGCTGAGCTGACTTGTGCGTGCCCTCATGTGTACTTAGAGCTGTGTTCAGCATTTAGCTTGAGGATTTTTCTGTTGTATGATGTGATAGACTTTTCATCCAGTAGATATTTGACTCTACTATTTCTGCAAAAGCTACCGTCCCATTTGATATTTTTGGCTGCATTAGAACATTGCTGGAAATGGTGCAAATCAATGAGCTGCACTGCTTTATGGCAATATTGGATTTTATATTACAGGAATTAATAGGAACACTGTCTGGTTTTGGGTTGTTTCATTTCCAAAAAAATGTACTTTATTACAATAAAATTATATTCATTTACATAATACAGTATCATTGCAAAGGACTTTATCCATATCACCCAGCCTGAGACCAACATGTTCTACAGGGGCTCTGGGCAAGCAATTGTAACTGGTATTTTATGTAATGTGAGACTCAGTCTCATTTCCTGATCAGTTGTTCATAGATGTAAAACACACACACAAACACACATAGCTGTAAGGATATTCTGACTGTTGTTGTTTAGTTATAATTGACAGAGCTATCATCTTTCTGACAGCGATGCAGGCATTTAAAGGCATTTTCCCAGCATTCACACACATTCCCACCTGTGCCATCCCACACAGTTGATTACTCAAACGATGATGCTTGCAGAGAGAGAATCTTAGAGTCTCACAACTTGTTACAAAAGAGGAAATTTTCCCAACACAATTAGCCAATACTTGCTGTTAGTTTAGGTTTGTATTGGCACAGACAGCGCTACCACTTTCCATTTGATACGTTTGAGTTTGTTATTTCGATCAGGCAAATGTCCTGGCTGCTTGTTGGGCGGGGTCTGCTGTCAGGCCCCCTCTGAGGTAAAGTTGTCTGATAAGACTTTCTAACTGACGTCACTACACAGACATCAGCCAACAATGCAGCTATTTACTCCAAGCCAGATTTAGTCCCAAAGCAGGCCTCTCCGAGAAGCTGGGCACAAATGAAAGCAGAATTCTAAATAAGTGTGTCAGGAAAAAAAAAAAAAAAAGTTTTGTAACTGTGGTGACGTCCATTTCCTTCATCACTGGCCTTTCAGAGTTGAACACTAAAGGGAGGTCATTCCAGTGAAAGGTTTCTGATTTGTGTTGGGGTTTAGGATTGAGCTACCTGAATGTAAGCGGGTATTTGCGGCTGAATTAAGAGGAGAAAGAGAAAGGTGGACTGTAACTGGAGAAAAAACATGTTTCTGCTCTAAGTGACCAACAGCACATTGAAATTAGGGTGTAAAGCGTCAAGCCTGTAGTTAATACAGCGAGACCTACTTTACATGCAGCAGTGTGCTTGTTGTCAGTGATCAGAACAATGATACATATTATTGGCGTTACATGTTTCACTGTGGTCAAAGACTCCTCATCTCTGACCATAAAACACATCAGAACAACAGGCATATCTCTACAAGGTGAAACTAAACATACTGCACAGTCTGCACGTATTTGGACAGTGATCTGTTTTTCATTGTTTTGGCTATAGTCCACCATGTTGGATTTCAAATGATACAAAGCCAATGAGGTGAAAATGCTGACTTTCAACTCTAAGGGTGTTCACATTCATACCGGGTGAACAGTGTGGGAAAGTTTAAAGTCAACACTTCAATGTGTTTGTTATTGTTGTAATTTCAACTCCAGTGTGCTGGAGTCCACTGTCTTAATACTAACTGACCACACAGTATATACAACTTATGTATATTACAAGAGTACTGGTAAGACAGAACAGCCGGGGTTTAAATCCAAGTAAAAGATAACAGATCGGGGAGAAAAAAATGTAGATTTCAAATGTCCAATATGGAGAATAATTATTAGTAGTGTGTTTGTGTACAGTGTCAGACAGGTGCTGCGTGTATTGACCTAATGGTCCTTGACCAGCAGATTTTTTTTTTCTATGTATGTTCCCTGCCAGTTTCTGTCTCGCTGATTGCCTGCTGTGTTTGAATAGAGCTAAATGTTGCTGGAGCTCTGAAAGGCAGCATTATTTAACTGCATAGAGAGTGAGCTGTGGAGTAGCATTAGAGAAAAGGTTGTTTTTTTGTTTTCCAATGTATTTGTTATAACAACACTTTCATATGAGACGTCTACAGACCCACTTTTGCCACCTGATTGCATGTTCTGTTGTCTGTGTCTATGGAGTCCGACACCTGTGTGTGTGTGTGTGTGTCAATTCCTGTCACTTATTATTAGTGAAATTTTATTTTTCTCCCTCTCCGCCCCTGCATCTATCTCCCTCTCACTCTCTCACACTCATTCACACTTCCTGCCGCTACACTTTTAAAGTAATTAACCCTCATTACAGTGAAAGGCTTGCGTAACATCCTCTGAGTGCATGGTTTGAAAGGGAGTCGGAAAACGTATTGTGTGTGTGTGTGTGTGTGTGTGTTTTATTTTGTGTGAATGTGTACAAGCTGGCTTTCACAATTTCACAACTGTCTTTTTTAAGCCTCACAATCTCTCTCTGCCACCAGCACTGAAAAGGAAAGGCAGCCGCTCTGACTGCACCTTATAGCTTATTATAACACTATACATAGAAATGGAAAACGCCATAGCAAGAAATGTGACTGACTGTTAGATGAGATCGGCCTGCTGGAATTCTCCACTTTACTGCACAGCAGGCCGAGACCTGCCAAGGAATGTAGGGAAGACAGCAGGAGAGAGATAGAGGGAGACATAATGAGCAGAAAGAGAAATGCCAGAGAAGGTACAGTGAAATACAAGAGATAAATCTTAAATGAGATGTTTGAAGTAAACACAGTAACAAATAAAGTAATGGCTACCTTTTCTCAGTGATTGATTTACCAAGAGAGTTGTACTGCAATTAACATGACAATGATTACAAATGTACCACTAAAATCAAACCCAAAAGAGAAACCATAAACGGGATTGTGGAGAAAACAATAGCATACATTTGGTGTCTTCTTGCATTAAAGGTTGCCAAGCTGTCAATTCCCAATTTTTGCCAGTTTTTGTCCCCCAGCTCGTCCATTCTATCGACCAAGCGAGCAATTCTGACAGTGAAAATGAGTCATTCAGCCATCAGTATTGATATTTGGATTATCAACATTACAGATGATCAGATTTCAGAGAAGCGTGTTCTACAAGGTGCAATGTCCAGTAAAAACAATAGACACTGATCCAGGAAGTAGAAGAAACAAATCATTTGATTACATGGAGTCGAGTTAAGTATACACAAAGAACCACTGACAGTGACTGAAACGATGCATTTTCCTCAACTTCCTGTCTAAACAAATCTGATGATAAATGGATAGTCTAGATGACATTTGATCTGGGATCAGCATTCCAACAAATTCCTTGCTCTCACACATAACATGGGGACAAGGTTATCATCCCTCTGCTGTCTTTGCATTACATATTTGAGAGGGCTGATTCACATAATTCACAGGCTGTATATTCTTGTAGTCTACCTTTCCTGCACATCTAATGATGGGAACATTGATATTGTGTTCCAGTTGTTCTTATCATATTTCATATTCCTATGTATAGCTGTGATACTGATTCTGATATTGGTTTTGTCATATGAGACTAAATATTGTCTGGGATTTTGGTAATGAAGCTAAATGTTGTCTGCCTGGTCCTATTGATTATTTATATAGAAGGGAAAAGGTGTGATTCAGCTGAATCAGATGTCAGGATGTGAGACGTGTGATAATGTCAGGTGTCGAAGTTCCCTGAAAATGCAAAGATGTGGGCGGTATAATAAGGGTAGGAAGTCAGTTGTTATTGGAAGTGAATTTAAAACAAAAGTGAGGGTTTGATTACGATGTGTCATTTTGAATTAGAATTATTGCAAAACCATTTTGGAACAGGTGTAAACTACTTCAGGTGACATTTGAAAATTATGTCACAACTCACCTGTTGTTGCAGTGGCTATTCGTGTCTTCACAGATACAGCAGCTGGATGTGGTAACCATGGCAGCCCTAGATGCACAGATAGCGTCAGTTTACGCTGTCACCCCAGGGGGCTCCAGCCTCCGCTCTGTAACCTGAGAGGGCAAAACCTCAGCTTCACATCTCTATGACCACGCTTCCTTACAAGCAGAGGTTCCAACTGCTTTTGACACACATACACACAGTCTCACACACGTGTTGAGCCTGGTGGTATCTTAATATGCTTATGGCCTTATGGTTACATGTGGATGCATTGACGTGCTGTGCTCATCCCAACATTCCTGCACCCACGTATCCACACATAACTGACAAGTGGTTCCACTTTAATACATATAAGCATGTTGACACAAGTCTGAGTTTAGAGACTGCACAAGACAACTGAGGTGGGATGAGGAATAATGGTTAATGACTTTGTCTCACACAAGGTATGGAAACCTTTAAGTTGATGAGGAGCTGAAGATGGGAGGAGATGTGTCCTCATAGTAACCTGGACAACATTCAGTACAGTGTGTCCCTCACATTGACTAATTTGCGGCGGTGCGCCACAGAATGAAGACAGACCGCCACATATTGCATTTCGTTTAGTTTTTTTGTTTTTGTTTTTTTTAGCGCTACTGAAAAATGCAGCGTATCTATTCGGCTGCATTTCTTTTCCCTGCTCTCCCTCCATCTCTCTGTCACTCACGCGTCTCACACACACAGCCCCTTCCCTCCGTGCACACCGTGTGTCTCCATGAAAACGACATCATCCGTTGAAATAATAACATGTAAGCTTGATATTTGGCTGGCGAAAGTCACGAGTTCAAGAAAGTTTTGTATCACCCCCCCACCCCCTGTCCGATGGCCACTACGAATTGCTTTGCAGTCTGTGGAAGACAGTGCAGTATGGACAGAGTTTATCACAATTTTTTTCTGGCATGTTAGGGCTGAGAAAATGGAGGATCACATTTGGCTTGAACTGAAGTTGAAAACAGGTGTTGTGCAACTTCATGCTGCCCTCATGATGTCATTGCGTCGTCTGGACAGTGTTAAGAGTTTATCTCACTCTCAACCGCTCTTTCCTTTCCTCCTGTAAAACTATATGACCTGCGACTGAGCTCAGCCAGCTAGTGTTTCTGTCTGTATTGTAATTAGGATGTGACAGCTTTGACGTGGTTTATGTGTTTGTCTTCAGAGAGATGAGCGGTGCTATACCCCAGACTGAGACAGACCTTTGCTCAGTCAGATAGCCGGAAGGTAACTGATTTACAGACAGCTTCTGAGGGGAACTTTTGAGAATACACACACACACAGACACACTCCACCCACCTCAGGGTAGCCTCACAATAGCACCTATAAATAGAGATTGAAGCAAGAAGCTAAATAAAGGGAGAGGGGAGAAAGAAGTAGGTAAAAGCCATCTGGAGACACTTAGAGGTGCATTGATTGAAAGACTTCTTATAAAATACGTCTAACTTTACTTTGATCGCAGTGAAACCCGCCTGTGTGTGTTTCTCTGGGATGGAGGGTTATAAACATCCCACTGTGCTAATGAGTGGGTGTGTATTGTTTTTTAGAAATGGACAGTGCTCTTTTGTTTACGGTGAAGCAGTGATGACGCATGGTCAAATGTAATGGCCCTTCAGACCACACTTGGTTTGGGGAGTGTGTGAAATGTGTGCACTGGTGCATTCCTCTCGCATTCCTTTTGCATGTTTTGAGCTCATTACCTAAATCGCCTTTACGTTGTGATTTCCAGAGACTTAAAACTTACTTCAGATCCATCGTAGGAAACAGGATTCTCCTTTTTTTGGCAGTTTGTTAACATCTGGCACTATATTGATAAGCTTGACAAAAGTATTAGTAAGTTTATTACAGCTTATGCTTTTGGTCATTGGCAGGAACAGTAAGAAGACAACAGTGCTTTTCAAGGTCCTTCAGGAGACTTTGCTTATTTTGCAACCCTCAGAGCCAGAAAAACCAACTGTTTGCAACAGGAGCTCTCACCTGACCGTCATAGCCTGCAGGTTGTAAGAAAATGAAGGATATTTATGAGAATGGCAAGCATGCTCCCCCAGTGACTGACCCACATGACCGATTCAGTAAGAAATCAAGAGCATATTGGCAACCATGGTAGGTGCCCCAAGGTGAGGGACAGTGAGAGATTTGGCTGCTGATGAAGCCCACTCTCATTTTGCATTTGCATTTTTGCATTCTTCACATTCCAGTACCAGAGGATGGGTGGGGGAAAGGAAGGGTGTGTGTTGGTGTGGTTGTGTGGGGAGTGAGAAAGACATATCAGAGTTAGATTCTCACTGTGGTGTTTGTACAATGATAAGAGTGACAACAATTTGTGGGGAGGCTTTTTCTTGTGCGTCTATGTGTGTGTTTGCTCAGTTAGTCCTCCAGGACAGATTCAAGTCTACGTATGCGCATAATTCCTCTTGCATTAGAAACCTCACTAGATACACAGAACGCTAAAAGCTAACGTCACTAACCACTAATCTGTGCATTGTCCTGGAAATTGTTTTGTCACTGTTGTTATCACTCATGAATACCTCTGCTCAGTGAATAGCCTCAGTTGGTTTAACAAACTTGCAGTGGTATCCCTGGCAACTGAGATGCTATAATGATAATATACGCTAATAATGCTATTTATCAGTGCTATGCTATCAGTGTGAAAAATCTAATTCAATGCTATTTCAGACCAAAATTCTAGGAAACAAATGATAACAAGAACAAATAATAGCACAGTAATCTTGCAAATAAAGAATAGGTCATAAATGTGTATTATTTATATGAATTTGATTTACAACACCAGCGCTTTTTTACAATGTTCAGCACAATACAATACTGAATAAAAACCCTTTTCAAAATAAAGACTGATTAAGAGAAGCTTAAGGACATCTTAATTTATTTTTCATTGAATTCTGTAGGTAAACTAGCATTTATTTTAAATAAACTACAACACAACCCTGTCATGAATTTACAATTATCAGCCCAAACATTAAAACCAGACATCGATCAGCAACATTTGAATGTTGCTGCTGATTTGGGTCCAGCAGGTTGCGAGGTGGGGCCTCCATGCATCAGACTTTTCCAGCTAATCCCATGGATGCTCGATCGGATTGAGATCTGGGGAATTTGGAGGCCAGGTTGACAGCTCAAGCTTTTTGTCGTGTTCGCAGAGCAATTCCTGAATGTTTTTTGCAGTGTGGTGAGGTTGATCTGCAATGATGGATGGGTGATGCGAGTCCATGTGATTGCCAGGACCCAAAGTCTCCCAGCAAAGTCTTTTAAGGAAATGATCAATATTATTCATCTCACTTTTAGTGGTTTTAACGTTTTGGCCGATCGGTGTAAGTAGTTAGGTGGCTAACAGATGGCTAAAAGCCATAGAAATTGGTATGCTGGGTTTCTCACTGTCTGAGCCTCAAAACGCTTGTACTTCTGCCATATTGAGCAACATTTCACAGTAGATTAACAGTGTTACAGGTTTTCCAGTTGAAGCTTTTGAAGTGCAGGTTTGAAATAGCTTTGCGTAGGAATTAAATCTTTTGACGTCAGTGGTGACTCTTTATTTATTTAGACCATGTTAGGAATTAAAATCATTGCCCATGCATGGGCAATTAAGGCTTAAAGAGAAGAATGCTGTTGTTAGAATTCTAAGGTGTTTTGTATGCGTTTTTTTTATACCTGGAAAGTGATATGTAATGAATGAAGTAATGCAGCAATATATCCAAACTTCAGGCTTCAAATAAATCAGTTTAGAGATCTGTGATACCAACAGTTTTTACATTCTATATTTAAACATCAGTAGCCATGAAACCCTCAAAAAACCCTTGACTTTATAGTAAGGTTGTTTCAAGAGAACAGGAACAGAACTGAGTTTGGGCTTGGCCCTCCAGCAAACACGTCATCCCTGAACCACTCCATAGTGAACCCTCTGTCTGTCTTGCTTTCTCAGTTTCTCCTAAAGTCAATGTAACAAAAACACACACACACTTGCTGTGGATCATGTGATACTCTGAGCTAATTCCAGTCAGGGAGTTGAACATTGACTCTCTCTGGCTTGAGATTTTATCGTTGTGTTAAACACACATTTCCTGGAACTGGTCATCCCATGTGCAGTTTTACTGTAGTTGTGCGTGGACACAAAAATCATTATAATTTTCTTGGGAAATTCAGAGTCTCAACTCTTTCTATGAAACTATGGTCAACTTCCATTGTAAGGTTAAAAATATCACTGTGTCTGTACATAAAAGTACTCTGACACACACACACACAGACACACACACACACCACAGTTGTTTTTGTGAAGCTCTCTGTGTCACACCCTGGTAAACAAGATAGAGCATCTTAACCACTGGGGAAAAACAGGAAGTTTACTGGCCTCAATCAGAGTGTGTGCATTGCGTGTCATCATCAGCTTGTATGGCCTCACTGTGTGTTTTTGCACGCAGTATATTTGTTTACCATATCATTCAGTTCACATCTCGGTTTCCATAGTTGCAGCTCTTTGAACTGTAGGCAGATGTTACTGATAAAGAGGACGATTGACTGCCCTGAGAACTTTGTCTGCACATACAGAGGTCATGTCCTCTGCTTCGTGTTTCATCTTGACATTTCAAGCCACAACGCTTGAGGTTTTCATCTATCATATTCGGATTTCAGGCTTACAAGCCAACATTTTGAGAAATGACACATAGAACCACAACAGATCCCAATCAGATGACTTGACAGCACTTCTACTGCCTCTGTCAGAGTCAATATTACTTATAAAATGGAAGGAAATACAGCCTGACATTGTACATGTTTAACTGTAGCTATAAACCATGCTTTCATTTATAAGTAATTTCCCTTTTCCTACTGAGGAAATCTGTTCAAGTCCAACATATTCAAATCCCTTCCATCATAATGTCCATTTGAATTGAAAGTTGCAGTTGGCCATTCTGCAGAAAGATATGTGATTGTTATGTCTCATTCCCAGGTTTTTAAATACTGCTGCTTTTGCGGGGTGATGCACGGTATCAATGGTCTCTGCGAATTGTTTTTTAGCTTGATAATAGCAGATGATATTGAACTGAAACCCTGTGATGAGCAAGACTCTATATAACAATTCTAGTAGTATGTATCCTGATTTATCCATAATTGTTGTGTCTATAAAATGTTTGACAATAGTGACAATTGTGCGTGTGAAATTCCTTGTTTTATCTCAGCAACCAAGGATTTTCCATTTTCTATCACATATGACAAAAAGTTGTGTAAAAAAGACACATGATAGATCATAGATGATAATCACTAATTAATTTGCTGTTGATCAGCTAATGGTTTCAGATCTCCCCGATCCCGATATTGCTGTACTGAGGTGAAAAGTAAAGCAGAGGAAGGTACAAAGTTAAACTTGTTTTTGGAGTTTAACCTTGAGTAAGTTGTATCTGTCCTGGTAATATCAAGTGAAATATTACAACAGGGAAAATTTACACATTGACAGACAAATAGTAAATTGTTCTGAATGATTCTGCTGTGTCAAAGTTAATACATTAACAATACATTCTGCTGGATGCTCACAATAGTTTGGACTTTCACTTGACTGCAACAATCGTTGTAGAAATTCTTTAATTAGGATACTATTTGTAAAAAGAATTTGAGTGCTAAAGGAATTCAACACCAAGTAGATGTGACTCAGACTTTCTTGTAGGTGTGATTGATATTTTTCTTCACCACAAGGCCTTTTGCCCTGCGCAGACATTATGCCGTCTCAGTGATTTCTAAAATGATCTCCAAATTGACCTTGAGTGGAGGAGAAATGATTAGGTTTCATAGAGAAGGGAGACAGAGGGAAAAGATGGTAAGAAAAAAGAGACAGTGCAGCGGGGTCAGCTGGGGCTCTTAGCTTTGAGTGCTCTGTACTTTATGTTGTCTTATCTCGTATGTGGGGGCAGTGGGGGCCTATTTCAGTTTGTGAGAGTTTACAGCAGATGATTCAGACTTGTGGTCAGTGTATAGTCTCTAACTTAAAGACAAAAGCCACTGTGTTCTGTTTCCATTTTACTTTGTTAAATCAACCACTTTAACCACTGCCCATGTACTGACAGTCATTTAAACTTGTTCTTTGAGTTTCTCACCCTCTTGCACACAAACTCACTTAAAGAGACAGCTACCAGACATCTCCCACATTCTGTGATCAGTCGGTGTGTTGTGTTCTCTCGTCCATCAGATGCAGTGTCCCAGCCACTATCCAGACACCCCCAGCAAGGAGCAGAGGCACAGGAAATAAGAGACTTTAGGAATCAGCAGGTAGAACCCTCTCTCTCTCTCTCTCTGTATGTGTGTGTGTGTCTGTGTGTGTGTGTGTGTCTGTGTATAAGTGGGAGAGGAGGAATGAAGCACTGACTTGATTGGAATCTGGGAGAGTAGGCCTCGTCCTGACAGGCGGGGAATATGTGGAAGTCAGCCAGCGTGCTTTATTTTCATGTCAGAGATCAGTGTTACACTACCTGACTGCACTCTCACTGCATCGTCTTTGATGCATTGTGTCCTCCTTTTTGTCTGAATTGCTGTAGAACTTGTCCGGACAGGACAACAAAATGGATCTTGTGTTTGTGTTTTTTTTCAACGTCACTGCAGCTGCATTGTGTGAAAGTTATCAGCATGTTTTTGCTTCCTTAATTTTCTCCGGTAGCTTTCTTGACTTTAGTCAGCACTGTAAAGTCTGAAGTGTTTCATCAGGTTTGAGCTGTTGCTAAACTTGGCTGTCATTTCCTTGTCACAAGTATTGCACCCTGTGCCACATTTAGCCAGACTTTGGAACAGCGTGTCCTTATTGCAGGACGTTCTGTGCAGTGCCATGCTGTGTGTATACATATATAGAGGTATGTGTGTTTATATGTGGCCATGTGTGCATTCGCGTGTATGTGTGTGTACAAATGCTTTCTCCATCACTGTAGTTGCCCAGTGAGCTCATGGAGATGCCCTTTTTTAGAACAGATGTGGTGATTGGATGAATGGCTCTGTAAAATTAACCATTAAAGTCCTGACCTGCGGCACTCTCAGCACTACTGACCCAATTTGTCGATCCAGCTGTTACAAGTGGAGTGTGCGAGGCTGCTGCTTTCAAGTGCAGAATGGTTTGTTTGCTACAGTTTGTCCTTTTTGCTGTCGTCACCTACCACATGCTCTCCTCCTCCTCCACTTTTGAATCAAACTAGAGCTGCAACAGTCAGCTCATTCATGAATTAGTCAATTGGCAGAAATTTTAGATCTGTATTTGATCATCAATTAATTGTTGTAATCAGGTTTTAAGAGAAATTGGAGCTCAAATGTGAGCATTTGCATTTTTCCTTGGTCTTCTTTGAGATTTAAAGCAACATTATGTAGAAATTGGCATTTTGTGGGATTTGGTGTCCCCCACAGTCAGTCAAATTTGTAATAAATGTGCTAACTACAAACAAAACTCATTCCATCATGACAATAAATAAAGTGTAGGGTCTGGACTCGAATGGGAAAGTTTCATGAGATACATTTTGTTGTAAATGCTGGTGCTATACAATTGATCGTTTGATTGAAAGCTTGTATGATGAAGTAAACATGTATGTAATGCTGTGATCCTCCCCTCTCACTGAAGTTAAATGTTGCAGAAACAAGTGATAGAGGGCGGAGTGGCTGAGACAGAGACACCACTCAGCCTATTACAACACACTGAACCATCAGAATGGTTTTGAAGCTGTTATTTTAAGATACAAAGTTAAATAATCTTGCTTTAAACTCCATACCTATGAGGTTTGGGACTGCTGGTTGGATGAAACAAGCCCCTGTTTTATAACACTTAATGGGCCAATTGATTGTGGATGGACTGATTGACCTTGGCTGATTTTTGGGGCAGATATACAGCGTCCTTTTCCTGACTGTAGTCACCACTCTGTTGTGTCACTCAGCACCCTGCCCACAACATTATCTGATTGGTTAGACATCACAACTTATAGTGTATCAACACTGAATAACCTAAATCTGCAATGTAACTTGTAACTACAGTTATTAAAGAAATGTAAAGTACCTCAAAATTTCACTTTGGTACAGTACTTGAGTACATAATAGTTAAGTTCCATCATTGGCTGTCAAAAATCTTGACACTAAGATTTTTATTTGCAAAAAAAGTATATTCCCTCAAAATGTCCTTTAACGGTCTCCTTAATTACTAATAATCAGGTAATGTATGGGTTGATCCCTTCAACTGATGGACGGATTAATCAAGAAAAATTGCCATATTAATCGATGGTGAAAATGATCATTTGTGGCAGCTCTAAGTCATACAGTTTTGTTTTCTGCTAATCATCGCCATGATGGCATGTGTGCCAGCTGCAGAAACACACAGAGCAAACACAGTCTTAACTTCCTCCTCCTCTCAGATGTGATGCTTTATAATTGTTCTGGTGCAGGTGCAGCTTGCCCGTATAAAAACCCCCATTTCCTGCTGTCAGTCAGTGCCGGTGGCCAATAACCACCAATAATCAGTACAGATGCCTCCCACCTGCACTCTCTGTTTGCCCTCCCCTCCTTCCTTCACTCCTACTCAAATGTGGAAAAATAGCTTGATCCAATTACTCATGCTGTGTTCTGTCTCCGGTGATCTTCCCACCAACACTGTGGTACTATCACCACCATACTGCAGGATCATCACATAGCTTCCCATAAGAAAAATGAGGAACGTCTGAGCTGACTTGTCTTTTTTTCCCAGAAATGACCTCTGAGTGTTCTCTTTCTTACTTTTAGTATTAACATTAAGCAGTGTGTTGAAACCATTTGACTCACAATCCTAGGAAACCCTGCCCTTCTCCATTCTTCAGATTGTGTTTGGGTGGCATTATCCGTACACCACTGACCTTGCTACCCCGAGGTATTACAGAGCTTGTGTATAATTAGACTAGCCCGCATTTTCAGCTGGACAATAGAACATGTAGTGCTACAGTTAAGTAATTATAGATGGAGCGTGAAGAAAGGCAGTTCCCTTGCATGCTCGGCTACATTATATTTGATGCTTATGTGTATCTGTCTCCATAGCAAATATATTTGGAATTGATTCTTGTTCTGTGTGCTCTATTAATAGTTGAACACAGGGTGTACCTGTGTGTAGAGTCGAGCAGCCCAGACAGATGGATGGATGTATAAAGTGGAGAGGCAGACATCAGCGTGTCATTTACTGCAGCGAAGGGTTCCCAGCAACCCAGTTACCCCTATAGTGAGATGACAGCCGCAGCCAAGAAATCTCTCCCATTTGCAGGCTTGTGTGTGCGTCAATGTGTGGCCCTTTGTTTATGAGGGAGATAAATGGTGGTTTGGCAAGATGCTGGGAGACCTATACTAAAAAATCAGTAGTGTGTGTGGGAACCATCCCCACTACATTCACGGCAGCTCAGTGTAATTTTTGTCCATTTGTTTCCAGTCTTTCGAATATTTAATGATATAATCTGCATCTACAGCCGATCAAGCCTGTTTGTGACTTCCCACTGTGAAGAATCCTGTTGCAGTGAGATTCGCTTCTGGTAGTGACCTCAAACGACCTCTCAATCAGCTCCTTTGTTCTGTGGCTGAACTTCAGCCGTTGCTCTATCCGACTCCTCTGTTGTGGTTATAAACAAGTTGTGAAGTAATAAACGGGTTGTTCAAAGCGTACTTTGTCCTTTAAATAATGTCAAAATTGACAATGGAGCAATATAGATATCAAATAGGGGCTTTCAAAATGTGAGGTGCATCTCTCTGTGGGGTGTGTGTGCATAGGAAGAGACAAATATATAGGATTTAATATATTGATATGTTGCACTCTCAACATTTTGACATTACTTAGGCTGTGCTGAGAGGGGATGCAATTGGTGGGGTACAGTTGTCCCTTTTTTTGTTTGGGGACTTTGAGAGTTGAAAACCACTGAATTAGTCAATCAAAAGAAAATGAAGCTCCAACTATTTCGATAATAATTTTGTTGCCTAAATTATTTTTAAGCAAACAAAATTGTGCTCGCTTCTCAAATGTGCTTATTTTCCAGCTTTCTAAGTCTTGAAGACTTATATATAAGTATATCTTTGGGTTTTGGACGATTGTCAGACACAACAAGCAATTTGAAGACAGCACCCAAGGCTCTAGGAGCTTGTGATCTTTTTCTGACATTTTATAGACTAAACGATTGAAGTATTAATTAGAAAAACATAAGCAGATTAATCGATAATTGCAATACTAGATCAGATAACATTGATTGGTCAACTTGGTCTTCAGGAGATTGTAATGGACATTTATTTTACAATTTTCTGACTTTTTTCTTTCTTTTTCTAGATCAGTTTGAATTGGAACAGATCTGAAAATCTGTTGTTGCTGTCATCACAAATATTTACTGCAGTGTTGTCAGCTATTTCAGTGCTTGTAACATCTTTGGCAATACAGGATTGAACCAGTTGGTGATAAGTGAAGACAGATTTTATTTATAGCTAGTAAGTAGATTTAGTCATAAGACAGGTTGATGTATAATGGAAAAATATTGACCTAAAACAAAAAATAACACGTCCGCAACATGTTCACTTCCTAATGATGGCTGTTCATTGTTTCCTCTTTGTCATAGTTTCCAAGGAAGGCTTCTTCTGTCCTTTAAAAAAAAAAAAAAAGTTGTTGTGTCAAATGGAACAAAGGCTAATCCTTATGTCACCCTCATAGAGCAGCTGTTGGTGCACGATCCTCCTCAACATCACGACAGGACAAACCATACGGGCCAGCCACCTCCCGTCAACTTCTATTTTTTTAAGATCATTGGATGCTGAAATAAAGGAGGGTGGAGCGTAGCCCGCAACACTTCAGTTATTCAAATAGTCCCTGTACAGAGAAGAAAACGAGGAAGTAACTCATAATATACAATTTAAAATGGACCCTCTGTCTTTGTTTTGATGACATCAGGTGTATTTATAGAAGATGTATTTTTGTAGAAATGTTCTCAGAAATGGTCTTGACTGCTTTGAGTCATTGTCAAGAAGCAGACAAGGCAAAGACGAATACATTCAGTCTCTGTGTGGTCATACTTGTGCTTTTAACTTCTTCATTTCCTGTTTCTCAGAATCAGATTGGCACGGCAGACTTTGCATATGTGGTTTTATTTTCTGCCCTGCAATGCTTTCTCGTGCCTGCGTCAGAGCTTACTTTGAATAATGACCCCTGGTTGTGATAAGAGTTTGCATAGCCTCTAGCTTTTCAGTAAAGGTATGGTGAACATGAGCTTTGAGTGCTCCGACTCCATGTCTCTGAGGAAAGCTGGTGTATACTTACTGTAGTATTGACTTTCTTCGGAGATGCTTGGGCTAAAAGAAGCAGCTTATTTACATGTGCTTAGGCATTAACCCATGTGGCTACGTCTGCGTGTGTGCATATGGTTTTTGGAAGCTACTGAAGGAGTGAGTAATTGTCGGCTGAAGCTACACATCCCACACTGAAAACTGCAGTAAATCATGCAAGTGTAGTTGTTTATTGTAGGGGGACACTGTGTGACCAGCGCCATATGACCCCGTTGCCCCCTCCAGCCCCAGTGTTTTTACTGGAGCCCAGTGTGTAGACTGGTCTTTGAGGCCGTGTGTATGTGTGTGTGTGTGTGTGTGTGTGTGTGTGTGTGTGTGTTGATGGGGGCAAGGGCATTACAAGGGTAGTGTTTGTGTCGGGCACGGGACCGTCCTTGCTGGCACGCACGCACACATACAAGCATGCACACACACTTGCCAAAAACAGTGGCTTATTGTGGACGCCCAGCCCAGTTGGGTCCACGCACTACAGTCACACATTGTATCACCCGCTGCCTCTCTGTCTCTTCCTTTCTCTTATCTTTCTCTCTCTTTATCTATCACAAATAACTCTGTTTTTCTTCCTCAGTTACTTCCCTTTACTTTTAATCTTGTTTCACTTCAGTTTCTGACACTCTCATGTAGGGCTGGGTATTGTTTGAAATTGTTTGATACCAGTGCCAATACCTGGGATTTGATACCGGTTCCTGAATGATACTTTTTTCGATACCAATTTTATAATGTCAGTTCTAACAAAAAGAAAATTACATAACACATTACAGTACAAATCTTGAGTTTTATTTTTCAGCTTTGGTATTTTTCCACTCCAAGCAGTTTTCTTACAGGAAAAATAAACAACAAATAATTTCCAGTGCAAAAGAACACTTGCAACTAACTGACAAGTCAATGTCTAATGCTCACTGCTACATACTGAGGACCTTTTCACTTGGCAGTTTTTCTTCAGAAAATCAACATGTCTGCTTTCTCAGGACACAGACAAGCCCGCTCCTGGCTGATGGTGTCTCCAGCAGTAGAAAAAGTATGTTCTGAGGGTGTGGTGTTATTGCTGCTCAAAAACCATTATCTAGGCTGAGAGATAAAGGCTTAACTGGTCAACAATATCCTTTACAGCTTACTTACCTCCACCATGGAGCCTTCACTGTAGAAAAAGGCAGCAAACATAATAAGCAAATATCTTAAGTTAGTGTTACATGGATCCCAGTTTAACTCCCAACTAACTTAAGGTAACAAACATAAAGAAGTTGGCCGGATTTTTGCTGAACGTAAACTTACCTGTTGAAATCCCAGACACAGCGCCGTCCTTGGTACTCTCGGATGAAGCGGAGTCCGGTGGTGGAGATTTTGAGTCAGGCCGCTCGGGCTCTGTAACGTCCACAGGCGGACTTAAATGCTGAGAGGAGGATGGCTGCAGTCCACTCTTCTTGCAGTCAAACACGGAGCAACTTTCTGCTCTTAAATTGATTCCGTGCACGGGCAGGTGCTTCCTCAAATTAGTCGTGTTGCCGGCCTTAGCAATGATTACTTTTTTGCATATATTGCATTGCGCACTATTATATTATTCATCAATCTTGCTAAAATGGAGCCACGCTTTTGCCACCTCGGTGGCATTTTTTAACCGGTTTGACGACACAACTACAGTTCACAACACAGATACACTTGAACCCCGTCTGTGGGCGTAACCACAAAACATCTCTGGTAACCACGTATGTATTTTTCCTGCATGCCACAATCATGTGTGAGATTACATCACCGGCAGCATTATCAGATCTTGATCATGTGATTAACCTCTGGGGACCGAAACTTGGCACCCAAAGACGAGGCATATTTTGATACTCGGTACTACCGAAGCATTTAGGCCAGTGCCATAAAAGAACCTAAGTTCGGTACCCAGCCCTACTCTCATGACCTCATGTTCGTACTTCACCTGTACATTTGGCTCATGGCTTTCTCAGTTGCTGCCCTTGTTCCCTTCTTTTCTTCTTTCAACTAGCCTTTCTTCATGGCAGACTCCCTCTCTAGTCGTCTTGAATCGTCCCCCATCCCCGCTTCACTTCTCATCTCTGAGGGAGGTGTGAGGAGTCTGACAGTTGAGTCATGGAGGGAAAGTGTGTGTGTGAGTGTGTGTGTGTGTGTCCTCACTTGTCTTGTGTCTGTGAAGTGAATCAGGCTCTGTGGAACATCACACTTGCACATCTAATTTGCTACATCCCCGCCCCTCACACATACACTGTCAGAGATGGAAGCTAATAAGATGAACTCATAATCTTTCCTCATTAAACTATTAAAATCCACATTTTATCAGAATGCATATCTGTATGTATTGTATCCATGCTACTCATTGCTCCAGTGTCTTGTATTTTAGAGTCCTGTCATTTTCTCACAATGCCAGCTTGTTGGTATTATTAAGGTATGTTACCATGGTCACTAATGCAAAGCTATTCAGTCCTCTTTTGCCCCCTCTATACCTCAGGTAAAAACACACACTATGTCATTGATACACTACTGTCCCCATATGATCTCTTGCAACATAATTATAGCATTCCCTTACCCCATAATATTTTCTCTGCATCCTGCCGGTTCAGCAGCTGCCAGTTTATTGCCTTCTTGATACTTGATGGATGGCTCATGTGTGTAAACAAGGCAGATGACTTCACATACAGGATGCACATCAATAAGAGCGTGATATATATTCAGGTCAAAGAAGAGTCTGCACATCAGAGGTCCGTTCACTTCTTTATTAAAGGTAAAATATTATATAAGTTATAATGGTTTTTCATCAGGGCAGACTTCACATGTTCATGTTCAATATGAATGAGTTTCTGTTCAACAAGAAGTCTCTATGTGTGTGTAAGAGGGTTTTTACTTCCCTCTTCACATTAAATTTTGTGAAACTTAAAACACTTCTTGATGCATCAAATAAGTACAACAGAATTAATTCTTGTTTTTTTTAATAATTATATAACTTGTGAGTATATCTTCCTCTTCCGTTATAGATATTTTTATGCTGATAGCAGTTCAGTATATCGTGCATCACAAAATTGCCTGTATTGTGACACTACCATTATATTGGGCAACACATCATGGTAGTTCTGTGTCCGAAGTTAACCTGTAATTTAATGAAGCACATGAAGCTTGAAGCTCCGCATGTCAGAAAATACTGCATAAAATTACAGCATTCATTCTCAATGCCTTCGTTTCAATAAGCTTATGCAATGTCACAACATTTATTTCCGTCCAGAGTTGCATTATTCTTTTACCAAGATCTTATATTGATGGGAGAGTTGGGCCGCTGCGTAAAGTCTTCCCCAGCACATCCCAAAGACTCTCAGTGGGGTTATGATCTGGACTCTGGTGGCCAATCCATGTGTGAAAATTATGTCTCATGCTACCTGAACCACTCTTTCACAATTTGAGCCTGATGAATCATGGCATTGTCATCTTGGAATATGCCTGTGCCATCAGGGAAGAAAAAAATCCATCAATGGAAAAACCTGGTCATTCAGGATATTCATTTTTTGGGCACTTAACATTGCTGGACCTAGACCTGACCAACTGAAGCCACCCGAGATCATAACACTGCCCCCACAGGCTTGTGTGGTAGACACTAGGCATGATGGGTGAATCACTTCATCTGCCTCTCTCACCCCGATCTTACTCTGATGCGCCCATCACTCTGGATCAGGGTAAATCTGGTCATGTGGTCTGATGAGTCCAGAGTCCATTGGAGATACAGTGCTGTCAAAATGTATTTGCTCCCTTACAGATTCCTTTTGTTTTTGCTTTTTTGTCACACTTACATGTTTCAGATCATCAAACAAATTTTAATATCAGACAAAGATAACCTGGGAAAATACAAAATGCAGTTTTTAAATGATGATTTCATTTATTAAAGGAAAAAAGCTATACAAACCAGCATTTGCCCTATGTGGAAAAGTAATTGCCCCCTAAACCTAGTAACTTGTGCCACCCTTGGCGGCAACCGCAATCAAGCATTTGCGCTAACTGGCAATGAGTCTTTCACATCGCTGTAGAGGAATATTGGCCCAATCTTCTTTGTATAATTGTTTTAATTCAGCCATATTGGAGGGTTTTCAGACATGAACGGCCTGTTTAAGGTCATGCCACAGCATCTCAATCGGATTTAAGTCCGGACTTTGACTAGGCCACTCCAAAACATTCATTTTGTGTTTTTTGAGCCATTGAGAGGTGGACTTTGCACTTGAGCTTAAGGTCACGAACTGATGGCTGGACATTCTCCGTCAGGATTTTCTGATAGAATACAGAATTCATGGTTCCATCAATTACGGCAAGTCGTCCAGGTCCTGAAGCAACAAAGCAGCCCCAGACCATCACACCACCACCAATTTGACTGTCGGTATGATGTTCTTTTTCTGAAATGCTGTGTTAGTTTTACACCAGATTTAACGGGACGCACACCTTCCAAAAAGTTTCATTTTTGTCTCGTCAGTCCACAGAATATTTTACCAAAAGTCTTGGGGATCATCAAGATGTTTTATGGTAAATGTGAGACGGGCCTTTGTGTGTTTTTTGGTCAGCAGTGGTTTTCACCTTGGAACTCTCCCATGGATGCCATTTTTGCCCAGTCTCTTTCTCATTGTTGAATCATTAACACTGATCTTAACTGAGGCAAGTGAGGCCTGCTGTGCTTTAGATGTTGTTCTGGGTTCTTTTGTGACCTCCTGAATGAGTTGTCGATGTGCTAATTTTGGTACCCTTAGTTGTCAGTTTATTTGGTACACCTAGCTGATTGTACTAATACAGTGTAATACAACATCCCCCCCAATGAACACTGGTTATGATTTTCAGTTTCTGTTGCAACTGAGTATATATACCATGATAGGAGATTTTATACATATGCGTGGGAAAAACTCTGAGGAGAGATTCCTTTATACTACACACACACACACATGCACTGATAACACAGTTCAGTGCAGGCAGTGTGTTTTAGGCAAGTTCAGACTAATGCCGCCTTTAAAGTGGAACTTGTGAGATCATGTTTTTGACATGGGAAGTTTAGTGCGTAATATGCTTGTTGTTCAAGCGGTTTAACTTGAGAGAACCGTTGCTAGGCAACTGATATGAATGTCGCCTTGTTCTCTTCAGAAATGATAAATGTTGGTACTTTCTGCCTTTCAGTGCACAGTTGAAGGCATGTTCTGTTTACAACGCAGCTGATGTCAATACAGGTGCTTACCCTCTGCAGTGAAGGGCTCTGCTGTGACATAAATGGACGAGGCTTTAAACCACATGAATTAGATTTGAGCAGTTGGTTGATGCCAACATGTGGCCCTATCCTGTCTGACTGAAAACCCTGATGACCCTAGGAACATCAGTGATGATGCATCCTAGAGATTTATCTTGCAACCTTCTGCATGTCTTCTGCTGATCCCTCTCTGTCTGTCTCGCTGCATCAACTCAGTGACCTGGTCCTCCTTATGCAAACACAGAGGAAAATGGCCATGAGTGCACATTAGAGCCCCTAATGTCATTCAAACTTGATAAAGTCACAATGCAGACTTGCACTGTCACAATCTATCTGGCAGTGACTTCTCCTGATGTCACGGATAGAGGTACTTTGATGTGTTAGTGCACAGTTGTCACAAGAGATTGATGATGATCTGATCTCCTTTTCTTTTCCATGATGTAACAATAGGCAATGGATTGGATACGGTAACGTCACAGTTTTAATGGTCATGTAACAAATGTCACTCTGGTCACAGATGATTTGTAACCATCTAAATTGTAATGAAGGAAGAAGTTCAGACTTTTGGACAAAATGCTTCAGTGAAAACATCATAATCTCAAACAGTAATGTCTGAGTGTCTGTAAACCATACAGCCATGATTGTGAAGTAGCAGTAATGCTGAGTGAAACTGAGTACATCTTCCTCTCTCATCTGTGTTTATTCACCGGTAACAGCCTTTGTATTAATCTACAGACATTACCTGGTTACAGAAGCAGCATACACAGAATGGGCTTGGTAAGAGTGTCAGTGTGTGTGTTTCTATATTTTTCTCCAGTTTCTCTCCTTCACACTGTTGCCTTTGT
This sequence comes from Lagodon rhomboides, assembly GCA_039737535.1. Lineage (NCBI taxonomy): Eukaryota > Metazoa > Chordata > Actinopteri > Spariformes > Sparidae > Lagodon > Lagodon rhomboides. Next base: position 25,975,815 of record CM077787.1, on the reverse strand, counting down.
ATCTCTGTGAAGTGCAGTCATAAGGCCACACGATAAGCGCAGAATGGTGCTTTGATCAAATTGAAACATTTCAAACTTTCTGATGCATCTGTCCACTCACATCTTTGCATTCACTTTATGTGTAGTTTCTAAAATTCAGAGTCTGAACACATCTGTTGATTTTGTCCTTATTCTGCCCTAAAGACCAAAATCTGTTGAAATAATCTTTTTATAAGGGACATACTGCTAATGTGTGTGGATTCTAACTCTGTTAGTGCATAAACAAACTTTGCTGTGCATACTGTCAATGCACAGATATTTTATCAGCTCCTGTTGAAACAAATCATGTTTATTCGACTAGAATACTTTAAACAATGTAAAAAAATAACTCTTCAGGAATAAGAATAACAGTGCAGCCTGTGACTCAGCGCTCATCATCTATTTATGAATGACTGGTTGGGACTTTTGCTCTGGTTATTGTTTGTCACTCATTTCCTGTCGGGTGTCATTGCTTCCTGTCTGAGGCAGACATGTGCCACTGTGTCACTGGAGGTGGTTAGCACGACGGAGCACTGTTAGCTGTCCGGATGTGGTCGGTTCACACACACAAACCGTACTAACACAAAACTACACACACACACACACTCCCACTCTTTCACTTCATTCATGTTTCTTCTCAGATGCTGTGTGTGTACGGAGACGAGTTCCCTAGTGGCTGTGAGAATATCTTTACAGGGGATTTGGTTTCATGATGTTTCCTCATTACTTCTTCCTGTAGGAAACAGCACTATGATGAATATTTGATCAGTAAAATTAGATGAAACTGGGCACTGTGGGAGAACTAAGGCAATGAAGCAAGAAATTGCTGTAGGATGGAAAAAAAAAAAAAAGAATTGAAGCGGCCCTGGAAATACTTGACTATATGTCATGCGACCACAACATGAGAGGTTCAACTTGAATCCCAACACACTGCAGTCACTTTGTACAAATATTCATACATGCACACAAACACGTCTAGTCACTGACCAAACACAGCGTGTCAGGGTTAAAGTGACCGTTACACTTGAATGTGTGTTTACTGTCTACAGCCACCACCTACGTCCACTCCTAAATACAGTAAGTGTTGGTATGGCTTGACTGGTGACTCACATACACACACACACACGCTCCAGCCACAGTACACAGACACACCCCCCAGCAAACCGCTAATCCACTCGCTCCCCAGACAAACACATACTGTTGAGCTTAACAGCTTCTCTGTTAACCTACACACACACTCACAGAGGCCAACACTCTCTAATATTGAGCCAGATGTAAAACACAGTAAGCATATTGTGCACAAAGCTACAGCCGCTGTTCATTCATCTACCAAAACTCTGACAGGTTACCTGAGGTAGTGTGTGAGCTGTGTTTTCAGTAATGACTGCCAAAGAGAAAAGGTACTCCCTCAGTGAATGGACCGTTCGCTGTTGCTTGGATGGATTTCCATGTCTGTAAACGAAACATTTTTGAAGCAAGAACAGACTGTGTGGGTACAGCAGCATCCAGCTCTGTTGTGTTATGGCTTCATTAACAATGTGCATCATTCTGTACCACTGTGGTGAGTTGCTTACAGGGAAACAAGATATGTGGGGGTGGCAGTAGCATGCTTAATGTATCGATGGTTCATTTTGATGTCATACAATACAATTAGGGCTACAACTATTGACTGGTTTTATTATTGATTGCTCTGTAGATGTTTATTTTCTATTTTTTATTAATTGATTTAGTTTAAGAATTGTTAATAAACTATGTGAAATAGCTATCAAAGCTTGACAGTAGGACAACTAATAATTGTTTTAAGTTTCGATTATTCTGCAGATTATTTTCACGATTGATCGTTTAGTCTATAAAATGTCAAAACTGTAAATATAAAAACAATTATCACATTTCCCAGAGCCTAAAGAGACGTCTTTAGATCACTTCTTTTGTCCACCCAGCAGACTCTCACACAAATGTGTAATGACTAAAACAAATGACTTAAACGATAAATTAGTCAATCGAAAAGAAAATGAATTGCCTATTTTGATCATTAATTCATTAATATTTGTAGCTCTGCTTCCTGCATACTTAAATTTCTATTTTGTTCCAGTCAACCGTCCAAAATACAAGCTACTAAATTTACAGTTATGTAAAACCGAAAACAAAAAAAATCCTCAATTTTAAATGATGTTACCAGAAAATCTTTGTTCGTCAAGTGACTTCTGACCATCGGCTAATACACTAATGGATAACTATAAATATCAGAACTTCCTGTTTGCCACTTAACAACATCTTCACACAGAAAGATGAGCTGGATGGAGCCATGGTTGTGCATACACACCATCCCACCTACACCCACACACATACGCGGTCACGCCGCCTGCCCAGAGGCGGAAATGCTGACTCAGCCAGTCGCGATATTGCCTGTGCGTGTATGTCTCCATGCTACAGGAGTACAGTGATTGTAGTGGCGAGGTGAGGAGGTCTTAGATCCTTTTTGTGAACTTTATTTTTAGCACAGTGCGGCAGAAAATGTGTCACAAGACCCTTAATCACCACACATGACCTTTTACACACACACTAACCATTTATGTTAGCCCTTCTCTCATCAGTCACACCCACAGACGCGTGGACACACGCTGCATTGTAGAAAGCCCCACAGGCCTCTTACTGTCAGACAGAGAGAGTTTTAGAAAGAGAGTGCTGAGTAACACTAGTGTTTAAATAACCATAAATGCATCTGGGCATGAAAGCCTTCACACAGACAACATGTCACTGTCACTGGTTCAGAGGAACTTCTTCCATTCCAAGCAGTGATTCTCTGCTTCTGTGCTATGTGAGGTATGGCGTTGTGGCTGGATCGGTTGCAGTGAACTACGTTTGGGGTCTGTGTCCAAAAATATCACAATCAATTTAATTGCGATCTGATCCATCATTTAAATTATGACAGCAGAAGTAGATGGAGACTGTTTTTAAAATGAAAAAAACAAAGTCAGTGTAATGAAGATCTGCTAAGATAAAAGCATTAGCGTGCATCCCGTCTGAAATAGGAGCACAAGCTTAACCGCTCGTTGAGGAAATATTGTCTTTTCAAATCTATTTCGGATCTCAGAGCCTCCGAAGACTTTGATTACACCAGAAGAGACATCTTTTGTGAACTATGAAACTTCACCCGACTTTCCATCGGCATGGGGGTACGTATATAATGATAGTTTATATATTTTGAGAACTTTTAATTAAAAGGTACAACAACTAACTTTTAACTAGTTATGAAACAGTCAATAGTGATCATTCTCTATGATCTACATAGCATAACAGACCATCAGGAGGGCGATTGGCTGTTTACATATAAATATGTATAAACTAAAATAGTTATTCTGACTGGCTGTCACTGAGTCAGAGTTGCTCTTTATTGTGGCAATACAGTGCCACCAGGATCAACAAAAAATGAAAGTTCCTTGTAGTAGCTTTAAATACAGTGATCTCTACGATTCACCTAAAAAGTACATTATGAATACTTTCAAGGTCGATCTCCATCTTAAACCGTCAGATTGCCCACCCCTACACTGAACTGTATGTTTGAGGTGATGTTGTACTGTGTTCTCATTTTTTTGGGAAGTCAGTAACATTATAACTAAAGCAAACCTGTCCGTCTCTCAGGTATGCTTCCCTCTGATCCACCAACTCTCCTTTGATTCACTGACACACCCCTTTCCAGATATTTGATCACACACAAAGAGTCAGAGATGTGAACACATATGACAGTTTCTCTTGCTCGTCCCAGGTAGCTGCTTGTGAAAGGACACATTTGGAGCTATGATGAATCTCCCAAAATTGTAATTCATATTTTGAATGACAGTTTTTATAGCTCTTACATCAATCTACCTTGGTTTGCAAACAAAAAAGGCAAAACAATTGCATGCAGAATCATATTTCTGCATCTTCAAACACAAATAGCCATCAAAGTGTGCCCGGCGGCTGTGGATTAAAGGGCCTATAGTAGTGAAACATCGTTTACTTCTGCTATTGTCGGCTACCTGGATGGATCCCTTCAGGCTCTTCTGTTTTGTTGTCACTTGAAACTCTCTCTTTCTCCCTGATCCTGCCAACGCACTTGTTCTCCTCTGATCCAGCCGCTGAAACCTGACCTCGCAGCAGACCTCTGGCTGTCTGCCACCACATCCTCAATAACCCTGCTCACCTGTGTCTATACAGCGTGTGAGAGAGTGAAAGAGAGAAGGAGAAGCCGAGTGTGTCGGCATCACAGCAGGATGAGACGGTAGTCAAGCTGTCTGGTGTGAAAACGTCATTCTAGAAGCCCATAATTAATGAGACGGGTGTTTGGATGTATAGACGTGCATGCGCATGTACTTGTTCAACAAGCCCTGAGCACCCAGTGTTGTCAGTGTGTCAGACAGACATGCTGGGTGTCATGTTACTTTTCATGTGTAACTGTGCACCTTATGTGACGTTACAGGCTCACCACTGTCTGCCTCTAGATGTTCATATTTTTCCTGTTGGAAGTGTGTCTCTGTCAGTGAGTAAAACATTGTCTTCTGTATGTAGGAGTTATTTCCTACACAATCATCCCTGTGTAGTATAATGTGTGTTGTTTGTTGTGTTGAATGGATCTTGTCTGAGTCACCCCTTATCACATGCAGCAACTGTAAAGTCCCTTCAAGAGATTCCAGACAGCAATCTACAGTCTGAACAACACACAGAAACACACACAAGATTGTTTCCATTTGCATGGCTGATAATGTTAAGTGGCCGAGATTGTGGCTCCAAATGCACAGCTGATATTGCACCATCCTCGGACACGTGGCGTAACTACGGCTCATCTGCTGCTAGCTCGAGCACTTAACTTCAAGGGGGGAAGACCATTAGAGGCAATCAGGGCTGTCATTTTTAATGGGCGGATCGAGACAAAATGGAGATGGACCTGTGGCCTAGTGGAAGAGTTAATGTACTAGGCCACTTGAGGACTAGGTAATGAGAAAAAGGCAGGTGGAAGTGGTGTGACGGTACAGCTGTGGTTGAGGCACGAGCCCAAATGGAAACCAGGCTGTGGGCTGAATTTACACCAGCAGCTGGGAAGCCACTTACTACAACTCAAGGGAACTCACTGCAGTTAACTTTTAGTGTTTATGTGCATTTTTTGGTTTTCCTTGAGCTGCATGTTCATTATGTGCATTGCATGCACTGAATTTTGAGATGCGAGTCTTCCACATGTCTCATGGCAGACAGAAATAGCCTTGCTCAGCCAGCACCTTTGAGCATGTGGAGCGGACCTGTGGCAGGCTAGCCCCCTCCTGCCTTTCTTCATAATTATCTTCCCAGCAGACTGTACTGTTTTGGTGTAAGCATATGTGTGGGGTTTTTTTTTCTGACATGCAAGGTGCATATTTATCAGCTTGCACTTTTCTGCATGCATCATCCATCTATAAGTGTGAGTGTTTACTTTGTGTGTGCGCGCGTGTGTGTGTGCTCTCTCTGCCGGAGGGGACAGATTGTCAAAAGAGGGGAGGGCAGGCTGACCTTTTGTTCTGTTTGCTTAGTGGGCATTCCTCTGAGCACTGGCCCTCACCCAAGTTAAAGCCACCAGCCACACACTGGACTCAGCACAGTGCTGCCCCCACAGGGACACAGTGACACTAAATCATTTGCGCCTGTCAATTTGGTGTTAATGAAAAGGATAGGAGAAAAAGAGCCTGCATGTTAAACAGCACAGTGGTGGTTTTAATGCGTCATTGAATGGTTGAAGTGTGCTTTTCAATAGAGCCTCAGAAGTTAAAGCTTCACAAGATGAACCGTGTCTTTTTGAGCTTTGTCACTTTTGACTAGTAATTGACGAGTTTTGCATTTGGGCACAATTTTACTCATGCAGATCCAAAAATTTCTGCTTTTTAAGCTATTTTACTCAAACTATGTGTCTTTCTCACGGTGAATTGATGTTACTTGAACTCTCAGGTCTCTGACTTAAAGTTGTTCATATTTGCAGTTATCTAGATGGTTTTAAGGCCTAAACAGCTGAGTTCGCTTTGAGGAATTGCCTGATGGCACTCTGGAATACTACCCCTAAGCTGCAAGGTTGTGTAACACGTTCACATGATGTGTGTTTGTTTGTTAGTTCTGAAGTTGTAACTTTATCAACTTTCTAACCCCGGCTATGATTTTCTCCTGTGTCATTACATTTTTTAAAGGTTGATTTGTACTTTTCCCACAGCTCCACCCTGCAATAATGAGAGCGACCTACTGAGAACAAATATACAGTTATAAAAATGTGAAAAGCGCCTTTCATTAAATGTCCCCTTTCTGTAATTCCATATTCTCAGTATCGGTCTAAACTGTGTGTGTGATTGTCTCCTCTGTTCCTCCAGGTCCTTATGGTTGAGGTGGTGTGTGGTGCCCCTTGCCATGCCTCCTGCCATGACAGACCTCCTGGACATATGGGCGGCCCACTCGCCCCTGGCCGGCCACGCTCTGGACCAGATCACTGTGGATTTTCTGCTGCCCACTGGTATCTACATCCAGATGGATGTTCCACGAGAGGCCACCATTCAGCACATCAAACTGGTGAGTGAGCTTTATCCACATCACTTCTACTTAAAGTCATATGTTCCTGCTGAGGGGACGTTCTTTCAGCTTTGTTTTTATAACGTGACATATGAATAATGGTTTCTAATAAAACCTTCATTTGCGTGCTTGTTCCAACTTTATGTCCTGAGATGCCTCTTGGTCTGTTGTCCTAAAGAGGACACACACACACACACACACACACACACAGAGTCACAGCTGGTCTGTTAGACATTATCTAATGGCTGTTTTGACAGAGGTGGCTGCGGCTTGTTTATGAATACCTCTTGCTTTCAGCATGCAAAAAACTTGTGACATCATGCATGGCTGCAGCTAATTTTGTGAAGTGGAGGTCAGAAGTCACTGGCTGGATGAGTCTTTTAGGAGTTGTTAAGGAAAATACTTACCCTGTTTACAAAGTGGCACAAAGAATAAGGTTGTGAAAAGAAATACTAGAGGAAAGTGTTTTCTCTTTAGCTTTGTTTGGATCAGATCAAAACACGAGTTCCTTCAGAAGTGGGATTATGCTCCAGAGTGTGTCATCATTAAATTTAGGAGGACCTAAAGTTTGATAAAGTGTCTACTGAGTAACATATTCATATTATATTGGTATCATGATGTGACACTATGTATGTCTTAGATTTTGGAGGTCATATATCATGATGTACCACAAGTATTGTCATTTTCTGGTTTTGAAGGCTGCATGACAGTAAAGTGATGAAATTAATTGAACTTACAAGACTGTTCTGCTTGTTCTAATACTTGCCTTTATCCACTTAAGCATTATATCCATGCTACTGAAATTTTACTTATTTCATTGCGAGTAGCAAAAGTCACCCATACAAACATTTTCTTTTTAAGTTAATATTTATTACAGTGTGTATTCAGGGCTGTTGTAATGGCTTACATTACAGTGTACAGCATCTGTATTTTTCCAGTTAGTGTTTAACCTTCTGACAGCTGATATAAAAGCATACTTTCATATTTTGATCAACCTAGAAAACATGCCCTGCATCGGCACACTTTCTCAGACATGTTTCCCTCAGACAGACACCATTAAACAAAGCTCGAGGAGGTTGTTCTGAATAGCAAATAAACAAGTCTGGCTGTATACACATCATGTCTGCCATTTCGTGGAAATCCCTTATGGCTTCATAACATGTGCAAAGATACAGATCTGATTTCACTTTGTCTCACATTCATAGATACTTGCTCTGGGCAGCAGTGTTTGAGTTCCATGGAACTATACAGTGAGTGAGGTTTCTGTCCAGTGGTCAGGCCTTAAGGTATATTGGACAACGTGTATGTGCGTGTGTGCTGGCCTGCACACGTGAGAGATCTTCATTCCCAGAGGAGTGCATGTACAAAAGCAGTGGAAAGTGCTGGCAAATTCTACGTCACTTAAGCAAGAAGGACAGAGGGAAAACAGAGAGAGGGCAACTCCTCCAGGACTTTTCTATTATATGAAAGAGCAGGATAAATGTGAGAAAGGGTATTAGTTGAGCCAAAGGGGGGAATATTCCTTTGACTTTTTCAGGTCTTCCCAATAGCTTTGTACAGTACCAGACTCTTTATTGGTTATTAAGAAGGCAATTAGATCAGGTCAAAGAATGACTGTGTTTCATTCATGCTCATAGACATCAGATCAGATTGCTCAGGCAGCCCATCGGTTGTTCTTAAATGTTTTGTGGAATTTACTGTTATCATTGGAAGATCTTAATTTTCCATTTGTGATTTGTTGGGACTGCAGGCTTGTGTAAAATGGCTTGTAAATACAGCATTGTGATGCTTTTCTAAAGCTGGTTTGTCTAGTAATTCATTTCAAAGAAAATCAAATAATTAAATCCTCTATGCATTTTGCACGTGGTTTATGGAGAGATGTGATCAACATAACATAAAATCACGAGTGTACCTTTTGGAGAAGATTTTTGTTGTGATGTCAAACGTGTCCTCTTCCAGTGTGCCACAGCATAACTTTATGACCTCAGACAAACACGCACAACTTGACACCCGGCCCTATGATCATGCTGCGGGGGCACAAGCACATGAATCATGGCTGGATTAGCTAGTGGACTGATTATTCACATCCTGATCGGCTCACCCAGAAACTGTGTCATGTTGCCATGATTCATGCTTGTTCCTGATCATGGAACATACACTTTTGTCAATATATTACATCATTATGATGTGATTTTTTTTATTTGTTTTACCTCCAATATCCAAACGTAACACATTAAGGTGTGTTTACGGGTCTTGTGGAGTATTACTTCATTTGTTAAAATAAAGTAGTATAAAGTCTATATTTTAATAAATATCCCCCAGTGATGTCACTCAGTGACTGAGTTGCATTATGGGTAATGAAACAAAGAATAGATGAAATAAAAAAGATATATCTGGTTCTGTTGATCAATTTACTTTAACCTGCTCATAATGAGTCCAACAGTGTCATTGGAGAGCAATGCTAGACCAGTTGACTGCTTTTTAAAACCTGGTGTAGACATTACCCACAATGCAAGTTAGTCACTGAGTGACATCACTGGAGACAATTTATCAGATTTCATGCAGCTTCCCCTGGAGCCACAAAAGGCTTTATACTACTTTTTCTTATATGTAGTAGTAGTACTCATCAAGACCCGTAAACACACTTTGATGTGTAAGATTGGTCAAGTTACCCTTTAAGGACCTTAAGGAAAGCAGCATTTTATTGCTGAAGTCATTCATAGTTCCACTCAATCAAAAACTGTAATGGTCCCTTACGTGTTAAGAAAGATGCTTTGTTTTATTGAACCATTTCAGAAACCCTTAGATAATCTCATATATGCATGGTTGTTGTTTATTCTGGTTGCACAAATTACTAAGCAGGATTTATTTAATTGAGTCTAATGGAGACAATAAAATCACTTCCTGTGGTTCTGTAGTGCAAAAGTACTTCTGTGAAACTCTGACTCTTCTTCTCCCCCCGCAGCTCTTATGGAAGCAGGCTCAGTCGTTCCCACTGTTTCCCGCCCTGGGCGAGATGGAGAGCCACATGTTCGAGTGTGTCAACCAGGCAGCGGTGCACGAAGAACTGGAGGATGAGACTCGCAGGCTGTGCGACGTTCGCCCTTTCCTGCCAGTCCTCAAGCTGGTGACGCGCAACTGCGGCCGAGCGGAGCGCCTGCTGGACTCCAAAATCGGCGTGCTCATTGGCAAGGGTAAGCCAGCATCACTTCTGAGACTTCCCCTCAAGTTAAAGTTATCATTCAAGCTCTTACACACATTACTACCCCCAGATTGATCCGTTTACTGTCCCTGTTTGACATAGCCAATAAAGAAAAGCACTTAGAGTTGGTAAGTGGGACAGTAAATCTTTCCCCCTGCACAACAAGCCTTAAGCACCTCCTCCACTACACTCAGTAGCTCTCCTACTCAGCAACTTTCAACCCAGCCGTCAGAGCCGAGGCCCATCTGCAGCTGGCCTCTATCAGTGACCCTGCTGTCCGATAGAGAAGCGTGAGGATTGACTGGACGTGTTCCCAACATGTCTTCCATCAACTGTCACTTTGTGTTATCTCTGGTGAAGATTAGGCCTTTTAGAGGAGCAGATGGGATTGATCAGTACAGTAGAAACGCATAGTCCTCTGAGGCGATAAACATCTGTTGACAGAATATTTATTAGTGCATAAAAGGAAAAAACCTTTTTACTTGACAGAAAAACTCAAAAGATAAACTCATATATCTGTATCATACTGTATATCCTAGCAGTGCAGTACCTAGTATAGCTGCAACAATGAATCGATTAGTTAACAAATAGAAAATGAATGTGCAGCTACTTTTATAACTGAAACATCGTTTTTGTCATTTTTCAGACAAAAATCACAAATGTGAAAAGTTGTTCCTTTTCTTTGTCATATATGATGTCATATATATATATCTTAAGTTGTTGACTGCACATCACTATATGCCCACAACATTGCATTTAATTTGATGTATTCACCCAAAAAGATATAACCACTCAATAACAATGAACCAGCTATAAGTGAAGTTGCACATACACACACATTTGACCCTCTTCTGACAGTGATATCGAGGATTATGGAAGTCCTCACAACACAGCAGACCTCTTCAGAGGCAAAGAGGGAGAGAAGGGGCTCTGAGTCTAATTGAAGGAGACTCAGACGATATTGATATTCTCCCCTCCTGGCTCCACTTTGGTCTGACATGATCTTTTAAAGGCTTTTGTCAGAGTAAAGTGGTGTTTTCAAAAGGAACCCCACAGGCTCGTCTGGATAGTCCCCACACACTCACACACCCCTCGAACCTCATGCAGCACACAGTAACAAACTATTACACACTCACATGGCCAACCATGTTTTTTCCCTGCAGAAACGGTCACACAAACCTGCTTGCACACCCACACAATGCTGCTAATGTGGTCCAGAGCCCTCCTTTGAATGCTGAGGGTCATATGAATGTTAAATGGCTTTAAATGTCAACATGTTGTTTTCATTACCAAGAGAGTATTGTGTAGCAGCCCTTTGATAAAAAACACAAAGACAAAAGCTCAACAGGGAGCACGGAGATAAAGAATGATCAGCCAAACAGCAGTATATACCTCTGGCATTTGGTTCTCGTGTGAATATTCGGAGGTTCTGCTTTAATCCCATGAGACACTAGTGTTTGTAATCCTTCTTACACATTAATTAATACTAGGTGCACATGCCTGGCATCAAGTGTTGCATGCATTTTTAATCAAAGTTAGCCTTAGTTCACATTGGAAAAACACTGATTTACAGGGTTCCTATGTGTCCTTGAAATTCTTGAATGTTTGTGAATATGAGGGGAAAGAATCAAGGCCTTGAAAGGAAAAATAGAAAAGTAGACAAATAGACATGAAGCACTGAAAGCCTCTGTCCTCTCCTCCTCTTCACTTACAATCAGGAACATTTTCTAACAATGTTTAAGTACAAAGTTGTGTTGTGTGAGTTGCGTGAGTTTTTTGTTCTAATTCTACTTTTAAGCAAACCTGTAACAATGTCCTTTCCTTCCCACCACTAGGTCTCCATGAACTTGATGCCATAAATGATCAGGAGGTGAAGGACTTTCGCAGTAAGATGTTTCGTATGAGTGAAGAAAGGATGCAAAGAGTCCAGATGATGACGTACACAGAGTGGCTGCAGGCCTGCTTCTCCCCACAGCTGGAGCCCACAGCAGGAACAGCCATCACAGATGGCCTCAATGACCGGCCAGCCGACCTCAAAGTCATCATCCACTTCGACCAGTCTCAGGTCAGAGTTCTTAGTCCAGTGTGACAAAGGCTGGAAAGTGGGGGAAAGTAAAATATGAGTATTTTTCTCTTTTCAGTCCATGGTTTTATTATAGATTACAGTAATGAGGAGAGATCCATTCTGAATTGGAAACCTTCTAAATAATGGTAGAAAAAAATACAAATACAATAACCAATGTATTCCACAACATTTGTTGTTAGACTTTAGACTTTAGACTTTTATTCATCCCACATCGGGTTAGACCTTCTCTTAGGGCTCAGGGCTATAATTATTTGATGATCTAACTAATTGCCTTCCCATAAATTGTTCAAACACAATAAACTCTTTAAATGAATAAATATTACTGTAATATATACTTCAGGTCATTAAACATAATAGGTGTAATATTACGGTAAGAGGCACTTGGAAAGATTACATTATGATGAGTGATACTTGTACTTCTTGGTAGAGAGCTAGCAATTGTGAAGAATAATGGCTAATTTATGTACTTATCTCTATTCACGTTATCATTTTTCTAATTGAACAAGAGGAAACAAAAAACTCCTTTGATAGACCCATTAGCCAAACCCATATTGTGCTGCCTGCACAACAACTCTGCATGCGTAATGAGCTCTGAATAACAGTGTGACTTACTGCACCACTACAGCACACAAAACCAACTTGTTTGAGTGGCAAAAGTAGCCATGTGACTCCACCAGCGCAGGCACATGCACTCTAGCTCATCCTCTTTTGCTGCTCACAGTTGGCAGCTCCTCAGTAGTCATGTGACTGAGCCCAACTAGTGAGTCATGTGACAACTACTAAGTGGGTCAAAACCATCAGCGAAATTATGCCATCCTCCCGGACACACACGCACATTAGCAGGGCAGCTCAGGGGACCCAAACCCTGATTAAAATGAAACTCCCTCTCCATCTCCTTCTCTGAACTCCCGGACTGTCTCCTTCCATCTGTCTTTGTCTCTCCCTCTGTCTTTTTCTCTTTGCCTCGGTTATAGAAATAATGTTAGTTAATAATAAAACAGATGGTCGGGTCCCTCCAGACCTGTGCATATCAGCTTTGATAAACATCACTGACACACACATGCACATACACAAAGGCAGGCCATCTGTGCCACTGTGCTCAGGTGGACACTGGCAGGAAGTCTTATTATGGAGGTCAGACACAATGAGCCACATTATAGACAGGAAGTGGGGTGATGTAGTTTAATGTTCTAGTGAATATGACGAAGGTTCCGTGTGAGCCCTGCTTTTAGTGATGTCATTAGGATCATGGGGTTTTCCCCAATGCATTAGCTAACTTCTAAATATTGTTCAGTTCAGAGAAATGGTCTAAAATTCTAAAATCCCTTCAGGAAACATCTGTGCTGCTGGCTTTGTAGTTCCACAATGCAGTCAAGACTGTTATTTTGTTATTAATTATTAATGGATGGCATTTTTAATCAACTCAAATGATAATTTCATCTCAGGTATCGAGGTCATCGCCATGCCATAAATAGAACGAAGCAGTGAGCCCCAGTGCAGCACATTAGATGGCAATGAGTGGACCTTCGCTTGCATAATCACGCAGTTTAGTGCACAGTCTGCTGCAGCATTAGTTCATTCAGCCACAAATACACACATGTCCAAGTGATCACTTGTATATGAACTCAGTGAATCAGTTTGTGTGAGCCTGTGTGAGAATTGAGATGCTTTTCGAGCTACATGAGGTGTGAGCAGCCAGTCTACCTGGTATTTTATGTTAAAGTCTGTTATGTCTATCAATATCCTATTCTCGCCATCCTTTTCTCTACTTATGTCATATCACCAGGCGATTATTGAAATAATCTTGAAATAACATTTTTCTTTTTTTCTTTTAATTTTTTGCTAATGTAAGTAGTCTGTAATGATGAAATGCAGCTCTTGATTATGCTAGCTAGCTATTGCAGTATTCACAGTACTTCACTTGATATATAATGTCTAATATGTAAAATCTGTAGCTTGGGGAAACTGTCTAACATCGTCAATCTAACTAACCATGCTGTTATCAATTTCAGCCGGCAGCAGACAGACACTGCTTGTCACCACATTAATGGTGGGGCTGCTAGATGGCGGAACACACAAATCGGTTGCCTCAATTCGCCCTCTGAACAAAATGTCTGTACTTGAGATCCTGTATGCATTCTCATGTTTCTTTACTTATGTTTTTTTGACCTATATAAGTCCAGATTCGACAAAAATATACTCCAAAATATAGTATTATCTTTTTGAGCCTTAGTAAACACTCTAATCCATCTCTTTGTCTCTGTTTTCCTGTCTTGACTTGCAGGACTCAGCCAGTTTGAAGGTGTCATCATCCTGCACCCCCATGGAGCTGATGGAGCTGGCTGTGAGGAAGTGGCTGACCACCCACGGGCCGGAGGAGGAGACGTGGAGGGGTCAGTATGTACTGAGGGTCAGCCACTGTCTGGAGTTCCTCTGTGGAGACAACCCTCTGATTCAGTACAAGGTCAGTGAGCACACTGTAACTCAGTCAGGTGGCTGTCAGTGATTAATGGACCTTTCTCAATATGTACAGCATGGTTAGTGATCGTTCTAGTGTGACACTGGTGTGACAATAATCCCAAAGCCTGTTTTATGACTGCTTAGTAAGACTCCAAGCAGCTGATGACCTAACAATAATCTTTCTGGTAGCGGTGCAAATGGTGGATTGTATGTTTACAGTATCCATGTTTATGTGTAAATTGTTACTAACAACTAACATTATGGCCTCATGTGCACACAAAACACATCATTCAGTCAGCTCATGCCAGATGCTGGCACTAACTTTGTTCTGTTGAGGATAGCATGTACAGTAGTCTTATCATTCTCATTAAATATCTGCATGGTGTTTTTTTGGGGGAGGGTTTTTTTATGACCTAGTTATTTATTTTTGAAAACCATTCATTTCCTGTCCTGTCTTGTTTGCAGTACATCCGCACATGCATGCAAGCCAAGGAGCCTCCTCACCTAACTCTGGTCCACACCAGCAACGTCAAGGCCATGTTTGATAAGGATATCATTGCCATCGGAGCTGTGGTTTCCCGCAAATCCTCCAACCCACCTTTACCACTACCTCCCAAGAGAAGGGCTCCCACGGTTAGTCCAGTAACGCGTGTGTGTCTGTGTGCATGACTGTACTTCTCACCTTCTGTGTTGCGATGCTTTTATCTTTTCAATATCTGCTGCTGTTTTCATGGGAACTCACTAAGGTGCTTTACTAACGGCCACATACGCAGCTCAACTGATTGTTTTGACTTTTGACTTGATTAATGTCGTACCTATGCAAATTAGATTGGTGATTATTTGGCATCACTAAGACTAAACTGAGGCTGTAATGACAATTTTTTTTTCATCTAACAAAGATAACTACTTAATATCCGCCAGTGTGTCCTGAATATTGTTCTTGGTCCACCAAAATGGATCAATAAAACTGTGGAACTTTTACCACCTGCACTGAGCGAGGCAGGTGTGGAAGTTTACTGGGTAAACATGCACTTGGCAGCTGCCACCTGTCTTTTATGAGGCCATGTACTGAGTGTGTCTGAGCAAGCGTGCACTGCCCTGCCAGCATTTGCCACGTTGTCAGAAAATATTGCTGGCTCCTCACTGCTGCTGCCGCCAGGTGCACAGTGACATCACCCCTGGATGTGTGCATCCACATTTTAAATGTCAGGTTGAATTTAATTGGCCTTCGTTAGCGAGGCTCCCGGGGGTTTAACTGGCTGATGCCAAGCTGACTTTTGATGCTTGGGGATGTGTGGTTTGGAAGGTCTGTAAATATAACAGGTGTGAATCGTCTTCTGAAACGTTACCACATTATATTTATCACTTATAAACATAAGAGCATTAAAACAGCTATAACTTTTTTACAGTTCCCACCTTTTGATTAAACATTTTTGTTGTTTACAGTAAAAACAGCCATCAATACCTCATGTCCACTTTTTTTTTTTTGATGAGTACATACAAATAATATAATATTAATTCCAGTAATTTTATAAATAATATGCCTGAGTGTCGCAATCATTGTGTATCAGGATTTGTGATAGATTCAATCCTACTGTAAAATGTGGCTGGTGAGGCTGACGAGCACAGGTGTGTATAATTTAATAAATGCATGCGTCTCCATGTGCCTAAAAAAGACACATTTACCTCATGAAGCCCTGAATGAATGGAAATATTGTCCAGATAGTTGGTTTGGGGCTGAAACTAATAATATGTTGTAGAATATCCAACAATTGTAAAAGATATTCATTTGACTTTTAAACATAATTGTTTTGGATTTTGCATTTGGGAAACATTTGAAGTTGTGTTGAGTTTGTAGTTATTTTATGTGAAACCATTAATCGATTGTCAAAGTTGCTGCAAATTAATGTTCTTTTCATTGACGTATTTATTCATTGACTGACTGTTTAAGCTCTAACCTTGGTCAACTTTCCTTTTCTGTATCTTCCTTCGATCAATCTACCGTTATTCTCTCCACATAATCACAATAAGACCTGTTATTGCAGCCTTCATCACCTTTTGACCTCTGTGACTCTGCCTTTTCTGGTGAATATATCTGCTTGCTCAAAAATCGCCTGCCTGTTAATGGATCAACTGGCATCAGGTTTTACTCCTTCAAATGTTTCTGTAGTGTATACTTATTGATCTTAGAATAGATTTGAACATTTTATTGTTAACTATAAAAGCCAGGATGGGACTTGCTCTGTGTTATATCTCAGACTTTGCCCTCAGTTTCTGTGATTCTCTGAGTTTGGTGCAAGATCTATGTTAAGACACAAATATAAAAGGTCCTGTGCGTTTATGATTTTTTTGAGAAGTAACTGCTTCAATAGCATTTTTGCCCAGCTATACAACTACCTACCCATTTTTCATTACTTAGATAGCTTAAAAAATGGATGGCAGGGATGTCACAAGTCAGTAGCTCATGAATGTGTCAGCGCAAAGCCTGATGAAACACATCAGATAAACATCTGTCACTGCCGACGGTGAATGTCATCTTATTTGCTGATAGGCCAGGAGCAATCAACAAGGCAAATATTTAACTAATACATTTGTGCATCCCTGTTTATTTCTTTATTGTACTGTAAGTGCTGTGCAAATATATTGTATAGCAGTGCAATTCAATGCAGGCAGATTGGAGGATACAGAGGCAGACAGAGATTCTTGTCAGACTAAGTTTACCATAGCAGTGTTGTTGCCTGTGACAGGAAGTGAGATATATTTTCGGGAAAGGAACATCTTATCGGATGCTCTGCTATAGTGTGGTAGGAGACCTGACTAATAATTGGTCAAAACAAAGCAAGAGAAGGGAACAGAGGGACAGGGTGCTTGTGGTGCTACAGTACAAGGAGGTCTTGTTTCTACCTGTAATAATAGAGTCAGACACAAATATAGTCTGACAACTATTATCTGACAAGAAGCTAATTACACACACCATCACGCTCCATTATTTAAACACACCAACACATATACAGTACATCCACCCACAAAGACAAAGGCAGTAAACAGCAGGAAGTGTGCTAGTTAGTCATGTTCAGAGACTCTAGGTGTCATGTGATGCTGTTTTTCCTGCTGACTGCTGACCCTTGCAAATCCACTTGGCTTGACATCAGAATGACCTGCCTGACCCCTCACATTGTTTGTGTTTTTCTCTCTGTGTGCATGTGTGTGTGTGTGTGTGCGTGTGTGTGTATGGGGAACTGGTGGGTGTGAAGAAGCAGTGTGTGGAAGTACATATTTTGACACTACATTATGCTAATACTGCTCACTCATTGCAAGTCTCTCTTTCTCCTCTCACTTTCCATCTGCAGCAAGTACAGACGTGTGTGTGGGACGTGTCTATCCCATTTAAGATAGTCCTAGTGAAAGCCAGCAAGGTGAATGCAGAGGAGACTGCCAAGGTAAACTGCTTTGTCCACATCCATGAAATACTATTTTTCCTGTTTATATGTCACTGCAAGCACAGTCAGTTTCACATTGAAGGTTTTTATAACAGCTTTGGCTTGAATGTGAGGCTCTGAATACATTAGATTATCTTGTTGATCTCTTTTTGTTTTCATGAAGCTGAGCTAAGAAAACAAGTTGGAATTAAGGGATAAGTTTTACAATTTTTTTTTTTTAATATTTATATGCATATTTAGGAAGGCCCATAAAACACCCAACAGGGATTGTGTCCTATTTACAAATATGGTTTTGTTGCCACAGCCTGATATACAGTATCTTATTTCTCTGTGCCATAGAGCTCCATTGTTCTCCAAAAACTATTAAAAACAGCATGAGTCACACTGTCACACTGGCTGACATGTTCCTTTATTATCATGAACACACAAACTGTAGTTTATTTTAAGTCAATCCTTCAAACACTGTTCTGCATGCATTAGTATTTCCCAACAAAGGCACTCGTGTTTGGGTAATGTGTGTAAATATCTGAACCTTTTTTAAACTGAAACTGTATTTTTGTTAACCTTGTTAAAATAAATATCAAATTAAAAGATAAGTATGATATTAATATTGACAACCTTGACAACCTCTCCTACCCAAACAGGTCCAGGTGAGGGCGGGGCTCTTCCATGGCACTGAGCTTCTGTGCAAGCCGGCAGTGAGCAGTGAGAGCAGTGGACGCTCAGACCACACGTGGAAAGACAGCACGCTGGAGTTTGACATCTCCGTCTCTGACCTGCCGCGCATGACCCGCCTCTGCTTTGCTATCTATGCCGTCATGGATAAGGTCAAGAAGCAGAAGTCCACCAAAAATGCTCACATCAACAAATACCAGACCATCCGCAAAGCAGGGAAAGTGGTAAGAGAAGGCCTGTACACGAACCCACACCATCTTCAATTTGCAGTGGGTTAAATAAGGACAGAAAAAGTAGCACATATACACCAGCTTTAACTTATAATTAATTTCACTATCTTTGACCTGTGTGATCCAGCACTACCCAATAGCTTGGGTCAACACCATGGTGTTTGACTACAAAGGCCAGCTGAAGATCGGAGAACTCATCCTGCACTGCTGGTCTTCCTTTCCTGGTATACACCCTTTATATCTATGAATGCAGTTGAACTAGGGTTAAATGAGCTTCTCCATTGCTGCACTTAATGCATGTATGTCGTTTCATGTGTGCCTGTGTATCTCAATCAGATGAACTTGAAGAGATGCTGAATCCCATTGGAACCATTCAGACCAACCCGTACACTGAGAATGCTACAGCACTGCACATCCACTTCCCAGAGTACTCGCCACATTCCATCACCTTTCCTCCCTTTGACAAGGTAAGACAGCCATAAGTCATTACACTCAGTCTCACTCATAGAAGCGCACCTGTGGGGGCGGCGTTTAGCTCAGTTGGTAGAGCGGGCGTCCCATGTACAGAGGTTTTGTCCTTTTTCCTGTCATCTCTTAAGCTGTTCTGTGAATAAAGCCATATGAATGCCAAAAAAATACTTTAAAAAAAAAAAGAAAGAAATGCACCTGTGGGCCAATAAATGTGTAATATACACAACAAACGTGTCAGGACAGTGCCATTCTCAGACTATATTTGAATGTAGATGACAGGATTACACCTCTGTGGCCTTTTAAGACTCAGAGGACTCGAGTGCAGTTGAATTTGTCATTGCAGTGGCGAAATGCTGTTCATAATGGTACCAAGTGATTATGGTCAAGTGGTGGCTGATGGCAAGAGAGGATCAAGATTTGCTCGGCCTGCCTAATGCGCAGTGTTCGTTCGATGTGTGTGTGTGTGTGTGTGTGTTCACTCAAACTGTACTCGCTTACTGTTTTGCAGATACTGGAAAAAGCTGCAGAGATCGCCGGAGCAAATGACTGCCCGCCCATGGTGAGCTCATGTACAGTGAAGATAATTATGTGAACCTGCCTAAATGCATTCAGAATACATACAAGACAAAGCAGGTGAAGATAAAGTGACACATTTGTCTCAAGTTGGCCTGAACAAATAGACATGCTGCAGCATTCCTCTCTGTCTCTCCCTGTTCACGCACACTTTTTAACACACACACACACACACACACGCACACACACGTCATGTATATCGGCCTGTACAGCTTGTTGCCTTGGAAACCCATTGTTATCACTTCTTCAGGGTGTAGCAGCCAACCTTTTTCAATCCCCTTCAAAACTGGAGACGCTAATCAGATTATTTGTACGTTTTCCTGTCTCACCGCCCCTCAACTAAAAACCTTACTCCTGGGCGTGTTACAGCCACTTACGTAATCCTGTGTTATGTTGAAGGCATGCCTGAACACACCTCTTTAAATGTGAGATGTGTGTGTGTGAAACCTTAGATTAGCACCAACTACAATTTAGTGTCTATTTTTCACTGTATGTCCAGTTGTTTATCAGTTCATAGGGTTAGGGTTATCCACGCAGTTCCTCAGATGTTATTTCTCTATAGTCACAGTTGCAGCATGTTATTACTCATAACATTTATATTATTAGCTGCTTAAATGTCCCCTTGGAAGCAGACAATTTCCAACCTGTTCTAAGCAGAGACTATTCAGTGTTAGTCCTTGGAATGTCGATTATGTTGAATTGCATTCAAAAGAATTAATTTGAACTTTTTGAAGCACTCCTGCCATCTTGTGGTTCTTCACAGTCACTGCTGCTACTCATCATCATCTTCTAATTTCCTGTCACATCCTGGCCGCTTCCAATTTTCCTTCATTAATGCTCCTTCATCCTCTCATTCTTTCTTTCCTCTGCATCTTCTTTATCTTCTCTTTGCCAAACTGCCCGCCCAACTGACCTTTCTTCCATCCTCATCATGTCTCTCAGGGTCGGGGTGGTAAGAAGTTCCACATAGAGCTGAAGGAGATCATGGAGCGTGATGCACTCTCTCAGCTGTGTGAAAACGAGAAGGATTTGATCTGGACACTACGCCATGACTGTAGAGAAAATTTCCCTCAGTCGCTGCCCAAGCTGCTACTCTCCGTCAAGTGGAGCAAACATGAGGACATGGCCCAGGTTAGGGCAGCATATCCACCCTTTATATATTTAAGTTCAGTCAGTTCTTTTCAATCTACATTTTGGTGACACCAAAGTTAAATGCAAGTAAAAATAGTTTTACCAATTCAACATCTATAGAAGCTATTAAAAAAACAGACTTGGTTCAAAACTGTGTACTTTTGGAAAAAAATCTTTAATTTAATTTCCCTCAAAGGATTATAAAGTATGCCTGCTTCCTCTTCTTCTTCTTCCTCTTCTTCTTCTGATGTGATGTTAAAGTTGAACTGACAGAAAACTAGCCTCATCAGATTTTTTTTAATCTGCCTTAGAATAAATATATTTTAGGTGTATGTTAATGAAATGCTCTCTGAAAGCTAAATACAACTAAAATTGGGTTCAGTAATAAACAACCTTCTCTAAATAGATGGTGTTACATTACACTGCATGTTACTTATGAAGACACACTGCTGTTGCCTTCAGCCTGTACTGTGTTTGAGCAGCAGAGACCGGTTGATCACTGCACACATGAAACAAACACCTGCGATAGTCGGTGTACTTATGAGTGATTGTTCTACAAGTGCAAGATAGTGGGCCAGCAAATATAACATAAAGTGTTCATTTCAAACCTGAATAACTTACATTTATTTACAAAAAAGAAAATCTTGATCACAATTGTTGTTCCTGTAAGACAAACTGTGCAGTCGTGTGGTTTCTAATAAACATTTTATTCACCGAGCTACACTAGGACTATATGTATGTAACTCTGATTAAACATCTGCGTGTAAGTTTCTGAGTATCTGTCTGTATGGGTCTCAGCTCCAGGCACTGCTTCAGATCTGGCCCAAACTGTGTCCCAGAGATGCTCTGGAGCTTCTGGACTTCAACTACCCTGACCAGTATGTCAGAGAATACGCTGTGCGCTGTCTGCGTGATATGAGGTAAACATTTGTATCCACCCACACATACAGTTTTATACAATACAGTGGCCTTCCCTGTTTTACTTGTCTTTTCAAGCCTCTGCATTCATATCATCCTCTTTCTTGCTGTCAGGTGATAGTGCTGCTATGTGTTGTTCCTTCTCCTAAAGAGAGACAAAAGCACATTATCCTTTGAGATCAAGCTACTGGTTTTAAAATGAAAGAAATGTGAAGGCTAGAAAAATCTCCTCTCATGCTTCTCTCTCTTTTTCCTCTCCCTTGACCAGTAATGAGGAGCTGTCGCAGTATTTGCTACAGTTGGTGCAGGTGTTGCGTTATGAGCCTTACTATGACTGCGCCCTCACCCACTTCCTGCTGGAACGTGCACAGGGCAACCGCAAGATAGGACACTTCCTCTTCTGGCACCTAAGGTGTGTATGGACACGTGGTCTCTGTGTACATATAAAGAAAGGGAAGGAGGCTGTTTGTGAAATCAGTTGGGTCTTGAGAGCATTCTCTTCTTTGCTGCCCTCTATAGGTCAGAGATCCACATGCCAGCTGTTTCAGTCCAGTTTGCCCTCATCCTGGAGGCCTACTGTAGAGGCAGCATCCCTCATATTGAGGTTTTAAAGAAACAGGTATGTGTCACAATAACAAACAAATACACATCCTAGGCTATCGTGTAAGACTCTGGGATGCCTCGATTCATTTTCAATTTCCAAGTGGCATTATCAACAGTTAAAGACCAAAATGCCTCTTGACGTAATTGGATAGACCTACAACCAATCAGAGCAGCCAGTTGGGATAGTGCTTTGGCCATTTTCAAGCAGAAAAAAAGGGCAGCCTGCCACAAAATTCCTCAAGTCACAGCTAAACAGTTCCCTGAAATGTGTTTCTGAAAGCAAGACAAGAAATGGGCAATGCGGTGAAATACTCTTGATTCAGATTTGATCAGCACTGAAGCACTCTGATCTGAGCTCATTGAGTCTGGTGTGTTTCACTGGATAGGCCTGCTGACCAGACCAACTGTAAAGACCTACAACCAATCTGGACCAGTGACACTGTTATTGTATCAACCTTGCCCCATATTAGTTAAATGGTTGTTAGTGCCCATCACAAACCAGGTCAAAGGGAAATCTGTCTAAATGGGAAGGTGGTGAGACGTCAGGGCAAATGATACATGACATAGCTATCCTTTGGACTATTACTCTACTAGTACTTAAAAACCACAACAGTTGTAGTCTATTGTTGATCCCCAGTAGGACTCGATCTATGGTATTTTTAGCCCGTCACAGTGACAGCAGCGTCACCCTCCTGCCCTCTAACCTTTGCCCTCCATACTGTTGATTCTGACAGTTCCTCCTGTGGATGCTTCCTCCTACTTCCTCATCAGCAAAGACATTTATCTGGCCACCTTCCTGTTAGGAAGAGCATGCACACTGCTGACATAGTCTGCTTAAGGAGGGATATAACAGGGATTATTTAAAAAAATAATTAATTCATGTTTTCTGTACCAGGTGGAGGCCCTGAGTAAGCTAAAGTCAGTGAACGAGCTCATAAAGCTGGGAACCATCAAGACTGCTCGAAGTAAGACCAAGGAGGCAATGTTGACCAAGGAGGCCATGATGACTTGTCTGAGGCAGAGCGGATACTCGGAGACTCTGTCAGACCTGTACTCCCCTCTAAACCCCAATGTCCTGCTGTCTGGCATCAAGTAAGAGAACAATATTCTGATCACAGGTCCAAGTTTCAGATCAGATTGTACCTTGTCTCCTCTGTTTCACAATGAAATTCACCGTCTCTCTTTCCTCCTGTAATCAGTGTAGAGAAGTGTCGGTACATGGACTCTAAGATGAAGCCACTCTGGATTGTTTACAACAACAAGCTGCTGGGGGGAGACACACTGGGAATCATCTTCAAGAATGGAGATGGTAGGTGGAATCAAAGAATGGGGGGGCGGAGGTGTGGGATGACAGAGAAAAGATGTTGGAAGGGAGGAAAGTAGAGATATATTAAGGTCATGATGATAAGGGATATAAATCACTTTCCATCTGTTAAATAATGTTTTTCTTTTCAAAGCACATTTTTTTTAAGATTTAGAAACATGTCCCTTTTCTTTCTCACCTATTCCCTTTCTACAGACCTAAGACAAGACATGTTGACGCTCCAGATTTTGAGGTTAATGGATCGGCTATGGAAGGAGGCTAATCTGGACCTCAGGTGAGTTTTTAAACGATCGTGTCTGTTAAACGATCAGACTTTGTCGAGCTTGTTTGTTCCTGCTCTCTGCAGGGAAGGGGAAGCTTCGGTGGGGTGCAGCAGAGGAGGGGAGACATTAAATTACCCCATGCTAGTGTGACCTCCAACCCTCTTACACCCTCGACATTCATTCACACACACTTGCACACACAATAACTGCATTACATCCTAATCAAATCCACACTTTTACAAACCCTTTTTACTCCCTTCGTCATACACTGACACATCTGGAGCTGAGCAGTGGAGGGGGTTGTTTTGACAGTTGAGCTTGAGGACGGTGCTTCGGATTACAGGGACAGCGGTTCAGAGTTCAAACACAGTGACAGGACATTGTGAATGAAGGGAGGGACAATGTAATTAAACCACTATGATGTGTTGGATGTGAGTTTGTTCTGTGGTTTCTTGCTGATTGATTCTACCACACGTACCTGTACTTGTTGGCTGGTTGTAGTCAATTTTTTTAGTTATTTAAACTCAACACCCACCAAGTTGAGGTTGAGGAGGAAATACCTTAAAGGCATTTGGTCTCCATTAAATCTCTGTCAGACTTGAAATTAAATCTAGAAGTATAGTGTGTTTTGAGCTCATGGCTGTCTGATAAGTAAAACGTTAGAGGTCACTGTGTACAAGTCATGGCATTCTGCATCCTGTAAAATGAAGACCTACTGCCATCTTGTGGGCAGAAAGAAGAAGATAATGTGCATGAATAAGAAAACACATCATCGTCTGGCTGATCTGCGTGCCATCACGTAACCACCATATGGTCCTCACCAAATGTCCCCATCTGTCCTGTCTCAACTCAGTGTAAACAGTAGGATACTGATACTGTCTGACGGAGGAAATTGTACCCAGGGGAGTGGATATGAATGAACTTGCAAATAACCCACTGCCTAATATCTTAATCTAATGAATACACAACAGTGGAACTGAATCTACAGCAGCGCACACAAAGCTGTGTATACACTGCCTGTTTGAATGACCCAAATCAGACTTTTGCTTTCTTGTGGCAAAGACTTTTGATTCATGTTATTGAGGACTGTTTTCAGTTGTATGTTGAAATAAATGTTACAAAAATCAGACAATGTTACTAATACATCTGATAGTTAATACAGAATGTATAGGATTTCAAGAGTAAACCAAATCCGAAATGGGGCATTCGTTAAAGTATTTTCCAGACTTACTGATTGTGAAAAATATACATTGACCATATTTTTCTCTGGGAACTGTCAACAATAAAAATTGTATTAACAAATGTTCATGTGAAAAAAAGGCTTGATAATGTCTTCTGCATTAGGGCGATATATCACTATTATATTGTTACAATGTTATGAGTTAATTTATCGTCATTGATTTGGGATGTTGTTATATTGTGGTATGCCATAAGTGTTGCCTTTTCCTGGTTTTTTCTTTTCCCTCTTAGTCATTATATCCACATTACTAATGATTATTTATCAAAAATGTCATGTTAATATTTTTTGAAAGTACCAACAGTCATCCCGACAATACTGTTGCATTATCGATATCGAGGTATTTGGTAAAAAAAATACGGTGACAGTTTGTCACCCAGATCTAGCATTTCTGAAGTGCTCTTGGGGAGATTTCAAAGCATCAAGATATGTATCGCAATATTATTTGAAGCAATATCACCCAGCCCAGGATGGAAATATTCACGATGAAACCATTAAGCCCGTTTCTTCTCTTCATGTACATGTCATGCAGAATCGTACCGTATGGTTGCCTAGCGACAGGCGACCGGGCAGGGCTGATCGAGGTAGTCTCATCAGCCGACACGATTGCCAACATCCAGCTGACCAGCAGCAATGTGGCAGCAGCTGCCGCCTTCAACAAGGATGCTCTGCTCAACTGGCTCAAAGAGAGAAACTCTGGGTAAGATGCTGCCTGCTGTTTACATGAGTGCAATAAGTGCACCACTGAGGTGACATTGGAAGAGAATAAGAGTGTATCATCTGTATATTTTGTATTGACAGGGACGCTCTTGAACGAGCCATCGAGGAGTTCACTCTGTCATGTGCAGGCTACTGTGTAGCCACCTACGTCCTGGGCATTGGAGACCGCCACAGCGACAACATCATGGTCCGCAGCACCGGACAGGTAGGACAGACTGTTTGTTTTATTCGTATTAATTATCCAGTCTCTAATTCTTTTACAGTGTTCACATATTGGCCTTCTTGTTTGTCAGCTCTTCCACATAGACTTTGGCCACATCCTGGGCAACTTCAAGTCCAAGTTTGGCATCAAGAGAGAGCGTGTACCTTTCATCCTCACCCATGACTTCATCCACGTCATACAGCAGGGCAAGACGGGGTACACTGAGAAGTTTGGCAGGTTTGTTCCTCATAGTTTATCCTTTTATCTTCACCCTGTGTTTTTTTCACATTTATTTGTCGGGAAGAGTGCTCAATAACTTTATGAGATAAGAGTAAAAATACCAAATGAGGGTGGACCACCTGAGGAAAGACGAGACTTTCAGAGGCACAAGATGTATACATGGACATGGAGGATAACAATCAAAGCTTAGCTTACGTAAGTTTGTCCGTGCAGTACCCTCCTCCACCAGCAGCCGGCAGTAGCAGCTCAGGCACTGATGAACATCAAGTTTCACTGAAGAGAAATGTTCTCTGATAAAATATAGATAAACACTAGTCTAGACCGACTTTAGAAAGCAAGACCTGCCCTTTTATAGTCAAGTCCCCTAGATCTAGATATTCTACATTACTCAAATGTTCAAAAGACACATTATTTTTCTCATACTGTAGATTTTTTCAAACCACTTTTAACTACATTTGTAAGTTATTATTCCCAGATATAGATGACAAGCTTATTTATATCATCACTGAACTGATGATGAGTCTGGGAATGTATAGACCTCAATGTGTGTTTGTTACAGAGGCTGGAGAAAAATATATGTTGGTGTGCCACACATGTGTGTCTTGAAGCAGCGCTGCTAAAGCAAATGTTGTTTATCAGTGAGGTATCAGCGGGGGAGCAAGTCATGTTGTGACAGTGGAAATACCCGTGTTACAGTAATCTGTGGTATTATGACCTACATTTTTATGTTTACCGTAGGGAGGTATGCATGTGGAGACATATCCTCCTGTGTAACTTTAACACTGTTTCAATTGCTGAAGTTACAACAGCTCATAAGTAATCTAAATAAATGTATGATGCTCTCATGTATGTAGCCTTGCCAAAGCCATGCTACAGTGAGTTTGAGATGGCGTTGAGAGTGTTGGATTATTATCAGCATGTGACCATGAACTATCATCACTTATGGTCTGAAGCAAGTGCAAGTCTTTACATTATTAATTGCATTGACTGAATGGCTTTATATATCAAACTCGGTATGAACATGTGACATTAAGGCTGCTTATCCAACAACTAAGCTCCACAGCTGAGTGTTGGTGGCATCTCCTGCCTGATATGAGACCATGAGGTACACAGTGATCAGTCCTCAAGTATGTTTAGCTGTCAAGAGACGTACAGTTGTGGTGAATTGCTACGTCAGCTGTGGTATATGTGGGTTCAAGCAAGAGTACATCTTGTACCAGATCAGAGGGTGATGGCAAATATAAATCATGTTGTGAAGCAGAAATACCAGGGCGGAAGTATGCCCTCTATACGAAGGTCGACAGTTTACTCAAAACATATTCTTTTGTACCTGAGTATTGAGATGTCTACATTTGATTTTCAGCACTCATTACTTAATACATTACAACAACCGAGCTGTCTATAGAGGACCTATTTAACTAGCATACACATTTTTATTACTCAGGTTTCATAGTTTGCAAAGTCAGTGGTTGTAATGAGGACTCTGAAACCACCTAATTTGCTGACATGAAGTCAGAATGCCGTAAGTCACAGCAAGGTTGGCCTAAAACGTAAAAGTGTTTGACGCCCACGATAAACAATGTGCCAAAACCTCATTTTTTTCAGCCATAGAAATATTTGAACATGTTCGTCAGCAGCCAGAGCCCTCTGGAGCCCTCTGGACCCTGTACATCGGTTACAACACATGGGGGGGGGTTAAAAACATGACACAGCTTAATTCAGAACACTTGCAAGGAATGCTGAAGGAGGCCAGTGGCATCTGCTTGTATGTTGTCTACTTTCCATATAAAAGGCATCATAAGAGATCAACATGTCTATCATTATGAACTCACATATTAAAAATCCAGAAATGATGAACTGTGTATGTGTGTGTCTATGTTGCTCTTCTAGTTTCCGTCAGTACTGTGAGGAAGCCTATCTAATATTGAGGAAGAACGGGAACCTATTCATCACACTGTTTGCCCTCATGCTGACTGCTGGACTGCCTGAGCTCACCTCAGTCAAAGACATCCAGTACTTAAAGGTAACACACAGACACACACAGCGGGTTATACATGTACAAAATGGGTGTCAATCGTTTGGGGGAAAAACTGAACAGAACATGTTATGTTATGTGATGTGACTATTTGCCCACACCGTTTACACGTTGTGAATGACCACTTCATACCCAGTCATGATGGGATCACCTGCAGCCTGTGAACCTGTTCTTGTCTTTATATTGTAATTAAATTGACCATAGGTCGAAGAAGGTTTTGCTAATAAATGCATTCTGTTTTAATTTGTATTTTACATAGTATCCCAACTTTTTTGGAATCTTGTTTTCTGGTGTTTTCTGTTCATTAGCTGCAATTTGAAGCATTCTGTCCCCATTTCATTGATTTCCTCCACACTTGTCAATTAATCTGCCCTCTCGACTAATCCTGATCATTTGCTTCAAACCCTCCCTCCTCAGGACTCTCTGGCTCTGGGAAAAACCGACGACGAGGCACTGAAACAGTTCCGCCAGAAGTTCGATGAAGCCCTGAGAGAGAGCTGGACAACCAAAGTCAACTGGATGGCCCATAATGTGGCCAAAGACAACCGCTCCTAGAGCAGCTCAGACCCCTCAAAGGCCAGGGGTCAGGGACCACGAGGACACAGTGGAGGAGTGTGTGAGTGCACAGGAGGGCGAAGGTGTTCCAAGGAGATGGGGTGAAAGCCAACCTGGTTTAAAGAAGGGAATCTAGCAGAATATCCCAGCCATGAGCAGATTCACCCCCACTTACTGTATACACAGAGTAAAGCTACTCTCCTACGAAACCGTTCAGTTAGCCTGCACCCTTACTTCCTGTATCCCTCCTCGCCTTGCATCACTCCAGCATGGTGCCTCCTGAAAATCCAAATTCACGGTTCTGACATTTCTGTGGAATCATGGTGGGCAAAGTCGTTGCGAGTTTTGCACAGGCACATCAGCTGATGGAGCACACAGCCAAAGGAAGGGAAGTGAAGCACCTACTCTGCCCACACTCTCCCTACGGAGTGGGCTGGAAACGATAGTCGTGTATTGGAGTGGTTGAATTTCGTCAGATGGACTTGAAACTCGGCTTGTATGGACTTTGAAGGGGGACATGGTATGACCACACCCCTGAACTGTTTTGAGTACAGCTGAGATAACAGATGGGTGTGGAAGCGCAGAAAGGAAAGGACAAAAAACGTCTGACCCCCATGTCTTAAAACAATGTGCACAACGCCCACAGGAAGTGCATCTTAACTGTCTCGCTCCCGCCGCTCCAAGTGTGCCTCAAAACTGCGGGAAGATTGTATTTTTTATGAGTTTTCTTTTTCTGTTGCCATTCAAAAAATTATCATGAGACATCTATGTGCCAGACTACTTTACTAGTCCACAGAGAAAACTTGTACTAGGGAAAAACTGATGAAAGAGAAGGATTGATTAGATAAAAAGTTGCCCTGAGCCTTCTGGTCCGCTGTTTTAATCTCACTTCATTTGAACAATTGAACACTGGAATGTTTTCAGAAAGATATATATATGAGAACTTTTAAATAGTCTTTAAATGAACTAAACACTTTATTTTTGTCAAATCAAGAGCATTATTGGACAAAGTTTTATCAGCTGTGAGTTATCACTAGTCGACCTGTCTTAAAGCCTAAAAGGAGGTGAGCCTTCAAAAGCGCCATCCCGCTCATGCTAGCAACCACGATGAATAAACTCACTGAGGAATAACTGATGCTTTTAACATGTTAGGACCAAAAGAAAAAGCAACATTTAGTCATTCTGTTGTTCATACTGTGTTTTTAATTATCTGTCTCTGAACTGAATGTGAAAATACGTGCCGCTCTCTTTTTAAGTGTATTTGTTTTTATACGAGCAGGTGTGGGCGGAGTTTGGGGCCTGTGTGGGCAGGGTCTATCAGTAGGGACATTACACTGCGATGCAAAGCTACTTCCTTGTTTTTGACATTAGGTGCTCCTCAGCATCTGCATCTCTGTTTGATTTTTGTGCAATATCCGAGTATATGAACCATATCCTATTATATAAAACCTTAGGCCCGGGCCTAAGCCTATAATGGTTTCTCTCTGTCGGTTTATGTGTGATGCAGCTGTATTTCGCACCACTAGCCTTCAAAAAGTCTCAGACACTGGATATTGTCAAATGTACAGGCTTTTATTGTTTTGCTGGTTTTTGTTTTCATAGGAGTTTTATTAAAGTTATTTTCCAACGCGCTGCATTTCCGCCTGTAGTCTGTTTTTTTTTTTTTTAATTCTAGACGTGGGTTGTGTGGCTGCACTCGCCAGCAGCGTGGATATTTTCTCAGTCGGGAGATCTTCCTGATTCTGGTTCAGAAATATATTCCAAGCTATTTTTGCCAGCTTTATGTGCAACAGAAAATAAAAAAAGGAGCCTCATTGACAAATAGAAAAGTTATTGTTGACAGAATTAGTTGAGAGCTATAAAGTTTAATTTCCCTGCTTCAAGGCGAAGATGATAATGTATACAAATAACATAATCTAGACCCAAGGTATGGTTTTAATCTCACTGGAGGCAAATCTTAAAGTGTAAAAGCCTCACTAAGTAATGCTTTATCTGTACATGCTGAACTCGTATTCAAGGTCACACCTCAGTGTTAGGGGATGCACAATACTAAACAAGTGAGAACACACTGAGGACTTTATTTGAATATGTTAGATTTGACCAAGGGCATAAAATACCGTTCCTAACCCTGACACACATACGAGAAAATAAAACAGATGCTCGCTCAGAGTCTGAAGACTCTCCAGTCAAAACACCACCATTACGCTCCAAGCAACCAGACCCACTGCAAGGAGTCATTTTCAGGGCAGAAAAGCCACCGAGGCAGAACAGCAATTTTCAAAACATTTCACCAAGTCTCAGTTGCTGAGGTAACATGAACCGAAATAGTATTTTTTGAAAAACGCTTGGTGGTGGTTTTTATTTGGTTGATTTTTCTGCTACTTGATGCACAGAGACATCGATGGAGTGAAAAGGCTCAGCATTGTTCCCAAAAAGGAAAACCAACCTTGAATTGTGGTGTCAGATCGAGTCAAATGTAAAATGTTGTATAAAGCTCCTATTTGTAAGAGAGTTGATTTGTGAGTCTCAGCCCTCTCTCTTTGGGATTGTAGGTCGGGGTCCTCCACCATCGGAAAGTGTCAGTATTTGACCAGTTGGGAATGCGACTTAAAAATTATATCTTAAATTAAATGATTTACTGTTATATAATACAATCATTAATTTATTGCGTTACTGTCGCAGCATTTTATTATTGTAGTTGGCAAGGTGGGGGTTATTTTACATATCCTGTGTACTAAAGCTGTTTATTCTATGACAATGCAACCCAATTTCATGGGCTACATAGTCATAGTACATTATTATACATTATTTAACATTTTGGAATATAGAACAAGAATTGAGAAGTATAAAATAGCATGAAATGCAAATTCAAAATCCTTGAATTTGTGCTTCAGAACTGTACTTGAGTGAATATACTTAGTTACTGATAAGGAATTGTTGCATTAAAATCTGAGACACTCATCTTTTGTTCTGATGAAGACAGCAGACTTTTTTCATAGCAGGAAAAGCCTGGGTGTAAATAATAACATTAATACTGGCTCTCTTCTATTTAAGTGCCCCAGTAACTCATAACAGTCAGTCAACGTGCACAATATCTAACCGAAGCAGCTAAATAGAGGTCAGCCGTTATTATTATAATGTCTCCCATGAAAAAGATGTATTGTTTTGGCCAGTACCTTGACATAGATATGGAGCTGTAGAATATGGTCCAATGTCACTTATCCTTGTTTATAAAATGCAAAGTGCAAATTGTGACCTCCTGTCTCTACGCTGGAATTAAGGGATATGAGAGGGATCTTTGGAAATGCCACCCACGTCATCATGAAGCTCCTTTATGTGGGAGTTCTTTATTATCTGAAGTGTACGAAAGTGCTTTTTTATTGCTGTTCGAATGACTCAGAAACTCTATTTCTCTTCCCTCTGTGGGAAATGTTTAAGAGTCTGCCTTCAGCGATCGGCATTTATCGGTTCTCTATTACTTTAAGCCGCAGTCATTGCTCAGTGTGAATCATCTGCTGTGTGTGTGAGTGTGTGTGTGTGTGTGTGTGTGGTTCACTGCAGTTACATAATTCAGTTACCTGGTTGAGGACACAGCTGCAGATATAGAATAGAATAGAGTAGATCTTCATTGTCATTGTTTCAGAAACAACGAAACACAGACAGCAGCTCTTCGTTTGACAATATAAATATCAATATAAACAATGGATCTAAAACATCACAGTGAAAAATAATCTGATAAGAAAAAAAATAGACAAGGGCAGTGAAGAAAACAACAGTAAATATAATTCAAAACGTGAAGATGCTGAACACACAGTGTGTCTCAGCAAAGCTCTTATGTCATCCTCGGCATAGATGACATAAACTGGCGCTCTTCTTATCTGATCCTCCGTCCGTGTTCATTCTCTTCCCCCCCTGACATCACCTACATCAACAGGTGGCCGACGCTGACTGACTTTGACCTTCATGAATATAAATGATGGCTCCATCCAACACACAGGCAGACAAATACAGAGCAGTTAACTGGCTGTGTGATGCCTCAGTCTTCCTCTGACGCAGTCGAGATGCTACCTTAACCCGAGCTTCCACATATTTGATGCTGGCCTACATATTGCTTCATACGTTACGTGCTGTTTTCTAATAGTGGTCTGTGTTTTTTTTTTAGGATGCTGGAAATGCATTCAGAAAGCAACGGTGCTTTGATGTAACTAACAGTGATGAAATGTAACCGAGAACATTTACTCGAGTACTGTACTGAAGTACACTTTGGAGGCACTTGTACTTAACTTGAGTATTTCCATTTTCTTCTACTTTATACCTCCACTCCGCTACATTTTGGAGGCGGATGTTGTACTTTTTACTCACTTCATTTATTTGATAACTGCAGTGACTAGTCACTTTACAGGTTACATGCCACATCAGAGCTAAAGCAGTGCCTGTTCGAGTGTAATTATTATTGGATTAAAATGAAAACAGTAATTCAGATAGTGAGGGAAAAGCTCATAATCAGATCTGACAATTGTCCGAGCTGTTAATCTGTTGACCCAAAAAACATCTAAATATAAATTTATGGTTTCCTTTTACTTGTGCTTTGGATATTTCTAGAAAACTACTTTTGATACATAATAACATTAAAATCAGAAACTTTAAGACTTTTATTAAAGTATCATTTGTATGGGAGACTTATACTTTAACCAAAGTCGTATTTTAACACGACAGCTTTACTTTTACTCAGTATGACTTTTGGGTAATTTTTAAAACACTGGCGACTTGCCTTAAATATTCAAGGCTAACATCACTACTTGAATATTTTACTGGTGCTTTTAATTTACAGGTTCAGTGTGCAAGATTGAGAAATGGAATAAAATATTCATTATTAAGTTTTCATCAGTGTTTAATCTCCTTAAACTAAGTATTTTGTTTTTCTTGACCTTCGAATGAGCCTTTTATATCTGCAGAGGGAGGGAGTCATCTTTTGCTGAGTCTGCCGTGTTACTTAGCAGCCGCTGTGGTGAGGGTGAGTAGAGAGGCTCAGTTGGTTGTAAATCTGCAACCTCACCACTAGATGCCACTAAATACTTCACGCTCCTCTCCTGTTGAACCATGTTCCAGTGTCGGTTTGGGAGGCAGTCACCCTCTCTACTTAAAACTTTCCTTGTTGATTCATTCAATTTGTATCTAGATTTGTTTATTCATCAATTATTTTTTAATTCTTATTTTTATTAATAGAAGCAAATACAGGTTAATGATCCTGTGACTTGCCTTAAGAAGAAGAAGAGAGAAGAAGAAGTCAGCTCATGCATGTGCGGTAACTTACGTGGTGATACATGCACATTAAATGTAGAGGATATCTGGTTAGATAATCATAATAGTCATGCATGACCGCCAGTCAAAGCTCCTGGGCTTTAAAGATAAAGCCACCCACATCATGACTCACTCCTGTTAAGGGAATTCCACCCACCTGTAGGATCTCCCAGTCCGCTGTCACCTCCAGCAAATGAGGAGTGTGTGCATGTGTGGCTGAAAGAGATGATGGTGATGAGAGTGATCCGTGAATAAATCATCTTTTATTTTTTTGTCAGTTCCACCCACAGTACGCAGTGTGTTGAAGATTTTAATCCGTCCACCTACGCTTACATCCACAACACAAAGCAACAGGTTTACACCTTTTCCTTTGGGCCTGTCGAAAGGCTTCCTGGGAAATGTTGGAAAACACAAAGCCAACAAGTGAACCTCATGCTGTTAGTGTGATATCATACAAGCCAGTTTAGAGAGGGTGGATGTGAGAGACTTGGTTCTCACATGAGCTGGTGAGTGGACACCGAGTGTTATGAGGCAGACTGCAGTGTGTTGGTTATTAGAGTGCCATCTCAGTGGGGGGGTGCGTGGTTGCCACTTGAAACTGGCACTTACAATACTCAGGGAGACCAAGGTCTAGATTTCTGCACTGAGCTACTCCTCGAAAGCTCTTGGCTGAAGAAGGGGAAATATGGTGTTGTGGCTACCATGCCAGCATGTGACTCCAGCCACAGCCACGCATGGATAACTGAAGATGAGAAAGCTTGGCACAGAGGACAGTCCCATTCATCATCGCAGACTGTTGAACAAAGGTCTCAGTGGGAAATAAGAAGAGGAAGTCAACCCGCATCCCTGTCAGATGTTATGTCTGATGATGCAAGTAAGAGAGATGGAGGGATTAGAGCCTGCTTCTCCCGAATCACTTACCATTATTTGTCATTATGTCATGAATGACTAACAGCAGTCATGTTCACATATATGAAAATTAAAATACCCATTTCCTCTGTCCTGTTACAAATAACCCTCCATAATGTCAGCAGTCATGTTATGCATGACTTCTCGAAGGAAGGGTGCATGACTACAGTGCAATAACAGTTATGACGCAGGTAACAGCCGCGGGAAAAAAGAAAAAAAAAACATGTCTGGTTAGATCACCAAATATGTCGTTTGACAGTCTGTCCCACCGAGAGTTCTCGGCGTGTATTTTTAATATTGTAAAGTTAAAAATGAGCTTCTATGGGTGCAGTGTCTTGCGTAACGGCACACTTCTTCCAACTCACGAGCTGTTTTAACATTTAATTCAGCCGACGACAACATATAAACCATCTCGCGCCACTATGCCTCAACAGAGCCGAGGTAAACTGGGCGCTGTCCTGTCTGTTATTCTGTGTTTCTCTTCGTTTCCTGGTTGTTTCCGACTCAGACTTGTGCATTTATGTAATTTCAGCATTTGATTGTAATTCAATCGCAACTGCCCCGGACTCACGCCGCACTATACACACAACATGGGATTCCACGTGCAGTGGATGACTTGTTTATATAAAACGACGGACAGCTCTCTGGACCAATGATATCGCGCTTTTGCAATTCCGTCATGTTCTCCATGGAAACCCATAGTTTACAGCCAATTGGGAAACGCTAAGGGCGGAGTCTGAATTGAGGTCGCGCGCCGAGCTCGCTGATTTGCTGGTTGGCCTGAACCAGAGAGAGCCGAGGAGGAACCGTTCACTACTGTGTCAACCCGTCTGTGTGCTGTCTCCCATTGAGGAATACTGGGCGATTTAACTGAATGTTTTATTCACTGCTTTGCTTTTGCTCGACACCAAGGACGACCGGGAAGGCGAATTTTGCAGGTTGGTCTCCTCAATTAGCAGCTTTTAGTTAAGTCAGAATATATAACCGAGCTAAAAAAAATAAGTTGCATAACAAAATCCGATGTGCGCATGCGCGCAAATTCTACTTGCTCTACTTATTTCACTTTTATTAGCGAAAAAATACCTTTTCGAGGTTTATTTTCACTCGTAGGGATAGAAAAGTGTCTATTTTCATGAAGCGGACCCTCGGCGACCGAGTGGCTGCTGATTTGCAGCGGGTTTTGAGTGATATAGTGACTTTTACATAACTGTGTCAGTGTACCGTGCACTGGATTGCAGGTCAACGTGTGTGTGGATTCTGGATAGCAGGTCAATGGGAGTTAGATGGGGGAAGGGAGGTCCTGTCCCCGTACAGAGTGTTTTTTTAATCGTATTTAACTTAATTCAAACCTCAGTCTTTTGAAAGTTTGTCTATGTTTGAAACATAATAGAAATGGTTACATAATATTTGAGGTTTAAAATGAGCTGTTAGCCAGTTGTGAAATTCTGTTGGAACTCAGAGAGAGCACTGGCACTATTGCGTTGCCTCATTTTTGACATGTATTATCAGAGAAAATGCCTTTATGTCACTGCATTAGGTAAATACATGTCAAATGTAATCGAGCAGACGACATTATTTTAAAGAAAACAAATAGACCGGAATGTCCGAGGTAGTTGGTTTATTTCTGGCTTTCCATTGTCAAGGTCCTCTTTGAGGCCTAGTCTACACAAGCAGAGTGCACCTGTTTGCACCTGATATACTGTAACGTTACCTGTGAATACTAGGTCGACCTAATAATCCCTTTACAATACTGTTACGTTCAGTATGAAATGGACATCGATGCCCGACCTTTATTAGATAACCACAGCAGACCTTGATCTGATTTTGACTCCTAATTATGGCAAATGTGTCGCCTTCATATGAGCACACACAGAGAGCAGGGGAGCTTTCCTGGAACCCAGTGATCAACTCTTTGTAACATTGTGGCAGCAATTAAGAAGGTTGTCTGTATCACACTACTCTAACAGCAGATGAGATGCCAGTCTATTAGGTGTTTTTTATTGTTATTATCATTATTATTAGAGTTTTCTTGTATTTCATATATTTGTCAAGATGTGTTTGTTAAATATAATAAGGAGTAGAGGTACTGATACTGGAGTAGACCTGAACATGAAAATATTAAATACTGACATAAGCAATTATTTTTGTTGGTATCCTATCATCTTCAATCAACACTAGTGGCCTAATGTTTTGCCCTGTGGTGAAGTGGATTATATAAAATGATTAGCAACAGTTTCTATCCTCCCTTCTTTGTATATATTTGCTATTCGGTCTTAAACAGTGCTCATGTAATGTCTGGCTCGGATTTCATTCAGGAGTTGGATACAAGTGTAAGCATGTGGTTTTATGAAACAGGGCCACCACTGCTTTGTGCTGCACTATAGCCAAATCCATGTGACTGGAGCAGCTTGTATAATGCCACAGTGAGATCTGTGCTAGTGTGCTGGGTGTATCTAGCTGGAGGCAGAGGGAGTTCAGTGACATTATGTCATTCTCCTGCCCTGTTTTGAGAGTGACATGTTTATCTGTGCGTATCTAAGAGAGTTTTAAAGATCTTGGAAGAAAGTTATAATTCGGTATAGTCTTGGTCTGTGAATGACTGACATAAAGGAAAGGGTGTCTGGCTGGTAAGGTCATATGTATATTGCATGTTCTTTTTAAGTTCGAGAGGGTTTAAAAATGATTAAATGTACATGGAATGTACAGGAATTATTTTCATGATAAGACAGTATTTTATGTTTATGCTGCAGACCTTGATATTTATATATTTGTGTTTGACAGTGATTTCAACATATTAACCTGTGTTTTAAAAATGTTTTTGTAACATATTTTGTTGGTTGTTTAATGCCTTAACATCCTGCTGCACACAGTTAATACTGTTTCTCACAATAAGACTGAATATTGTTTATTGTTTATTGGATCCCCATTAGTTGTCACCATGGTGACAACTATTCTTCCTGGGGTCCCTAAAAAGCAAAACAAATAACAATTATTATTATATTAATATTATTACAATTAATATTGATAAATAACTGTAACTTATACATTGTTAATATGATGTAGCTCTTTGTCACAAGCCTAAGCATGCTATTCCTAAAACAATGGGCCTTTCTTATTAGTGACATGATTATTACCTGGTCCACCCTAACATATGCCTTCTAACCTGTTAACACTCCTTGCTCTCTCCTGATTGGTCAATTGCAGCAGCCAATGGAAAGTCCCCTCTGAAGCTTGGCTCAGTTATACTCAGGACTGGGTCATTTCCTAAGGTGGCAGTGAGTGTGTGGGTGGTTGGAAAGTCTTTCTGTAGATGTTTAAAAATGAAAGCGTCTCTCTAAAACTTTGAGGCGTTATATAAGTTGCACTCTTACATAAATAGCGGCAACCTGATCTTGGATAGCAGAAAAAACAATGAAACATTTTGGATTTGGCTTTAGTACCTGTTGCCAGCATTTCCTATTATGACTTTTAGAGTCAGTTTTAGCCCCAACTCCTGCTCCTCTGGAGGAAGAGATGGCAGAAAATGGTTGCTTTTGTTTTTTCTTACATTTCATTCAGAGAACAAATGATGTTCTCCACCCCTGACTGCTTGTCAATAGTCCTATTTAGATGTTGTGTGCCACAACCAAATGAAATTAAACCTTTATTTTCAATGTTGGTGCTCGTGTTCTTATAATAGAGTTGACAGAGGGTTGGGGTGACTGATGTAATTACTGAATATGCTTTTATGATACATGGTGATTGACACTTGTGGGACTATGCATCATTTTATGTTGTTGGTGGGTTCAGGGGCACATCGCTGTGTTACATAAAGCTGCATTTATTGGATTTAGACTTAAGTGAGCATGGACAATGCATCAGCTCAACTGTTTATCAGCTGTTTGTGTGGGATCTGTATCCGTGGCATTAATGATAATGCTGTTATTTGTCATCTCTCCCCAGAGATTGTTTTTCCATTTTCTGACATTTCATAAACCAAACAACTAATTGATTAATCAAAAAATACACTTACTTTAGTTGCAGCCCCGCTTTTGAACAATTTGAACAGTAAAAATTATTTCAAATAATGTCAACATCCATATTAGTCTTGAAGGTTTGTGTGAGGGGAGGGTTTTTGTTTGTGTCGTGTCCTCAAAGCTGTGCTTTCATCTGAGCGGACTCACCTTTCATATGAAAAAGGTCTTTTGAAAAATTTAACTGGATCACACTGGTCTGGGGCTGAAGTCCACTCGGAAAGGGCAAGTGGTGTCCTATTTACTGTGCAGACCATTTGCAGGATGGATGGCAGCAGCCCTTGTTGTGTGTATATGTGTGTGTGTGTGTGTGTGTGTGTGTGTGTGTGTGTGTGTGTGTGTGTGTGTGAGAACATCAACAGGATCACTTAACCTGTGAGGCTGTGCCCTTTTGTTTATCACTGACTTTTATAAAAGCTGAGATTCAAAGCTACACTGGCTGATCAGATCAAAGTGTGATGCTGTACTTTTGATGGATGGTTGCTTTAATACCCATTGATGTTGCTTCTTATTTTAGGACCGTTTTTTTACTATTGATCTGCTATTCTATTTATAGACGTGCACTTTATTGTAAAGGGATTTTTCGTATTAATTTCAGCTGTGTTTTATTTTCCTCCTTCAGACTGCATCCCCACTGCCGAGGCATCAACCCCATTTACATCCCAGTGCCTTGCACTTCATGGTTTTGCCATGTGGAAGATAACTTAATTCCCCACCTTTAACTCTTTGGGCCTTCCCATGTCTGAGGGCAGCGATCCAAACAGCTACCTGTATTCAACCCTGGAAGGTCGTGAACGGAACCGTGAAAGGGTCGGCTTCCAGGTGGAGGAAGAGGAGCGCTCTCCCTGTGGCTCCATTAGCCAACGTCACCGCATGGCCAGCAGTTACGGCGAGGGTTGTGGTGGGCGGAACGGGGTCGAACTGGAACCCGAGTTAGGATTGGCCTCCGAAGGGAGCGACAGCAGCCATGAGCACCCGGCACCCGGCTCCCCGCACGATGACAGGAAGCGGCCGCGGCCACCTTTACATGAAGATGTAGAGATGGGTGGCAGCGGCTCAAGTGGGAGTGGGACAGAATCCCATGGTAATGAGTCCCACGGCAATGAGTCCCATGGCAATGAATCGGTGGGCAGCTCCAGTGGCAATGGCAAGGATTCCGCTCTCATGGAGTCTTCAGGGAGCAACAAGAGGTGAGGCCACATCAAATGCACTGAGTTGTATTTAATAACGTTTTTTCCCACCACCATGGGTGAGAGGACCATCTAGGTCACGGAAGTAAGGTTCATTAAATGTAATATGAGGGCCATTTTCTCCTGTATGAGTCATAGTTGGTCTGAGTCGCTGGAGGAGTCCAGCAGCGACTGTCTGAGACAGAAGTGGATATTTTATTTCTAATTTTGATCTTATAAGAGTTGTTGGTTTCAGTTATAATTCTAAATAACTGGGCTTTGTGTTTTGTTCATGAACAATATACAATTCAAAGAATCCAGGCTTTAAATAACAACCCTCTCTACATCTATCCAGCCCCCAAATTTCTATCTTGTCTGAAGAAAACAGCACACCTACAGGAGGTCGGCTGTTACGTAACCAAGCTCTCCACCTCCATTACATCCATGAGGTGGAGAAAATAATGGATGCACTTGTAAACATGCACTCCAGTATAACGCCATCACTAACGTTCAACCTGAAGGCTAGGATAGAGTATTGTATGGGGATTGTATCCGATTGTAGGCATGCTTCCATATTTCTTTGTGCTCATGTGTAAAATGCTACATTGACAGTCATCCTGTGTAGACCCTGCTGTACGACACTGAGCTAGTGTACTACTTTCTCAATGACTGATGATGTTTCACACAGGAGTGTGCTGACAGAATGAGATCAGGGCCTCAACACATACCTGAGGAACTTGAAACACTTGGCACCCATTTTAGATTTGTAGCCATTAAACTGAAGCGAGTGGCCCACAACATGTTGTGTTCCAAACTCTCTGTGCTCCTTTACTGAAATGTAGTAACCACATAATGTCTTGCTAATGTTGTAGCACACAGTGTGTCAAGAAGTAATTAAAAAATAGACACCAATTGAACACTCAGCCTCACTCACTGTCTATGAGAAGTACAGCCCTGACCTATGCATGACCAGTGCTGTTATTTCAGTTTTAAAATCTCATTATGATATGTCAGCTGATTTTAGAAAATGCTTACTTTTATGTGCTCAAGGTTAGGACAACAACAACAGCAAAAACAATTTCACATTCTATTGTGTCACAAGGGTGTCAACCATAAAAACAGTCACGAAACAGGCGGTGAAAAGTGTTCAATTGTTTTAAATGCAAAATGCGAAATTGGTTCTCCTGAGCTCTCTCACTTGTCAGACACACAAACAGGTGGCTGGCTTTGGGCTCAGTGGTTATTTTTAACTCCTGAGTTTTACTCAGGGGCTAAAAACCAAACTTGTGAGTTTTAATCTGCCTTGTTATTCTTGTAATACTACAACAATAGTCATATTTAGATATCGTCGGACTCAGCAAACTCAACTAACACGAGCTGATGATTGTATTCTTTCCTCTTGTCTTCTTTTTCAAAGGCTGTTTTTGTTTTGATGACTTTTATGTCGCCCTTTGCACATTGTTATGCATACAGGGTACACAGATGGCATGTTTGTGCCGTTCTGAGTCCTTGACTCACTTAACATGTTTAGTCTTACCTTTTGTTTTGGCGCTCTAACCCTCCTGTCATAATGCTCTGTTTTGTGGTCTTCCTGTACACCTTCAATGACATGGCATCTTGTTTATGGTTACAGCTCAAACTCTCACAGCCCCTCGCCACCAAGCAGCTCCAACGCCTTCAGTCTGGTGAGCTCTGAGCAGGACAACCCTTCAACCAGTGGCTGCAGGTCAGTAAATATCCTACACCAGATTAAATCCTATTTCAAACATGTTGGTTAGAGGTCGGAAAGTGAGAAAAGTAAGAAAAAACAAATCAAGAACTACAGTGGCACTCAGACTGAATCAAAATTAACATATTTAGATCCAGATTTTCCTTATAATTTGCACCACTTTGTACTCGCTCATTGATACCAGCCACCTAAATATGTATGTTTATTTTTTATCAAGATGCAATTATTATTCTTTGACAAGTGTAAAATGTGACAAAAAAAGAAAAAATACTACATCTCGCAACGTTAGTTGTAGTAAACAGGGTCTATTCTGTGCCGAGACCCATCTTCCATCCAAGGTTTTGTGT
Organism: Lagodon rhomboides; assembly: GCA_039737535.1. Classification (NCBI taxonomy): domain Eukaryota; kingdom Metazoa; phylum Chordata; class Actinopteri; order Spariformes; family Sparidae; genus Lagodon; species Lagodon rhomboides. The sequence goes on along the minus strand of CM077787.1, from coordinate 25,933,406 downwards.
AATCCTGCACACAAACAAACCAACAGATATGAGTAAAAACAGTAACAGTAACAACAAGTGGACATTTTTACACGCATGCAACAGTAGATTGTTCTGAAAAGTCAGACGAATCACCCACTGCAAATCAACCCCCTCATACCCGATTCCCTTATACGCTGCTGAGAGCCCCCCTCCCGTTCTACTCTGCATACCAGAAAGCTGTCCTTCCCAGATTGTGACAGCACTGGTGAGACCTTGTCATGTTTTGATGCATGTGTATCTGTCTCATGTACGCTCTGCAGCAGCGAACAGTCAGCCAAAGCTAAGACACAGAAGGAGCTCTTCAAGACCCTAAAGGAGCTAAAGATGCACTTGCCATCTGAAAAGAGGAGCAAGGGCAAGAGCAGCACCCTCAACACGCTCAAATATGCTCTGCGATGTGTGAAGCAGGTGAAAGGTAAGACTTGCTACTTTAAGCACTCATGTATCTTCATACATTTATTCACATTGTTGTTTATTGTATGTTAGAGCTGTTGACGGCTGTCACATTGAAATAAAAAAGTGTCTTGGGTGATTAATATTTTTACTAATCAAAATATTCTTAAGTTGTAAGTTTGAGACATTACATTAAAAGTGATTACCTAAAGTGTCTCTTAAAGATATGTGATAAAACATGATTCTTTGAAAAGGGTCTTTTTCGCTGACTGTGAATTTTCTGTGCACTGATCCACCTTTTGTTGTTTTGCAGCTAATGAGGAATACTACCAAACGCTGATGACTAATGACAGTCAGCCACCAGGGTTCGATGTATCCTCTTACACCATTGAGGAAATCAACAGCATCACCTCTGAATACACCCTTAAAAACACTGTAAGTTACTCTGATCTTCACCTCACAATAAGTTAGGAACCTCCAAAAAGTCTATCACACAACTGCAGTTGCATAAAAGAGGATACATTAAAAAAATGACACTTGACTGACTGATTTTTAACTTTGTCTGCAGGATATATTTGCTGTAGCCGTGTCTCTCGTCACGGGTAAGATCGTTTACATCTCAGACCAGGCGGCGTCCATCTTGAACTGCAAGCGGGAGGTGTTTAACAATGCCAAGTTTGTGGAGTTCTTGACGCCTCAGGACGTCAGCGTGTTCTACAGCTTCACCACGCCCTACCGCCTGCCTTCATGGAGCATGTGCACCGGAGCAGGTACCAACTATTCCCTACCTTGTATGCATCTCATCCAATGTTTTCAAAAAATTTACATGAACAGATTCTCATTTTAAACTGGGCCAACATGGGACCAGACATATTGGACACGGGTGCTAGATTTCTGTCACCCACAAAGAGCACGTGGAAAACCCACATGTAACACGACACCTTCTTATGACCCACCCACACACACACATGCCTATACACACATTGCACGTATTTAATTAACATGCTGAATCAGACATTAGCCCCATTAACACTGCCGTTTGCATACGGCTTCAGTGCGCCAATTCCCCGCCTCCGTCTCAGTGTGAATCTCTCGGAGGTGGTGAGGGGTGAAGTCGCGCCCCGGTGCTGATCCGCCTCTGGAGGTAGTATCAGGGCCGCATTATTGGCAAACTGAACCAATGTGAGTGGATAAGCCAGCTTCGAATATCAAGGGTGTGTCGATCGGACGGTTAACTACACAGGTCCCTCACTCAACTTAATACAGAGACATGTCCCACAAATGTTACATGACCAAACAAAAGTAACATAGTAACTGTAACTGTAAAAAAAAATACCGCAGATATACACGTCTGGCCGAAAAACAGTGTCTGTCACTGGCAAAAAACTTTTAACTCATTGAGTGTTTGTGATGAAAATAAATCACCGCTAAAGTCAGCCCTCCAGACCGAGACTTCAGTGAACTTTCCCCCTTAAAACAGCCTCCGTCCCTGCGAGTGAGGGAGTCAGATTGACGGGGGGGACATCGGGGAAACGCCTTGAAAGCACGCCGACGTCATCATCACGACGTAATCCGTCACGCCTCTTTAGGAGTGGCAGCACCGGCTTTCTGTATGAATTACACGGCGGTTCGTCTTTAAGGCAGAGATGCTTCACTCTGTGTGAATCACCATCGGCGGAGAATTGGCGAACCGCCGCTGCGGGGATAATGCGGCGTCGCTGTGTAAATAGAGCTATTAATATATGCACGCCTACTCACACACCTGCCACATATTTATTTAAGATATAATCACATGTAGGTGCACGGGGGCGCAATGGGATTATTTGGAACAACCTGCATAAATCATAATGCATCATACATATCATAAGCTCTGCAATAAATCCCCAAAACTTTTTAGGCTTTAGTTATTTTGTTGTCTAAGAGACAGACTTCTTAGGTCCTGTCAGCAGCGTTTTGAATATGGATGACCAACAGATGTGCTGTTTGGAAGAAGTCAATCTGATGCAATTGGTGATATATTCATCCCGCCTTCTCCCTGTCCCTTATTCAGAGTCGTCTCCCACGGAGTGCATGCAGGAGAAGTCCTTCTTTTGCCGCATCAGGTGAGTGACAGTGGCTGGTGGCTTCTCTGATCCATAGTTTCCTGCTCAGACAAGCTCTGAGTCAGCAAAGAGTTGGTGTCTTGAGAGGAGAGAGGAAGTTGGCAGCTATGAGCTTCTGAACTGTTTCTCCATCTAGTGGCCATATGCAGTGTTACAGCTACAGTTTAGGATTTTCTGTTGGTTGTTTGAAATATAATGTGATCATATTTTAAAATGACTGCCAGAATATGTTAGATACAATATATTTGTTTCTAAATGTATCTAATCATTGAAAACAGGGAAGACTTATACTTATATATCCTAGCATTAGCTTAATTTACAAAATTACAACATTTATAGCATATAAACAATTCATAGCAGTTACAGCTGAGTTTATTTGTCAGCATTTTAATGGCGTACGATTGTGTGTGTGTCGCAGTGGTAGTAAGGAGCGTGATGGGGAACTCCAGTACTTTCCTTTCCGTATGACTCCATACCTGATGAAGGTCCAGGATGCGGAGCTGGCTGAGGAACAGTTCTGCTGCCTCCTGCTGGCTGAGAGGGTGCACTCCGGATACGAAGGTGAGGCCTGCTGCCTTCTCCACATGCTTTCAGTGACATTAGTACTGTTCATTTGACTACATTGCCTCACTTAATCATAAAACACACACACACATATATGTGGGTGTATCTAATTTTTAAAACATTGCATAAAGCAGTTGGCTTAAAAGCATGATACTGTTCATGTTTAATGATCACTATTTACTTTTTATGTCTGACCAATCCATTCTTTGTTCTTCTCTCTCCATAGCACCCAGAATTCCTCCCGACAAGCGTATCTTCACCACCACACACACACCTAACTGTGTGTTCCAGGATGTGGATGAGAGGTGAGAACATGTCAAAAGCAGAAGCACTGCAGGATTTGTTTTTTTTATCTGTCGTTAACACATTGTTGATGTTGCTGTTTCTCCATCAGGGCTGTTCCTCTGCTGGGTTACCTCCCTCAGGACCTGATCGGGACCCCTGTGCTACTCAATCTGCACCCAAGTGACCGACCCTTGATGCTGGCGGTGCATCGCAAGAGTAGGAAGCCTTTCATTACTCGATTCTCTGATCACATTTTCTTAAGAACTCTGTGTGACTGGTGCATTAAACCTTTGATGTCGCTCAGCTGTCTCTCACACACACTCTACCCTTTGTCGCCAACAGTTCTGCAATATGCAGGGCAGCCGTTCGATCACTCCTCGATCCGTTTTTGTGCGAAAAACGGCGAGTTCATCACCATCGACACCAGCTGGTCCAGCTTTGTCAACCCCTGGAGCCGCAAGGTCTCCTTTGTCATCGGCAGGCACAAAGTCCGCATGTGAGTATACCTAATGTATTGTGTTAGTCTAGGTTTTTTGCTGTCAGGGGAGATATGTTGGAATATTTTTCAGGAGACATCCGAGATGACAGTGGCGTGTGTGATTTTCAGGGGTCCTGTGAATGAAGATGTTTTTGCAGCACCAGCTTTCCATGGAGGGAAGATAATGGATTCAGACATCCAGGAAATTAGTGAACAGATCCACAGGCTGCTACTCCAAGTATGTATACACACACACACACACACACACACACACACACACACACACACACACACACACACGACTTGAAGGCCCCTACATACTAAAATAAACACACCTTTTTTATCTTTCCAGCCAATCCACAACATGGGCTCCAGTGGTTACGGTAGCCATGGCAGCAATGGTTCCCATGAGCAGCTGGTGAGCATCAGCTCATCCAGCGAGAGCAATGGTAACGTCACAACAGGGAAGACAGCGGAGGAGACAGGCAAGGCCAAACCTCCCAGGACGTTCCAGGAGATTTGTAAAGGGGTTCACATGCTGAAGAACCAGGACTCCCAGGTTGGCCTGCGCTCCCCTTCGCCTTCGTCCTCACCCTCACCATCCAAACCTGAGCAGAGGAAGACCACTGACAGTGAGTTCAGTTTACTATCACCAAACAAATAACATTTTGCGGTTGCCTTGACAGGGAACACATTTATTATACGGAACGAGACTCTAAACCTCAGTTTCGGTCTAAAAACAAACACAAGGTGAAGATTGAAACACAGATACACACCTGTCAGTGCAAATAATCACACTTTTTTCTGTCGCTTAACCTGCCAAAATGGGATGAAGAAATTCACCCTCAAATCACCCTCAGAGGGTGAAATATACCCCTAATTGGCTGCAGTGCTATTTGCACATATATTAAGTAATATGCACACATTTTGCACAAAATTACCTTTCTTTGAAAATTAAGCTAATTAAGCTCATTCAGGGTGTCTGCGGACCCCTTAAAAAGTGTTAAAAGTTGACAAATCAATTAAGCAAAAAAAATTAAGGTCAATAAAAAGTATTTGTAGCTTGTTTTTCAATATGTATATGCCTCTAAATAGGTAAAGTTTGCCTAAATTTAATCATTGCATCACCATGAGTTGTTGCCAGACATTTCCACTCTTAACTTCTCATATGGTTTAATTTAAATAGATATCTGAGGCTCTGAGAGGTAAAATTCTAAAATATTCAAGCCAAGATTAGACTGGATTTCCAGAAAAATAATACAAATTTGTGTAGCAGAACTTTTCTTTCTTATTTTCTATCCCATTAATAATCTCACACCCCTCAGATTTATCTTCTGAACCTTGGAGGGGCCCAACCCCTATGTTGGGAACCACTGGATTGAACAAGTTATTACTTTTAGCTACAACAGAATTGATGCAGTATTGATAATCTAATGATAAATTATCTAATAATATGAGTCACAGGGCCGATTTTCTACGGAACAAGTTTTACTTTTGATACTTTTAGCTGATAATACAGTGTTTCCCACAGACTGGAAAGGTATATTCGTGGTGGTAGCGGTGTCCGACACGGCAAGTTGGGGCCCTTCCGTGTCTTGCCCAACCCCGGACTGTCAGTTGGGGTTGGGGTGCACGCAGAGATACGATACTTGCGTGAATTTGTGACTTTCGCCAGCCGTCTGCACCAAATATCAACCTACCACCCCATAACTTCAATGGATGATTTCGTGTTTCATGAAGAAACATGAAACAGAAAAGTTTCATGTGCACGGAGGGGAGGGGGCATGTGTGAGAGACGCCTGAGTGACAGTGAGTCGGTGTTGATTCTGTGGCGCACCGCCACGAATTAGTCAGTGTGTGGGAAAACACTGTAATACTGTATTTTTACTTTTTGTAAATTTTTGAATGCAGGACTTCTACCTGTTGTGGAGTAACTTTACATTGTTGTATTGCTACTTTGACTTCAGTAAAAGATTTTAATTCTTCTTCCACCACTGGGTATTTGTGAGGGAGTTCCTACATGGCATGACCCTCCTGAAGCTCACCAGTGTTTAATATTTTTCATTTTTAGTTTTGTCAATTGTTTTGTTTATAGGTCTAACACTGTTTTCTCTCCAATAAACCTTGCATTGGGTTAGTCACTCAGTTAATTCTCTTGTGCTTTGTTCCCACCCCGCCTATTTGTATTATGTTGTATTGATTAGGAGTTACCACAAACAAACTGTTGCGGTAGTGCTATCTTGCAATCTAAGTGTGTCGCTGATGTAACCTGTTAGAACTTGAAGTGGCGATGAGGTCTTAAAATGTATGGAAAGGGTCTTTAAAAAGATCTTTAAAAGTATTAGATTTAACTTCAGGATTCTTGTATATACCCTGTCATTGCAAAAACGCAAACACGCAGTTACAGTGAAAACGATTAGCTAATCTTTGCTGTTTTCTCTGTTGCTGCAAGCCATCATTTCAGTGTAATATCATAAATTATTGCACGCAGCTGTAAAAGTTAATGTGTGTGTTTTGTGCTGTATTGTCATTAGCTGTTTTTGTTTTGGCCTTTTTCATGGCTTGATTGAACAGGACAGCTCAGACAGATGTCAGGAAATGGGATGAGAGAGGTTGACAGGTCAGATCTGAGCCGTGCTATGGCAAGGACACAACCTCTATACACAGGGCGCACGCCCTACCAACTGAGCTACTTTGGTGGACATGTGAGCTACAACTCTAAAGTGGCAATCACATTGATGCACATTCTCCTCAAGGAATAAAGAACTTCACGTCAAGTTCAAACATTCTGAAAAAAAAACTGAAAAAAAAAATGGGTACCCTATGAATTTGAAGAGAATATTAATCCTTTTGTGATCCCTTTCTCCCCAGCAGCAGCGGGAGCTCAGAAGAGTCCAGCGGTGCGGCTGAAGGACTTGGTGCCCCCCCTGCAGGTCAGAGACAGTGCTGCAGCCAGCATGGAGGACTTCCCCTGCAAAGACCAGACTGTCCACTCCTACCAGCAGATCAGCTGCCTCGACAGTGTCATTAGGTAAGGGGTGGTGTTTGTGACGATGAATGAGTTGGTTAAAAGACTATATGTGTATAGCCGGAACTTCATATTAAATGGATTCTGTTTTTCTCAGGTACCTGGAGAGTTGTAACATTCCCATTACAGTGAAGAGGAAGTACCAGTTCTCCTCCAACACCACATCCTCTAACTCAGATGATGACAAGAAGGGCTCAGAGGATGGCGTGCAAGTGCCTCCAGATGAGAACCCAGGCATGTACACATCATGCATCTGTGCACACGTACACATGTCAAACACCATGTGAAATTGTAGATACACTCTCTTGATACTTAATCAAACTTAAGAATCACCCCTTACATTGTTCATTGTCATAGTAATTATTGCCTGCATTCACTTGGGGTCAGCTGCTGTACTATTAGGAATAAGACTGTAACCATCTGTGGCTGAAGCTAACAGGGCTTTTCTCTCACTCCCAATCCAGACCCTTTGATGCTAGAAGCCCAGCCAAGCCTTTCAAACATGAAAGCACCTAAGAAGCCTCCATCTGGAGCAGCTGCTGTGGTGGGAGGCCCCCTGGCACCCCTCACTCTGCCCAGCAAAGCTGAGAGCGTGGTGTCCATCACCTCACAGTGCAGCTACAGCAGCACCATCGTCCATGTCGGAGACAAAAAGCCACAGCCAGAGTCTGGTGAGTGTTGGTGGCCATTGTTTAATGGAAGTGATGTTGAGCACTCAGGCACAGAAACAAACCGAGTTACATCAGACTGTTTTAGATTTTAGTTCTGTTTGACTAATGCTTATGGCTCTGACTCCTTTGACAGAGATTATTGAGGACGTGGCAGAGAGCCCAGCACCCCCGGCTCTGCCTGTCAGCGTGGTGTCTCCACCCAGCCAGGAGAAGGAGGCATACAAGCGTCTTGGACTGACCAAACAGGTGCTGGCTGCACACACCCAGAAAGAAGAGCAGGCCTTCCTCACCCGCTGCCGAGACCTCGTCAATGCCAGGACCTTCCAGAAGGACTGTTCGACATACCTGCACAAACATAGAGGGCCAGCCAACGCTGAAGGTACGCAGTGTTTAACAGTAACCACATGGTTATTCTATTATTCATTCCATAATGAAATTACTTTTATTTATGACTATTCATTTGATATAAGTCTTTGTGTGTACATGATATCAATGAGCCAAGTTTGAGAGGTTGAAAAATAATTCTCTGACTCCTCCATGTCTCATCTCAGGATCGTCTGGACCACGAAGTACAGCCAAACAGGGCACCACAAGGCCAGAGACGACTGCCAAGAAGGGCATCCGCAGCAGGAAGTCCAAGAAGCCCCGGATGAAGCATCCTGAGTCGTCAGACAGCGCTGTGTCAAACCGCAAACCCCGGCCCCCTCTTCAGGGTCTCAACCAAACCTCGTGGTCGCCATCAGAAGCATCTCAATCAGCTTTTAACGTCTCCTACCCAGCCATGGTGCCTGCCTACCCGCTTTACCCCCCAGCACCTGCTGCCCCAGCTCAGGCCCCCCTTCCTGACCCTTCCCTCTCTACAGGCTTTGGAGATGGGCAGAGCACCCAAGCCCCGCCTGCTGCCACTCCATATCCTGCACCCATTGTTACACCTGTGGTGGCCCTGGTGCTACCCAATTACCTGTTCTCCCAAGTAGGACAGTTAGCTCCGATTGGACAGCTTGGAGCTGCCCCTAGACCAACATTTTTCCCTGAGCAGACACAGACACAATCTGCATACTCTACTCAGCAGCCCTTTCAGCCCCCGCAGCCAGCCTACGCCATGCAAACACAGCCCCCTTACACCAGCCAACAGCCGTTTCCTGTGCAGACTGCCTTTGCCCCCCAGCAGCCATTCCAAACCGCTCAGATCCCCTACGCTACCCAGCAGCCCTTCCAGGCCCCTCAGACCGCCTATACCACCCAGCAGCCCTTCCAGGCCCCTCAGACCCCATTTACCACCCAACAGCCCTTCCAGGCTCCTCAGACCCCCTATACTGCCCAGCAGCCTTTCCAGGCCCCTCAGACTGCCTACACTGCCCAGCAGCCCTTTGCTGCCCAGCCTTCTTTCTCAGTGCAGACTCAGTTTGTGGCCCAAGCCCCATACCCATCTCAGCCCTTCCCTTACAGCCTAGCCTCAGAGCCCCCCAAAGCCCTGATCCGAGAGGGGGCGGCATCACGCTCCTCCACCCCAGCCTCTGGAGCAAGGGAGCCGGCAACATCACCGCCACTTTTTGAGTCACGGTGCAGCTCGCCGCTTCAGCTCAATCTGCTGAGCATGGAGGAAGGACAGCGCTCAGTGGAACGGCTCGACAGCACAGCACCCCCTGCTGGAGGCCAGGGCAACAGCACAGCAGCAGCATCAGGGGCAGCTGGAGCTGCAGGGGAGAAGAACAGAGGCATAGTCAAAAGTGAAAACCACCAACAGGTGAGAGACAATGAACCAAGAGATGGAAAGAGATAGTATGATATTTGTTGTAACATGAGAAGTCTTGACTTCTGACAGAAATGCTTCAATCATCTATATCCACACAAACAGTTCCATGTAATAGCTTTAACAGTGCCTCGCTGAAGTGTGAGTTTATCGCTGATGTTCTGCTACCTTGTGTTTCAGGTGTCATGCAAGGAGTCTGCAGGAGACGGGGCTCACAGCGACGGGAACTCCTCATCCTGCGACCTGCTAGACATCTTGCTGCAGGAGCAGGAGGACTCCCACTCTGGCACCGGATCAGCCACCTCAGGCTCCATGGGCTCAGGATGTGGCTCTGGATCGGGCTCCGGATCGGGCTCAGGATCAGGCTCAGGCTGTCGGACTTCTGGCAGCAGAGCAGGTCAGTAGAAGAAACATCCAGACAATACAAAAGTTATTTCAACCTCTGAGTAAATGAATGTACCATCATGCTATTTTATCATATTCCTAGTTTGTGATTGGTCCAACATTTCTCAAAACCAGTATGTATGTTAGAGTCTATGTTTGACTGTTCTCTGTCTAAAATTGTGTATAGGGAGCAGCAACACCAGCAAATACTTCGGCAGTGTTGACTCCCTGGAGCATGACCCCAAGGCCAAAGCCAAGACGAGAGGAGAAGGAAGCTCTGAAGGTGGTCAGTCGCAGGCCAAGGTCTCAAGCCAAGGGGATGGAGAGCATTTCATCAAATATGTTCTCCAGGAGCCCCTCTGGCTGCTGATGGCTAATGCTGACGACAAGGTCATGATGACTTATCAGATGCCATCCAGGTAAGATGAGTAACACCAAGTATAAAACTCATTTAGATGTCATCCAATGTTGTTGTTTTTTGCTATAGAGTCCTTCTGTGCCGATTTATTACCTGATTGTTTTTTATTTCCACACTTTCAGTAAACCATTATGCAGTATGTATTAGCCTTGCCTCTAAACTGTCCTGTGTGTGCTCCTTGACCCTCAGGGACATCCAGAAGGTTTTGCGGGAAGACAAGGAGAGGCTGAGACAGATGCAGAAGAGCCAGCCACACTTCTCCTCTGACCAACGACGAGAGCTAATTGAGGAACACCCCTGGATGAGGAGGGGAGGTCTACCTGCTGCTATCAATGTCAAGGTCAGGACCACACACATGTTGTGTTTCTCAAACATCAGTTTGCATCAACACACTCCTTCACAGTACTCACCCAGTTTGATGAAACCTGGGATACATTTGGCATGAAAATGCTCAAAACTGAAAGTAATGACTCTTACATTAAACATCAGTAACTGACAAAGTCATTCTAAAATTTCTTTCTTTGCCTTCCAGTCCATACTTTTTTAAGTAGCTTAAATTGAAGGCACAGCGGTTGGTTCTGTACTCATTAAGTAACTATGATGGTGCTAACACCAGTTTAATGAGTGGATCAGCATAGAGATTAGCTAAAAAAAAAAAAAAAAAACAGGCGACAAAAGAAATCTGCCTACAACAACCGATACAGCTCCTAATTATATTTTTCTTGTGTAACTCGTACAAAAACAGAAGAATTTGCTGGACTTTTTTTGGGCTGTGACTTCCTGTAGACTTAATGTCACTATGAGGTTGCCACAAAGTAGCAGAGACTCCAGGAAGTCACCCCCACAACCAGAGTTCTTCTGCTAAGCTAACTGAGTGCTGCTTGTGATAAGCTTCAAATACTCAGACTCAGTTAATTAAGATATAAAGTTATTGTATGAAAATAGTCAAATGCAAGTAGAATTAATATCGGCTTTGTGTATGTTTTAAGGAGTGTGTGTACTGCGAAGATACAGCAGCACCCATCGAGGAGGACCTGCCAGACATGGACATGGGGGAGCTGAGAGTGGAGCTGAGTCAGGAGGGCCAGAATGTCCAGAGCCAATCAGAGCAGTCTCAGCCTCAAGCAGACTCTGGCTCCTGAACGCACACGCCGCCAGCAGGGGGATACACTCTACCAGACACGGACCCTCAAGACATAGACACACATAAACACACAATGTGGATGTGGGACAGACGCACACAACATGAACTCATCAGCACTCTGTGTTGCCATTGTGGTGAATACGAGGATGTGTGCCACTCGTGTGATCATCATGTGTTCTGTGTGTCGTGCGAAGGACTGCTGCTGAATTGCAGTTCTTGTTGCTCCCCCGCAGGGGGCAGTAATGCTTTATGAGGGTCTATGTATGCAGGACTGACTCTTATATAGTACACTTGCCAGGTAACACATACACACAAACACACACTCTAAACGGATGTGGACCAGCCTGTGAGGTTTGGTAACCTTTGGCCACCCACATATGTTTCTATTTATTTGTTTCCCATCTGCTGTGTCAGGGCAGCAACATGAGCAGTTATCGTTCTTAAAAAGACAAATCTAATAGTTGAGCCCGGCATAACTGTTAAAATCCTCTGCTGCCAGACATTATGTTAGTGTTGTTTTGCTCCATGGTCCCATTCAAGTCCTTGAGGACTCCCTTTATTTTCCCATTAGGAACTATGTAGAATAGTTGTGGTGCTTATAGGATGATAGAGTCCAGGTCAAAGGGCAGGGACTCCCACTTTAGTATCATGGATGTGTCTTTATCTCCCTTATGTTCAAGTGTGTTAAATACCCAGGCACACTGCAGTGGTATAACCTGACTCAACAGCTGACAGAAAAAACACAACAGTGACAATCTGATACAAAGTACAGGGTATTCATTGAATCAAGTATCCTATTTATTTTTACAAGATATTGTATCTAGAATAGTTTTTTCTAAGCTTAAGCCAAATCCATTCAGCTGAAAGACAGTACTTACATATGAAAGATGTACATGCATTGACACACATAAACACACAATGTGGATGTGGGACAAACACACACAACATGAACTCATCAGAACTCAGTGTTCACTGAGAGTTTAAAGCTGGAGCTAGCTTGTCCGTTACACAGATTAACCTCTGAGTGTTGAGAGGAGTGGGGTTGAGAAGCTGCTAAAAATGTTTTTCTTTTGTCAAACAGTCAACATTAGAAAATCGGTGCACAAAAAGCAGAGATTGAAAGGATAGAGGTTACACAAACAAACAAGATCTGTGGGATTAGCATTTAATTTTCACATCCAATTTGTATCTTTAAATGAAACATTTTGTTTTCTTTTTAAGAGAGATATATCCATGTTTATTGCAGAAAACTGCTAAAATTGTTAATTAATATTCCTTTTCTGTCCTTATGGTGCAGCTCTACCACAAAATGTCATTTTTAGAACAAACCAGTGCCATGTTAGGCATTCGTACATTATGCAAAATGATATTGTCTCCTTTCAGGGACATTTCCTTTGCTCATATTTTCACCCATCTATTTGTACAGATCCCTGAGTAATTTAAAAGCTTTTGGTCAAAGAGTTTTGTGATACCATGTTCTGAACAGAGGTCGTTATCAAACATCAGCACTGAAACATATATGGAGCGATAATGGTGGGTAAACAGCATTACAATTGTAGCAAATATGGGGACCATGTTGCCTAAGTGTTGTGGGTTACACAAGAAATGGCAACGTTCATGTATTAGCAACCATGCCAACCTCTCGTCATTTAACATTAAGTATTAAGTAAACTGTGATCCGCGCCGGGTCCATGCAGTCGAGGTAAATAGGACGTGAACTGGGAACAACTCTGGTCCCAGAGCAGAGAATCTCTTGGGCTCGTGAATGTAACACAGACTGGACCAAGAGCATCTCACTGGCTTAGGAAGTTCTCATTTTCTTTTTATTCTTTTCATTTCTTGTTCACTTCTCAGATTTTTTTTTATTTTATTGTTCTATTTTTCTATTTTATTCTCTTGTGTATTTTATTTTATTTGCTTGACGAAAGTAAGAGTTTATGAGTGTCACTAGGGACGGACCCTACCTCGAATAAATCCCAGGTCATGTTACTGTACACAGAACATAGCATGTGTATACACATGTGGGCATAGCGCAATGGACGGAGAGGTCAGATACTTGAGTGATTCTGGTGACTGATGGGTTTGTACGGTGAGTCTCCGTCTCAGACTGACGGAGGTTTGTGGACTCCTTCTGTCTCTATGAATGAACGAACGAATGAATGAATGAATGCACGCGGGGCAGTCACCTGTCACCACCTTTAGCAAACTATGGTCCATTTCTCGGTCTTTTGTCTATTTTCTGTGCAAAATATCTTGAAGGGTCTCCTCCAACGCTCCAGCCTGTGTTTAAACCATTAAGAATGCAAGAAAAGTTATTTATTCATTTGGAAACTGAAATGTGGAAGTGAGCTGCTCCGAATGCGGAGCGCAAGCCGGGGAATCATGCTGCAGTAGTGTTAAAGCCTTACCTTTCTTACGGAGGGAATCCATTTTTAAATGAATTACACACTGGGGGGTCGTTGGAAGCACCCTTGCCTGTAAATGCGTACACGCGGTACTGGCACACAATGCTGTGTACAGTCTTGTAAATTTGTTTCTTTGCCACTGTCTGTGGTATGTTAAACTAGCACAGCTCTGTGCAATTTTGTAGGTAAACTGTGTTTGAAACATGGATACAATGTTGTAATAAAATGACAGAAATATAACCCTGTGTGACTCAGATGAATTGTTTTTCTGCTCGTTGCTCAACATTTTAAGGTTGCACATTGTTTGTTGGAAGAGGAAGGAATAATGATGGGCTAATAAATTTGTGGATAGTAATAGATAGATAGATAGATAGATAGATAGATAAATAGATAGATTAATAAGTGGGGTTGCAAAGAACAATTACTTTGACTATAGATTTGATACTTAGATATTAGATTTGATACACTATAGTTGATTATTTGACCAATTAATTAATTAATGGTTTAGCCTACTTGGATTATAAAATGTACAAAAAAAACTAAAATGATAATCACAAAAAGATGTCTTTATGTGCCTTGTTTGCTCCAAACTGCAGTTCAAAGAATATACCATAATGTAAGAACTGGAACTGGAATGTTTCGTTGCATTTCATCATGTGCATTGCTAATAAGAGAGGATTAGTTCAGTCAGATAAGCTCATGACATGTTTTATAACTCAGCGGAGTGATGGGATCCCTCCTGTCAAGTCATTTATCAAAGGCTGCCAGAAAGCAATACAGCTGCTATCATCAGCAGTTTCTGGCTCTGAGCCTTTCTGTGTCACAAAAAAAACAACCAAACATAAAAAAAACCTTTTTTCTAAAACTCTTTTTCTAAGATGCATTTCAGACAGCGCTCCTGATTGAATTTCTATAAAGCTGGGAAACTAATAGGAGAAAAAAAGGTTATTCACTGAGAATTGTTGAAACTAGTTCTTTTAACAGTGGTAACTGTTGTAAAACTGACTGTTATAATGAATAATAATTTATGGAGTCTCCCTAAATTGTATGCATTTTCTTGCAAAGAAAATGAACAAATTATTCTATAATTTTAAGATCTGTGTCTCTCCAAAGTTCATTGTGTCTTGCACAAAAGAAGAAGCTGCTGCTGCCCAATAGGAAGTGAATGTTCCCTCACAGTCAAAGACAGTTGAGAAGAGCCCGAGGATGGCAGGGATCCCCTGGGGATCTGTTTCAGCACCATATGCCTGCCTCCGCCGTTGAATCTCTCTCACACCAACTGTTGCACTGCGCTGACCTTTAACCTCAGAATTCATATGCACGGTCACAAACCCACAGCTGATGCATGAGTGCCTCCCTCCCGTCAGATGTTTTCCCCCCTTTTTCCCCGCTAAAACTGAATCTGTTAATGCGGTCAGCCTGTCGTCTGTCGCTTTCAGTGAGCAGATTGCGGTGACGTGCAGGGGTTTGACGGCGGGAAGTATTCCCACAGTCATGAACTCTGTTATTTTGTATAGTGTCTTAAAAGTTTCTTTGATATCAAGACTTTCCAGCAGTGAGATTGCTGTAGATGCTTTGTTTTTGACTGCACGTTTAGATTTATGAAAGGTTAGATTAAGCTTTTATTCAAGGTTTCAGTTTAGTGATGTGTCAGTTTGACTGGGACAGAACAGGGTGTGACTGCAATTTAATTTAGCCAAGGGTCCTTAAAATCATCGTCCACACCCAGTTCACTCAACTGCTTCCTTTCATATACCTAAACATACACACCATAGGGTTTCAAACTACACAGCGGTTCAGAATCACAGTGGCTGGTGTGCTCGGGGACTAAGTATATGTTTCTGTAGAGTATAGACTGTAATTTAATTGACTTTGTTTGAAACAGGGTTTGACAGAAATCTGCAAAAGACCAAATCTAGAATGACATAGAAATATAGACTTGAGACATTTTACTCTTTAATGTTCCACCACCTCCAACAAGGCAACAAGCTATCCTATATAGCAGTGTCTGCCAGTGTCTGCGTGTGTGTGTGTGTGTGTGTGTGTCCCTTTGAAGAATCCGAGCCTGCTTGTACCCTTTGTAGCTGCGACCATTTGACGCTCCTCTGTCAAATGGTCGCAGCTTTGATCACCCTGTCTCCTCCGCTCCCATTTCAATGTGTTTCCTCCGACCTTCACACCCCAGGCAAGCCCCTCCACCCACCCACCCACCGCCGCCTCCACCCGGGGATGTTCATTATTACTCCAAGACTCCAGCATCACCTGACAACAGGCAGCGAGCAGCAGGAACCACCGGTGATATTAACCCAATATGAGATCTAGACTGTCGATGCCTTGTAGCTTGTGAGAGACAAAATACAAGTGCAAATTTCCACTTATTCTCCAGACTCAGGGGGCCGTGTTGCCGGTGTCTGATGGCTGGTCCAGACAGTCCAGGCAGGATCTCACAGTCCTTTGTGAAAGAGCTCATTGTAAGTGAGGTGAGAGTGAAGACACCTGGAGAGGCGCGACTCTGAGGAGGGACGGGAAATAGGAAGAAGAGAGCAGATTTTGAGGCTATGATCTTAATTTGTACTTGAGTACAAGTAAAGATATCTTACTATTAAAGGGGCACTTTGTACTTTTGGAGAAGACATTAACCTCAGAATTTGAATGTTTACAATATTCATGAGGATATTATAGAAACTATATTATGTACAATCATATATTATAAACTATAATAGTTATTTTTTACATAACTGAATAGACTCTAAATAAAAGCTGATCTCAGAAATAAGGTCCAAGAACACTGTTTGAAGCTAGAAAGGTGGCAGGGTCCGCCACATATCAACAAAGTAAAACAGTATGAAATTGTGTCGTCCTTTACAGTCAGTTTGTTTATTCAGTTCATTCAGTCATGAAAATGAAGAAAGTATAAAAAAATATCAATCAAAGAAGATGTTTCTCTTCTTCCCCAAAACTACATAATCCACCTTTAATTATAAGTCAACAAATAGAGTCAATAAGACAATAAATGTGCATAATAGTTTATATAGTTATCTTATATAGTAATATCTAATAGGTAAATCGTAATAGTTACAAGTGATCTGCAGCTGTTTTAAAACAAGTCCCCATCTACTCCAGTTGTTTCAGAGAAAGCTGCAACGCTGTTTTGCTGTGATGCTCCAGAAATGTTTGGCGGACTGCGCAGCCTCACCCTTCTTTCTATCAACATGGGCGACGAGTAGATAATGACTGAATTTACACTTGTAGCTGAACTTACCCTTTAAGTGTGAACTCACTGTGCAAAGTCACAGTAACTTCCTAATGTGTTGATGGTGAACAACAGGAATCCATGATACATCCTAATGTAATCTGTGCATTAGTTAGGATTTAAGCATGTTATCTGTACCCTTTATTGAGTGTTGACTGAAGCTTTCATCCCGTTTCCTGCCATATGATCCACATTGAGTCAAGTCAGACACCAGCTCCTCAATTACATTATTTTATTTAACAAAACTTGACATTTTCCTGGCATTTCTAAACATTATTACAGCATTCTGAAGGAGGCTACTGGTCATAAACTACGGGTCTTTATGAAATACATTAGAAATATTTATATTAATCGGAGGCATTGCCAAACTTCTCGGTTTCTAAAAGAGCTTTTCTTCACGTTCACATCCTATATACACAGAGACACTGACACAGAAAAAGTGTGAACTCCTCGTCTGTCCTTTGTTGGGCTATAAGTGAGTGTAGAGAGGGGAGGTTTCATCTTGCTCCAGGTGACTAGAGAGGTCAAAACAGAGGACTCAAAGCCGGGGGAGTCGCCACTAAATAGGAAGGAGAGGGGGAGGACTCTCAGGAGGCCCCCGAGCTGCAGGAGCCCTTCAGAGAAAGGGCCCCTTTAATGAGATAAAGGTAAACTCTGTGACGTTTCTCTGATATCCAAAGCACTTTAGCAGTGTTTTTCCTGGTGAAATGATATTCCATCAACTGGCTCTTTCTACTTCTACTTTACCGGGTGATGTCCTCCATTCCCCAGAATGCAATGGATGCGTGCGATCCGTTGTGGGTGAAAAGTAAAGCCACAGTCATGGTCCCTCCAGAAAACAAAGTGATCTGCAGTTCTCACTGCATTTTGGTTGGCCGAGTGGGTGAACTGGTCTCTCTGTGTCTTCTTGGATTATTGACTGGAATCCAGGATAAATCCGTGCATGTGGCCCGTCACCTGCAGGGGTACATGAGCCGTGAGATGTAATGTAAGTGTTTTAAAGAGTTCTTGTGTTCTAGGGTGGGATTTTCCTTTCCAGTTAGAGGCCCAGCGTACCATCTTTAAAGACAAACTCCTGCTTCAACACCTCCAAATGCACCCCCACCCAGGCCCAGCACCCCTACCAGGGTCTCCACATAGACCGTGGGTAGGTCATGGTGGGCATGCTCAGGGCCTCCCTGCTCTCCAGGCTCTCCGTGGAGCTCTGGTTGTGCTCGCTGTCGGTCTCATCCAGGTCGGAGCACAGGTCCTCGCTGGACGTGGTGGAGGGCGCCGGGGAGAGGGCCGAGGAGCTGCTGGACAGACTCCTTCCTCCGGGCGAAGCCAGGTCGGCGCAGAGCGCCTCGCCGCCGCCGTGCCAAGTGCTGCCGTTGCTCCCAGAAGTGTCGGTGATCAGGTCCATCAGCACGTCCTGGAGGTGGTCCTCGTTCAGGGGCATGCACTCCAGCAGGTGGTTGAGGAGCTCCGCGGCCACCGTCGCGTCTATCCCGGGACAGCTGGACACGAACATGTGGACCTCGTGCATGCACTGGATGTAGCCGGCGGCGAACCTCTCGCTGGCTTCTCTGTTGAGTGTGTCTGTTTCTGTGGGAGGAGAGAGAGAGAGAGAGAGGGATGAAATGACTGCAGCAGGTGGGCAGCTCGAGGTCCCAGCCTGGTCGCTATCAGATGGGAGCTATGCAATTGTCATGACTTTAAGGAGTGGTGTGAGGCATTTGTCACAATTTCCTGTCAGAAGAGTCCCGGAAAAGTCAAAATATCAGTCATTTACTAAACAAAAGCTCAAAAGATGAGAGGAAATATAAGGATAAGATTGTGCTAATTAAATATTGCTTCTTCTGTTAAACATCCCATGACACCCTCGCGGGGGTCCTGACCCCACGGGGTTAGGAGCCATGGCTCTAAAACACAGGTCGAACCTCAAGTATACAGACAACAACACCTCTGGATTTTGTCCCCTCATCCAAAACTTGGATCGATTCTGCTTCTCCTCAAAGTGTTCTCACTGATTGGATTTAGAACTGGGCCAAATAAAAGTGATGACACCAGGGTCATAGTGTCAGAGAAGACATCAGCAGGGATTCTGACTCATAATGTGGTTAATGACGTCATTAATATTGGCTTTATGTTAGCTGATTATTCTAACTGAGTGAAAATATCCCCTGTTTGGTCGCATAAACACTGACGTCATCTGAGTGACTGCAAAGTATCGCAGTCTCTTCTCTGTCCGTACAAGATTTTAGAGTGTAAGTCCCCAGATGGTCAGGACGTGTGTGTGCCAGTACAGACGGACCTTGGTTTCGGTTCTTCAGCACGTCCTCCACCTTTTTCACCGTCATCTCCAGCACCTCTGCGTTCTCCATCTTGGAATGAAACTGTGAGAAAAAAAACAAAGCAGCAGAGAACCGTCAGAACCGAGCTCGACCCCTCTCTCTCGCCGTGTCACAGGTGCCAGGTGAGGTACTCACGTCCGTGTCCGCCAGCAGAGTCCGCAGCTCCTGCAAACTCTCGTTGATGCGCGCTCGCCTCTTCTTCTCCACCAGAGGTTTCCTGATCTGCAAGGAAGGAGCGCACGGATCACACTTCATTCACTGACACACACACATCAAGCTGTGCGTACGAAATCAGACTGATTTATCTTCTTCTTTTTTAAAAAACGCATGTCAGCAGCGTGACAAGTGCGACACTGCCAAGTGCGTCCAGAGGGAGTCCTCCCCCTCCCCTCCCTCCTCCCTCACCCATCAGCCCCTGGAGTTACCTTTCTGTCCGCTTTCTGAATCCCGTATTCGGACTCATCTTCTTCCATGTCCAGTTCGGTGCTGCTGGGCCGAGCCGACGGGGCCATGTTTGTCTCTCTGCTGCTGCTGCTGCTGCTGCCTCTTCCTCCCCAGTCGTCAGTGAGGGGGGCAGCTGGCAAACGGAACCGGTTTCAGGAAGGGAGGAAAGAGAAGAAAAAAAATCGACAAACTCGCGTTAGGCGAGGCGAGGCGCCCTCTGTTTATTGTGCAATCCAAGTGAGACGTGCTGCTGGCGCTGAGTGGCTGTTGTTAGTATTTATAGGGGCTTATTACCATGTGAATGGGGGCCGAGCCGCTCTCGCTGGGGGACAACAGAGCGCACACGGCCGGAGCCAATGAGCGCCCGCTCCCTTTGTCTCCGGTCAGCCCCGGTCTGCGCCCCGAGGAGCTGGACGGGCTTTAATCAGACAGTTTGTTGTGTCAGGGGACCGACCGCTCTCATTTTCAGCCACACTGTTGGTACCAATCAAATGCGTGTGTCCCATTCAGCTGCACGCAGTCTGTATAAGGCAGAGGCAGGACAGCTCTAGTGTGGTGTTGATACTTATATTTTTGATAAATGTCATAAAAAATCACATTAAAATTATCATTTTAAAGTGCTTAAATGAATAAGAATTTGCACCCTGATAATTTAAAGTGCTATGTGATCAACGTACAGAGAATATACTTGACGTGTTCCACAAAAGGTGATCTGTGTTGATTCTCTCTCAGCTTCACTGAATCTCCTCGCTCTGTTTTTTTTTTTCCTGCCCTACCCATTCATCGCTCTGCCGGCTGTCGTGTCCGAGCCTCAGCAGATTTACCCGGCTGTTTGGCGGATGTAACGCGATGCCTTCAGTTGGCAGCTGCTGCCGGCGGCCCCTCGGCCCAAACTGAATCAGCCGGGGGAATTAAGGGCCCTTCTCCAAAGAAAGCGACAGGTGTTGGCCTGCGCCTCGTTTGTTCTCCCCGTTGTTCGGTGACTTCTGGTGTGTGTCTGCAACTGAATTCTCACGTTGCTGCTGCTGCTCTCGTCTAAGAGGGACTTAAGCGTCTGGTCGATCTGAAACCATTGGTGCTTGCGTGGTGTATTTATTATATAGTGGTGTGTATGAACGTGCAAGTTTTGAAGTAGTCCTCATTTACGCAGCATTTAAAGTGTTTGAGAATGACGTGATTCTGGTGGTGTCGGTGTTGGACTTTGCGCGTTTGGACGCGCTGGTTACGCACAATGTCCGTTTTGTTTATATCTCATAAGAGCGCGCGGCCCTGTGCCCTCGTTATTACACATGTTTTGAACACGGTATTATCATGTTAATGACCCCCCTCACAATGGAGCAGCTCCGTGTGCCTGTTAAAGGACCACGCAGCGCGGGCATCTGTGCCACCTTCCAGGTAAACGCAAGCCATGTGTGCTCTTTTACGCGCGGTGCTTCCACAGTCGCGCAGCGTTTCCGCAGAATAAAAAAGCAGCACTAAACTGTCGAAGGAAGAGTTTCAGACCTTTCAAGTGGAAGGGGGGCTTTGGCACCTCGCCACCCCCAGATCTCTGCTCCAGATCTTTAATGGTGCGGACTGTGGAGAGAGCAGCTGTCTCGGCTCGCTTTTGTTGGTGAGCTCCGCTGAGGGACCGGGCGTCCCCCCTCTCTCCCTCTGTGTCTCTCCCTCTCTTCAGACCCGCCGCCTGGCTCCATGTGGCGGCCAGTCAGAACGGCAATGAATGGGCCATATGCACGTTTCTACCTTTCACAACCCAGTGATGAATTTCATCTTTATTAATGCGCAAATGTAGCAGAACGCTCGCTTTGGCCGTGGTTGGGCAACATCATGGCGTTTTTGTGCGCACAAATGGAGAGGGCTGTGGTGCTGTGAAGTCCCAAATCCCTCTTTCAGACCTCACTGGACCCCCCATCTGATTATCCAATTTACTTTTTAAGTTAATAGTCAACCAAATGTCAGATAGGCACCCATTAATGATTTAGTTCAACCTGGTGTCTCGTTCTCTCAATCACAAAACACACATTACTCATTATGATGCATAATTGATTTATTGATGATGAATACTTCCATATGGGTGTCGGAAGGACATTGGAATTAAAGGCGTAGTTCCCCCATAATAGGGGCATCACAATAGAACAGGTTTTGAGATACCAGTCTCAGGGACAGGAGCTGGTTTCTGTCACCACCCCAAATACAACAGGAATTTCAGTTGTAGCATATCAGAAGTATCAGAGGACGAAATCTGAGAACTCGGAGGCAGCGCGTCTCTTCAGCAACAATGTCCTGAGTTATTCGTTTAATCCACAGAGCTCACCGGGGAAAGTTTTCCGTGGAACTACACCAGCCACCAGAGATCGAATCTGTATGGAATATGGAAATTGCCACAGTGGGAAAAGTGTCAGGTGTCACGGATAACAGTATTAACGTGTCTGTTATCTATTCAAGTGTCCCACTGAGCCACAACGGTGCCGAATTCAGCCACTGTTCATTTCATTATTTACACCTGTGCTTTTACTGACATGTCCGCTGTGAAAATGAAATCCCCTTCACCTCCACCGTGTCGACCTCATCTCATTAAAGTGAAACTGTAAATAGGCTACCACTACAGTCACATGTCGCCTCGTGATTTTGGTGAATTGACCCTTTAATTAAAGCTGCAATTGTGACCACTAGGGGGCAATTAAACCCTCCATTCCCCTCACAACGTTATCAAAGTGCAGTTGGAGCTGACATGTCAGCTGGCAAACAGACAGTAACAGCATCATCAGGAAAGTTTGAGGCTACAGTAAGAAGAACAACTGAAAATAAAACGAATGATGGCTGAATTCCATTTAGCTGCTCTGGTCTCTGAAACACTGTCGCACAGTCAAGCTTTAATGGGGACACTTGAATGAAACAAAGTGAATGTTGTTACTGCAGTCAGTGGCCCCTGTGGTTTCAAGTCAGGATGTCTGCTGTGGAAAAAGGCCTGCGGTCACCCTCCTTCAAAAAGGCCTGCGGTCACCCTCCTTCGGCTCGGTTTGGTCTGGCCCGTAGTAGTTCCTGACAGCTAACGGTTTGACATTTGTTGCCGGGCAGGTAGTGTGTTTATCTGAGTTTATTTACTGGAAACACACACCTGCTGCTGCTGGTGGTGAAGCTGTTCATTATTTGCATTCGCCTCCAACAAAACAATGAGCTCGACAAAGGCTAAAAAAAAAGCTGCAAAATTTGGGTCATGTGCTGTGTCACTGCGGGTGACCCATTTAATTACACAACTTGATTCAAAACGTATGTAAACATATTGATGAATGCAGCTTTAAGATGTTCTTAAATACTATTGACTATAAAAAGGCTAGTCTGAAGGCTAATATCTTCGTTTTTTCAGGTATGGGACAGTTTCTAATTTCTACCTTTGATGGTAAAAATCCAGGCTGAGTAATAAATGCTTTAAATGGCCTCAGTTGCTATATATATTTCTATATCTAACAGACTGATAGGTTAACAATTTGGTTCTCCTGCTGATGCTGTTCTAGCCCATAGAGGTCAAAGGTCAAAACTGAAAAGCGCAGGCTGATCTTACATGGACAAGATAGCTCACGAAGCTAAATAAAATCTCAAGAGTGTACAATACATTGTATTCAATTTATTATTATTCATATTTGGGTTAATAATACAGAAAAGTAGGAAGACATAAAAAAAAAACTATGTGATGCCAAGCAAGTGTCTAAGAAGCAAAGTCATGCCTTATAATATCAAATAAATAAAGCTGTTAATACAATAAATACACGAAAGATTAATAAGAGCCTTCTACAATGCAGGCTACAGGAAGTCGACTTCTGAAGGGAAGTACTGAGAAAAGGTCTGTATAGAATCATTACAGCACACCTACAATAATAACCGCTGGAACAAAACTGCCCCACGTTTGTCTTCTGAGCAGCATATCTATAAGATACATAACATAGGATGGTCTAACAAAAATGGACAACCAAGATCATTAATCCACCAGTTCACCAGGGCCTCCACATGTCCAGCATCCCCAGGTGGGAGCTGTGGAGCCCTGGTCTCTGGCAGGTGGGGCTTTCTCTATGGAGCTGCCTCCCGGCCAGGGTGTCTCCTCTACGGGGTGTGCCGGGGCTGGCCAGAGGAGGGGCGTCGTGTCTGGGCGTGGGCTGGAGGGGGCGCTCATCGGTGGACCTGGGCAGGGACTTGAGGAGGTGGTTGAGCAGGCGGGAGCCCAGAGTTTTATCCATCCAGTCGCAGGTGAGGAGCATGTTGTGGACCTCGTGCATGCACTGGATGTACCCTGTGCTGTACTTCTGCTGGGCCTCCAGGCCTAACGTGGGGTCTGCGGGAGGAGAGGGAGGAGGTGTGAGGTTACAGCGGCCCCTGGTGGCGACAAGCACAACGTGCACCCGTGACACAGCCCCGAGTGATGCTGCCTGCCATCAGGAAGCTGCTCAGTGAATCCTTCACAAGTGTGCTACACAATCACTCAACTATTAAACACAGTGAGGATACAGTATCTGAGGCAAACAGTGTCTGACGTGTTGAGTGCTGATGATCAGCTCTGCTGCCTGATGTCAGCTGGGTTCTATTTTAGTTTGTAATGCCCAACTGTTGACCCAAAGAAAAACATCCATGACTGTAACAGGGTGGCATACACAGAGCCATCGCGGTCCTTACCGTTGAGTTTACTGCTCTGGATGTTCTGCAGGTGTTTCACCGTCATCTCCAGGATATCGGCCTTCTCCAGTTTGGATTGCTGTTGAGAGACGAGCAGCCTCGAGGTTAACTCGATTCAGACTCCACTGTTTACTTGTAGAGAGAGGCTGAGCCACGTGAGGACAATACTCACATCGAGTCTGAACGCTCCGATCACAGTTTCTTTGAGCTGATCCAAGCAAGTGTTTATCCTCTCTCGTCGTTTCCTCTCAATGAGCGGCTTTCTCAGCTGTAAAAAGACATTTGTTTTTTTAAAAAAAGGCAGCAAGGACGGTGAGAGTCAGAGACACCATGCTGGAGCGCAGGGGACATCGATCTACTGTATATCCAAGTGTAAAATACCTTTCTCTCCTCCTTGGCACTGGGATGTTTCCCCACGTTGTGCGCCATGGATGAAGCAGTCATGTCTTCCTCTCGGCTGTCTGCGCGCCTGTGCCTGCTCCGCTCCGGATCTCAGCGCGTCTCTAGGGCCCTCGGCGCGGCACGGCCCTCTTATTTATCGGGGCGCAATTAGCATGTGAATGCTCCAGCTCTTTGGCTGCGGGATTTTCCCACACACGGGGTCCCATCAGTCAAGACTGACAGGTCACTGGCTCCATTCAATAACCGAGAGACCCGGCCTAGAAACAAAAAAAAAAAAAAGAAAAGAAAAAAAATACTGACAAGCGACAGATGTCCAGCCTGAAACCATGCGCTACACGCACCACCCACCACCCTCCAGCCCCCACCCAACACACACACACACACACACACACACACACACGAAACGCAGTTTCCTCTTCTCCCAGGGCTGAACAAGAGTGTGCAGTTACCGTGCTTGACTCCGGGGAGCCCCTCGCCTATTGTTCACAGGAGCAACATTACACTACCTGCAAAAAAGGCCAAACCCATTCCCTCAGAGCTCACAGGAAGACACAACAGGCTGACAAATCACCTGAGGGTGTGCCTGCCTGTGTAGGCCACACTACAGACCGTCCTGTGTGCAGCATGCCTCACAAGTTCTTAAATCTTTTTTTTTTTTTATCAGCTATTAACTTTAATTTAATTCTGATTCTTGAGTTTTATAGCAGCTGACTCTGAATAAAAAGTGACACACAAATTCACTCACACACACACGCACACACAGGCACACACACACACTCCTTCTTTGAGGACTTGTTTTCCACTCTTGCGGGTATTTAGCCAGCTTTGATCATTCTCGCTGCCTTCAAATGTCCGACATCTGCTGTTGACTGTTAGCGAGCAGATGTCAGATTGACCAGTTGCCCCCACCCCGACACCACCCCACCCACCCACCTTCGGGTCCCTTAAAGCGAGGGCCCCTGTTTTTTAGAGCCACGCGACTGCCAGGCGAATGCCGGGTCGTGGGAACTGGAGCCGAACAAAGGCCTCTATTCATCCAGACCAAATCAGCATGAAGAGCGTAATAACCTCCAGAGTGGGTGGACAGGAGGAGGAGGAGGAGGAGGAGGAAGAGGAGGCTCTGGCAGGTGACCAGGATGAGCGAAGCCACAGCCAGGTGGGATGGAGTTTATTTTTGTTTTGTCATTTCCCTCAGGGCCAGCAGGAACCACTTCATGCGTGATGTATCGCCAACAACTGTGGACAGGTATTTGGAGCCATGTTCAGCCATTTAAGTCGGACTGATTTCGCAGCACCGTGTGGTTGCCTTGTTCACAATTCCTTTTAAATATTATCTCTTTGCCGTTTTGAGATATGACATCCTAGGGAAGACGAGATCCCTCAGAAAACCTCTGGGATAACTGTTAAATCGTCGTTTTCTCAGAAAAACAGATAAAACAATAAATCAAGAAAACATGTAAGAAATAATTTTATTCATTTTTTTTCTTTCCGTGACTAAAAACACATGTCCCCTCCGGTGGACGTGATGCAAAAAGGGTAAATTCTGCGTTTTTTTTAGTTCCGCCTTACTTTCGTTTTATTTAAAATCATGATATAATCCATACTTTAATGGTTTAATTAAACTGCAATATTATACAGCATTCAGATTTTATCTAAATATAGACCCAACTGGCAGAATGTACCCTTTGGTGCATAACGTCATAGAAAAATATGTACAAGAAAAATATCATTAAATGATAATTACAACCTGATTAACAGTATTTCTAAAACCTTTTCATGAAATATGATCGCTTCACCTGTCCCCTCGTCTGTAGTCTGACCTGATATAAAACTAACAAACTGATCTGTATACATTGAGTTTATGACAAAAGATGAGTTGGTTTAATATCTGATTTAATCACTGTTTGTAGGAATTGAGTCTCGAGGAGTCTGGTATAAAGACTAGGCCAGGAAAGGTGTTTTTCCTACAACTTAAGAAACCATTTGACTGATCATTTTAATTTGCAATGAATTATAACTTAAGATAAGATGAAGACAACTGAGGAGAATAGCCTGACTTGTCGAAACAACCTAAGGTGTTAATATATTTCTAAGGCTCATTTGATGTCCCTATTTTTGCTAAAGAATATACTGTAGGTTGGTATTCTTACAGTCATTTCAATATTACCAGGATGTCAAATACAGTAGAACAAGTGCTTCCTCTTTTTATGTAACTAAAGACAGCCTTCCTCTGCCTTCACCTGCACCTGTGTGGTGTGCTGGAAACACTTAGCATCAGAATGAATTTATGCTGCAAGTAAACTTTAGTCTTTTAACATTAAAAATTGAAAAATTGGCAGGTGATACCAGTTCCAAATCAAATAACATGAACAAATGTATTTCTACCATACAGGACCTGAATGTTACAAAGTGTCCCATTACTATAGAATGGCAAAAAAAAAAGCAAACAGACATCTAATGTAATACACTATAACAAATAAAAATGCACTGCATTTAAACAGACATTGCAAAACAAGAAAACAACAACAATGTGAAAAGCAGAATGTGAGTGTGTGAGTGTTTATGTGAGAAATATCAAGTAAAATGATGTGACATTCACTTACATTTTAAATTATTTAAAAAACAAAAACTGAAAGATACAGATATAATCTATGCATAATTAAGGAAGTACATTTTTTTTTGGGGGGGGGGGATCAACTATAAACAAATCTAAAGTCAAAACCCTTTGAATGTTTAAGAAACAAGTAATTACATGAAAGAAGTCCAACTCTGTTGAAAGTGAAAGGTGAATTTTCTGCTGCGTAAGGTTAAGCAACCATCTGACCCTATTCTCCTTAAAGGTGTCATTTGTAGAATATGACCAGAGTCCATAGGGGCAGCATATCACCAGAGTAACCAACAACTGCTGTTCCTTGCTAAGTATCCTTGGCTGCAGCTAGCTACCGTTAGCTAATTAGCCCATGGCTAAGGTAGCCATGGAGCCAGTGGCCTGAGAGTTTGCCTGGACCAGGACCACCTCAGGCGACGGGTCCCAGCTCACTGGATTTGATGGCACAGCCTCCAACATCAATTGAGGTCCGTTTAAAGACAGAGGTGATTTACAGCAGATTGACACAGATTGATGTCTTTGAGCTCTATTGTTTCCTCACACTCTGTTGATAATGTTCTGAAATTCTGGCCAAACATAACAATACAGTTGTTGCCTCCCACTTGTTATCGACTCCTCACTGGTGTGCTCCCTTTAAAATGGTTTTACACTTGTTATCAAATAGACTACACTGGCCTCCTAAAATTACCTTCATAGTAAATACATGTAAGGACACAACAATTAGCATGTCAATAGACTGTTACACAGGCATGCCTCTGTTTTCAAACATTTGTAGGCTTCTTACAAGTTATTCAACAGAGACATTCATTGTATAAAATAAAATAATGGTCATTTTTACACCATGTCTGAATAGAGACTGAATTCTATGATTTAGATCTATTTCATTGTCCATTTCCTGTCCATTGTCACCAGGAGTGCATTTTTATACATTTTTCTTCTTTTTTATCAACCAATCAAAGCTGTTAAAAGAATGTGTCACACCTAACAACGGGTCAACCCTCACTAAGATAAAAGTATTTTATGTCTTTTTTTTTTTTGCTCAGAGTTGCTCTACAAAGTTTTTCCAAATTGCTTCTAAGCTAGTCCTTGATATACGTTTCTAGGCTACGTTAGGGCCCCCTGAGAGGATTCTCAGAATGTAGGTGAATATGAGGCCCAGGTTTTAAAATACCAGAAATCCCCTTTAATCACAACAGATGGAAGCATGAAAAAATAAAATCATATTTTGATTATGCAGCTTCTCTACTCGTCTGTGCTTTTTTCCTTGCGCTCATCTGTTTCTTTGAAATGGAAGACCTTTCCATCAGGCTGCGTTATCCATTTCAGTTTGACGTCTTCTCCCAGGTTGTGGTTCTTCAGTCTCTGGTTGAGCTGAACAGACACATTATCGTTACCATAATTGGGTACAAACCGAAAGGATTTGGAACTTTTCCAGTGCAACTTTTCAACACGTCTGGTCAGCGGCTACGCTTGCAGCTCTGACTGTGCGGCTGTATTTAGGCACAGTGGTGCTTTGAGCTAAATGCTAACATTAGTGTGCTAACATGCACAATGGTAATGTGTTGCGTTGTTGTTGTCATGTACGCCATTTTAACCATGTTAATTATCTTAGTTTAGCGTGTTAGCATGTTTTTCTAATAAGCAATTGATCTTAAATTTTGAATTATGCAATCCATCCTGACTGGGACAAAAGTGCCTGAGTGCATTCGATTAGCCGTCGCAAAATTTCAGTCTGTTGCAAATGGACGGACCAACCTGACCAACTCTGGAGTCGGGCCGTCAGTGTTACTAAAAAAGACTCGCGGTAGACAGCAATACATGCTGCTAACCCCCTCATATCAAAATTGTACACAAAGAAACTATCAATATGCAAATATGCTTGTTACTCAAACATCATTACCTGCTCTAAGATGGCATCCTGCATCTCCTCCGGGTCCATAGAAGAGGACAACATCACCTTCACCACCCTTTTCTTCACTGTAGCTTTTGGGATAGTAATTTTATAATAATGATATGTTAATGTTGTAAACTGTGAAGTTGAAAGCCATGCTGCAAGCAGGTTTTGTGTACAGTACATCGACTTTTTTAGATCATAATAGTAAGTCATGACTCACCACTGCAGACAAAAGCATATTTGGCCTCACAAAGTCGTGCATTCCATTTACTGGGAGTTGTAGTCACACAGGAATCTATGATTTTATCAGGCTGACCATAATCCCAGTTGCTGAATGAGGTAAAACGCAGCCGCTGACCATCTGACCACCTCCATGACTCTCTGTACAGGCCGATCCAGGAATAAGTCTGCACGAGCCTCTGGATGTCCTCGTTCTCAGCTAGGCTCCTCACACTGGCAAGGTCTGTGTGGTGCTGCCTGCAGTAGCTCTGAGCATCGGTCCAGTTCATTTTCTTTGTCACATAGATGTATTTTGTCTCTGAAAATTCTTTAAAACAAAAGTCAAGATGACAACTCAACAAAAATTTCACTCATACAATGACCACGAATGGGGCTTGATTTTACTGGGATAAACACTAGTGACATCATGCTAACAGGCTCAGAAAATTTAGCAGGTACCATGTTCACTATTAGTGTGCATGCGAACATCCCTTACTGGCCTAAAATGATGGTATCTTAGTAGCAAGAGTTGTGAATATAAAGACCATAGCTGGCTCTACAGAAAGCCAACACATCCCGAATTTCCTGTATTTTTCATAGTCTGTGGATGAACATGTCACGTATTGTAAACATATTTTTATTTGCTTTTCTTTATTTACTTCCCTCTATTAATAAGATGATGATGATGATGATGATGATGATTCATATACTTGCTTTATTGTTATTCTCTTACCACTGTAGCAGACGAAAGGGACCGCTTGGCTGCACCAATAATCTGACCATGCTCCAAAGGCTGCTGTGTTAGCACACATAAATGCTCCTGTGTAGGCATTGGGCTCATGATGGTTCCATTTTCTAAACTCAGCCTCTCCTTCTTTGTAAAATCCCCCCCTTTCCAGAGACCACTTCCAGTTGTTAAAGTCACCATACAGACCGATCCAGGCTTCATCAACATTATTCCATAACAAGTGATTCAGCCGGACCATGTCTTCCTCGCTGTTTATGGTGACCAGGTCTGTGTACCGCTCCCTGCAGTAACGCTGGGCCTCACTCCAGGTCTTTCGCTCTTTAACAATGTGGTAAAGTTGAGCAAAGCATGAGGGGAGGATGCAAAGACCTGTGGTCACAATAACGACATAATTAACACAATAACATTCAGTTTCATGGAACTGTTCCATTATGTGATCTCTTACATGAAGAATACATGTGAATATATCTATCTAGTGACGTATTTTTGGCCTACTGTGAAAGCTACAGTCAGAGCAGATGTTTGTCAGACAGCGTCAGGTAAAAGTGGGAGAATCTGGGGCTCTGTTCAGACGTTGTATTAACATCTGTCCCGAGTGATCAAATCACAAGTGGACATTCTAAGTGCAGGTGATCAAAATTTGGGGACACCCATGCCATTTTTCCATTACATCTGCCGGCATGGCTCTTCTCGTTTTGACTCAGTCCCTGCAGTGCTATTGAAGAATCACTGCAAACAAAGTGTCTCCGCTAACTCAGCTACAAACTCATCTCACTCGTCTCATTTGTTATAACTTCTTCACAGTAAAGGCCCCCGTTATTTAGTCATTTAAAAGCTTTTACTATGAAGCAGCGTTGCAGGAAACGTGTTCTCACCAGCGGCGACTAAACATGAGTCCTGAAACAGCTGGTAGTGAACACAATGAAACAGTGAAACACATCAGATGTTTGAAGGCACAAACAGGACGAGATAAACTAAACTAAAGAGATTCAGTTTGAAGCTACAAAAGTCCTGAGAGCTGAACACAGATTTTTAAAAACATCTTTCTCTCAGGTTTGATGCACAGATGTGAGTCGCCACGGCCTGCTTGGTGGCGGGGCGGCCGCGGCTTGGCCCCGCTCTACATTTCCATCCCATTTGAATTTTGTGCTAAGTTTTATGAGTTTAAGAATATTTATTTCAGAAGCTAAAAGTAAAATTTTGTTTCCCGTCAAGTTTATCAATACAAATTTTAGTTTTCCTAAATAAATGTGAGGGTTTTTGTTACAGTGACATTTCCGCATGCGTGGAAATGTTTAAAATAACCTAAAGCAGCCTCTCTAATCATAAAATCAGATGGTGACACGTGTTGTGAGCCAACTTATGTCTGAATACTTCACCCTTTGAATAAAGTGTTGAATCTACTTTATATCTTTGTTTAGGATTCTGAAAATCAACAACAATAACCAAATTTAAATCACTCTTACCTGATAAGACCATGAAGACAACAGTGCTCCTGTCCATGGTGTGCACAGTTGCAGCTCGTTGTCAGAATCAGACAAAACCTAATGAGACTTCAGCAGCCTTAAGACTTTGGTGTCAAAGGATATCTTTGGAGCAAAATGAACAAATAATGTTGAGGCTTAATTTGTGATAAAACAAGAGAAAAAACCAGACATAATTTTCAAGTAATTCATATAGAGTGATCTGCAACAGCGCATACACACATGTATCAATGAAGCATTAGGTAATGATTAGTTCAAAAATATCTGTAAATCCACACATATGCCATTACTTCATTGTGACTAGCTAAGAGCAGAGTTAATCCTTCTCTCACTTTAGTCTTGCAGGGTCCGTTGGCAGAAGGGATGAGGTGCTGTGTGATGTCTCAAGTCAGATTTCTTCAGAACTTCGCATCCATTGAGAAACTTACGGAGAGGTAATATCAGAGTGCTTCCACCTCTTTCTGTCCTGGAACAGCTCTGATAGCTGGGAAAGTATTTGTTTATTGAAATTGAATAAGATGCTGTGGCTGTATAGTCAAACAAGGAGAATGTGTCTGTTGTACAGTAGCTGATTGTGATGATGCACTGTGATAAGGCACGGCGAGAAACACAAAAGAGGCAATGGTTCAAAGGACATCTATGTAAATATGTCATGACAGTGTAGACTACTGCTGTTGATGAATAGTTACATAACTGACTCAGTTGACAGATGACTGCTGCTTTTTTAATTTAACATTTTTAATACATAGACAAAATTGTCTATTTGAAATTAAGCAATTGGCACAATGGCACAACCCACCTTTATCACCTTCCAAGGTGATTGAAGAAGAGCAAATAGGTCTAAAGAGGTAAAATCTCCAGCAACACTTGTAGTATATAAGATAAGTTTACTGTAAGACCTGTGAGCTGGCCTTTTCCCGAGTCCACCACTGCAACCATGGTGTGTCTTAACTGGATTGAAGGTCAAAGTAAACTTTATCAACCTACAAGGGAAAATCATGTGGTCATAAGAGTCTCAAAAATAACCGCAGAACCTCCATATCGCTAATGCGTAGGGATATGGAAACCCAAAACAGGGCATCTGCGAGCGGTGAAATACAGTGCAGTTTTAAGTGGTTAAAATTCACTTTGCATCTGGTCTTCGTTCACTGCAGTACAAAGCTGAGCATCTGGGCTGGAGCGGCTCACTGTTCTCCAAACTGAGGCTAAGCTGATCAGCAATTACGGTAGGCAACAGACCGACTATAGATATGTAGCCTACTTTATATGACCCCACTTCAAAAAACCCGAACTATCCCTTTAATGTAGCCTATAGTTCACAAAATAAGTGCAGTAGAAAATAACACGTTGTAAACTAGCTGTGTGCTAATTGTTTACTAATCTTACACTTGGAGTACACTCAGAAGTGTAGGTCCCAAGACATAGGCTATTGATATAGTACACTTGCAAGTATACTAATACATTGATATTACTGTAGGCTACTTAAATTTACTTGATAAAATTAACTTGAAGTATGCTTCCTTTTTGTAAGAGTGAGTCAGACACAGTGAAAGCCGCTGCATGGTGGTCCAGTTCGCCAACAGACCCCCTCCAGGAGTGAAGTGTCAGCGGCACAGGGCCTACAGCAGGGGTATTCAACTAAAATGTAAAGAGGTCCAGTTAGAGAAAATTTCCTCAAGCGAAGGTCCAGAAGATCATAATGTCAAACATTTTATATATATATATATATATATATATATATATATATATATATATATATATATATATATATATATATGGAAGTAGCCTCATAGTTGTATCAACATCTGCACCTGACTGTTAAATTAAACAGGTAAAGTACAAGTACAATTCAAAAATATTTATTGTCACTTAACACTGAAGTATACATGTGTACATTGAACTACACATATAATAATAATAATGTTTTTTTCTTATTAGGTTAAAGAAGGACTGCAGTTAAAAATAAAATAGAGAAAATAAATAAAATAGCATTTGAAAAATTGTGCATCTTAAAATAAAGTGATTAATTTTGGAAAAATGAAATAAAGTGTACCAGCAGCTTGAGTTTCCCTTTTCCTTTGTTAACTGTCTCAACACATTTTTTTTACAATAAATGAATATAAACACATCTTAACATTTGAACCATTTTACAGTTTTTCTTTCTTCCCCTCTTATATCTTATGCCCCCACTTTCTGTTGTTCAGTGAGAGAACTGAGCTCTAACTTCTCCTGCCAGGACTTTAAATCTGGGCTGGAATGGTGTCAGGGCCATTCTCATACACATGTGAAGGTGCTCATTGGTGAGCCTGGAACGATATTTAGTTTTAATTATGTTCATTGTGGAGAAAGCTGCCTCACAGCTGTATGTGGACCCAAACATGGTCAAGATGAACAGGGCTACTTTCCTCAAACCTGGGAAAGCTGTCTCAGAGACCATCTGGAGCCAGAAAGTGGCAGGGTCAGTTCTGCTAAACTGCTCTTTCAGGGCCATATCTGCTTGCAGATCAATCAATTGCAGCTGGAGAGGCCCAGCATTTACCCATCGGAAGTGCTGTGTGACCTCTTTTGAGAACTCCCTGACATCTGTGATGAGAAATGGGTTCTGAATGAACATGGTGAGCTGCTGTCCAAAACTGAAGCTGTCAAAACGTTTGCTGAAATTTACAATTAGTTTATCAACAAAGTCAACAAAATGAGACACATCTCTCTGTCCCTGAACCTGTCCCTGCACTACTGGGAAGTGTACACAGTCTCCCTGCAGGTCTTCCTTGAACACTTCAAGTTTCCTCTGAAAGGAGCGGACAGCTGTCATCAGTTCACAAACTGAATTGTCCTTGCCCTGTAGCTTCAGATTCAGTTCATTCAGATGTGATGTGATATCAACCAAAAAGGCCACATTATCCATCTTTTTCTCATCTTTTATAAAGAGAGAAAACTGTGTTGCCTTCTGACTTCTCAGCTCTGCTAAGAAAGTTGCTACTTCCCTTCTGATGGACCAAAAGCGCTCCAACACCCTGCCTTTGCTGAGCCATCTCACATTGTTGTGAAGTAAAAGATCATCAGCATTTGCCTCAACTTCTCTCAGGAATTCCCTGAGCAAGCGATGCTGATAGGAAGAGGATGCCCTGAGAAAATTTATCATTTTCATCACTGTGTTCATCACCTCTGCGTGCTCATCAGACAGGGTGGAGCACAGGACAGATTGATGAATTATGCAGTGATAAGAGATGAGGTCGGGATTGTCCTCTTTCATCCTTGCTACAGCTCCTTTCTCTCTTCCTATCATGGCAGGGGCTCCATCGGTGGTTATTGAAACTACTTGTTTTGGCTCTATTCCTCGCTTTGTTAACATCTCGTTAATTGCAATGTAGATGTCCTCTCCTCTTGTGCTAGTCTGAAGGGGAGTAACACCTAACAGGTCTTCACAGAACACATTCTTGTCTTTGTTGAAGAACCTTACATAAACTAATAGCTGAGCATTGTCAGACACATCAGTGGACTCATCTACAGCTAAGCCTACACATGATGCCTTATGGATAGCTTCATCCAGCTGGGTTAGCACATCCTGGGCTAAGATTTCTGCTTTCTTTGTGGTTGATGATGACGACATAGGTATTTGCCTAATTTTGTCACAGAGCTCTTCTTTTTGTTTTCCCTCAAGTAAGGTCGCTGCTACTGCACTCATGCACTCCTTGACAACCCCTCCATCAGTAAATGGCTTTTTGTGTTGACCTAAAATCCAAGCAACTCTGAGGGAACATTCATTAGCACGTTGTTGGGCAGTGAATGAATGGGTCAGGATCCTGGTTGATTGCTCATATTGGGATCTGAGAATGCTAATTTTCTGTGACCTCAGTTCAGAGTTGAGTGGATATGTTTGATGAAAAACTTTGTGTTTTGTCTCATAGTGGCGTTTCACATTGGCACTTTTAATGAGCGCCACAGTCTCTGAACATATGAGACACACTGGTTTTGTGCTCCCAGTGGGAAGAATGAACATGAATGAATCTGTCCATTCCGGGTTGAAAGCTCTATTTTCACTATCCACTTTTCTCTTCTTAGAGAGCGCCATTTTCTCTGTCTCCCGCTCACTCGTCTCTCCGTCTTCTCTCTGTCTCCCGCTCACTCGTCTCTCCGTCTTCTCTCTGTCTCCCGCTCACTCGTCTCTCCGTGTCCTATCTCCCGCTCACTCGTCTCTCCGTCTTCTCTCTGTCTCCCGCTCACTCGTCTCTCCGTGTCCTATCTCCCGCTCACTCGTCTCTCTGTCTTCTCTCTGTCTCCCGCTCACTCGTCTCTCTGTCTTCTCTCTATCTCCCGCTCACTCGTCTCTCCGTGTCCTGTCTCCCGCTCACTTGTCTCTCCGTCTTCTCTCCCTACCTCCCGCTCACTTGTCTCTCTGTCTTCTCTCCCTACCTCCCGCTCACTTGTCTCTCCGTCTTCTCTCCCTACCTCCCGCTCACTTGTCTCTCCGTCTTCTCTCCCTACCTCCCGCTCACTTGTCTCTCCGTCTTCTCTCCCTACCTCCCGCTCACTTGTCTCTCCGTCTTCTCTCTGTCTCCCGCTCACTTGTCTCTCCGTCTTCTCTCCCTACCTCCCGCTCACTCGTCTCTCCGTCTTCTCTCCCTACCTCCCGCTCACTTGTCTCTCCGTCTTCTCTCCCTACCTCCCGCTCACTTGTCTCTCCGTCTTCTCTCCCTACCTCCCGCTCACTCGTCTCTCCGTCTTCTCTTCCTGTCTCCGGCTCACTTTTCTCTCCGTGTCATCTCCCTCTATCGCTAACTAACCTTTCCACCTGTCACCCGCCTCTCATCTCTCTCATCTCTGTGTTCAGAGTCGTGCTGTTGTTTACACAGATTTGATTGGCTGAGCAGCATCACGTGGGGTGGCTTAACTCGCATGCAATTGGTCTGTAAGGTCTGCTAAACAAATACCGTAAAGACTAGGAAAGCTGTGCTGGTTAAAATAGAAGTGCCCCGTCAAAATGTAGAATCCCTCAGTAATTTATTGATTATAGGTCTGGGTCCGCATAGGACGGCGTCTGGGTCCGGACTCGGACCGCGGTCCGCCTGTTAGTGACCTC